>CM062809.1:324162375-325392375 GCA_031772625.1 Pinus tabuliformis
GTTTCGTATTAGTTTTCCTGTTTTTGCACCAATGGTCATCATTGCGGCGACTCTCGTCACATACTTCATTTTCCTTCCATTTGATTAGTTGTTGCCCTTGATTTACTTATTTACTCACACTTAGTCAGATCCGCACTCAACGTCACACTTTCTCTCAGATCTGCTCGTTTTCCACACTTCCCTTGGGCAAATCTACACTTCCCTTGACTAGTTTTCACTTTGCCCAGATAGCACTGCGCAATCCTAAGGCTCAAGCCATAATATTGGCTTTTGTTATTGTGCAGTGCATAATCCAATCTGGCTCCAACTACACACCGCATAGTTATAGGAGCCAACTTGTCATCTTGGCCACTGAGACTATGCAATGCGCAGTCTCTCCCAGGCCTTTGCCCAAGCTGAACTGTGCATTGCGCAATTTGAAGGCACAAGCTTCCACCTTGGCTATTGGTACTACACAGTGCATAAATCCCATAGGAATCATGTCTCCCTTGCCAATGATAATTGCACAATCCTCCCCATTTGATGCCTGATTTGCTACTTGGACTTACCATGAAGGTAGATTTGCTTAAGACTGATATTTGCTTGACATGAGTGTCCTTTATGTCCCAAAGGTACAAACGTTGTAAAGAGCCTCTCCAGCAGTCATTATTACCATGGCGCCTAAGAGAGCTACTTCAAAGGAAACCATTGAGAGCAGTACTGGGGAAGTAGTTGAGCAAACATCAGTTGATTTTCCAGTGTATGTAGATACTCATTTGTTTATAGAAAAGGGATCATCACTGACATGGAAATAGGTTAAATATCCTTTTGCAAAGGAATTTGAGGCAGATTTAAAGGATCGACATGTTTATCTCAGCATCCAACAGTCAGGGCTATACAAGGTTGCATGCACGTATCCAACTTTCCCATGTGTAGATGTCATCAGCTGGATTGTCTCACAAATTGACGAGAAGATCATGAAATTGAGTAGTGCTAGCAGGCAGAAGCTTGCCACCTTCCAAGTATAAGACTTGCATCAAATGTATCACTTTACCGAGCCGGTAGAGTGCATGGAATCACTCTTCTATGCCACCCATAGCTATGTGAACACAAGAGACATTGTCAAAGGCTGGGTGAAAGAGCCATCAAATTTTCGATAGACACCCACCCATGTATACAAGACAAAGTCCCTCAGGAAGGCTTACCATCTCTTGGTTATCTTCGCTTGCAGGATCCATGGTTAGGAGAGCATGGAACCTTTCTTGAAGGCCGGGTAGTCTTATTGGACCAGGTGGTGAATGAGGGGAAGTTGTTCAACTGGTCATATTTTTTGGCTCGACAATTGAGGGCACATGTAGCAAATGCTCAAAATCCTGTCGAGGGTGAGAGAGAAAAGTTCTATATCTTTGCATACTTACTGGTTGAAATATGTGCACAACAACATTTCCCTGGCATGAATTGAACATTAACACCACAATAAAATGCCATGCACTCCTATTCCAAGTTGATTTCTAAATGCAGTTATCAAGGAGTAATGGAATGGATAAATGACCACTTCATCATTGTGATGTACAAGATTATCTTTGAAGAAAATCCACCTTGCATGTCACAAGAAGCAATGGAGGCGATAACAAACATCACAGATTGGTATGCCTCACTAGGTGGCACCTTCATTAGAGGGTTTGTCGGAGAGAAGCCTCTGCATGTTTTACCAAGGTATGCCATTGAAAAACTTGTCATGCAAGAAGTATTATACCATCTCGCCATAATGTTGTTAGTAGTGCTCCATAGGAAGAAGAAAGCACCATGGCCCACTCTTCCTTTGCAGATTGGATTATACGAGATAAAAAACTTGAAAGTTGTGGATGCCTAGGAAAAGGAGATAGTGATATTTGAATCCAACACTCGGGACTTTAATCCATATGGTCCCCTCACTATTTGTAAGGACCATTGTGTGAGAGTTTACTTTCCATGGATCGTCGAGGAATTTCATTGGTGAAAGGAGGATCCTTGGAAGTACTACTACAATGCCCCTAGACTCCATGATATGGTCGACTTAATAGGGATTTCACAGGCTACTCCACAGAAACCAACAATTCCGGAAGCAACAATAGCATAAGGAAACAATCCCATGCAGGACAAGGGAAAGAAGAAGACTACTGATAGTATAGAGGGAGAACAAAGCTGCAAAATGAAATTATATCCTATTCTCATAAAAGCATATTTGGCAGCAGAAGTAAATAGGAAGTAGAGAATGAAAAGAGCATAGCGAAGGAAGAGAGAAAAGTAGAGGTTGCAGGAAGCAGAACTGAAGCTGCAGGAGACAGAGCAGAAGCTGAAGGAAGAAAAAGAGTTGAGGAGAAGAGAACGAGAAGAGAATAAAAAAAGAAGAATAAAGGCAAGGCATAATGACAGAGGAAACAACACTGATACAACTTGAAGAGAAGGAGAAGAACCAACCAACAGTTGAGGAGGAAGGTGAACAAATGGAGGATCAGGAGCTTTCTTAGTAGATTTAGCAATTGATTTAAGTGACAGACATGGAGATGGAACAAGAGCTGCAAAATGAAGATGTTGATCTGATTCCAAGCACACCACAGGTCATCCCTCAATATCCACCACCTCCAGCAATAGAGCCATCCCCAAGCGAAGGAGGGGGTGTTGTTCCCCTGGATGATGACCTGGTAATGGATGTGTATAATCCATCATTTGATGATTTCCAAAGGAGGATTGTACAAGCATAGAGAAATCACTTTCCGGATGATCACACAACACCTACATTTGTTAAGGAAATGTTAATAGTATGAGACACTAAGAAGCATCCAAATGCCATTGCTGAAGCCAACTTGGCCTATGCAAGAGAATAAAGATCAAACATTCATTATCTGATGGTTGAGAATGAGCAACTAGCATAGAACTTGTAGGCTGTCACGTAAGAGGTAGAAAAACTCCATGCAACAATGCATAATGCATTTTCTGCACAAGTTTACATGGAGGAGATGAGAGCAACGATACTTGATGAAGTATCAACACCTAGAGAAACCATGCAGAAGCTCTATGAGGGGTTTGTCACCATACATAAATCCATTTTTCATTTGCATGGATTAGAATAGCAGAGCAAAGAGTTCATTAAACTCTCAAGAACATACAAGCTTCCATTGCCTATGTGCAAGAGTGGACAATGCAATACAAAGGGGCACTGCTTGAATTAGTGAAGACAATGAAGCCACAGGAATATTTGGATAAAGCAAAGGTTGAGATGTTGATTTAAAAAAACAAGTAGCTCGTCTCATTCATCGGCAACATTCAGGCCTCGTATGTATGATTGTTCAGTGGTTTTGATGTCTTGGTGAGAACACACCAGATCCCATTAGTCGGTTCACTCACCAAATCTAAACCCAAGAACCAAGTCTCGTAGGAGATCGAAGAGGACTTGGAGTAGCTGAGATAGAATGCCACCAGGGAAGACTTGGAGCTGAACAAATAGAACATTCAGAATTACATTGGTGGTCATGTCCAAGTCATAAAAAAGCTCTGCATGGTCCATAATGAACTTGAAATGGGTTCCAAGACATTGTACCTAGATGCCATGGAGGCCATAGTCTGCTTCCAGCTAGATGCCATCACGCAGTTTGGGGACATAATCACTCAGTATCAAGCTTGGCACCAATATGTGACTGAGAAGCAACATGTGGAGGTTGCTGAGCTATACTTCCCCCATACTCTAACATCATGGTGTTATGTCTTGTTAGGCTATCAAGTTGTCTCTACCCTATGTTTTCTTATATGGGTACAAGTGTAATATGTAATATTATTTGTAGTTATGTTGTAAGTGAAATTCCAAGTCTCAATGTTAGAATATGAAGAGTCATCATGTAATGTAATGTGTCATTTTGTAAAGAAGTTGAAGAGTCATGAGCGTAGTCCGAAGGTCACAAAGGGGAGTTGAAGAGTCACCCCCTCTTGTTATAAATAGAACCTCATAATTCATGTAAGAGGCTTTTGGGAGCCAAGATTTTGGCTAGGCTTAGGCTTAGAAACAACTTGGGAGTATTGTGAAGAGCCTTGGATTTTCTGTAGCTTAGAGCGAGCATACTTCTTTTAAGGAGCACGTGTTCTTGACTGTAATGTTCCAGTATTGGGGCTGATAGTCGTCAATGGTGTATGTATGAAAATAAATTTCACTTATAATAATAAAATAAGAGCCAACACACTTTCATGCATATGTGGTGAATATAGTAGGACTATTCTTCTTGTATTTGTTGTAAGACCCTGAATTCATAAAATTGACAAGTTTAATAATATTAAAGATCTGAGATCAGTTTATGAAACCCTAAATTATGAATTTAACACGGTATAACGAATATTACTTTTAGAATATACTTCTCTGTAATATATGTACAAAATTCGCAATTCTTCTATTGAGTACCAACATGGAGTTCTATGATTGAAAATGTCTCTTCTTTGTCGTGACTCTTGCTCCCGCTGCATTACCAAAATGACTAAAACCTCCCTACAAAACTGAGCAAAAATTCAGTACCTAGCTCCAAAGTACTTCAAATTCGAGGTACTCTAGCCCCTGTGCCCAAAACTTCAAGAACAATTGAGCTCAAAATGCCTTCTATCAGTAACATTATGAGAATTTCCTACTGTCTCTTTGTTAATTTCCCCAAAATTCCTCCTCTCTATTATGGCCTTCTTCGTTGCCTTATATGTTTAATTTCATCGTCTCTTAAACTCCTTGTTGTCCACCTCCTTCCTCCACCGCTTCCTTACTTCCCTTTGTTGTCATTCTCCTACTATCTTCTCGACCCTTCTTTCTTTTAGATGGAGGCGGTCCTATTTATTTTAATTTAAATGAATCACTTTTAGGACTTTGGCAGTATTTTATTAACTTTTAGTTTGTAATTTAATTAAATTCTTTTATTTAAATTAATTAATTCAAAATTAGTTAAATTTTAATTTATATATTCCATTATCTTATTTTATATATAGATATATATGTTTTTGATTTAAAAGCTTAGTTATATATATATATATATATAATAATATATATATATATTATATATATATAGTTCTATAAAGGTGATACACCCACATATGTATGTATATCTATATATACACCCACATATATATATATATATATATATATATATATATATATATATATATATATATATATATATATATATATATATATATATATATATATATATATATATATATATATATATAGATAGGCAGTACACATATAAATGCCCCAATTGGAATATTTATTATATCCTGGTGAGTTCAAGAACTTACTTCGATAATCAAAATTTTTAATATACCAGTGGGTATAGTAGTGCAACACACATGGTTCATGCATATGTAGCTATCATATGGATGTCCTGTATGTATGCTAATATTTACATTTTGTTTGTAATTGCAACGAGTCATTACATTTGCAATGTATGTTATTTAATTTATGCTTAAGAGTATGAACTATTTCGTTTGCATTTGTATGAATCTTATTGAATGCATGTTGTTGTATTAATTCATCACTTTAACTAGTGGACTATTCCACATCTTAGCTTGTGATTTCATTATGCTCGTGTGTTCCTTTCAAGCTATGTACTATTACATTATTCTAAGGGGCGCACTTCGTCTTCCTTTGTGTGTTGGAACCTTCATACATCACACTTGACTCTCCATAGGGTCAAACACTTTCTCTCACCCAAAGTTATCATACTTTTCTCTGCGTGTTTTTGTAGTCAAGGCATAACATTACCACCCACTGCTGGGACTCCTACTCCAAATAGTGTGAGGTCTATCTGGGACTTCATATCGGGGAGATCCCCTGAATGTTGGCTGGTCTAGTATCGTCGACATTTTTAGTGCTAGAAGGAGGGCCAAATGAAAAGTTGAGCCTTTGAAGTCTTCTTTGAATTTCTACACTCATTTAATGACTTCTCCCGAAATCATAACCCCGACATGTTTTTCTAGTCACGCAAATATGGAAGTGCCGACAAGAATTATTGATGACTTTTCCAATATGAAATTTAGTGGCGAGGGTGAAACAACTTTATTTAAGTAGACCACACAATTTCTTGATTTCTGCAAAAAGCACAACATCCACTGTGAGGATGTTGGCTATAGGTTGTTCATTCTCACGTTCGAAGGGCGCGTGCGAAAATGGTGTAACACATTTCCTAATGACTCCATTCATTCTTTCGAAAAAAAATTCATAGAGTCATGTTGTGCTTTCAATTTCTATGGTTGTAAATATCTTAATAAGAAAATTTTGAATTTACGAAAATCATGTCATGAATCTATACAATATTTTCATGATCATTTCATCCATTACTGCTTTGAATTTCCTAAGATGAAGTTGATCGCTCTTTCTAGGTAGACATATTTCTATATCTTGTTCACATTTCAGAAAATCCACACGAGTTAGAATATTTTGAAGCTCTCCCAACATACCTCGGTGTTATAGCTTCTAAATCTGCGATGGATGAGGTTGCTGTTCCAAGTGACCCTCCATCCCTTTCTCATCAAACAACTCTAGTTTCGCATGTTGAGGTGGGAGAAGTTGAGAATTCATCCATTGATCTACCATCATATTCTCCTACCCCACATACTCATAATTTAAGCGCATATTTGGATTGTGACTTCGATGTTTTTGATGAAGTGTTATCACCTCATCCTCCATGTTTTGGTCCATCTGATCCTCCAGATTTTGATGTGTTGTGTTCACTTGTTTCCAATCTCTCTTTTGATGTTTAGAAGGATCAAGTTTTAGATAGAGTTGGTGTTGAACAACGAACCTGCAGTATCATTTTTGATGAGTATGTGTGGGATTCTGAACAATAATCTGCGGTGAAGGATGACCCCTTTCTATCCACACCTCTTCTGCATTACCTTGACATTTTCCATGGTTCTTTCATTCTTGTTCAATGTTGTGAAAATTCAATTTCAGTTGATGTTACTACTTTCCATCATTTGCAGAACACATGGAATGCCATTTTTTCATTTGAATACAAAGAGGACAAATTCGTTTCCCTGATCCTCTCAATCTCTCATCTTAACTTTTCGGATTCATAGAAGGTGAAATTTATTGTTCTCCGTCATCCCCTCTTCACGATTCGTCAAATCATGAGGATGCCTCTATCTGTAATCTTGAACTTTCTGATCATGGCTGTCATGATCTTTTCATTGAGTCATTTGATCACGATTTTTATTTTTCCACTATCGATCTTGCTAAGCCACTGTTCTTTGATGATCCATCTTCTGATGAATTGGAGCTCCCCTAAGTTGTCAAGGCATTTTAGCCCGAGCTGATGGTTATCTCAGGTCCTCATAGCCTTGAGGCTAATTCCACTTCCGATCAAAAATATGTTGAATCCTTCTAGTCTCCTCATCACTCTATTGTACATGTTGAAAATCAATCTATTTTACAATTTTCACATCCTCCATCTGTATCACACTATCGTATCGATCAGTGATGGGAGGATTCGTAGGTAGTGAGCACTGTTGAAAAATGAAAATTTTCTTCTTTATTCATGTTTGCTCGTTTTTCAAGTTCAAAGGTTTGTTCCTACATGTCTTTGGTTCACAATGTGTTTGAATACCATGGTACATCCGCAAAGTGTCTTTCATGTGCTTTTCGTGCTTACATTTTTGTGGGTTCATTCCAACTTCAAGTTTTTTTTATTTTTATTGGCTTATCTTTCTTGTTGGTTGGTATACTTATATATTTTTCTTTACATGATTCCCCTCGGTTACATAGGTTAGTCAATGTGTCAGTGGTAGCATTGGAAGTATCACTTCCTGTAAGTTTGGCCTATGCCCAGTTTAGGTTAGTAGTAGGAGTAGTTTTGTTTTTCTTTGATTGTTTCCTTCATTTGATTTACTTTGTTTTTCTTTCACTTTGCTTCTTTCATTTTTTTGTTTTCTTTTCAGTCATAGGTTAGTTTCCACATGACACCCTGTTTGGCTTCTCATACAAGCAGGGAGAATGATCCAGGTCCGGGTGTGAAGAAGGACCCTTCCAAGACCTTTTACTTTCGTGATGTGTTAAAATTTCATTTTAAAAGAACATTAATGAATACATCTTCATGTAGAAAAGAAGAGGAACATAACAATCATCAGCACATGAAAACATAAGCGGTTGATAATGGAGTTCGTCCAGGAGGGACTACGTCTCCAGGCCCCAGTGTCAAGATGGTGTAGGCCGTTGCATTATGTGTTGTCAATAATGGTGATGTACACAGAGATGATGTCTTGATGATACAAGGAAAAGTACCGTCACACAGGAGTGGCTCTAAGAGATATTCCACAACCGGAATTCTCAATCAAACTCCTATCAGTATGACACAAAAACATGCATGGTGAGCGTCCCGCCAACATGACACAAAAGGGATCTCAATACAAAAGATATGCATGACGACAAAAAGAGTATCCCAACAACATACAACAAGGGATCTGGAAGCATAACATGATGAGTTACGAGAACAAGTACATCACATAAAATATTTTGCATCAAATCAAGCATGGAATCATGACAACATGTAATAAACAAGATCTTGCATCAACATCAATCAAGGATCTGTGCAACATAATGTAGAAAGAAGAAGTACATGAACACATCATATACCTCACAACCAAGGGCCATCTGAAGAAGTGGATGTCACACTTCTAAAGCTACTCAGACCATCAATATCAAGGCATCAATCGTATGAAGATGGCTGCTCACACATGAATGTGGATATCTACACTATAACTTAGAAAAGTGACTAGAAGAAGAAATGAGAGAATAAGAAATATGAAGACACCATCAGATTTTTGGCGTTGAGTAGTGCTGAATTGACTGCTCAAAATCTGAATTCTGAGAAGTTGAGAATTCTGGGCTCAAGGAATCTTTTAGATTCCCCCAAGATTCCTCAAAGGTTCTACTCCATGGATGGACTGCAAATCTTAAACTCAGATGAAAAATCTGATCTTGCCATTGCGATCCCTACGGAAAACCATGAAAAACAAATATAAACTTAACTATTTTCTGAAATGTCAAAATTTTACCTCCTTGGGAAAATTTCATGGCTGATGGTTCCGCTCCCTGTTTTTGCTGAAATCATGGTTCCACATGTATTCTGGAAATGACCGAAAAATGTAGAACTCTGATGAAGAAATGGATAGCACTGTTGCACTCATGGTGATGAGAGGTGTAAAAACCATATAAAATTTGTCAATTTCTGACAAAATGAAAATTTTGTCCTCCTGCAAAATTCATGGTTCCCTCATTAAAATGTTAATTAATTCACTGCCTCGAAATTCATGCCTGCATTCTGCGTCCACTATCTCGAACTAAGTGCAGAGGTAAACTCTGAGTTTAAATAAAAAACCTTGGGCGGATTCACTAAGGTGAAAGTGGTTGGTGCATTGGTAAAAGAGGCAAATGGTTGAGGAGAGGTTGAGGGATCAAATCCTGCCTTCTCCATATATAAACTTTTATAACCCGAAATGATGTATTAATGGGGTCGGGTCCACATTGGGTGGCCTGCCCCTTAAACCCTGCACTAAACAACATTATCACCTTAACTACTGTCGGCATATAAATATCGATGCTTTTCCAAAATCAGCGATCGACGCCTTCAAAATTGGGGCGATAGATGGGGTATTGCCGATATATATATCGACGATCGGTGCTTTGACTGGCAGATGAATCGGTGCGATATATGGGGTATTAGCGATATATATATTGGCGATCAACGTATATATCGACGTTGGGTTATGCGGTGGTTATTCCGATTTCAAAGATCAGCGATCGGCCTTATAAATCGGCGATTGGATATGGTGCTGTCGGTGTATGCTTAATATATATATATATATATATATATATATATATATATATATATATATATGGTTTGGCCGATAGAGTGTGGGCCGGGTCCACCGCCGATGGCGCATGCCCACCCCATAATACAATGTATTATATATATGCAGCATATATTTAGTTTTAAAAGTTCAGCGGGGGTTATTGCCGCCGATCCTAAACAAGTACATTGTTTTATTGTTTTATATAGTTATATTAATAACTATATTAAAACAAATTTTGTTTCATGGTTATTTAATAACCATATAAAAATGATTTTTGTCTCTTATGTAGGTTTAGGAGACTAATGAAAGAACGCCAAGTGTTAATGGCTGATGGGTTGCCATGTGGGTCCCACCTGCTTACTAGGATGCCATGTGGCACACTGTGGGCCCCTCTTTTCCCCTGTCATATCAAACTTTGAAGAGCTCTATCTTTCGCATACAAGCTTGGTTTTACGAGCTGTTTGCACCTCCGCGATTAGGACGATGAGATCTACGATCTGGTCCTGGGTCGAGCATTATCCAAACACTTTGATTTTGAGCCCTCTTTGTCTTATGTCTCTCTCTGGAGCCACCTGGATCAATGAAGTCCAAGAAGAAGTTTTACTGCTATCAATGCTTGGTTATCTATTAATTCCTCCTCTTTATGTGAATCTTTCATTTCTTTTAGTTGATGATACTCTGATGGAAAATACATTCCTTTCGGAGAGATTCATAGTGAAATCACGATGCTTGCACTTTTAACTAGAACCGCCTACTCTAATTGGTCTTTTATTTTTGGTTAAACATTGTCAACTAAGTAAAGTAGAGTAAGGAGGGGAGTAAAACCTTAAAAAGTATGTTAGAGGTATATATAAATATCCTTCACTGAAGGGACAACCTTTTCTTCTCTCAATAAGTCAGGATCCCTCTTCTGCCTCATGAATAAATAAGTGCCTAGGCACAGTTATTTGAAAAAATAAAAAAATGAAAAATGAAATAAAGGGTGATAGAAGAGGAAGGCTTCCTGCACAAAGAGTTGAAGAAAGAAACTCCACGGGGTATTGTCCATGACCATTTGTAGCGGAGCAATGCTTATGTTCCTGAAATGACTTTGTCGGGGTACTGTTCAGGGCCGTTGGCAGCAGAGCAACACTAGAGATGAAAACTAAGACTCTAACAATCTATTTTATATGTGCATTTATATACTCCTCATCCCCAATTGAAACAACTCAGTTTGACTTGGCTTGGTATGTGTGCTGCTGATGAAGAGAATGGTAGGGACTATATTTTTAACTCAAGCTAAGTGAAGAAGTTGTGATAATAAATGAACGGAAAATAGTTCTGGAAGAGTTATACCTATTTTGCATCAGATAAGGTCCATATAGAGAGCTGGAGTTCTACTAGCGTGTCGCCAGTGTTGTAGCGACTACAACAACCCTCCAAAATTTTGCACATGCTTCAATTTTGGAGCCTCCCTTCTGATACATAGGAGTTCATCTTGCACTGATACAGGTACTAATGCTTCAACTGAGACTTATATTTTCATTTTTTCTTGTGTTTGTTTACTTATTTGATCTTCTAAGTCACAAGTTATCTCCCAACTTGGTCTTACAACAGTTATGGGTTTGCCTCCAAAAACTACACAATCCTTGAGTAGAAGCAACCTTGATGATAGAAATTGCGTTTTCCTGACTGGTAGTTAGCCTTGAGCTCAGAAACTATGCAATCATAGGAGGAAGCCCAATATTGAGCCGAGAAACTACGCAACCCTCACTAAGCTCAAAATTGCATGGTGCACTGAGTTGGAAAGTTTCCCAGTTCCCCAGAACCATGCAGTCTTTCTTGGGAGTGTGCATGGAAAGTTTACCAAGAAAAAGAAAAAAAACAGAAAAAAAAGAATCCCTAAAAATAGGGATCTATTTTTAGTATCACAAAGGAGGCACTTCTACTCTTTTTAGAAATTTCTGCCAAGTGTCACTTTTCCTTGATTTTAGGCATGAGCGTCATAAACCCTAATTCACCCAAATCTATTTAATCGATGCTTCTAGAGCTCATTTTCACACTCAATATTAGAGATCTAACATGCCTAAGGAGATCAAGTAACCTTAAGTGTGATCGTCATCACTTTTTCAGGTGAGTCTCTTTTGTCATCGTTTGCCAGTTTTTCTGTCGCTTTTTGTCGTTTGGCTTGTGTGCGTGTTGTTTAACTTGTTTCTCTTCATTGTTGTTGGATTTTAACTTGTCGAAGAGTTGTTTTAAGTTTTAGATTGCCTTTCCCAAGTGTCGAATTAGCTTTCTTATTTTTTCTCCAAAGGTCACCGTTGCGACAACTCACATACTTCATCTTCCTTCCTTTTGATTAATTGTTGCAATCGATTCATTTGATTACTCACACTTGGTCATATATTCACTCAAATTCACAATTTCTCTCAGATTTTCTCATTTTCCACACTTCCCTTAGACAGTTTTGCACTTCCCTTAGCCTATTTTCACCCTGCCCAGCTGGCACTGTGCAATTCTAAGGCTCAAGACACAAGCTTGGCCTCTGGAATTGTGTAATTTATAGTCCAAGATGGCTCCAAATATGCACTACACATTTCCAGGATCCAGCATATCGTCTTGGCCCCTGAGACTGCACAATGCGAAGTCTCTCTCAGGCCTGCCGAGGCTGAACTACACATTGCGCAGTTTCAAGCCACAATATTCCACCGTGGCTACTCGGACTCCATAGTGCACAGTTCCCATAGGAATCTAGTTCCTCTTGCCAATGAGAATCGTGCAATACTCCCCATTTGATGCCTGATTATTTGCTTGAACTTGCCTTGAAGGTAGATTTTCTTAAGACTAACATTTTCTTTCCATGAGTGTCCTTTTTATCCCACAGGTACAACAGTTGTTGAGAATCTCTCTAGGAGTCACTGTTACCATGGCACCTAAGAGAACTTCTTCAAAATAAATGACTGAGAGCAGTACTAGGGTAGTAGTTGAGAAAACATCTATTTATTTGCCATTGTATGCAGATACTTAGCTATTTATAGAAAAGGGATCATCACTAACATGGAAACATGCTAAATATGGTTTTGCAAAGGACTTTGAGGTAGATTTAGAGGACCGATACGTTTATCTCAACATCCGGCAGTCTGGGCTATGTGAGGTTTCATGCATGTATCCATATTTTTAGTGTGCAAATCTCATCAGCTGAATTGTCTCACACATTTATGAGAAGACCATGACATTGAGTAGTGCCAAAGGGCATAAGCTTTCCACCTTCTAGGCATAATACTTTCAACAAATGTATCACTTTCCTGAGCCAGTAGGGCACATGGTCTCACTTTTCTATGCCACCCATAGCTATGTGAACACAAGATACGTTTTCAAAAGTTGGTTGAAAGAGCCATCGAAGTTTCGATAGACACCCACCCATGTATACATGATAAAGTCCCTCAGGAAGGCTTACCAGCTCTTGGTTATCTTCCCTTGCAGGATCCATGTCCGGGAGAGCACGAAAAGCTTTCCCGAAGGGTGGGTAGTCTTATTGGACTAGGTGGTGAACGAGGGGAGGTCGTTCAACTGGTCAGATCTTTTGGATCGACAGTTGAGGGCCAATGTAGCATATGCTCAGAATCCTCCCAAGAGTGAGCGAGCAAAGTTCTATATGTCTGCATATTTACTGGATGCAATCTGTGCATAACAACGGTTCCCTAGCATGAACTGGACATGGACACCACGAGAACTTATTGTGCACATCTATTGCAAGTTATTTTCAGAACGCATTTATCGAGGAGTAATGGTACGACTAATTGACCACTTCATCATCCTGTTATACAAGCTTATATTTGAAGAAGATCCACCTTGCATGTCATGAGAAGAAATGGAGGTGATAGTAGACATCACAGATTGGTATGCCTCACTAGGTGGCACCTTCATTAGAGTGTTTGGCAGAGAGAATCTTCTGCATGTTTTACCAAGGTATTCCACTAATAAACTTGTCATGCAAGAATTATCATACCATCTCACCATAGGGTTGTCAGCAGTGTTGCATTGGAAGAAGAAAGCACCATGCCCCACTCTTCCTTTTCAAATTGAATTATATAAGATAAATAACCTGAAAGTCATGGATGCTGAGGCAAAGGAGATAGTGATATTTTTATTCAGCACTCAGAACTTTAATTAGTATGATTCCCGCAATATTTGTAAGGACCACAGTGTGAGAGTTTAATTTCCGTGGATTGATGAGGCATTTCATTGGCTAGAGGAGGATCCTTGGAGTTACTGCTACAATGCCTCCAGACTCCATGAGTCGGTTAGCTTAGTAGGGACTTCACAGGCTGCTCCACAGATGATAATAACTTTGGAAGCAACAATAGTAGAAGGCTACAATCTTGTGCAGGACAAGGGAAAGAGGAAGATTTATGATAGTCTAAAGGGAGAACAAAGCTATAAGATGAAAGTAGATCCTATTCTCATGAAAGTAGCTTTGGAAGTAGAAGCAAAGTGGAAGAGGAGGATTCAAAGAGAAAAGAAGAGGTTACAGGAAGAAGAAATGAAGTTGTAGGAGACAGAGAAGAAGATGAAGGGAGAGCAAGATTTGAGGAGGAGAGAATGAGAAGAGAAGTAGGAGCAGGAAAAATAATAGAGGCATGGTGCAATGATAGAGGAAACAACACTAATAAAGGTTGAAGAGCAGGAGAAGAACCAACCAGAAGATGAGGAGGAAGGGGAACATATGTAGGATTGGGAACTTTCTCAACAAATTGAGCAATTGATTGAAGTGACATACATGGAAATGGAACAAGAGCCACATAATGAAGATGTTGATCTGATGTTGAGATAACCACAGGTCATCCCTTAGTCTCCACCACCTCCAACAGTAGAGCCAACCCTAAGAGAAGAAGGGGGTGTTGTTCCCCTGGATGATGACCTGATAATGGATGTTTACAATCTATCATTCGATGAGTTCCAAAGGAGGATTGTACAAGCACAGAGAATTCATTTTCCGAATGATCATACATCATTTGCATTCATTAGAGAAATGGTGATAGTGTCGGACACCAGGAATCATCCAAATGCCATTGTTGAAGCGAACTTGGCCTATGCAAGAGAAACAATATCAAACATTCATTATTTGACGCCTGAGAATGAGAAACTGGCACATAACTTGCAGGCTACAAAGAAAGAGGCGGAACAATTTTGTGCAGCAACATAGAATACAGTTTTAGCATAGGTTTAATTGGAGGATATGAGAGCAGCGATACTTGCTAAAGGATCAACACTTGGAGAAACCATGTGGAAGCGCTATGAAGGGATTTTCAACGTACATAAATCAGTTTTCCATTTGCATGGCTTACAATAACATAGAAAAGAGTTTGTTAAAAATATTAATAACATACAAGCTGCCATTACCTATGTGCAAAAGTGGACAATGCGATACAAAGGGGCACCGTTTGACTTAGTGAAGAAAATGAAGCCATGGGTAGAGCTGGAGAAAGCGAAGGTTTAGATGTTGATTCAGATCAACAAGCAGCTCACCTCATTCATTGGAAGCATTCAGGCCTCATATGTACGATTTTTCAGTAGTTTGGATGTATTGGTGAGAATACACCAGATCCCATCAGTCGGTTCACTTACCAAAGATAAACCCAAGAACCATGTCTGAAATGAGATCAAAAGGTACTTGGAGCAATTGAGACAGAATGCAACCAGGTCAGACTTGGAGCTAAACAAAAAAAACATGCACAATTACATTGATGTTCTTGTTCAAGTCAAAACAATGCTCCGCATGATTCATAATGAACTTGAAATGGGTTCTAAGACATTGTACCTGGATTCCATGAAGGCCAGAGTTCGCTTCCAGCCAGACACCATCACACAGTCTGAGGACATCATCACTCAGTATCAATATTGGCACCCATATGTGACTGAGAAGAACCAAGTGGCAGCAAGTGCAGGTTACTGAGCTATAGGGAAAATTTTAAGAACCAACCTAAATTTATATGTATAATAAATGGGTGAATCCCCATGATACATAGGAAAAATGGAGGCGATCTTATCACTAATATAATATGTATATATATATATATATATATATATATATATATATATATATATATATATATATATATATATAGATATATATATATATATATATATTTGGTGAATCTCTCACCAGATTATATTATCTTGTAATGTCATGGCGAATCTTTCACTGAATTATAAAAGCTTGTAAGATCTTGGAAAATCTTTCACTGAATAATAAAATATTGTGAACTCTTGGCGAATGCTTTGTTAAAGTATGAAACCATATATGATAATAATAAAACATATTCATTAAACTGTAATATACTAACATACATGTTTGGAAAAAAGAAACATAATTTTTACTTCCTACAAACAATGTTGCAAGTTTTAGCGGCCATGTTTGTCATGGTAGGAGAGATTAATGTTTTCTCTACCACCTTTGTCAAGCTACCACTTTTGCCAAGCTATCAAATTTCTTTCTTATTCCATAGACTCCAACTGCGAGATAAAAAAAAAAAAAAAAACACATCAAGTTTGTTTACCCCAACATGCCAACAAGTAGCAAGCCCAAACTATATAATATAATGAAGTAGTAGGTATCCCAAAGGCTTTAAGGGGATCTAATGGAAAGAAGTGACCATTGTCAGAAGCCTTCTAATCAATATATAAATATATAAATGTAGATTTATTATTATTTTAATTGGAAATCTTCAATTAAATAATAAAATTTAATTACGTCTCTCCCAATCTAAATTTCTTATAGCATAATTCACTACCTCCGTACCATTTTTAATAGCGTTGTATCATGTGGATTAATTTCTTTTTTGGTGCACAATCTCTGACTTTTAAGACAATATGGTGCAGTGACCCAACCCCTACAGATCATTACGACAAACTAAGAATAGCAGAGAAGATGAAAGGTTGTACAAACTAGCATATTTTTCAAACAACTAATCCAAGATGAGTACCTTAACTTTTTCATGAAGATATCATATTAAGAATGTTTGAAAAATGGTGGGAAATCTAGGCAGCGACTATCTTTCATCTACAAGGGTGATGCGGAAAGAGTTAAGATGTCATTGTTTTGAATTTTTTTTTGTTAAATCAGAAAAACAATATTAATGGAGATATCGGTATTTTTTTCTAAATTTTGTGAAGTGACTAAATGTAGCTTTAACCATTCACCTTAAGATTTTTTTTACAATATAATTTCCTAAGTCTATTTAATATCTTCATTATCATAAAAACCAACCTATATCCATCTTAATTCCACATCTACCAAGCTCTTAGAGGGATGAAATCTATTTATCCCTCCCAGCACTTGGTAGACCTAGAATCAAGATGGATCTAAGCTAATAGAATTTCCCCTTTAAATAGTCTATGTTCACATGAATACCATGGTATTACCATGGGTCAATACCATGGGTTATCATAAACCTCAAGCTTAAAAACTACTATTAGTAATTTACAAAAACTAATAAAATTAATAATTGATTTTTTTTTTCTTTTTATTATTATTATTATTATTTTTTTTAACCAAGTTAAAATGTTTAAGTGACATTAAATTATAAGATCCATTTTTACTCTTGATCTACCAAGCCCCGAGAGGGATAAAATATTTTTTCACTCTATGTTAGTTTGCGTATCACGATATTTGATCCAGAGTAAAGATGGATCTATTCCCCACTTTAAATAGGCCGCACTCCATGTGAATACCATGGGTCAATACCACGTGCCATCTTTATTTTTATTAATACTAATAGTAGGGTTAATAATTTTTTTTGCATGGTATTAATAATAATTTGGTCCATGGTATTTGGCCCATAGGCTTCACCTAAATATAACACATTTTTTGAGTGTTCTTAAATATAAGGTAGCTTATGGAGTAAATATAAATTTTTATTTATTTATTTACCATAGCTCTCGTTTATTTATATTTTTATTAATTTACCATACCTCTCCTTTATTTATATTTTTATTAATTTACCATACCTCTTTTATAAATATGGTATTTGGCCCATAGGATTCACTTAAATGAAACCTCATTTTTGAGCCTTCTTAAATAGAAAGAGGGTTATGGACTAAATATAAAAAGAGGTTTTATTTATTTACCATATCTCTAGTTTATTTGTATTTTTATTTATTTACCATACCTTTGGAGTAAGTATAAAAAGATATTTTATTTATTTACTATACCTCCATTGTATTTATATTTATATTTATAACTATCATAAATACATTTGCTTGAAAATGAGGGCGAATGGAAGATTGTAACTCCTAATTTCAAGGGATAAATTTACTTTTTTTACCCTCTCCCTTAAAATAAGGTGGGCTAAACTCCATACCTAATTTTTTTATAAAATAAATTTGAGGCGATTTGTAACAATGTACTATGATACAAAATATTCGCCCAATAAAAACATAAAACCTCTTAATTTAACGAGTTGAAAAGGACAAGCACTGGATAATATTTTCATATTTCGAGAGTTTGAAAAGAGCTTAAAGAGGACTCCAAGGGGGTTCCTTTTTCGATGTTTAACAAAGCTCGAAAAAGAGAAAAAAGTATGCTCTGTGGTCAAAGTACAATTCACGATCATGCACGTCAAATTCACTGTATCAGTTGTAAATATGTTCAAAGAAACACCAAACGGATTAAACATACCTGTTTTATTGGTAAAAAATAGGTAAATACTAAAGTTTATTCATTTAATGATCATGAAATAAACATAAAACAAGAATTTACGATGTCATTTTCACCATTTGATATTTACCATTCAGTTTTGTTCTCTGAACCAGTTTTTTACCTCGAACTTTAGTAGCTGATTGTGGGAGATTCTGTGGATCATTTCTCATGTCATTTGGACTAGGTAGAAGATCTACCCCGTCTCTTTCTTTTCATGTCATTTTTTTGCAATTTCAGGTAATTTTTTAGGTTTTTAAGGCCCTTGGGGTTAGTATATTTCACCCTGGGATCAACGCAACCTTCCACATCAAAAACTATGCTGCAGAGCACCCAAACAGAAGGGTACCTACTTTGCAACGTATTGTCTCCTTTCCTAGGCTACGCTGGGTGAGTTTAACAAATTTGTTTCACTTGTTTGGCCCAAAATTTCTCCAGTTTTTTGCATGAAATGGATCCTAACTAAGCTTATGGTTTGATTTCAGGATTTGATTGGATCATAATGTCTATTACTTGGTGAGAAAGAGAGCATGAAGAACAAGACATGGTTGCCCTAAATGATCGGGTACTGTTGAGGCCCTCAGAAACTGTGGGTTGCTCAAATACTTCAGGTTGTCTGGGATGAGGCAACAATTAGAACTATTGCAATTCTTAGTTCATGCATGGGATCCAACGGATTAGGATT
Source organism: Pinus tabuliformis (assembly GCA_031772625.1). Lineage (NCBI taxonomy): Eukaryota > Viridiplantae > Streptophyta > Pinopsida > Pinales > Pinaceae > Pinus > Pinus tabuliformis. The sequence goes on from CM062809.1 coordinate 324,181,575, forward strand.
TTCACATAAGGGACAAAGTGGTCCCTATTATGATCGATGATTTTTACTTTCTTACTGGGTTGTCAAGATATGGTGCCACCATTTCTCTTTCAGGATTTTCCCGTGGGGGGGAATCGGTGAGGAACTATATTCAACAGTTTTGTCGGCCAGGTACACAGCCTAGCAAGGATGGGCAAATAAACATCAGGGATGTACGTGATTTGCCTTTGAGAACAATCCTTTTCACTATCGCAAAGTTGGCAAGCAGTGTGACACTTCATCTCGTGAACAGATCATACATGCAGTATGCACTTGAGTGTCTTGAGCCAACTATATTCATCTGGTGTGAGGTCGTACTTTCTTCACTGAAAGAACAACTGACAAATGTAAAGAGCGGTAAGACAAATAATTTTAGCTATGGATCGCTCTTAATCTCTTTTACCTTTGAGATAATTCCATTGATGCAACCTCAACATGTAACACTGGGTGTAGCTGTGTTGAAAATAGCAACAAGAAATGATAAAAATAGAATCCAAAAATTCCAATTTTAATTTGTACTTGAATTAAAAATGTGAATTAAATTCGAATTTAGTACCACCAACTGCTTGGAAAATTCATTATGGATTAATTAGTTAGAGAAATTCAAGTTATAAGTCTTTTTGAAGTCATGCAAGTGTTATCCCTTAAATTAAGGAGATTATCCCTTAATTAAGGAGATAAGATTGAGTTATATTTGAGTTGTAATTAGTTGGCTCAATTTACTGCGTTAAATCCAATTAAATTAGTTCCAAACTGTTTGAGGAACTAATTGTGAGCTATCAGTCAGTTGATGCATGCATGCACTCAACCAGTGTACTCCAGATAACTGAGGATTCCCTCATCAGGAACTCATGCATGTCTATTATGAGAAAGACCTAGTTGAGCTAAATGGTAATGACAATGTACTATCAGTTGCATGTTTTCTCCTATAAAGGAAACTCATGCATGTAGTCAACGTAAGGTTCCTTGAGGATTGCGCAGTTCTGACAGTGTGTTAGAGGAGTGTTCCACTGGGTGAAGGAGATCATCCCATGTTGTGTGTGGAGCATGATTGTTCAGAGGTCTTTGTTTCAGCCGGATGTATACCCCAGGAAGTTTGTACACCCCTCCACGTGGGGGGGGTGCTGGGGGGACTTGTCCCCCCCGCGAGGGTCCGGGGGGACCGATCCCCCCCAGCTGGGGGGTCCGGGGGCCAGCGGTCCCCCGACGAGGGCTCGAGGGCAGCGCCCCCGAAGCTAAAAACAAATGTAAAATTGCCTTGTAAAAGTATAGTAATTTCTAGTCAATCTGGGCCGTTCATTAGGCAGATGATCTGACGGTAGAACTTATGTTTAGTTTAGGGTTTTTTTCCCTAGAAGGCAACCCCTCTCTTTGTGTGAGGGTATTGTATTGGAGGCTGAGATATAGATGTGTATTCTGTGAGCGAGAAACAGAGAGGTGAGACTGTGAGAGAAAACATAGGATATTACAGTGGATTTGCTATAGGTTGTGTCTCTTCATTTTGCTGGATAATAGAAAGGAAGGACTGGTTGTTCGGGGTGGACGTAGCCCAAACTGGGTGAACCACGTATATCTGTGTCTCTCTTGTTTTGTGTGTTTTCTGTGTTTATATTTATGCAATATTTTATGTGTTACATTTCTCCGTAATATATAATTTTCTAAAAACTGGTATTAGAGCCGAAGGTCTATTTGGCTGATAAACTCGTAGGAAAGAAGGGTTCCTGGTTCAAGTGGGAGCAATGGCGGAAGATGGTAAGTTTAGGGTCGAGAAATTTAACGGCTAAAACTTCTCGCTGTGGAAGATGCAGATGGAAGATTATCTGTATCAGAAAGATCTATATCTACCATTGGGCGGAAAAAAAAAGATGCCGATGGGTATGAAAGACGAAGAATGGAACCTTCTCGATAGAAAGGCACTCGAAACAATACGGTTGTGCCTTGCTGCATCAGTCGCCTTCAACATTTCGAAGGAAACCACGACAGAGGGTTTGATGCAGACGTTGTCGAAACTATATGAAAAACCCTTGGCCTCAAACAAGGTATTTCTTATGAAACGATTATTTAATATGAATATGTCGGAAGGTGGATCTGTTGCAAACCATTTAAATGATTTTAATACAGTTACAAGTCAGTTAAGTTCTGTAGGGGTAAAATTTGATGATGAAGTTAGAGCTCTGTTATTCTTGTGCTCATTACTAGAAAGTTGGAATTGTTTGGTAATGGCCATTAGTAACTCCGTTTCTGGATCTAGTACTTTAAAGTTTGATGATGTTGTCGGTGCTATCCTTAGCGAGGAAATGCGACGGAAAAGCTCCGGTGAGACATCGGGAAATGCTTTGAGTGCAGAGTCTAGAGGAAGAAAAATGGAAAAAGGAAAGAGCTCAGGATATCACAGTAAATCAAGGAAAGGCAGATCCAAGTCCAGATCGGGGATAGCGTGCTGGAAATGTGGAAAGAAAGGACACCTAAAGAAATACTGTAGATCTCGGAAGGGAAAAGAAGGAGATGCACAGCAAGAAAACAATCATGAAGAAAATGTGACAGGTGAGGTGTTACAAGATGCTTTGATTCTTTCTTTCGAAAATATTACTGATTCTTGGGTGGTAGATTCAGGGGCTTCATTCCATGCCACACCTGATAAGAAATACTTTCATGACTATGTTCAAGGATATTTTGGACAAGTTCGTCTGGGTGATGATAAACCCTGTAAAATAGTTGGAATGGGTAAGGTTCTTGTAAAACAGCAAAATGGAAACCAATGGCTATTAAAGGAGGTAAGGCATGTTCTAGATCTAAAGAAAAATCTGATTTCAACAGGGCAGTTAGGCAGTGAAGGTTGTGTGACAACTTTCACAGATAAATCTTGGAAGGTCACCAAAGGAGCCCTGGTAATAGCAAAAGGTGAAAAGGTTGGTACATTGTATTTATGCAATGGTATTTCTAACTCTGTTAATGCTTTAACTTCCAAAGGAGCAGATGCAGCATTATGGCATCATAGGCTCGGACACATGAGTGAAAAGGGGATGAAGATTCTTCACTCAAGGAATTTGTTGCCGGGTTTGAAGAATGTTGATTTGGATTTCTGTGAGAATTGCATTTATGGAAAACAGAAGAGAGTCAGATTTCTCAGAGTTGGGAAAGAAAAGAAGAGCGAAAAATTAGAGCTTGTGCATACAGATGTATGGGGACCTGCTCAGGTATCATCTCTTGGTGGCTCTCGTTATTATGTTACTTTTATTGATGATGCAACTAGAAAAACTTGGATTTATTGTATTAAGAATAAATCTGATGTATTTGATACTTTCAAGAAATGGAAAGATTTGGTTGAGATTGAGACAGGAAAGAAATTGAAGTGTCTTAGATCAAACAATGGAGGTGAATATTGCAGCAAAGAGTTTGATAGGTACTGTTCAGAACATGGAATTCGCAGAGAGAAGATAGTTCCAAGAACACCACAAGAAAATGGTGTGTCAGAAAGGATGAACAGAACAATCATGGAGCGTGCAAGGTGCATGAGATTGCATGCAGGATTGCCTTTACAGTTTTGGGCAGATGCTGTAGATACTGCTGTTTATCTAATAAACAGAGGGCCTTCAAGTTCCTTGGATGGTGGTGTTCCGGAGGAAGCATGGACAGGTAAAAAGGTAAACTACTCTTTTTTAAAGCCTTTTGGTTGTGAGGCCTTTGTCCATATTGATAAATAAAATAGAACAAAGCTTGAGGCAAAGTCAAAGAAATGTACGTTTATTGGATATGGTGTTAATGATTTTGGTTATCGCTTATATGATTACGAAAATCACAAAATCATTAGGAGCAGAGATGTAATATTCAATGAAAAGGCCTTGTATAAGAATCAGTTGCAGGAAAAGAAAAAAGAAAAAGAAAACAAGGAATACGCAGTTCTTGATGAAATCATTGAAAAGGTAAAGGTGACTGAAAATAATAATAATCAACAACAGCAACCACCACAACAGCAACAGGCACCCCAAACACCTGAAAGTCGTGTTAGAAGATCTACCAGGATAAGTAGACCCCCTGAACGATACTCTCCTTCATTATATTATTTATTGTTGACTGATTCTGGTGAACCCGAATGTTATGAAGAAGCAATGCAGGAAGAAGTGGGAGGTAGCCATGGAAGAAGAGATGGACTCCTTAATGCATAAGCAAACTTGGGATTTAGTCAGGTTGCCTGCAGGAAAAACTACATTGAAGAATAAATGGGTTTACAGGCTGAAGGAAGAAGATGGAGGAAAACAGAGGTACAAAGCTAGACTTGTGGTGAAGGGGTTTGCACAGAAGAAAGGTATTGATTTTGATGAAATATTTTCTCCTGTTGTTAAAATGACTTCAATAAGAACTATTTTAAGTCTTGTAGCAGCTGAAGATTTGCATCTTGAGCAATTAGATGTAAAGACAACCTTTCTCCATGGGGATTTGGAGGAAGAGATATATATGCAGCAGCCACAAGGATATGAGGTGAAAGGGAAGGAGAAACTAGGGTGCAGGTTGAAGAAGAGCTTGTATGGATTAAAACAAGCTCCAAGGCAGTGGTATCTAAAATTTGACAAGTTTATGTATGAACGAGGTTATACTAGATGTCACTATGATCATTGTGTTTATCTGAAAAAGCAAAATGATGGCAGCTATATTATATTGTTATTGTATGTGGATGACATGCTTGTTGCACGATCTAACATGCAGGAAATAAATGTACTCAAAAGAAAATTGGCAAATTCATTTGCAATGAAGGATTTGGGAGCTGCAAAACAAATCCTTGGTATGAGAATCACTAGAGACAGGAAAAATCGCAAATTAACATTGTCTCAGAATGAGTACATACAAAAGGTGTTGAAAAGATTTAATATGCACAATGCAAAACCAGTTAGTACACCTTTTTCTAGCCATTTCAAACTTAGTAAGGAAATGTGCCCAAAGACCCAAGAAGACATGGATTATATGTCTAAAGTTCCATATGCATCAGCAGTTGGAAGCTTAATGTATGCAATGGTCTGCACAAGGCCTGATATTGCACATGCAGTGGGAGTTGTAAGCAGGTACATGAGCAATCCAAGAAAGGAACATTGGATGGCAGTGAAATGGATTCTCAGATATTTGAAAGGTACCACAAATCATGCATTATGCTTTGGTGGTGCAAACATTTCTCTACAGGGATATGTTGATGCAAATATGGTAGGTGATAGGGATAACAGGAGGAGCACTACAGGATATGTATTTACTATTGGTGGAACGGCTGTCAGTTGGATTTCAAAAATCCAAAGTGTTGTTGCACTTTCAACAACAGAAGCAGAGTATGTTGCTGCTACAGAGGCTAGTAAAGAAATGATTTGGTTACAAAGATTTATGGGTGAATTGGGTAAGGAGCATGATATGGGCACGTTATACAGTGATAGCCAAAGTGCCATTCATCTTGCAAAGAACTCAGCATTTCATTCTAGGACTAAACACATAAAGCTCAAGTACCATTTCTTACGATCAGTGTTGGAAGATGGAGAGTTGAAGCTGGAAAAGATACACACTAGCCAGAATCCTGCAGATATGCTAACAAAAGTTGTAACCAGGGAGAAACTGAGAATATGCTCAGTTTCAATTGGTCTTCAAGGATGACGATGAAGATGAGAAATATCCAGGTCCAAAGAGGAGTCATTGTCCAGCAAATGAAGCAGCGGTGGAGTTTCTACAATCATTCTCCAAGTGGGAGATTGTTGTGTGTGGAGCATGATTGTTCAGAGGTCTTTGTTTCAGCCGGATGTATACCCCAGGAAGTTTGTACACCCCTCCACGCGGGGGGGTGCAGGGGGGGGACTTGTCCCCCCTGCGAGGGTCCGGGGGGGCCGATCCCCCCCGGCTGGGGGGTCCGGGGGCCAGCGGTCCCCCGGCGGGGGCTCGGGGGCAGCGCCCCCGAAGCTAAAAACAAATGTAAAATTGCCTTGTAAAAGTATAGTAATTTCTAGTCAATCTGGGCTGTTCATTAGGCAGATGATCTGACGGTAGAACTTATGTTTAGTTTAAGGTTTTTTGCCCTAGAAGGCAACCCCTCTCTTTGTATGAGGGTATTGTATTGGAGGCTGAGATATAGATGTGTATTCTGTGAGCGAGAAACAGAGAGGTGAGACTGTGAGAGAAAACAAAGGATATTACAACGGATTTGCTGTAGGTTGTGTCTCTTCATTTTGCTGGATAATAGAAAGGAAGGACTGGCTGTTCGGGGTGGACGTAGCCCAAACTGGGTGAACCACGTATATCTGTGTCTCTCTTGTTTTGTACGTTTTCTGTGTTTATATTTCTGCAATATTTTATGTGTTTCATTGCTCCGTAATATATAATTTTCTAACATCCCAAAGGAACTACGCAAGGAAATACAAGCTTGGAGGGCAAAGGAGAAGGCTTGTGAGAAGTTTTTATTGCCTTTGAGCATCCAGAAGGATTGTACTGAGAGCTAAGGCTTTGTATAATTCTGATGTATTTCCACCTTGTATCATAATACATATAGTGGGGTTTTTAGCTGAGGCTTTCCCCTGAGTATTTTCTATGTTTCATGTGCATTGATTCTTCTTCTTATGGTTATATGTGTTCAACTCTAATTCGGCTCGATATTTAAGCTTCCACAAATTGATAGTAGAAGTAGATTATAGTATTTTTCTTTGTTATATTGCATTATTGGGTTAATCTACAGTTAGATTTTCTACAGTGATCTCAGAGGTAAATTTATAGAGAATTTGCAGAATTTCTACATGGTATCAGAGCTAGCTGATCTATAGAGAAATTTCTACATGGTACTAGAGCCAAGTTTATCGGAGCTGTGATCAGTATACAGAGAAGAGAATTTTAACTTTGAAGTTCAGGGTTTCAGGTGCAAATTGAATTCATATCATACTTCAATTGAGATGGGACATTATGCAACTAATTGCCCATCGAAGAAGTCCATTAAGGGATCCTTGGATGGATCAGAAGGTGAGGAATTAGTCTCTCAGTTCGAAATGCACTTTACCCTCATCGCATGCATGGTGTCATCGATGATGGGTTATGTCTGGTATCTTGATAGTGGAGCCTCATTCCACATGACTGGCGGTAAAATTTTATTCAATACCCTGGAGGAGAAAGACCTCAAGATGCGCATAGAGATGGGTGACAATGAAAGGTATAGTGTTTTAGGAGTCGGCATGGTTACTTTTCAGAGGGAGCATGGACCTCCTATCACCTTGATAGATGTGAAGTATGTGCCTGGACTGAAGAAGAACTTGGTATTGGTTGCGATGTTAGAGGACAAAGGCTACGATGTCATCTTCAGTAAAGTAAAGGTGTTCCTTAGACACATCACCATGAGATAGGTGAAATAGATCGCTTCACACGTTAAGAACCTGTATGCTCTTGAGGCTCAAAATGCATGCAAAGCCTTGAGGAGCAAGGAAAATGTTAGAGACTTGGTGGTTGAGAGGGAGAGTAAATTACCTCTCAACATGCAGTCCCAAAAGAAGTCTCAGTCAATTGTGGAGGAGTGACAATTGGAGAAGTGGGTAGAGGGATCACATGCAACCATACCTCTAGGTGTGAGGTGGGGCAATGTGGAGTGATAGTCTCACGAAGGCTGAAATTGGGTAGGGTCCATTGAGAGGTTTTATCTCATGGATCGTACCTTGCTATGGGAGCCCAAAGTACATAGTAGTGAGAGGAATCAGTGGGATTGATGCAGTCAGAGATCAAAGTGATAGAGGCTAGAGCAGTCAGATATTGAAGAGCGTAGAGAAGGATTGACAACAGTGCAGAAAGGTTGAGTAAGCAGAAGTGCAAAGTTTTCAGGCTACAGAGGCAATAACAGTCAGAGACTTTGATGACAGATGCATCATACTGATTCAGGTTGGATTTTTTTTTTTTTTTTCCTGGAGTTTCTGGAGCAAAAACACTTGAGAGAAGTGTTGCTTGCATAACATTCCAAATGTTCACGATCGGGATCGAGTTGAATTCCTTTCTTGTTGAAAGGGAGTGTTGAAAATAACAACAAGAAATGATAAAAATAAATTCCAGAAATTGCAATTTTAATTTGTCCTTGAATTAAAATTGTGAATTAAATTCGAATTTAGTATCACCAACTGCTTGGAAATAATTTATTAATTCATTATGGATTAATTAGTTGGAGAAATTCAAGTTAGAATTCTTTCTGAAGTCATGCAAGAGTTATCCCTTAAATTAAGGAGATTATCCCTTAATTAAGGAGATAAGATTGAGTTATATTTGAGTTGTAATTAGTTAGCTCAGTTTATTGAGTTAAGTTTAGTTAAATTAGTTCCAAACTATTCGAGGAACTAATCGTGAGTTATCAGTCAGTTGATGCATGCATGCACTCAACTAGTGTACTCCATATAACTAAAGATTCCCTCATCAGGAACTCACACATGTCTATTATGAGAAAAACCCAGTTGAGCTAAATGTCAAGGACAATGTACTATTAGTTGCATGGTTTCTCCTATAAAGGAAACTCATGAATGCAGTCAAGGTAAGTTTCCTTGAGGATTGCACAGTTTTGATAGTGTGTTAGAGCAGTGTATGAGAGAAATGTTCCACTGGGTGAAGGAGATCATCCCAGAGGAATTGTGCAAGGAAATAGGAGCTCGGAGGGTAGAGGAGAAGGCTTGTGAGAAGCTTTGATTTCCCGTGAGCATCCAGGAGGATTGCACTGAGAGCTGGCTAGCTGTGAGAGCTAAGGCTTTGTATAATTATGATGTATTTCCACCTTGTTTGATTGATGAGCCTCATAAATGGGTAATTATATGGGCTCATTTTACCTCCTAACCTAGTCAAATCAACCATTCTCTTAGCTTATTGTATGATTTTCTGATTATATTTATGCTTATAGAGTGAGTTGAGTTAGTTATGATGCCATGTGGTCTAACATGTGTTAATGTAGATTATTGATGATTTTGGAGGTCAAAGTCAAGGATCCAGTGGACAAATGACAACAATAACTCGAAGTGGAAAAAGGAGAGGACTTATAGGAGGTAATCCCCCTCATTTATTACTCCTCACTTTGAATTCCCCTTTATTGAGCTCGAAGTACAAGCAACCAAGTCATGCACTAGAAGGCAGTCGAGCAAGTGGAGGATGATTGATGATTATCTCGAGTTTTGGGAGCCAAGCCTCCCTGATTTTAAGGAAGTTGTTGGTAGCTTCATTTGTATAAGTAGAGAGGCCCAAGGCCTCAATAGGGTCAGATTTTTGTTGGATTTTTGTTGTACTTTTGCTTATGTAAACTCTGCTCAACTTCGAGCTTATTATTTTGATAGTTCCATGTAATCTTGTTATTGTTTTGGAAATAAAGATGGAATCATTTTTGAGTTAGCACTAAGTTACCTCAGAGGGCTGAAGCTCTTGGGTTAGGGCCCAAACCAAGTAGCCAACCTCCTCTTTGCTTGTATTTGTATGTTTTATTTTAGTTTGTAGATTAGGTTGTCGTTAGATTAATTTCTTTTATGGTCAAGAATAGGTTGCTTTTGATGATTCAATAGTTTGCTTCCATTTTTTCTTTCTATAGCAAGTTAAGCAATGATAAAGAAAAGATCCAAAAGGCTAGCAACAGAGCCTTGGCCTCTCTTCCTCCCTCTGGGACCATGATTTGAGGCAAAGACCTTCTTGCTACCCCAAAAACACAGATTTTCCTCATTCATAGGACTTCTAGTGTTTATAGCTTTTTAGTTGGTTAATAGTCTAGTTTGATTTGCTTCAGAACTTATTCATCATGTTCACTTCTTTATTTACCATAGTCTTCTTCCATGCTTTCCTTTCTTGCAGTAGTTATCAACATTTCCTTTCATAGATCACAATTTAGATTAGTTTGATGCAAAACTCTGTTTTTCTAGATGCACTTATTTCATTGCTTTCTTAATCTCACTGGTTGACTGTCAGTTGTTTATGCAGTAGATATCTTCTAGCAGTAGGTCAGCCTATCAGCCATCCCATCCTCCATTTGATCCATGCCCTACAGGTTGCCCAAGTCTCCCCTCAATTCTGCCTTAGTTTCCTGCATTTTCCATAGAATTTCTTCCTCTCTCCTTGAGCAAATCCAATCATCTTTCTCTCTCCTAATGATTCTTGGTAGACCCTAGGTGCCCTAAAACTTTATTCCAACCTTCATCCACCTTTTCCATCCACTCTCACACCCTCAAAATAGCCAAAATTTCTCTCAGCCTCCTCCTATAGGCCTCCTGTAGAATGTTGTTTTTCCTCCTGTCGATTTCCTGTGTCCTCCTGTAGATTTTCCTGTAGGCTTTCTTTTGAAGGCTGAGTGTGGAAAAGCCTCCAGAAGGCCACTTGAAACCTCCTAGGACCTAACCACACCATCCTAAATCCTCTCAAGTCCCAAGACCGCCTTTCAACACCACCTATTTGCTACCACATTCACAAACAATAAATCACATGCATGTCAAATTCACATAAAAATACATAAAAATCCAAAAAGATGTTTTTTTCTCATTTACTTCCAGAAATATCTTAGTTAGATGTTGTTTACTTCCTTGAGTAGGTAATGGCATTATTTTCATGGTTTTCATAGCGTTTTCTGCAAAAGTAGGATTAGTTGGTTAATTAGGATTTACTTGGTTTGCTTTACATTTCAGTCTTTCTCCTTTCTGCAGTTAGAGTATTATTTGTAAAGCAGTGTTTCTCTCCTTTCATCACATGTAGAGCATCTTTTGGAATCCATAGAAGTTGGCTTGAGCTCCTAGTGATCTTGCGCCAACTGACCAAGTGACAACTTACAGTAAGAACTAGTACTTGTGCATACAACACTGTTGCTTCCAAGTTTGTTACGAACTACCGGGTTGATAAGAGTAAAGTAGGTAGCTCAGGAGTTGCAGAATTATTGCTGCAATACTAGTGCTCACCATACTTTTTGGTGCCGTTGCCGGGGAAGTGTCAAAATATTCTGTGATTACTGCTTTCTTCTATTTTCTATTGCAACATTCTGCTAATAGTTTATTTTAGCAAAAGTAGACTAGTCCTTTCTTTTCCTTCAAGTTCTACATTTCCTTGCTTTCCTCTTCAATTCTGCAATTTCCATTCAGCAAGTTTATTTCAGCTAGTTGCAATTTCTTTTGTTCAAGTACTTTCAGTTTTTTAGGTACTATCAAAGTGGGAAAAAAGAAACAAAAACCAACCAAAAATATTTCCTTTCATGCCTCGTAGGAATAGAGATAACTCAGGAAAATTCTTTCCCAACATCCCCACTGCTTCACACAGCCAACCTTCTCTCTTCTTCGGTGGCTGCGATCAAGAAGAACCGTTAGGTGAACAGCCAGACGTATTTGAAGAACCTATAGGGGAAGAAGAAGAAGAAAACATTCCTTTGGAGCCAATGGTTGAACACAGAAATGCTAGGGGGAATGGAGAGAGAATAGAGGGTATCTTTCCCATTCGGGAGACCAATGGGGACACCAAAATGAAGAATATAAGCCCTTCACCCTACCTCATTTCCATGGTCTGACTACAGAAGATCCTGACACCTTTTTGTTTGAGTTTGTTGTTATCTGTCAAACCTATGACTATGCAGAAGATGAGCAAAAGTTGAAACTGTTCCCTTCTACTCTCAAGGATGCAACATTGCACTGGTTCATGGGATTACCTGGCAATAGCATCACAACTTGGGCTCAGATGAAACAAGACTTTAACAACAAGTATTGAGACTATTGTAGGTCAAAATATACTAAAGAAGAAATTTTCCGAATGACCATAGGAAGTGATGAGTCCTTGGAGGACTATGAAGAGAGGTTCCAGCTCAGTTACAAAAGGGTTGAGTGTACACTTGACCCTAAGTATCTAAAGCTAGTCCTGCTCAGGGGAATTTGGGAAGATCTTTTAGACACCCTCCATCTACTGGTTGGGGGAGACATCTACCAACTGTCCTATGAGGACATAAAGGTTGTTTTCAGGAACCATTCTAGAGCAGCCAGAAAGAAAGGTAGGGGGAATCAACCCATAGTCGGTACCTCTTTCTCTAACTCATTCATTAAAGGAGAAATTGGAAACATGCTGGAAGACTCCAAGAGTGAGACGCTGTAGACTCTTGCCATGCAAATGGATACCTTGCATATCAAAAGGAAACAAGAAGAAGAAGAGAGGGCTTTGGCCATTTTTTCCCTAGATGCACCGGGAGGCATCCTAAGAATGAATGCCCATTGAACTCTATAGAGGTTTGTTCAATCTATGAAGAAAATCATTCTATAGACAAGTGCCCTTCCTTATCCAGACTTAAAGCTATATATCAAGGGGCTGAGGGAGTCACTGAACAGCTCTATTACATAAACCAAAGGAGGCCGCATGGGCCTAGACCATATCAGCAGGGGATGCAAGGGACATCTCAGGCATACTACAACCCCAACCAAGTCACTTCCATACCTTCTTGGGGCCCCCCTACTCATCCTTCCTGGTCCACACCTCCTCCTTGGTTCTTTACATCTCCATATCATGCCCAAGTGGCCACCCATTCATTTCAATCCTATGCTTAGCCATAGCCTCAGTGGAATGCATCTCATTAGGGGTGGAGGCCCCAATACAACTCTCCTCCCTCTCTTTTGCCTCCACCACTTGCCTAACCACAACTATTACCTCTTGCTCCACCAAAGCAACCCCAAATGCCTACCCAACCAAATTTGAACCTGAACAATAGACAGGCTTAGCAAGTGTATAGTGGGGAACCATCATGCCCGACTTATGCTGTGGAGATTCAGGAAATTAACTTGTGATCTGGGAAAGTTATCCCAGATAGCCAACCTCCACCCAGGGAGGTTGAGGAAGATAAAGAGGAAAGTGAACCTAAAGCAAATCCACCCTTTCCTGAGAGACTATCCGCAATAGTCCAGCCTACCCCAGAAGAAACTGAACTCCTGGGAGAATTGAAACATTTATGTGTGAAGATACCACTTCTCCAAGCCATAAAAGATGTGCCTATCTATAATAGGTTGATCAAAGAGAGTTTTTTAGGCATCAAGGAAGGCACAAGAGGGATGCCCCAACCATCAATGTCATAGGGAAACTGTTTGACCTAATGTTGGGGCAGGTAATCTGTCTAAAGTATCTGGACCTTGGAAGCCCAATAGTCAATGTCCACATTAATGGCACCATGATCCCACACACCTTAATTGATCTAGGAGCTGCCATTAATGTGATGAAAAATGACACAATGCTCAAACTCAATCTCTAGGGCTCCTTGAGGAAGACCACAACCATGCTATAGCTTGCAGACTGCTCCACCGTGACCCCTGAGGGGATTGTGGAAGATGTGATGGTCTCCATTGATTCTTGGGAGTACCCTACTAATTTCTTAGTTCTCCAGCCAAAGGAAAATTTCACTGGGTATCCTCTCATTCTGGGAATACCTTGGTTGGCTATCGCTGATGCCTACATCGGCTATCGAGCTGGGAACATGACCATAAAGAACGGGCATATGTCCAAGTAGTTAATCCTATATCCTCCTACAAACCCTTGCTAGAACATGATCTACCTCTCTGGTTGGAGGAGGAAGATGAGGATGAAGTCTATTATGCACCGGTTTGTGCATCAGAAATCGCCATGGGGGGAAACATCAAGATGAGGGTGATATGATTGAAAATGTGATTCAGAATCCACCTCCCAGTGTATCACCATTAGAGGACATAGTAAGAGAAACCCAAAAAAACCCCTCAACTGATCTCTGTGCAGTTGACTCCACTCCTCTCCATGTTAAGAATATAGAGTTCGGCCCAGAAATAACCTTGAAAATCAATCCATCCCTATCCACTTCCCAAGAGAAGGAACTGTGTAGCTTGCTGAGAAAACACCTAGACGCCTTCTCCTAGAGTTATAAGGAGGTGAAGGGAGTGTACCCTTCAGTATGTACTCATCATATATACATCCAGGAGGATTGCAAGCTAGTCAGGCAGCCTCAAAAGGGGATGAATCCAACACTTAAAGATATTGTTAAGGAAGAATTGCAAAAATTTCTTGATGCAGGGTTCATCTATCACATCTCTGACAGTGAATGGGTCTCTCCTTTGGTGCTAGTGCCAAAGAAAAATGGTAAGTGGAGAATCTGTGTCGACTATCGGGAATTGAACAAAGCCACTAAAAAGGACCATTTTCCTTTACTTTTCATAGATCAAGTGTTAGACAGTCTGGTAGGGAAGATGTTTCTCTCTTTCCTAGATGGATTTAGCGAGTACAATCAGATTCAAATCAGCCCAGAAGACCAAGATAAGACCAACTTCACTTTTCCTTGGGGTACCTTTGCATATCGAGTCCTTCCTTTTGGTTTGTGTAATGCTCCTACCACTTTCTAAAGAGCGGTATTGCGTATATTCTCTGAATTAGTTCATGATGCAGTAGAGATATACATGGATGAATTTACTCCTTATGGCTTCAACGTTCAGGAAGCCTTATTTAATCTAAGAAAAGTTCTAGACAAGTGTATTGAGATGAACCTGTCCCTCAGTCTGGAAAAATGTGAATTTTTGATGACTGAAGGGACTGTGCTAGGTCATGCAATATCTCAACAGGGCTTACAGGTGGACCCCAACAAAATTGCCATCATCCAAAGGGTCCCACCTCCTCAAAAAGTGAGAGATGTAAGAAGTTTCCTAGGTTTAGCTGGGTATTACCAGAGATTCATTAAAGATTTTAGCAAGCTAGGCTCTCCTTTGTTTGGCCTCTTAGGTAAATATGTTGAGTTCATATGGTTGGAAAACTGTCAAGGGGCCCTATATACCTTGAAGAGCAAGCTCATGACTGCCCCAATTCTGAGAGGCCCAACCTGGGCCCTACCTTTCCACATTCACATAGATGCCTCGAAAAAAGAAATAGGAGCAGCCTTGGGACAAATCGATGAAAAGTTGTCTTATGCCATATATTTTATAAGCAAAAACTTGTCAAAGGCCGAGTTAAACTATACAGTGACTGAGAAGGAACTCCTAGTTGTCGTGCATTCCTTAAACAAATTTAGACATTATATCACAGGCTATCAAACCTTTGTGCATACTGATCATGATGCAATTAGATATTTAATGAACAAACTAGATGTGAATTCTCGCATTATTAGATGGTTTCTTTTACTGCAGCAGTTTGATTTGACCATTATTGATAAGCCTGGTAAAGAAAATGTTGTCACTGACTTTTTGTCTAGAGTGAATTTGCCTACAGGTGAAGAAGGAATGGTGGATGACCAAATGCCAAATGAACATGTGTTTGCTATCTCAGTACTCTCTCCATGGTTTGATGATATAGCAAACTACTTGGTTTCAACATAGGTTCCACCACACCTGGCCTCAAAAGAGAAGAGCCAAATAGTAAGGAAAAGCACACCTTTCACCTGGATTGGGGGAAATCTCTTCAAACTTGGCCCAGATCAGATATTGAGAAGATGTGTCAGGGAGGAGGAAGTCTTTGACATCCTCTTGACCTATCATGATGGGCCTTGTGGAGGTCATTTTGCAGAAAAAGAACTGCCTTCAAGATACTGCAAGCAAGCTATTACTGGCCCAGTCTTCATCAGGACGTGAGGAGATATACCAGCCAGTGTGATCAGTGTCAGAGGATGGGGAAACCTACTCCAAAGGATGAAATGCCCATGCAACCTCAAGTGACCTTTAAGCCATTTTAGAAGTGGGGCATGGACTTTGTGGGTCCTATCAGCCCTCCTTCAAAGCAGAAGCAATACATAATTGTGTGCACCGATTACCTGATAATGTGGGAAAAGACAAAAGCAACAAAAGCAGTGACAGAAGAAAAAGTAGCTGAATTTTTGAGAGAAAACACATTCTAAAAGTTTGGGTATCCAATAGAGTTGGTCACAGATTGAGGTAGTCAGTTTACTTCCAATTTCATTGAAGACCTGCTCACACATCATAGAATCAAGCACAGGACTTCTACCCCTTACTATCCACAAGCCAATGGGCAGGTGGAGTTCACTAACAGAGCATTGGAAGGGATCCTGACAAAGGTAGTGAGAAGCAACAGAAAAGACTGGGCAGACAAATTAGTTGAGGCCACTTGGGCCTACAATGCAACTTGGAAGACCACTACAGGGTTCACACCCTATGAGCTAGTCTATGGGAAGAAGGCTTTGCTG
Source organism: Pinus tabuliformis (assembly GCA_031772625.1). Classification (NCBI taxonomy): domain Eukaryota; kingdom Viridiplantae; phylum Streptophyta; class Pinopsida; order Pinales; family Pinaceae; genus Pinus; species Pinus tabuliformis. The sequence continues at coordinate 324,197,704 of CM062809.1, forward strand.
TCAATAGAATTTGAATTCAATACCCTGAGGATGGCAACTCAGTTGGATCTAGACCTCAGCCATGCACAGAAAGAAAGATTACTTCAGCTCAATGATTTGGATGAACACAAAATGCAGGCCCTTCTCCATACATAGGTAGTTCAGCTTCAGAGAAATATATGGCATGAAAAAAATATCAAGGAGAAGCAATTCCAAAAAGGAGATTAGGCACTACTCTATGATTCAAGATATAAAGATATAAAGATTTCAAGGGCAAGCTAAGGACAAGATGGTTGGGACCCTACACTGTGGAGAAATGCAATGACAATGGTTCAGTTCTGATCATAACCATTGATGATGAAGCCATCCCCATGCTTGTCAATGGACATCGATTAAAAGTATACAAGAAACCCCTTTCCAAGCGAGAGTTCATTGAATATTTGAATAAGACAATGATGGTAGTGGAGCATGTCTTAACCTCCACTTCACCCACTCACTGAAGAAAAAAAAAGGACTCAAGTGAAAACCTCTATGAGGCACTTGAGTCCCATCATTGGGTTGAAAACCTCTTTTGAGGCGGCCCAGTGATGTCAAAAAAAAGAAGAGAGAAAAATAAGATCCCTGGGTGAAAACCTCCCTTGGAGGTGCCTAGGGCAAGCAATTAGGGTGAAAACCTCCTTGAGGTGCCCTAGTTGTTTTCAAAAAAAAAAAAAATAGAAAAAGAAAAATGAATTTCCAATTGCATTGCAGGTTTGCAGGAGGACTACAGGAAGCAGTAGAAGGTGCCAAGGGAGCCTTGAAACCAACACCAACACCTATCCTACCTTCCCACACCTTTCTCCATCATTCTTGGCATTTTTTTCACCTCACTATGCTTATTTTTCAAAAAATGTGTTTTCTATAGGAGGCTCCTGCAGGAATTACAGAGAGCCAGAAATGGATATAAAAGGTAGCTTGAGGGGCAAGGAAGCTTCATAAAAAATCATTAAATCCTCCTGCAGTATTCAAACCTCCTTACCATCATGTCCAAGCCTGCATCACACCTGAAGCATCATTCTTCTTCTTGTCCAAGAAAAACACAGAAAAAACAGTTCTTCAGGAAAATAAAAAATAAGAAAGGGAACAACACCATCAACCTCACCTGAAGCCTACCTATTACCTCTCCATCTCTATCCACATCTATGGCATCATCCTCATAGCTCCAAGCACAGAAAGAAGCTGAAGTTTCAAGGGGAGAAGCAGCTACAGGAGCTCCTGTAGGAATTCCTATAGCAGCTGATCCCATTAAAATCCAGCATCAACAACAAGAGGACACAAATATGAAGGTTGGAGAAGACACCTAAAGCTCAGATCTAGCCAGAGAAGAAGCTGCACAGGGCACAACCACACATCAACAAGCAGACAACATGCATCAAAATAAACAAGGGCATGCAGCAGAGAGAAAGAACCACAGCACCTCACAAGCAAATACATTCGGATCTCAGGTAAGTAACTAACCCGCTCCTCTGTTTGCATTTGTGTAATTAGAAGGCATGCAAAAGTAATGAGATGGTTGAGGTTGAATGAGGGAAAGGTGGCCAGTTAACTTGGCCACCTTCATCTAGTTGACTCCACTCATTTGAAGATGTCACCCACACGTGCGCACAATCAACTCAAGAAAGATGTCAAGGATAAGTAGTGGAGGAAGTGTGAACTCCGATGCAATCATGAGGGATGATTACGAGGAAAGGGCCATGATGACAAGGTAGGTGGGGACCAACAGTCTGAATATGGCCAACATACACTTTGCCAGCTCACCCTCCATCACCAAAAATATCCATAGAAAGTAATAAGTACTCCTCCCCGAGCACTCTCACCACCTTTTCCTTCATTCTCTCCTCGAAACTCCACTCCTGCAATCTCCTCATGCCCCCACAGCCTCGTAACCATCATTCTCCATTAATCTCTCCCATATTCCTGCTCTTAGCATTTTCTACAGGAGCACTTACAGGTTCTATAGGAGCACCTATAGGGATTCTACAGGAGGGACAACAGTCTTCTACAGGAGGGCCAGTGAGTTGTTTTGAAGGGAGAAAACACGTTTTTTAGCACGATTCTAGAGCTGAAGAGGTAGGTTCCATGCATACCTCCATTGAATATCAAAATATGAAAGCAGTGGTTTAAATTCGAGGGTGAAATCAATCCTTTAGGTGGAGGAAATACATAAGAAAAAATTCTGCGTGTTTCTAAAAAAACACAGTATCTTTGTTTCTCTGTTTTTCTTCAAAAATTGTTGTCTCCTTCTCCACATTTGGTTTCCCAAAGAATCATAAACAAAATGACAGGAGGTTTTAAGAGGAAGGAGCCCACCAACTCCTCCAGGCTCCATGCACATCCCCAAGTAGTGGACATATTCATAAGAGCAAATTGGATGAACGTTTTTGAGAAATTCCGAGGGTTTGATGAGGAAATTTCTCAAGAATTTTCCCGCTGTTTGGTCCCTCACACTAGAACACATGCCACTGTCACCTTTAGAGGTCTTTCCATGGAGATAACCCCTGAATTTATCAGTAGGGTCACTATCCTTCCTCTTGGATTGTCTTGGAGTAAGGATGAGAAACCAATTGGCCAGGCTGCTAAGAAAAACTTCTTCCAAAACAATGAAATCCCTGTAGAGGATAAAAATGGCATTAGAAGGGCTAGCATACCATATCCCTGGGATGAGGTTATCTACCAAATAATCAAATATATTTCCTGTGAGGGGAGGTATAGCATTGTCTATGGTTACCACTTTAGAATCCTTCATGAATGAAGGTATTGCATGGATACTCCAGCCCCTCAGAAGCTTAGCATCCCCTACTTCCTCCTACAGTCTCTCATTGACTCCAGCACTAAAGTTGAAGCAGGGAATTCAGAGCAGCTCGCTCATCATTGTTAATCAAAATTTTAGTGGAAGAAGCCCTCCATACATTTACACTCCCTATAGCATGGGAAATCTTCCGAAACATGACAGTGGAGGATGACATAAAAGCCTTAACCTATGATATTAGTCCTACTGGTAGTGAGGAGGAAGAGAAGAAATGGGGAGAAGGTGAAGCAACTGGTGACTTAGTAGAACAATAAGGGAAGGAGGAAGAAACTAAGATAGAGGAGAAGAAAGCTAAAGAAATAGAGTAGGAAGAAACAAAGCAAACAGAGAAAGAAAGAGAAATAGAAGGAGGAGAAAAAGGGGTAGAAAAGACAGAACAAGGAGAAGTGTCCCCTGAGACTCTGAAAAGAGAGGCAACAACTACTCTCACTGCCCTCAGTACACCCATCAAACCAAAATAGAAGAGGAAAAGGCGGGCCTCCATGTATTTCAGGGCTAGGAAGAGCACAAGAATCAAAACAGGGAAACCCCAACCTTCTTCAAAAGTGCCAATTATAATTGAAGATTCACCCTCTGCCCAAGGAAAAGAATCCCCTACTAAGGCACCTATCACATACGAAAGGGGGACTCTTAGATCTCCCACATGGAAAGAAAAAGGTAGAACTACAGGACCAAAAAACAGTCCTACTGGAGGTGTAAACAGTTATACAGGAGACACTAACATGACTACAGGTGACCCGAAAGCTTGAGAAAAGGATAGAAGGATAGCCAAAGGGAAATGAGGAAGAAACAGAGCTACAAGAACCTGATCCCCAGCCCAGTCTTGGCTCCTACTACAGTCTTCTTGAGGGGGGAAGAATAATTCCACAAAAATTTGCAATTCCATTGTTCTTTGAATTAGAGAAAGAGAGGATAAGAACACATAGGTGGATGCAAATAGTCAAATCCAAAGGAGTTGAGGATATTGGCCATATCGAGAACAAACTTAGAGAAATGGGTAGAGTGTTGAGTGCTATCAAACATAGGGAAGCAATTACAAGAAGCCAACTTGAAACAGAAAATGAATTGCTAAGGAGGCAGCTGCAAGAGAAAGAGACCCAACTAGCATGCATGGCCAGTTGGTCCATGGAGGCATTGCAATGTAGAACACCAGCAAAATCCTATGGCTTGTATCTCAAGGACCAATGGTTACAATATCAGATAAAGACTTTGGCATAAAGAGGCATAATGCCTTTCCAAGATTATAGGCAGTTTATGGACCCGTGTGACCAAAGCACATTAGAAGATAAGGCAAAGATGGCAGAATTCTACCTACATAACATGGCCCTCACAGACATGAATGTGTGGGACCCTAATGCCAGGCTAGGGGACCTGCAACTAATGGGCATGGCCTCATGGATGAACCATGAAGAGTTAAGGGTGGCAGAAATAAGAAGGTTGATGATAAAGGAGCAGAATGAGCCATTAATGATCAGAGCTGAGCCATCAGAACCCATGGCACTCATCAACACACATAACTTGCTTGCCAATAATCCTCAAATTGCCACTAGATATATAAGTGATCAGGCACAAGCCATTGCACACTTTGAGGATATGGAAAGGTTACTTGGGGATGATTGTGTGCATGCATGTATGAGGAGATGGAACACCTTACCACACAGTCTGAAGATCAGGGAATATCATTCCCCAATGAGGATGAAGGAGGCATTAAGGAGAGTGCCAATGTATAAGCGCTCCATGCAGAGGCTGAAGGTCAATTGGATTGGCCTAAAATTGAGTCCCCCACTATTGCTAGGCATGCTGGAAGGCAGAAGAGAAGAAGAAGAGCAAGAGCAGTGGGAAGAGATAGATAGGAAGGCAGGATTCTATGACAAGGAAGAGGAGACCACATCAGAAGCATGGGATGCTAGGGAGGCCACTGGGGCCATAAAAGATGAGGATATGGACTAAGTTACTCAGAGGATGAGCAACACTTTCAGTAGGGGGGTGATGATGAGCCTCATAAATGGTTAATTATATGGGCTCATTTTACCTCCTAACCTAGTCAAATCAACCATTCTCTTAGCTTATTGTATGATTTTCTGATTATATTTATGCTTATAGAGTGAGTTGAGTTAGTTATGATGCCATGTTGTCTAACATGTGTTAATGCAGATCATTGATGATTTCCGAGGTCAAAGTCAAGGATCCAGTGGACAAATGGAAGCAATAACTTGAAGTGGACAAAGGAGAGGACTTATAGGAGGGAATCCCCCTCATTTATTACTCTTCACTTCGAATTCCCCTTAATTGATCTCGAAGTATAAGCAGCCAAGTCATGCACTAGAAGGCAATCGAGCAAGTGGAGGATGACTGATGATTATCTCAAGTTTTGGGAGCCAAGCCTCCTTGATTTTAAGGAAGATGTTGGTAGATTCATTTATAAGTAGAGAGGCCCAGGGCCTCACTAGGGTTGGTTTTTTTTTGTACTTTTCTTATGTAAACTCTGCTCAACTTCGAGCTTATTATTTTGACAGTTCCATGTAATCTTGTTATTGTTTTGGAAATAAAGATGGAATTATTTTTGAGTTAGCACTGACTTACCTCAAAGGGCTGAAGCTCTTGGGTTAGGGCCCAACCCAAGCAGCCAAGCTCCTCTTTACTTGTATTTGTATGTTTTATTTCAGTTTGTAGATTAGGTTGCTGTTAAATGAATTTCTTTTATGGTCAAGAATAGGTTGCTTTTGATGATTCAATAGTTTGCTTCCATTTGTGATTTCTATATTAGGTTAAGTAATGATAAATAAAAGATCCAAAAGGCTAGAAATAGTGCCTTGACCTCTCTTCCTCCCTCTGGGACCATGATTTGAGGCAAAGACCCTCTTGCTGCCCCAAAAACACAAATTTTCCTCATTCATAGGACTTCTAGTGTTTACAGCTTCTTAGTTGGTTAATAATCTAGTTTTCTTTACTTTAGAATCTCTTCATCATGATCACTTCTTTATTTACCATAGTATTCTTCCATGCTTTCCTTTCTTGTAGCAGTTATCAACATTTCCTTTCATAGATCACAGTTTAGATTAGTTTGATGCAAAACTCTGTTTTTCTAGATGCACTTATTTCATTGCTTGCTTAATCTCATTGGTTGACTGTCAGTTGTTTATGCAGCAGATATATTCTAGCAGTAGGCCAGCCTATCATCCATTCCATCCTCTATCTGATCCATGCCCTACAGGTTGCCCAAGTCTCCCCTCAATTCTGCGTCAGTTTCCTGAATTTTCCATAGAATTTCTTCCTCTCACCTTGAGAAACTCCAATAATCTTTCTCTCTGCTAATGATTCTTGGTAGAACCTAGCTACCCTAACACTTCATTCCAACCTTCATCCACCTTTTCCACCCACTCTCACACCCTCAAAACATCCAAAATTGCTCTTGGCCTTCTCCCGTAGGCCTCCTGTAGAATGTTGTTTTTCCTCCTGTAGATTTCCTGTGTCCTCCTATAGATTTTCCTGTATTCTTTCTTTTGAAGGCTGAGTATGGAAAAGCCTCTAGAAGGCCACCTAAGACCTCCTAGCACCCAACCACACCATCCTACATCCTCTCAAGTCCGAAGACCGCCTCTCAACACCACCTATTCACTGCCACATTCACAAACATTAAATCACATGCATGTCAAATTCACATAAAAATACATAAAAATCCAAATGGCATTCTTTTCATGGTTTTCATAGTGCATTTTGCAAAAGTAGGATTAGTTGGTTAATTAGGATTTACTTGGTTTGCTTTACATTTCAGTCTTTCTCCTTTCTACAATTAGAGTAGTATCTGTAGAGTAGTCTTTCTCTCATTTCATCACATATAGAGCTTCTTCTAGAATCCATAGAAGTTGGCTTGAGTTCCTAGTGATCTTGCGCCGACTGACCAAGTGACAACTTGCAGTAAGAACTAGTACTTGTGCATACAACACTATCGCTTCCAAGTTTGTTACGAACTACCGGGTTGATAAGAGTAAAGTAGGTAGCCCAGGAGTTGTAGCATTATTGCTACAATAGTGGCACTCACCAATGATAACAAAGATAGTGGGGTTTTTAGCTGAGGCTTTCCCTTGAGTATTTTCTTTGTTTCATGTGCATTAATTCTTCTTCTTATGGTTATATGTGTTCAACTCTGATTCGGCTCAAACTTTAAGCTTCCGAAAATTGATAGTAGAAGTAGATTATTGTATTTTTCTTTGGTATATTGCATTATCGGGTTAATATACAGTCAGATTTTCTACAGAGAGCTCAGAGGTAGATTTGTAGAGAATTTGTAGAATTTCTACATGGTATCAGAGCTAGCTGATCTATAGAGAAATTTCTACATGGTATCAGAGCTAGCTGATCTATAGAGAAATTTCTACATGGTATCAGAGCTAGCTGATCTATAGAGAAATTTCTACATGGTATCAGAGCCAAGTTTATCAGAGCTATGAACAATATACAGAGAAGAGAATTCGAATTTTGAAGTTTAGAGTTGCAGGTGAAAATCAAATTTATATCATACTTCAATTGAGATGGGACATTATGTGACTAATTGCCCATCGAAGAAGTCCATTAAGGGATCCTCGAATGGATCGGAAGGTGATGCATTAGCCTCTTAGTTCGAAATGGAATTTACCCTCATCGCATGCATGGTGTCATCGATGATGGGTTGTGTTTGGTATCTTGACAGTGGAGCCTCATTCCACATGACCGGTGATAAAAGTTTATTCAGTACCTTGGAGGAGAAATACCTCAAGATGCGCATAGAGATGGGTGACGATGAAAGGTATAGTGTTTCAGGAGTGGGAACAGTTACTTTTCAGAGGGAGAATGGGCCTCCTATCACCTTGACAGATGTGAAGTATGTGCATGGGCCAAAGAAGAACTTGGTATCGGTCGTGATGTTGGAGGACAAAGGCTATGATGTCGTCTTTAGTAAAGGAAATGTGTTCCTTAGACGCATCACAATGAGACAGGTGAAACATATCGGTTCACGAGTTAAGAACTTGTATTCTCTTGAGGTTCAAGATGCATGCAAAGCCTTGAGGAATAAGGCAGATGTTAGAGACATGGTAGCTGAGAGGGAGAGTAAATTACCTCTCAACATGCAGTCCCAGAATAAGTATCAGACAATTGTGGAGGAGCCACAATTGGAGAAGTGGGCAGAGGGCTCACATGCAGCCATACCTTGAGGTGTGAGGTGGGGCAATGTGGAGTGATAGTCTTAAGAAGGCTGAAATTGGGCAGGGTCCATTGAGAGGTTTTATCTCATGGATCGTACCTTGCTACGGGAGCCCAAAGTACATAGTAGTGAGAGGAATCAGTGGGATTGATGCAGTGAGTGATCAAAGTGACAAAGGCTAGAGAAGTCAGATACTGAAGAGTGCAAAGAAGGATTGACAATAGCGCAGAAAGGCTGAATCAACAAAAGTGCAAAGTTTTCAGTTGACAGAGGCAATAGTAGTTAGAGACTTTGATGATAGATGCATCATACTGGTTCAGGTTGGATGTTTTTTTTTTTGTTTCTGGAGTTGCTGGAGCAACAACACTTGAGAGAAGTGTTGCTTGCATAACATTCCAAATGTTCAAGATCGAGATCGAGTTGAATTCCTTTCTTGTTGAGAGGGAGTGTTGAAAATAGCAACAAGAAATGATAAAAATAGAATCCAAAAATTCCAATTTTAATTTGCCCTTGAATTAAAATTGTGAATTAAATTCGAATTTAGTCTCACCAGCTGCTTGGAAATAATTAATTAATTCATTATGGATTAATTAGTTGGAGAAATTCAAGTTAGAAGTCTTTCTGAAGTCATGCTAGAGTTATCCCTTAAATTAAAGAGATTATCCCTTAATTAAGGAGATAAGATTAAGTTATATTTGAGTTGTAATTAGTTAGCTCAGTTTTCTGAGTTAAGTCCAATTAAATTAGTTCCAAACTATTTGAGGAACTAATTGTGAGTTATCAGTCAATTGATGCATGCATGCACTCAACTAGTGTACTCCAGATAACTGAATATTCCCTCATCAGGAACTCATGCATGTTTATTATGAGAAAGACCCAGTTGAGCTAAATGTCAAGGAAAATGCACTATCAGTTGCATGTTTTCTCCTATAAAGGAAACTCATGCATGTAGTCAAGGTAAGGTTCCTTGAGGATTGCGTAGTTCTGACAGTGTGTTAGAGCAGTGTTCCACCGGGTGAAGGAGTTCATCCTAGAGGAACTGCACAAGGAAATATGAGCTTGGAGGGCAGAGGAGAAGGCTTGTGAGAAGCTTTGAGTGCCTGTGAGCATCCAGGAGGATTGTACTGAGAGTTGGCTAGCTGTGAGAGCTAAGGATTTGTATAATTCTGATGTATTTCCACCTTGTATGATAATAAATATAGTGGGGTTTTTAACTGAGGCTTTCCCCTGAGTATTTTTTATGTTTCATGTGCATTGATTCTTCTTCTTATGGTTATATGTGTTCAAATTTGATTCAACTCGATCTTTGAGCTTCCACAAATTGATAGTAGAAGTAGATTATAGTATTTTGCTTTGGTATATTGCATTATCATGTTAATCTACAGTCAGATTTTTTACAGAGATCTCAAAGGTAGATTTGTATAGAATTTGTAGAATTTCTACATGGTATCAGAGCTAGTTGATGTATAGAGAAATTTCACCAAGCTAGTCCTAGAGATCCACGGATGCAGAGATGGGTTGAGTTTATGGCTAGACATGCTGGTCTATCATCAATCACATTTTCTACTACATTATTTAGTTGGCTCGATCGACAATACATTGTCATCGAGGAGCATACATACACAAGGATGGATTTTCGTGGAGATCAAGATTTGAGTTTACCAGTGGGCACTCAATAGGGTGCTATAGGTAAATTATTTTTGACCAAATGTTTTTGATTTTTAAATTTCTACATGTTTTTGTGTTTTTTATGTTTCCATGACTATACTAAAATCATTTTCATACATGTAGATGTTGGTACTGTTTGACCCATGGGACATTAACAGGAGGCAAGTGGACCAGAGCGGAGAAATGTTGGGAGAGAAGTTCTCCAGGATTTTTATTTGACCGAGACACTGGCAGAGTTGCAAGATCATGTAGAGGGGTTAACCCTTAGTATTCCGGATGTCTGGATCGAGGAGTTACCTATGAGGCTGCAGTGCCATACTATTGGTGTTCCTAGCCGTTGGATGAGGCTATTGCGCATGATAGCTCAGGATGTGACCTGTTATCATGAGCATCACTAGGTCTACTTAGGATGATTTTTGTATGCATTTTGAGTTTTTAGGTTAGATGACCAAACATGTCTTGGACAAAATTTTTGTAAGAACTTTAAAACATCTATGTATTTTTACTTTCATAGTTTTTATATATGGTTATGTGCAATCCTATTCAACTAATGATGTGAATTGAAAATTTACTTTTACATGTGTTGCAAATCTCTGTTTAACACAGTTTGCTAATGAATCAGTTAATGTGTTAAAGTTTCTGGAAATATGTTGATATTGGATGTAGTCAAAATGTCTTTCCAAAAGACGAACTCTAAGGAACATACAAAGAATAGTTGGGTTTGGACGATATAAAAACTTGTTAATTGTAGTACAATGAGTTGTGAGTTGATCCTAATGATGATTCGACGAATTCCAAGTGGAATGGTGTCAGAGAGAAGTTCGATCAATGCACTATACTCAGTGTATTGTTCGTAGAATGGCTAATACAAATCCCTTTAAAACTCACTAACTTGCCACTTGAAGTGAAAATGGCCCATGCTGTAGAAGATAGGTTATGCGTACTATGACTAGCACCATTGACGTAAGCAACAAATGGTTCCAAAGAATCCAACATCTGAAACAAATGAAAAGCGGATTACTTAACCACATAAAAAATCTAAAAGACACACTGACACACACACTTGCAATTAAAGCATATATACAGTGATTTTAATACACTCAATTAAGCATAGTAATGTTTGAGGTACAACCCGTTTCGGGGTTGCGACAATGGAATTCCATCATAATCCACCAACTCGTAGGTACCTTTTTCCAGAACATGCTTGACAATGTAAGGACCCATCCATAGTGGTTCAAATTTTCCTACTCCTAGTTTGTCAGCTTCTTGGTCATAAAGCATTCTCCTTCTGTGAAAATGTGAGGCTTGACATTTTGGTCGTACTGTGCCTTGATTCGTTTCTTATGTGCTTTGTTACCTGATGTGGCTTCACTTTCGGGGCTGAGACAATGGAATTCCATCATAATCCACCAACTCGTAGACATCTTTTTCCAGAACACGCTTGACAATGTAAGGGCTCATCCATAGTGGTTCAAATTTTCCTTCTCCTAGTTTATCAGCTTCTTGGTCATGAAGCAAGACTAGGTCTCCTTCTGAGAAAATGTGAGGCTTGACATTTCAGTCGTATTACACATTGATTCGTTTCTTATGTGCTTCATTAGCCAATGTGGCTTCACGATGGGTTTCATCCAGATGGATGAGTTCTAAGAAACGCGCTTCTTCATGAGAAGTGTCAGGTAACAGGTTAATTGCTAGTTTAAGAGATGAAATTTCACATTGTATCGACAATATTTCCTCCAGTCCATACACCAATTGAAAGGGTGTGAATCCAGTTTCATTCCTTACCAAGGTTCGATATTCCCACAAAGAAGAATACAAGATTAAATGCCAATTTCTTTTATGAACCCCTATCATTCTTTGAAGCATTTGCTTAAGGACTTTGTTGATGGCCTAAACTTGTCCATTAGCTTGTGGATAATAAGGAGTAGAACTATCATGTGAAAGTCCTAACTTGGAAGTTAACTCAATCATCATGTGATTGCGAAAATGCCACCCATGATCTGTAACTATAGCTTGTGGTACACCAAACCGGGCAACCATGTGATTGAAAAAGAAAAGTGCAGCCGTCTCGCCACTGTTGTTTAATTTAGGCATCACCTCGAACCATTTTGTGAAATAGTCAACGACGAATATAATGTACCCATGTCCCCTAGTCAAGTGAGGGTTACATGTCATGAAGTCAATGCCCCATTTGGAAAATGTTCCAACAATGACGACAGGATGCAACGGTGTAGGTGGTAATCTAGCTTTACGGTCATAGATCTGGCATGCATGACAACTTCTGACAGCAATAATGCAATATTTGAATATGGTAGGCCAAAAGTAACCAGCATAGAGAATCCTCTGTGTGGTAGCATAACTAGATAAGTGTCCACCACAAGCACCTGAATGGAAATCATTCAAAACTTTCTCGACTTCCTCATGTGTGAGGCACCTTCGTAAAATCGTATCGATACCATGATGGTAAAGAGTGTCACCAATGATCAGATAACCTTTGGCTTGCTATCAGATACATTTCTGTTTTGAGTGAGAGGTATTGAGTCGGAAAGTTTGGGTCTAGAGATAAATCAGTATATCTCCATACCACGGGTCAGATGATGAAATCAAGAATAGAGACTCATCTAGAATTGATGGTTTTGATGTTGAATCAATGGCATTCGAGGGAAGGTCACAAAGAAGCTAGACGAAAACTAGAGATTTCTTTGATTTGGATTTGATGAATTCCAAATCAAATTCTTGCAAAATGACGATCCATTTTGAGTATTTCCTCCCCAGCAATTGACATGACAAGATATATGTCATAGGGTTGCAATCTGAAATGACAGTGGTCTTTCAGAGCAGGATATAGTGGCGAAATCTCTATATAGCTTGAACAGTAGTCAACACTAGCTTTTCGACGTAAGAGTACTTAACTTCTGTATCATTGAGATTTCAACTCAAATAATATATCGGATGTTCAATCCCATCTTCTTCTTGGACTCAAACCATTGCAATGGTTGTATCTGTAGCGGCAAGATACAGGAAGTAGTTTTTTTGATAATTTGGGGAATACATTAATGACGCTCTAATCAAGGTATCTTTAAGAGCATCAAAGGAAGCTTGCGCAACGTGATCCCAATGGAAGGGTATCCCATTTTTCAAAATATGAGTAAATCCTTTAGCCATTTTAACATAATTGGGAATGAACCTCCTCAGAAAGTTAGCCTTTTGTTGGAGTCTATGTAATTGTAGTAGATTGGAAGGTGGAGGCAAGTCAAGAATTGCCTGAACCTTAAGAGGGTCGAGTCAAATTCCTTCCTTAGACACTATGAAACCAAGCAAATGACCAGAACCAACACAAAACACACATTTGTGTGGATTGAGTCGTATTTTGTAGTGTCGGCACCATAAAAATATAGCTCTCAAATGCTGTGGGTGATCAGTCCGCTTTCATGAATGAGCAGGTAGATCATCAAGGTAGGGTTGAACAATGTGTTTGATGTCATGGAAGGCATATTTCATTTCCCTCTGAAAAGTGGCCCCTGCGTTCTTCAAACCAAAAGGAAGTTTCCTATAAGCGAATGTGCCCCATGGAAAAATAAAAGCAATTTTAGATTTGTCCTCTGGGTGGATATTGATCTGATTATAGCCGAAAAATCCATCCATAAATGAAAATATTTCACATCTGGCACATTCATAAATAATCTGGTCGATAAAGGGAGTGGGATAATTGTCTTTTGGACAAGCCTGATTAACATCCCTATAATTGATGCACACTCGTATTGTCCCTTGTTTCTTCATTATAGGAACAATATTGGAAACCCAATCAGTAAGTGGAACAGGGTATATGAAACCAACATGCAAATTTTTTTCAAATTTTGTTTTAATGGCAGCAACCTTCTTTGGATGAACAGGATGGAGGCACTCTCACACTGGTTTGACATAAGGATACATTTTAATTTCATGTTCAACTATACTAGAGTCAATAGCTGGCATCTCCTTATATGACCATACAAATATATCTCAGAATTAATGAAAGAGAGCACGGTAAATATCAGGTTCTGATGGAGAACAAGATTTGCCAACATGAATGTTTTCTACAACTTTAGGTTTAATCAAAATATTGATAGAAATAGTTTCTTTGATATTTGACAAGTTTCTCTCAGAATATAAAGTATCTATAAAAACAGAATTCGAAAGAAAATCAACAACTGAAGGGTGATTAAGTTCACTTTAAAAATTTTCTATGTGATCTGGAAGATGGGAACAATGATGATAATCTTCCCATGGTTCTTCTTTTGTCGTCATTGATTGGATGATTCCTTCATCAGTAGAAAATATACGTGAAAAAGGATCAGAAGAAGTACCATATTCTAATGAACGATTTACCCATACAATTGGTGAAGATGGATTTGGGTTCGCCACACAAGCCAGAAAGATTGATTGCTATGCAAGCTCAATGGGGATTAGCAACATGATTTCATTACTACTATCAACTTTAGAACTATTGGTAATCTTCCTTAAATCAGATGAAGTGGAAGATATCATGTTACAAGTCTCAAATTTTGCCACTTCCGCCATGTTTGATAGTGATGGTAGTTAAAAGTACCCATTAAGGAAGAATCCTTGAAGAGACCTACACCAATGTTTTGAAGAGATAGAAGGGGTCCGTGAACTAATGGAATGCTTCCAGTAGCCTGTGAACTAGAGGTGAAGAAGGTGAGTTTATCGATAATTGGTAGCTAAATATGTAAAGTTATCAAAAGAAGCTCGTGGTAACTCAATGCACCACTTCGTAGTCGGACCATTAAGCATTCTTCGGAAAAGACGTCGTCTAACTGAATCATCATTCAGGGAGTTTGATGAACACCATAAATGAAAAGTCATGACATGATTGGATGGGTCTTCTCCAGGTTTCCATTGAATTTCAGAATATTGAAAGGTAATTTCTGAGGAATCACCGACCACCAAGGTGCATAAAGAATTCGGTCACTGGTAAGCCGATTTAGATCTAGTAATTTAAGTGTTGCGACAAAAGGCAATTGTCTATTGAGGTCAGGTTGGGCATAACCAGGGTAAGATGGGATTGCTTGGGAAATAGGCCTTTGCATACCAGCACAAGGCATCTGCTACTAGTAACCTTGATAGGGGTAAGTTTGTTAAGAAAATCCAGTATAACGTGGTTGTTGGGCACTGAGATACATTTGTTGTTGTCCAAACCTAGCATAGGCTTGTTGGCCAGTACTTAGGTAAACTTGTTTTTTACCAAACCCAACATAGTCTTGTTGACCAAGGCCAGGATGAGGTTGGTATTGCTGGAATTGCTGTTGTTGATATTGGGGCTGCCAAGGCTGTTGGAGCAAGTATTGTTGTTGTTGTTGTTGTTACAACAGTTATTGCCCACCAATGTAAGCTTGACTAGGTTGTGAATACACTAAAACAGTGTAAGTCTGAGTCATTCTAGTAAAAGGTAAACTGTCCTGAGGTTGTTGGACTCTAGGCACAAGTGGTTGTTGTAAAACTGCCTGAGAAGGTTGAATTTGTAAACCTAAAACTTGGGAGTCTGAGGTTTAAGGACCAACTTGCACAGGTTGAGATATAACTAACTGATCTTGTGATTGTGGTAACGCTGTAACAACAGGCGTATTAGGTATGGATGAGACAGATTACATAGGTTGTGATGGATACACAAGCCTAGGTTGAATAGGGATTACTGGGTGCCACTGACAGATAGTCATTCCAGGCTGTCCTAAAGACGACGGCATACTAACATATGGTTTCCCCCCCAGAAAATGGAGGATAAGGAGATTGTGCACATTGTTCTCCATATGGGGGTAGTCCAATGTAAAGCGAATAAATTAGATGGTAACTAGATGAACCAGCTTGATATTGACTTGATGGGTCAAGTTGTTCAGCATCCGTTAAGGAAGAACCAGATAAAATTCCCGTAGAGGACATGGGTGAAGACCAAGGGCTAGAAGCAACACCTGAGTGGGTTCCAGATAAAGATTGGTAGCCCGGTGGGATGGACGGAACACCATACAATTGTGAATCAGGTGTCATAGTAAACATTGAAGAGGTTGAGACAAAAAAATCTTCCATAGTTGTAATAGATGGTACAGTCTGGGATGTTGACTTTGCCATAGTCAAATGTCCAAATAAATTTCCTAACGAATCAATGGGTGTCTGAAAGTAATCAAGATCAAAAGGAGCAGTAAAATGAGGAGTACGAGGATAAAGATAAAGTCTAGTTCCAAAATGGAATGGAGTTCTGGGTGTTTCTTCCTCATGTTCCTCTTCTATCGAAATCAAACCAGGTAGAAGGATTTCACTGTCAGGTCCGTAATAGATTTACGGTATTTATTCCTAAGGTAAACAGGAAGTCTCGACAGTTATGGGTGTCTGAGGATGTACCGGGTCGATCTTCTTCTGGTGGTAACAACTTCTGATTGTTCAACTTCAAGATCCAAGTGTTTCGGTAAAAGAACAACAGGTTCATGTTGGGCTTCTTGAACAACTTCTGGTTCAAAAGTAACATCTGATTGAATGGTGATAGGTTCAGGATCAACTTCTGGTTGAACAGATTCAGGTTCAGAAGTAATTTCTTGTTGAACAACTTTGGGTTGAGAATCAACTTCTTGTTGGACAACTTGGGTTACTGTTTCACTAGATTCAATTCTAGTGTCCTCCGGTAATAGTGGAGATTCAACTTTAGTAACAGATGTTCCAGTAATTGTAGGAGTAATTTGGGTCATAGTAATTACCGGTATAGGTGTTTCTGGTAATTCAGATGAAGAGCCAGAAGATTGTGAAGTATTGGATTTAATCAAATGAGACCGCTTTGATCGGATAGGTGTAGCTTCAGGCGGTAAAGGTGGTTTACTCGGTGTCCTCCATAAACGACGGGGTAAGGGTTGATGTTCCTTTGTAATTGCTGATTGATTTTATTACAAAAATAAATAAACAAAAAGGGGTAAGCTAGGCAATAGGATTACCAAGCAACTGTGAATTGCAAAATACCTCTGGCAAACCAAGAAGTATGGGTAGAAAATCTCCGCGAATGTTGTGTTCGGTGTATCACAATGTATAAGGTAGCCAAATCGGTTACCTAATGATGGATAGCAACCTAATGTAGTCCTCCCATGTATACCTGAAAGTACGTGGAGGCCCAATCCGTGTTAGCGTTGTCTAATACGAAACTGCACAGTGAGAGCATTCCTTTATAATTTACATACTGTAACATCGCCCTATATACCCGAAGGTACGTGGACGAGCTACAATATACTCATGTACATGGAATGAGGTATCACACTCGGAATGTATCACAGACAAGTTAGCGACAGCTGCTATGTTTTACAACACCAGAACACATCTCTAGCCTAGAACCTCCAAATGTTTTATGTTAGGTGACAATGCTCCATTAGGTTAATTGAGATTAATTTTAAGTTGATCTTGATTAAGAATTTTCCTTTTAAGGTTCACCATGTGATGTATTTTAAATTCCTAGAATGCAACTAATATGATAAGCATCCTTTCCATTTGATTTTGAACAATGAAAACCTTAGCTAATAGGGATAGAGAAATCATATTCTTTTAATCAAAGAACAAAGAGGACATCTAATGCAATTTCCCTAAACTATTCCTATAAGCACACACAAACTTTTTCAATGCACAATGCATGTTTTTCTTTTCAATTCCCTTAGTGTTGAAATGAGCAAAAGGAAACTAATGCATATACAATCAATCAATCTTTTTGCAAGAATGAAGACTTTACGACAGTTCCTTTTCGAAAGAAATGAAGACTTTTACGACACTTTCTTTTCAGCAAAGATTAATCGACTATAAGCTAACTTTGAAAATGAATTGATAATGATAAAGAAATCATTTAAAAAAAACTAAATAATAAAGGCCAAAGTAGGGATAGGAAGAGAAATAAAAATTGATTTCAGAGACACAACAATCATTGATCTTTCAACAAGCAAAAACATAAGGAAATTTGGAAAAAATCAGGCCAAATGTGGGATTTTTTACCTAAGGAGGATCAGCGCAGCCCTGAATGGGAGACAATGCACTTCATAGCACTGCCCTCTAGCCAAGGGTTCTCTGTAGCACTCTTTTTCCAGACCAAGCCTGTGTTGGAACCAGAGAGGCCATTCAGGGGACTTTCAAGCACAATTTTTACCAAAAAACACTTCCAAAAGGTTGAAATAAGATCAATGGAGGAATGTAAAGTCTACTAGGGTGTACTAGGATGAAGATAAACTACTCGAAATGATGATCATTCCCCAGCAGAGTCACCTATTTGTTATGTGGAATTTTGAATCTATGGATAAACATAACTTCCCTAGGTGGGTAGCTACACCTAGAACAATAGATTTAAAGAGTTTAACCTTTTCCTATAGAAGATAAATAAGACACGGGACCTACTTGTTATCTTTCGCTTCCCTTTGTCTCCTTTGAATAGCTCCTATCACTCCTTCTCGAATTGAATCCACTCAATAAGTACCTGCAATCATAAACAGAGGACAAAAACCAATCAAAGCAAGAGATCTATCTACTGTAAGCAAATGAAATCGAAAGCATTTACACATATAATAATCATACATAAAGACAAGAATATGGGAAAATGTGTAAACAAATTTATTAAGTAGAGGAAGAGTTACAACCAAAGAAGTCCTATCCCATGTCACTCATCCAACTTGAGTTCCATCCTTCATCACACCAAAGCACAACACTCCAGCAGCATAACAATAATTGCTATAATCTCAAACCTCAAACCAACAGTAACTCCTTACAAATTCTCAAAGTCCATGATTCGGATTTAAACAGGAACACAACAAATTACAAATATAACCATACATACATAGATGCAGCAGAAATAATACTTCATTTCATTACTGTAAAATACTGAATTATGCTTACAAACAAAAATGGAAATAAACTAGTTAGGGCGATGGCAGTTTATCTCTGAGAAGAGATGTGGCGGCTACATGCCTATGAATTGCGTTACAATGAGGCTCCATGGCCTTTTTTTATTGAACAATAAGAGAAAACCCTAAAAAACGAAAACCCTAACCCAAGGAGATGTAACACCAAGAGTTTATGGGCCCCGTTGGGGTGTGTTGGACAGCCAACTTCCCAGGGTTGCGACTTGGTCATATTATCTCCGTTTGGTGCACATGATAACCCGTTGGAAAGATATCGTCGATGAATATGATAGAAAGGATGATTTTTAACAGGAAACTTTCGGCATTAGATTTCTAAAAAAACATCTTTTAGGGACTCAAAATGGCTCTGGAAGTTTAGGACTTGAAAAACCGCTAAAAATAGTAAACTGTGCTACAATTAAGAAAACTGAAAAACTGAAAGAAACAATGGTGGGGGTCCAAGTGGAACTGGTGGGTGGCCACCGATATCCACCTAGATCATTCCTCCCCCCTTAGGAAGAAATGGTCCCCATTACGTTGAGTTCCTCCATGAGATGAGGAAAACTCTGTTGAACTTGGTCCCTAGTGAGCCACTTGCCTTGGTGAAGGAGTTGGTTTGCTTTGACAACTCAATACAACAAGATCTGTTGCTGGCGAGTGTGCTTGATCTGTGTGTTGGGTGTGGAGCCTGATTATATTCTGTATTCAAAGGTATCGCCGCATTGGATCCTAGCTCATAATGGTGTAGCAACACTGCCCATAAAATATTCGCTGCATGGGGGTCCAGTGGGGGTGACTGTGACTTTTGGAGCCCCCCCTGGCAGGGGGATCAGGGGAAGCACCCCTGAAGCTAAGAATAGATGTAAAATTTCCTTACAAAATGTTGTAATTTTGTAGTCAATTTGGGCCGTTAATTAGGTGGAGATTTGACGGTAGAAGTTATGTTTAATTTAGGGTTTTTTGACCTAGAAGGCAACCTCTCGCTATATAAGAGGGAATTGTATTGTGTCTATGTATATCTGTATTTTGAGTGAGGAAGAGAGAGGAGATTGCGAGCGAAGAGGGAATTACAGTGGATCTGTTGTAGGTTGTATCTCTTCAATTTGCTGGATAATATAAAAAGAAGGACTGGCAGTTTTTCCGTGGACGTAGTCCAAACTAGGTGAACCACATATATCTATGTCTCTCTTGTTTTATGTGTTTTCTGTGTTTATATTTCTGCAATATTTTATGTATTCCATTGCTCTGTAATATATAATTTTCTAATAACTAGTATCAGAGCCGATGGTCATTTTGGCTGATAAAATTGCAGGAGAGAAGGGTTCCTGGTTCAAGTGGGAGCAATAACGGAAGATGGTAGGTTTAGGGTCGAAAAATTTAACAGCCAAAACTACCAGCTGTGGAAGATGCAGATGGAAGATTATTTGTATCAAAGAGATCTATACCAACCATTGAGCGGAAAGACAAAGAACCCGACGAGTATTGCAGACACAGAATGGGATATTCTCGACAGAAAAGAGCTTGGAACAATATGGCTGTGCCTAGCAACGTCGGTAGCATTTAATATTTCAAAGGAAATGACAATAGAGGGTTTAATGTCAACATTGGCCAAACTATATAAAAAACCCTTGGCCTAAAATAAGGTATTTCTTATGAAGCATTTATTTAATATGAATATGTCAGAAGGTGGATCTGTTTTGATCATTTAAATGAGTTTAACACAGTTACCAGTTAGCTAAGTTTTGTAGGGGTAACTTTTGATGATGAAGTTAGGGCTCTGTTATTTCTGTGCTCATTGCCAGAAAGTTGGAATGGTTTAGTTATGGCCATTAGTAACTCTGTCTCTAGATCTAGTACTTTAAAGTTTGATGATGTTGTTGGTGCAATCCTTAGTGAGGAAATGTGACGGAAAAGCTCCAATGAGACATCAGGTAATGCTTTGACTGCTGAGACTAGGGGAAGAAAAGTGGAAAGAGGAAAGAGACCTAGATATCCCAGTAAGTCAAGAAAAGGTAGATCCAAGTCCAGATCAGGGATAGTGTGCTGGAAATGCAGGAAGAAAGGACACCTAAAGAAAGACTGCAAGTCTCGAAAGGGAAAAGAAGGAGATGCACAACAAGAAATAATCATGAAGTGAATGTAACAGGTGATGTGTTGCAAGATGCTTTGATTCTTTCATTAGAAAATATTAATGATGCCTGGGTGGTAGATTTAGGGGCTTCATTCCATGCCACACCTGATAGGAAACATTTTTATGATTATGTTCAAGGAGATTTTGGACAAGTTCGATTGGGTGATGATAAACCCTGTAAAACCATTGGAATGGGTACAGTTTTCATAAAACAACAAAATGGAAATTAGTGGCTATTGAAGGAGGTAATACATGTTCCAGATCTGAAGAAAAATCTGATTTCAATAGCGTAGTTGGGAGGTGAAGGTTGCGTAACTACTTTGACAGATAAAACTTGGAAGGTCACTAAAGGATCCCTGGTAATAGCGAAAGGAGGAAATGTTGGTACATTGTATTTATGCAATGGTATTTATAATTCTGTTAATGCTTTAACCTCTATAGGAGAAGATACGGAATTATGGAATCATAAGCTCGGGCACATGAGTGAGAAGGGGATGTAGATTCTTCACTCAAGAAATTTGTTGCCAGGTTTGAAGCATGTTGATTTAAAATTCTGTGAGAATTGTGTTTATGGAAAACAGAAGAGAGTCAGATTCCTTAGAGTTGGGAAAGAAAAGAAGAACGAAAAATTAGAGCTTGTGCATACAGATGTATGGGGACCTGCTCAAGTATCATCTCTTTGTGGCTCTCGTTATTATGTTACTTTTATTGATGATGCAACCAGAAAAACCTGGATTTATTGTATTCGAAATAAATCTGATGTATTTGATACTTTCAAGAAATGGAAAGCTTTGGTTGAAAATGAGACAGGAAAAAGGTTGAAGTGTCTCAGATCAGACAATGGAGGTGAATATTGCAGCAAAGAGTTTGATAGGTACTTTTCAGAGAATGGAATTTGTAGAGAGAAGACAGTTCCAAGAACACCACAAGAAATTGGTGTGTCAGAAAGGATGAACAGGACAATCACGGAGCGTGCAAGGTGCATGATATTGGATGCAGGATTGCCTTTACAATTTTGGGCAGATGTTGTAGATACTGTTGTTTATCTAATAAACAGAAGGCCTTCAAGTTCCTTGGATGGTGGTATTCCAGAGGAGGCATGGATAGGTACAAAGGTAAACTACTATTTTTTAAAGCTTTTGGTTTTGAAGCCTTTGTCCACATTAATAAAGAAAATAGAACAAAGCTTGAGGCAAAATCAAAGAAATGTACCTTTATTGGATATGGTGTTAATGATTTTTGTTATCGCTTTTATGATTATGAAAAACACAAAATGAGTAGGAGTAGAGATGTCATATTCAATGAAAAGGTTTTGTATAAGGATCAGCCGTAGGAAAATAAATAGGAAAAAGAAAAAAGAGAATACACAGTGCTTGACGAGATCACAGGAAAAGTCATGGTGCCTGAAAATCATAATGATAAACAACCAGAACAACAACCACAACAACAACAAGCACCTCAAACACCTGAAAGTGGTGTTAGGAGATCTACCAGGATAAGTAGACACCCTAAACGATACTCTCCTTCATTATATTATGTATTGTTGACTGATTCTAGTGAACCAGAATGTCATGAAGAAGCAATGTAGGTAGAAACTAGGAAGAAGTGGGAGCAAGCCATGAAAGAAGAGATGGAATTCTTAGCAGATAACCAGACTTGGGACTTAGTCATGTTTCCTACAGGTAAAACAACATTGCAGAATAAATGGGTTTACAAGTTGAAGGAAGAAGATGGAGGTAGAAAAAGGTATAAAGCTAGACTTGTGGTGAAAGGCTTTGCACAAAAAAAGGGTATAGACTTTGATGAGATATTTTCTCCTGTTGTTAAAATGACTTTAATCAGAATTATTTTTAGTCTAGTAGTAGCTGAAGATTTGCATCTTGAGTAGTTAGATGTAAAGACAACCTTTCTCCATGGGGATTTGGAGGAAGAGATATATATGCAGCAACCACAATGATATGAGGTAAAAGGGAAGGAGAAACCACTGTGTAGGTTGAAGAAGAGCTTGTATGGCTTAAAACAGGCTCCAAGGCAGTGGTATCTAAAATTTGACAGGTTTATGTCTCAACAAGGTTTTATTAGATGTCACTCTGATCATTGTGTTTATCTCAAAAGGCAAAATGATGGCAGCTATATTATATTGTTATTGTATGTAGATGACATGCTTGTTGCAGGTTCTAACATGTAGGAAATAAATGTGGTCAAACGAAAATTGGCAGAATCATTTGCAATGAAGGATTTGGGTGCTGCAAAACAAATCCTTGGTATGAGAATAACTAGAGACAGGAAGAATCACAAATTAACATTGTCTCAAAGTGAGTACATAGAAAAGGTGTTGAAAAGGTTTAATATGTAGAATGAAAATCCAGTTAGTATAACTTTGGCTAGCCATTTCAAATTAAGTAAGGAGGAGTGTCCCAAGACTCAAGAAGAAATGGCTTATATGTCTAAAGTTCCATATGCATCAACAGTTGGAAGCTTAATGTCTGCAATGTTCTGCACAAGGCCTGATATTGCACATGCAGTGGGAGTTGTAAGCAGGTACATGAACAATCCAGGAAAAGAACATTGGATGGCGGTGAAATGGATTCTCAAGTATTTGAGAGGTACCAAAAATCAAGCATTATGCTTTGGTGGTTCAAACATTGCTCTACAGGGATATGTTGATGCAGATATGGTGGGTGAGAGAGATACCAGGAGAAGCATAATAGGGTATGTGTTTACTATAGGTGGAACAGTTGTCAGTTGGGTCTCAAAACTACAAAGTGTTGTTTCACTCTCAACAACAGAAGCAGAGTATGTTGATGCTACATAAGCTAGTAAAGAAATGATTTGGTTACAAAGGTTTCTGGATGAATTGGGTAAGAAGCAGGAGTTGGGCAAGTTATACAGTGACAACCAGAGTGCCACACATCTTGCAAAGAACTCTGCATTTCATTCCAAGACTAAACATATGCATCTCAAGTACCATTTCATACGGTAGTGTTGGAATATGGACAGTTGAAGCTAGAAAAGATACACACTAGCCAGAATCCTGCAGATATGTTAAAAAAAAGTTGTAACCAGGAAGAAACTGAGAATTTGCTAAGTTTCAATTGGTCTTCAATTATGATGAAGAAGATGAGAAACAACCAGGTCCAAAGTGGAGTCATTGTCTAACAAATGAAGCAGCGGTGGAGTTGCTATAATAAGTCTCCAAGTGGGAGATTGTTTGGTGTGGAGTCTGATTATCTTCTGTATTCAAAGGTATCACCGCATTAGACCCCACCTCATAATGGGGCAGCAACGTCACCCGTAAAATATTCGTTGCAGGGGGGGTCCAAGGGGGCGTCCGTAAAATTGCCTTGTAAAATGTTGTAATTTCGTAGTCAATATGGGTCATTCATTAGGCAGAGATATGACTATAGAAGTTATGTTTAATTTAGGTTTTTTTTCCCTAGAAGGCAACCCCTCGCTATATAAGAGGGAATTGTATTGCGTCTATGTATATCTGTATTCTGATTGAGGAAGAGAGACGAGATTGAGAGTGAAGAGGGAATTATAGTGATCTGTTGTAGGTTGTATCCCTTCAGTTTGCTAGATAATATAAAAAGAAGGACTGACTGTTTCTCCGTGGAGGTAGCCCAAACTGGGTGAACCATGCATATCTGTGTCTCTCTTGTTTTATGCGTTTTCTGTGTTTATATTTATGCAATATTTTATGTGTTCCATTTCTTTGTAATATATAATTTTCTAACACTGTGTGTCCATGATTTGATCAGTTGCAGCTTGTTCCATGAAATCTAGATTTAACTTTGTTGGTGTGAGATGTTCTGCAATGTCAGATGTGTCTAGTAATGGTGGAAAGTATGGTCGAACGCAGTCCATATTGAACACTAGGTGCAGGCTAAGGAATGGGGGAATGCTGAGCTCAAATGCATTGTCTCCCATAGCCTTGGTAATGGTGTAAGGACCATATCGGAATGTTTTGAGTTTCCGATAGGCTCCCGTAAGGTGTTCCTTTTGCAAATGAAACCAGACTTTGTCGTCCACCTAAAACTTGTGTGGCACCCGATGTTGATCATGTCGCTGCTTGTACTTGGCACTTGATTTCTTCAGAATGTTGTGGACCTACTGGCAGATATGTTGGATATGCTCAATGAAGTTGTTTTCCTTATCTGTTTCGGACTTGACATGAGTTGAATCTGCCTGAGTAGCTACAAATGGCATGGCCACATCAATGGGACATAGTGGCTAGAATCCCAAGCCCACCTAAAAAGGGTTGTGGTCAGTCGAGCTGTGGAGAGCCCAGTTATAGTTGTGCTGAACATAAGGGAGGCTCTCATCCCATGTGTGTGGATGCTTTGAGTTGTACATGCGCAGAATGTGTACGATCATCTTGTTAACAACCTTTGTGTGGCCATCAGTTTGGGGATGGAAGGCTGTGGACTTAGTGAGTTTGGTGTCCAGCATTGACTAGAGACTGGACCAAAATGTACTGAGGAACCTACTGTCCCAATCTGAGATGATAGACTATGGGATCCCAAGGTGTACCCACACTCATTCAAAGAAGAGTTTAGAAGTGGCTTATGTTATGATATAATTCTTGCAGACTTCCATAATGGCCATCTTCGAGAACCTTTCAATGACCACAAAAACATAGTCATTTCGATGCTTAGTAGAAGGAAGGCCCGACATGTAATCCATGGAGATGGATTCCCAAGGTCTACTAGGGATTGGTAGCGAGGTATAGAGCCCTTGCTTCTTGATGGTCAGTTTGGCAATGGTGCAAGTAGTGCAGGATCTCATGTACTTCCTGACATCCTGTCGAAGATTCGGCCAATAGAAATACTTTTGTAGTACTGCCACCATTTTCTCAACCCCAAAATGTCTAGCAGCTCGACTGTAGTGTGCTTCCCAAATAATCTTGGCACGCTCGCTTGAAGGAACACAAAGGTGACCCAGGTGGCATAACAAGACATCCTGAAGGTGAAAATCTGGAACATGCTGACCCTCCAAGAGTGTTTGGCATGTGTGGCCGAATTCTAGGTCACTTTTATAGAGAAGTGGCTAATTCGAAGTCTCGTGCCCACAAGAGTTGAGCACGGTGGTTAACGCTATGATTGGTGGTCAACTGAGGCAATCTGCAACATTATTGGTATTACCTTTTGTTTAGTCAATTTAGTTTCCTAAATTTCTTTCCATAAATTATCAACCGAGGCTCATAAGCTGATGAAGTGTAGTACACTGTATGTGCTAGTTAACCCTTCTTACTTCGTTGTTTTGTATTTTTATATTGTTTTGTTTTAGGGGTTTCCTTGATTCCTAATGTTGTACAGTCTGAATTATGAGAAACTGAGTCTATATATCCTAAAGGTGAACTAATCAAAATCTGAATTAAAGAAAGGAGAAAGAGAGCATCTATCCTATCTTGTCATTTATTCCTAAGTAAAAAATTAAAAGTTGAAGCTGTAAGGAAAATTGAAATAATTATAGAGAATGAAAACTGACTAAAGCACTTTTAGCTGTCCAAACCTCCAATTTTGAAAGATAACTTTCTTGAGATGGAAAACAAGCAACTTATTGTACTTTATAGTTTAGAGAACTAAATCAAATATGCAGAGAGTAACGAATTGATTTCAATCCTTGTGTGAAGTGAATGTTTAACCATTTAGTTAGGATGGATATCAGCTTGAAATGGTGACCAAAAACATTTATCCACTCATTGCATTGGCAATCTGAACTAGGAAATAAATAACAGAGGAAACAAACAATAAGTAAACTAATCAACAATGCATCCTTGTTACTTTTCCACCTTACCTGTTAAAACAAAACAAGTTTCATTTATGAAATAGATAGGAGAAGCAAGACTGCACCATCGAATTCTAACATTATGTTACTGAACAGAATTAAGGGAAAACAAACTATAGGAAATCAACCTAAACTACAAACACTGCTGAAAGTAAATAATGAAACTGCACTAAACAGTAAACAAAATAACAAAAGAAAAACCTCCTTCAGTTCAGGGGCCATCTGTAACTGACTGAGTTGAGCTACTAACTAGTTGAAGATACTCTTTCAAATTATCACTTGGTCAAACACGGCTTCATATTATTAACAGGAAAATAAGTTCCAAAATTACAGAGATGTAAGTCTGAGCTTACTACATATATAAATTCTAACTGCTTCTCAGTTCTGTACAACTGATATTTAAAGAAACATTCCTAACTGTCTTTTGAGAGAATTAAGCTACAGGTGGTCTCCACGTATTACAATAGATCTACGTAAACGGTTGATCAACTACAAGTGACTTTAAGTCAGCAAGATGGTTGCATGAAACTGTTATCACCAGTGGTTGGTTCAAGTTAATGCTACAACAAAACTGTTGGATTTATTAATTAGCCACGAAGAGTGGACACAAAGTCCTATTGCTCCCAGGTTTCTTCATTTGACTCCACCTTTGACTATGGTCTTGAGCTGGGTTTTTGTCGATCTGGGCTAGGTGACTAGGATAGGATCCATGTCGTGACCATTCCAGAGAAGCCCATGTAGCCGATTTCCTCGCTTGACACCTATAACATGTTCAACCATGAAAGTAGCTACAGAACACATGGTTAGCTGCAGAATGGGCTACGTTCCATAGCTAATTTGCAAAAACTTATTTCAAATAGAAAAAGCATAAAATTATAACATGTCAATCATTTAATGTCTTCCTTGAGACAAAATCCATCATTTATCAGTGATGGGGATGTGTCTTTCATGGAAAAAAAAGAGAAAGAAGTGAGAAAAGTTGTCAAAGAGAGAGTAATTCTGAGGTCCAACATACCCCCACTGCAAAATCATTGCATGTCCCCATGAAATTTTTCCTAAACTGTGAACTCTTCTTTCCTATTGCATCTACTTAGATACCTCTGCTAGTACATCTAACTTTCTTCTCTTGCTCCTCTTTGAAGTGATTGCCATCCTGGGTTTCTTCATGAGAAGTATGTATTTAAGGTTGATCACTGTTTTGTTCAAGTTTCTATTCTTCCTCTTCAACTTCCTATTCTTCTTGTACCATAGCCCTAGGTGCAGTATTGTATTATCATGAATGGATTCATCCAATTTCCTTTGTTTCTTCAGGGTTTCATTTTCTTTCTTGATATGCTTGTTCAATATCTCTAACTCATAGATTTCCTATTTGAGAGAGTCATTCAGAGGTTCTTGTGGATTGACATGTTGTTCTGGATTGGCTGAGGATCCTAGATCCATTAAAGAAGTTTTATTTTCCAGTGATTCTATGTAATCATAAATTTGGTGTTGTATTGGGTCTATACTTGGGGATCTTCTGTTGGGGCTGCCTTCAAAATACTGTCTAGGAGAGTTTTGAGGACTGCATGTAAATGGAAAATTTTCATGAGATGATACTAGAGTTTTTTCTTCTAGATTTATGAACTCTTTTTCCTTTGATGATACCATCTTCACCATACCTCAGAGTCTAGAGCTTCTTCTAAGTTGTAGGGGGTTTATGTTCTCCTCTTTTGTACCCTTTTTCTCCTTTCCTATCTTCCTCTTGATTTGTTTCCTAATCTCTGTCAATTTTTCAGAGATTGGTTGTTCATCATCTTGTTGTAATGGAGATTCGGGTTTGTTCTCAGTAATTCCACTGGCTTTCTTTTTTATCTTCTTCTTCTACTTGATTTGCTCTCTGATCTCTATTAATTTTTTAGAGGTTGGTTCTTCAGCATTTTTCTGTATTGAGGGCTTAGGGTTGCTTTGAATGGTTATATTAGTCTTCTTTATCCTACTCTTTCTGATACTATCTTTTTTAGGAGATTCTGGTGCCTCTTGGAAATGGTTTCTTATCATAAAGTTTTCCTAGGTATCTCCTATTCCTTTCAGATGATGCTCAACCATTATTTTGACCAACCCATGATGGTACATGGTTGTCTCCAGGGATTCTATTTTCTTCTGTACATTTGAAGCCATCCTCCTTAGACTATTTAGAAGGAAGAAAGGGAGGTTGATGTTTCCATTTTCTAGAAAGTTCATCAATAAACATATATGATAAACATACATACATCCGAATCTTACCTCACAGGTAATAAATTTTTGTAATATCAAAACCATGCTTCTCCATTTATTTTTGAGTGCTGAAATAAGATTTCCTTTTCTAAACACAGTGACATCCATTCCTGGGTTCCTGAGGATGACCCTCCATGATTCACTTTTAAATTCTTTGCTTTTGAACCACCTCTCACCAAGTCTTGGCAGTTCTATAGCCTCTGCTATGTAAGATTCTGTTATTGCAAACTTAATGTCTCCAATCTCTACTTCTGTACCATCGAATGATCTAGCAAAATATTTTGTGATCTCCTTGTGATATCCATCAATTTTTTCAATGAATTTGAGCCATTTAGTCTTTTGTAGCATCTCCTTGAGTTGTGGGTACCCTTCCATAAACTTTGCCCCTACAGGCTCTGCCTTGACAATGAGTCCCATGGTCTCCATTTCATAGAATTTTCTAACCTTCAAAATTACTCTCCTGGTCTATGAAATGGACTGTCAGTGGGTATGGTAAAAAAGAACTATGGGTTTGCGTGGAATAAGTAGGCAATGAGGGTTTGGAGAGACATGAATACTTTGGTCATATCGTGGTTGTGACCATTAGCAGATGGAGTTATTAGAGACTGTTTTAAGTACGAAGTATGGAGACCGTAGTGGAGGTGTGGTATGATGAAATCATTATAGATCATTGGGTATCGAATGTGGAAGTTGTGGCAGAGATGTGGTAGTCAAATCAAATGATTACTTGTTAAGGAGACATATGATCATTCATATTATACATAACTTATGTTTATGACTTGCTGTTTGAAATAAATTTGCATTTTACCTTAGAACTTAACCTTTTGCTTGATAATTCTTTTGGTGTTGATCCGTAGGTACTTTGAGCATGGATGATCCCCAAAAACTGATTCTTCAATTTCCCTGCATTCATGATTTATTTGTAAGCTGTACAATTGTGCCAGAGCTGATAAGTAAGTTGTAGCTGCAGAATCAGATTAGCTGCGGAATGGAATCAGCTGCAGAATGTGAAAAGAAGGAAAAGTGAAATATGGCTTACGAAATATAGATGTAGAAATAAAATGGAAATGAGTTATGATAGTGAGATGGAGTGAGATATAAGATAAAATGAAAAATAGGGTGAAATGGAGTAAATCAGTAAAAATAAAATGTTAATAAAAAATGACAGTGAGATGAAGTGGAACTATAAAACAGAATGAAAACTGAATGAGATGGAATGAGATGGAATGAGACTATGAAATTGTAAACTCTATACTGCAAATAAATGTAGCTTTTTGTCACTACTTATTACAGAAAGGAAATGGAAAATATAGGATGTCAGAAATCTCTGATTTTCACCCTGTATTTTCTGTATAAGTATGCCAATCAATGATTGGTTTTCAACCTTATACATTTTATTATCATTTTTTTTATCATTCATTTATTGGGAAAAATAAAGACTAAGTTAGTGGAGAAGAAGGATTCTTCTTCACTAGCTTCATTTTAGAGTTATCCTGGAAAATTGTAATGAACTCATCTCTTGAAACTGGCTTTTGATATATCTTCAACCGATGACCATTCACAAGAAGAGGTGCCTTTTCCTCATCTATTTTTCTTATTCTCACCACTCCATTGTTAAATACTTTTTCAATCTCATATGGCCCAAACCAATGAGTTTGAAACTTCCCTTAAAAAGCTTTGAACTTTGAATCAAACAACAGTGTCCAATCTCCTGCTTGAAATTTCTTCTCCTTAATATAGTTATCATGCCATTTAGCCCTCTTTTGTTGGACTATACTGGTTCTTTGGAATGCATCTTGCCTGATTTCATCAATTTAATTGAGTTTCTCCAATCTATGTTTCAGTGCCTCTGATAAATCCAATCCCAATTGGATTGCCATCTTGGAGGTTTTGATTTGAAACTCTACAGGGAACAGGGCTTGTTTCCCATAAACAAGTTCATAGGGTGTATGTCCCGTTGTGTTCCTCCATGTAGTTCTATAGGCCCATAAGGGTTCAAGAAGCCTTTCTGCCCAATCTCTTTTATGTAGACGCACAGTCTTAGTGAGAATTCCTTCAATCACCTTATTTGCAAATTCAGCTTGACCATTTGCTTGTGGATGATAGGGAGTAGATTTCCTATGTTTGATCTTGTAAATTTCCACAAGATCCTTCACCATTTTAGATGTAAATTGAGATCCCTGATCTATCAAAATTTCTCTTGGAACACCAAAACAAGTGAATATGTCCTCAAAAATAAAATTAACTATAGATTTTTCATTAGCAAAAGGTAATGCTTTGGCCTCTACCCATTTAGTGACATAATCAGTGCATACCAATATATACTTATTTTGCTTAGATGAAGGATTAATTGGCCCAACAAAATCTAAGGCCCATTTTCAAAAGGTTCAATGAGTACCTGAATTTGTAGTGGCATTTCATTTGAAGGAGCAGGTTTCCCTACCCTCTAGTAGCTGTCACACCTCCTGACATATTCTTTGGCATCTTTGAAGATGGATGACCAATAATACCCTAAAGAAATGATTTTATAGGTTGTCCTCTTGTCAGAAAAGTGTCCACCACACAGCACATCATGACATGCCTTAAGAATATCGGGAATTTCATCTTCCCTAACACATCTTTTGATCATAAGATTTGCGCCTGTTTTATACAATTCATTAGTTATCCATGAGTATCTTACACTTATCTGAATGATTTTTATTTTTCCTCTAGGAAACAAATGTGAAGGAAATTTCCCTGTGACTAAGTTATTAGCAATATCTGCAAACCAAGGAGTTTGAGTAGTCACTGCAAAAAGATATTCATCAGGAAACTTATCTTCAACTGGAGTTTCATCTTTGATATTCTGAATTCTGGACAAGAAATCGGCAACTGTGTTTTGTTTTCTAGGTCTATCTAGCACAATAATATTGAATTCTTGCAAGAGTAAAAGCCAACTCTGCCATTAGTAATAGGTTTATTCATTAAATATC
The DNA here is from genome assembly GCA_031772625.1 of Pinus tabuliformis. Lineage (NCBI taxonomy): Eukaryota > Viridiplantae > Streptophyta > Pinopsida > Pinales > Pinaceae > Pinus > Pinus tabuliformis. The sequence goes on from CM062809.1 coordinate 324,229,433, forward strand.
TAATTTCAGAGTGATTTGTATGAACAAAGGTTTCATAGCCTGTTATATAATGTCTGAACTTGTTGATTGCATGAACAACAACTAAAAATTCCTTTTCAGTTACAGTATAGTTCAACTCAGTGGGAGTCAAATTCTTACTTGTATAGTAGATGGCATAGGGAATCAAGTCTTTTTGTCCTAATACAGCTCCCAGAGCTGTATCTGAAGCATCTGTTGAAATGTGAAAAGGTAGTTTCCAATTTGGACCTCTCAAGATGGGTGCTTCAGAAATTTTTGTTTTTAAAGTCTCAAATGCTAACTGGCAGTCAGGATTCCAATTGAATTCACAATCCTTGGTGAGTAATTTGAAGAGTGGGGATGCTATTTTAGTGAAATTTTCTATAAATCGTCTATAGTATCTTGTGAATCCTAGAAAACTTCGAACATCCTTTTGGAAATTTGGAATTGATAATTTAGAGATGACTTCAACCTTAGATTTATCAACTTTAATCCCATCTCCTGAAATGTGATGCCCTAAAATAAAACCTTCTGTAAACATCATAAAAACATTTCATGGCTTAGTGAAAGGTTCGTTTCCTTACATATTTTAAGGACTCTTTCCAAATTTTCCAAAGCTTCTTCAAATGTATTCCCATAGACTATAAAATCATCCATATATACGTCTACACAATCATGTATTAGATTAGAAAAAATTCCTAGTACTGCTCTTTGGAATGTTGTAGGTGCATTACATAAGCCAAAAGGAAGTACTTGGTAGGCATAAGTTCCCCCTGGACAAGTAAATGTGGTTTTATCTTGATTTTCAGGTGCCACCTGGATCTGATTATAACCACTAAAACCATCCAATAATGAGAAATACTTCTTACCTGCTAATGTATGTAACACTTGATCTATAAAGGGCAAAGGAAAATTATCTTTAAGGGTAGCTTTATTCAATTCTCGGTAATCAATGCACACCCTCAATTTACCATTCTTTTTAGGAACAATCAATAAAGGGGAAACCCATTGGCTCTCTGAAATTGGGTAAATGAAGTTTACATTCAGCAGTTTTTGCAGCTCTTCTTTCACAATTTCCCTAAGATTTGGATTCATTCTTCTCTGAGTTTGTTTGATAGGTCTACAATTTTCCTCAATGTAGATGTGATGAATATAAGTCTTAGGACTAATTCCTTTCATGTCACTACATTCCCATGCATATGTAGCAGAATGTTGTTGTAATGTCTTGATTAGCTTTTCCTGTTGTAATTTCTCCAAGCTATTGTTTATGTTCAATGTTCTTCCAGGAAAGATTTCAATTATAGAGCTACCAAATTCTTCCATAGAATAAAGAGACATCTGCCTAGATGACAATTATTCAATATTGGGTTTTTCTTGAAATTGATCATGTTCATATTCTGAAGATGATTCAAAATTTTCCGTTTTATTTAAGATTTGACTATCTTCACTAATATCTAAAATAGTAAGGAGAGGCTGAATGTCATTTTCATCATCACTCCATTCTTTGTCATCTATTTCTGTGATTGTTCTTGCTGGAGGATATAGAGTGAATTTCTTTGTTGAATTTCCATTAGAAATATATATATCACCAGATCTACAACTAATAAAAACATTAGTTGTGGCCAGCCAAGGTCTTCCTAATATGAGTGGATGTCCTCCTAGATTGTTCTTGGGGGTTAAGATCATAAAAACAACAGTATATTCCCAAGAATCTAAGGATACTGAAATATCTTCTAACACTCCAACTGGTTTGATTACAGATCTGTCTGCTAATTTTTGTAATGTAGGTTTGTAAAGAAGATTAGGAAGCTTGAGTTGTTCCATGGTTTGTTTGCTCATGATGTTTATTGCTGCCCCTAAATCAATCAATGTATTTGGAATTTCAACTCCATTGATATGTGTTTTCACAATTGGACTTCCTGGATCTACATATTTTTGTATGGCAATTTTTCCCATCATTATATCTGCTATTTTTCCTACCAGTTAAATTCTTTTTATCTCTTTTGCTTTTCTTCTTGGTTTATTTATGCTCAACTCTTTTATTGTTTTAGCTAATATTGAAATCTCCTTAATGGCTTGTAACAAAGGAATTTTGATACAAACATTTTTCAATTCATCTAGAAAATCATAATTGGGAAACATGATCTGCTTTTCTACTCCTCTATCAACTTGTAGTCTTTCAGGAAAAGGAGTTGCAGAAGTAGATACTGGCTACTCAATGATAGCAGTTGAGTTCACTGGTTCTTTCTGTTTTTTATTTTCATTATTTTGGTTTTGGAGAGATGTTCCCTCAAAACTTTTATTGGGTTGTAGAGAATATTCCTCAGAATTGTCTTGTTCCTGAATAACTACAGAAGGTATTTCCTTTTCTAATATTCTACCAGATATTAGTTGAACATCATTGAGATCTAGAGGAGTGATCATATAAGTCGGAAATTGTTGTCCTTCCACCATGTAATCATTCTGAGGATTTTTATTATTGGGGTTTGGTAATGGTTGGTCAGGTAACTGATTTGGTTTCTGCTGAAATCGTAGTAAGAGTTGAGGATTTTGGTTTTGTTGTGGAAATGATAATGAAAGTTGAGAGTTCTATTTTTGAAGTTGTGGCAACTGATTTTGTTGTGGAATGTGTGGGGGAGGATAATTTTGATATGATGGAGGATATTGATAATATTGGGAAAATATCCCATAAGGATTTTGTACTCCTTGTGCCCGCGGTTGAGATTAAGATTGAGGTTGAGGCCAAAGTTGTTGCCAAGAATTCCAATTTGGTGGGGGCTAAAGATACATTTGATTGTTAAATCCTTGATTTTGTGAACCCTGCCAAGGTTTTCTAGATACAAAGCAAAGAGGGTTTGCTGAATTTGGAGCTGTTTCTTCTTAAAAAACAACCTTAAGACCTGGAATCGAAGGACAACCCTTGGTTTCATGATTCTCCAAGCAAATCAAACAAGTTTCTATAATTTTTGCATCTAAAGGGCATTCTCTTAGAGCATGTTTTTTTCTGCATTTTGTACAAAAAATAGCTAAAGAATCAACCTCGGTTTTCTGCTTGTTTTGCAACTTAAGGGTGTCTATTTGCTCACTAAGACTCCCTAGGATATCTGTTTTGAATTCATCAATCATATTACCAATTTCTTCCCTACTCACTGATCCATTTGTAGACTTATTTACTCTAACAAGAGAAGGATCTCTTGGACCTTTCACAGTTTTGGATTTCTCTCTTGAGAGATGAACACATAATTCTCCTATATCACTTAATGGGAGTTGAGAGATATCTCCCTTCCCCATTATGTTAAGGATATCTATCCATTCATCTCTAATGGCTTCTAGTAAAAGAGATTTTAAGGTACCTTATCTAAATTATCCATCTTTGCTCTTTTCAAATATAGTTGAATCTCTCAATCAAGTCCTCTATGTTTTCATCCTCTCTTTGCATCATTTTGAACACTTCATATTTGTGATTGGTAGGCATCTAGTAATCCAAATACCTATCCAAAAATACTTTCTTCATGTCATTCCATGTTCTAATGGACTGAGTGACTAACCCCATGAACCACTTCAAAACGGCTCCTTTCAATGTTGAAGGGAACAACTTAAGTTTTTGAGAGTCTTCTAGATAATCATAGGTTTTGCACAAGACTTCAAACTCAAATAAAAATGTTTCAGGATCCTCACTTTTTAACCCATGGAAGTTTGGGAGGACAGAAGGTGAGATATTTTTCATTGTGGCATTTCTTTCTTCATCCACTATAGGGAATCCAAAAGAATTATCTATTTCCCTATTTCCTCTGCCTCTTCCTCTACCCCCTCCTCCAAACAGTTTGAATTATCCATCTTCTCCTTCTTCTACCATTATAGTTTCTTCAGGGTTAGTATAGGGTTCAACCTGCAAGGTTACTTTCTCCTCCTTTGGTTCTTCTATTAATGGGATATGGGAGAGAGGTTCTACTTCTTCTTCCTCACTAGGTATTCCTAATTATTCAACTAAAATGTGCTCCCATATGGAGGTGAAAAAGGCTACTCCTGCTGTTGGAGATTCAAGATTTTTCTCCTCTAGGACTGACTTGGTCGATGAAGTAGGAGATTCTTTTGATTATATTTCTGCCCCTAGAATTTCAGAAGTTCCTTGGCTAGGAGTATGAGTTTGGGATGGAGGTGTATCTTTTCTTGTTCTTGGTAGAGTAGGTGGTGTTGTAGGAATTGAACTCCTGCCTCTAGCTATAAATCTACCCCTAGAGTCTCTTTCTCTATGCAAATCATTTTTTTGTATTGAATGTAAGAGATAAAGTTACCTAGTTACACTTCCCTGGCAATGGCGCTAAAATGTTTAGTCAATTTAGTTTCCTAAATTGCTTTGCATAAATTATCAACCGAGGCTCGTAAGCTGATGAAGTGTAGTGCACTATATGTGCTATTTAACTCTTCTTACTTTGTTATTTTGTATTTTTATATTGTTTTGTTTTGGGGGTTTCCTTGATTCCTAATGATGTACAGTTTGAATTATGAGAAATTGAGTCTAAATCTCCTAAAGGTGAACTAATCAAAATCTAAATTAAAGGAAGGAAAAATAGAGCATCTATCCTATCTTGTCACTTATTCCTAAGTCAAAAAATAAAAGGTGAAGTTGTAAGGCAAATTGAAATAATTACAGAGAATGAAAACTGACTAAAGCACTTTTAGTTGTCCAAACCTCCAATTTTAAAAGATAACCTTCTTGAGATGGAAAACAAGCAACTTACTGTACTTTATAGTTTAGAGAACTAAATCAAATATGCAGAGACTAACTAATTGATTTCAATCCTTGTGTGAAGTGAATGTTTAACCATTTAGTTAGGATGGATATCAGCTTGAAATGGTGACCAAAAATATTTATCCACTCGGTGCATTGGAAATCTGAACTAGGAAATAAACAATAGAGGAAACAAACAGTAAGTAAACTACTCAACAATGCATCATTGTTACCTTTCCACCTTACCCTGTTAAAACAAAACAAGTTTCATTTATGAAATAGATAGGAGAAACAAGATTGCACTATCAAATTTTAACATTATGCTACTGAATAGAATTAAGGGAAAACAAACTATATGAAATCATCCTAAACTACAAACACTGCTAAAAGTAAATAATGAAACTACATTGAACAGTAAACAAAATAACAAAAGAAAAAACTCCTTCAGTGCAGGGGTCCTCTGCAACTAACTGAGTTGAGCTACTAACTAGCTGAAGATACTCTTTCAAATGATCACTTGGTCAAACACAACTTCATATTATTAACAGGAAAATAAGTTCCAAAATTACAGAGATGTAAGTTTGAGCTTAATACATATAGAAATTCGAACTCCTTCTCAGTTTTTTACAACTGATATTTAAAGAAACATTCCTAATTGTCTTTTGAGAGAATTAAGCTACAGGTGGTCTCCACATATCACAACAGATATGTGTAAATGGTTGATCAGCTACAGGTGACTTTAAGTTAGCAAGATGGTTGCATGAAAATGTTATCACCAGTGGTTGGTTCAAGTTAATGCTACAACAAAACTGTCGGATTTATTAATTAGCCAAGAAGAGTGGGCATAGAGTCCTATTGCTCCCGGGTTTCTTCATTTGACTCCACCTTTGACTGTGGTCTTGAGCTGGTTTTTTTCGATCTGGGTTGGGTGACTAGGATATGATCCATGTTGTGACTATTCCATAGATTCCCATGTGGTCGATTTCCTCACTTGACACCTGTAACCTGTTCAACCATGGAAGTAGCTATAGAACACATGGTTAGTTGCAGAATGGGCTACGTTCCGTAGCTAATTTTCAAAAACTTATTTCAAATAGTAAAAACATAAAAGTATAACATGTCAATCATGTAATGTCTTCTTTGAGACAAAATCTATCATTTATTAGTGATGGGGATCTGTCTTTCATGGAAAAACAAGAGAAAGACATGAGAAAAGTTGTCAAAGAGAGAGTAATTCTGACGTCCAACACCCCTCTTATACTTGATATTCAAATGGAACTATTGCAGGTATGAGGACCACTTCTAATGGTGATCATTCTGCAATTTCCCTTGGCTCTGTATGAACTGCAGGGGCCAGTGGTCTATGTGGATGACCATTTCCTTCCCAAAAATGTAATGCTTCCATTGTTGGCAGCCTACACAATGGAATACATCTCTTTTTCATAAGTGGGATACTTTTGGAATGTGTCTGAAAGTGTCTCACTTTGATAAGCCACTAGATGCTTGTGTTGAGTAAGGACTGCACCAATAGCATAGTCAGAGGCATATGTCTCGATCTCAAATGGTTGTTGTAAGTATGGTAATGCGAGCACTAGTGCCGAGAAGAGGCGATGTTTCAACTCTGTGAATTCCTTCTGTTGAGATTCAGACCAAAAGAATTTTTCTTTTGCTCCTCCCTTGGTGACTTAACTCAAGGGCCAAGTGATATGAGAAAATTCGAACACGAACTTGTAGTAGAAGTTGGCAAGACCTAGAAAGCTGTGGAGCTCTGTCAGAGTGCTTAGAGATGGCCAATCCCGAATGACTTGGATCTTGGATAGATCCACATGCATCCCCCGTTCATCAATAATGTGTCCCAGATACTGAACCTGGGTCATGCCAAAAGTGCATTTCTCCAAATTGGCACATAACTTGTGTTGCCGCAGTGTTCGGAGAACTTGTTGGATGTGGTGGAGGTTCTCTTCCCAACTCTGGCTGAAGATCAGGATGTCATCCAAGTATACCACTGCAATGAGTTGGTGAATGGCTACAAGATGTCATCCATTAGCCTCATGAAGGTTGCAGCAGCATTCATCAACCCGAAAGGCATAACCAACCATTCGAAAAGGCCCTCCTTGCCTTTGAAGGTAGCCTTCCACACATTGGGGGGTTTGATTGGTACCTAGTGATATCCTGACTTCAAATCGATCTTGGTGAAATATTTTCCCCCTTCAGTTGGTCTAGGAGGTCATCAATCCGAGGGATCTGGGTACCTATTCTGGATAGTGATCTTGTTCAACACTCGATAGTCAATACAGAGTCTCCAAGTCCCATCCTTCTTCTATACAAACACAATCGGGCTGCCATAAGGCGATGAACTTGGATGGATGTGACCTTTCTGCAGCAGCTCCTGAATCTGCCTCTTGATTTCATCGTTCGCCAAAATGGAGTGCTAATATATTGGTCCATTGGGCAGTGGTGCACCTAGGGTCAGATCGATGGAGTGTTTGGCCTGACAGTGTAGAAGAACCCCTGCGGGGGAGGTGAAGATGTCCTCGTACTCCTCCACGACCTTGTCCATCTGTAGTTGTTGTGCATAGGGGCATTATCTAGAGGCCGTGGCCACCGTCTTCTTCTTTCCTTGAGGGTGTATCATTAGGAAAATAAATTTCTTGGTTTTGGAAATGAGCTTACCGCATTGTTTTGTAGTAACCAAAGAGATGGCGGTAGGTGGTGCTAACTCCGGTATCCTGTACAACTTATTTCCCAAAGTAACAATAACATCACGAGGCCTTGATTCATACACAACTTGTCGCTTCCACAAGTATGGTTGGCCTAGTAATACATCACAAACATCAAGGGGAGCAATGTCACACAATACCTCATCCGTGAAGGGCTTGATGTTGTATGGAAGGCGACACCGCTGGCTCACGTGAAGATCCCGTCCTTGGTGAAGCCACCCGATGGTGTATATTTGTGGATGTGTTGTGGTTGGTAAGCCTAGCTGCTTCATGACCTCTATCGAAATGAGGTTCTTTTGGCTCCCGCTATCAACAATAAACTATAGCGGGGAGCCCTTTACCCACATCTGGGAGTGGAAGAGGTGCTCCTCCTCCTCTGGATCTTCGATTTCCTCCTTTTGGATCCTTGTGGTGGCAACAGTGGCGTTGGGCTCTGCATCAATAATTGGCTTTCCTCTGTCATTCCCCTTGTCTGGTTCTAACTCAGAGTCGAAACATGCATCTAATTCTAAAACCTTTAGCTCGGCCACCAATGACTGCTTGGCCCAACACTCACTTGTGTGGTGAGTGGAGCTCTTATGGAACTCACACCAATTTCTCGTGTCCTTTTTCGGCTTCACGGCGCTGTTCATTTTTTGTGGATTTGGCATGTTGTCTTGGGCTTCCCCACCTTGGCTTTGTCCTTTTCTCTTTGGATTCACAGATCTAAAGTCTCACTTCTTTTGTTTAAACTTTTTTGAGATCTTTACGGCATATTAGTATGCCGTACCAAGCAAGGAATTGTTCAGGAATTCTATTTTGTCCTGAATGTACTTGTGCATGTAGCCATAGTATTTGAGTACCAAATGATGCTTTGAATCCTTGATACCCAACTTTGTTCGAAGGGTATGGAAAATATTGGTGAACTCCGGGACATCTTGGTCCCTTCCCTGCTGCAGCGTGGTCCACTTTATGTATTGATCCTGATAGCTTCCAACAGGGTAGTACTGCTTCTTGATGGTAGCCCTAAATGAATTCCAAGTGGGCGCGACTGAAAACAGTGAGGTCGTACTTTCATCCTTCTTCTCATAGTAGGTTTCCCACCAGTACTTGATGTGGGGGGAGGCTTTGAGAAGAGCGAAAGTAAAGCTTTCCCAGCCAGAAAAATCATGAACAAAAAAGTACCCTTATAGCAGATTTAACCATTTATCTATGATGTCTAAATCTATCTGACCTTAAAATATTGGAATTTCAAATTTAACTTTTACCTTAAAGAGTGTGGTGCTTCCAGAGTACTTGCTGGAAGTAGATGTGTCGCCCCTCGGTAGCCGCTAAAGGATCTGGGCAAAGTTGTCCATCATCGCGTTCCTTTGTCGCTTGAGGGCCTCTTCAAGCAAGATTTTGATAGGATCTCCTGCCCCCTTGTCTTTCTTTTCATCTGCCATAGAAGGCCATCGGGATTTGCGAGGCTAGCATTGCAAAGGTTCAACCAGTTCAAGCCCTAACTCCTTATATCCGGACCTTGTTGGGGACATGCAAAGAAAGCTAGAGAAAGAGCAGACCGCTCTGATACCACTGATCTGGATTTAAATAGGAATGCAACAAATTACAGATATAACCATACATATAGAGGTGTAGTAGAAATAATGTTGGAAATAATACTGAGAGGGGGGGCGTGAATCAGTATTATCACATTAATAAAACTTTTTCATTTCCATAATCAGATTCATATATGCTACTTCCACAACTTCTTATGATTAAGTTAATTGATCTTCAATGAGTGCATTAGAACATTATCAACCATATTATCAGATAACAGATGCCGTAATAGAGAATAGATCATCACACATAAGGCACACACATGAACACCATGATATAAGGTGGAAACCCAATGTGGGAGAAAAACCACCTGCTGCAAGTCATCTCAATCTTCTTCTTAATAAGAAAATCCTTTTACAATATTTGTACTGGTGCAGTCTTATACCAGTACGAGAGCTACAACCCCCTTTTCTCTTGTACTAGCCGATCCATTTACTAGTACGCAGGCTGCTACCTGCTACAATGCTCCAAAGATCTCCCTTAGCTTTTGTACTAGCTTAGATACTAGTACATAGGCGCTGGCCTACAATATTCTCTCCTCCAGGTACCACGTTTCATCAATTTTCAGACTGGATACACTGAAGCACAACACATAATCTGAAAGGCCACTTTTCATCCAATTTTCATACTGGACCCAACAACAACATTGAAGCTCATAATCAAACAACCTTCTGAATCACCCAATCACCAGATCCATACATATACAATGATATTATGAGAGTTATCAACCAGATCTAGTACATAAAGATAAGTCATTAATCATGCTGTTATCTGAACTCAATACCAGTAACCAAACATCAGTTATGCACCCAAAACCCTGCAGAATAGTCAAAGGCAGTTAAAACAAATTTTAAGCAGGGATCGCAACTTCACTGGTATAGATCTGCGGATATCTGTACTACCTCCGCACCTGCGCCTTCTGTGGCACTGCGACCACCGCACCTGCGGCTTCTATGGCACCTCTGTGGCGTCTCTGCACTGCACCTTCTGTGGCGCCTCTGCACTGCGCCTTTTGTGGCGCCTCCGCACTGCGCCTTCTGTGGCGCCTCTGTGGCGTCTCCTCACTGTGCCTTCTGTGGCGCCTTTGCACTGCGCCTTCTATGGCGCCTCCGCATTGCGCCTTCTGTGGCACCTCTGCACTGCACCTTCTGTGGCGCCTCCGCACTGCACCTTCTGTGGCGCCTCTGCACTGCGCCTTCTGTGGTGCCTCCTCACTGCGCCTTCTGTGGCGCCTTCGCACTGCGCCTTCTGTGGCGCCTCCGCATTGCGCCTTCTATGGCGCCTCTGTGGCGTCTCCGCACTGCGCCTTCTGTGGCACCTCCGCACTGTGCCTTCTGTGGCGCCTCTGCACTGCGCCTTCTGTGGCGCCTCTTCACTGCGCCTTTTGTGGCGCCTCCGCACTGCGCCTTCTGTGGCGCCTCCGCACTTCTGCAGCTGCAGCGCTCGAGAGATCACCCTTCAAAGATTCGCTTTCAACTTCACTTTCATAGATCAAACTTTCAAAACAATAACCCAATATTTCAGATCTTAAGATATTCAATTGCAAGAATGAATTAGCCAAGTGATCTCCTTTGCTTTATATAGGCTTAGGCCTTTCACAATACCACGGGCCAAAACCATAGGATCAAAAAAATGTTGGACTAATACCATGAACCAACCATGAAAGTACGTGAGATCAACACTTTTGACGAAGTACCATGGTCCAAAACCATAGGTTCAAATACCAAGGACTAACTACCATGGACCAAAGGTAAGTTCTCCAACATATACACGCTTTTCCTCATAGGTTCAAATACCAAGGACTAACTACCATGGACCAAAAGTAAGTTCTCCAACATATACGCGCTTTTCCTCATAGGTTCAAATACCAAGGACTAACTACCATGGACCAAAGGTAAGTTCTCCAATATATACGCGCTTTTCCTTGCATGAAAGTGCGTGAACTTTTCTCTGCATATAAGTACGTGAACTTTTCTCTACACTATAATTTATTATCTGAGATGAGTGGGTTGCCATCAAGTACAACATATGTATCATAATGCCAACAATCTCCCCCTTTGGACTTGATGGAAACAACAACCAATCACTCTCCCCCTTTGACATCAAGGGCAAAGGGTTATGCTCCCCCTAAGAACATGCTCCCCCTGACTATAAACCAGATCTGCAAAGAAGAACCATAATCCATGACCATGAAAGAGATAGATTGCAGCAATAATCAGACCAGCATCCAAGATCTCCTTCTGTACGTCCTCCATAATGCCAACAATGCATTATAAGCTCCCCCTGAGTACCTGTTGAAATCTCTGAATGAGCTCCCCCTTTGTATATTTCATGGTGCACCAATCTGATCATGCTCTTTCTGAGAACAAGCTGAAATATCTGCTCTGCTATATAGTGTTGTTCATGCTCAGGCTCCCCCTGACTGTAAGCAAGGTCTAAATAAGATGAACATCAGCAACAACACTTTATGATCTGCTCCATAGTATCTGTCAACAGCAACTAGACCAGCAACTTGTATTAGTGCATGAATCATCAAGGTATGTCCGCATCAAAAGAATTTCACATTCTATGTGAGAAACATCATAGCCATCCAGATCTACATGAATCAAGTATCATCAATTGGGAATATCTGCATTAATCAACATATGTATGAAACAATCCTATCATCATATAGATAAGAGCTCATTATCATCATGTCTCCAACAATGCAACTTTGAATAATCATCCCTGTATCCAGCCAACAATCCTCATCCATTTGTGCCAAGAATGAAAGGAATCATAATTGTAATATATGATCTTTATGCATATGACGACAGCAGCATATGAGTGACTCAACATCAAGAAGATGTGAATTCAAGCTAAGTGCTTCCCATGCAAGCATCATTAGAGAATCAACCATAAATCTGATCCAAGAACCATGTGAACAACTCATAACCATAGCAAGATGAATCATTTATCCATATAAGTATCATCACCAAGGACTATTAACCATAATGCCAATAATGCATTAAGTCCATATGCTCCCTCTAAACCTGTGCCATCTGTCTGATCATGCATATCAATAAGAAGTATCAAGACATCATCAATATCAAGTTAGAACCAAAACACTTCTAACCATCATATCCACACATCATTATTATTAACTAGAGCAAAACTGATCCTTCTCTTGAATCTGTCCCTACTGCCTTTCTTCAAACAATCATATACGTGACTGTGCAGTAACTAACTCGCGTATATATGCAACTTTCCTTTATGGAGTTTGCATATGAGATTCAGAACACTGAAGTTTTTTACTTTCAGCTCCCTCTGATTCTGGTATGTCTGTACGTTGTGCAGTGCCGCCTTTTTCTGACGGTACTTTCTTTTTCCTCCATATCTTCAAGCGTGATGATGACATTTTCTCCTTTTGATATGGTGCCCACACTTTGTTCCTGCATTCCTTAGCTATATGTACAAGCTTGTTACATGCATAACATCTTACATGTTTCATATTCCTCCTGTAACAATCAACAGCTTTATGACCAAACATATTGCAAGCAAAGCAATATCCATAAAAGTACCTTGAATGTGATGATCTTTCTGCATAATGGTCTTGAACCCTTCTTCTTCTACATCTAGCTGCAACATGTCCAAGATTATGACATACATAACATTCAACATTATTCATAGGAGGAGTAAAGGATTTTCTTTGAGGAATCTCTTTTCTTGGTTGATGATGAGATTGATCTTTCATTTCTTCGTTGATCACTTTAGATTTCTCTTTAGAGTTCCTTGCCTCACCTTGTGAACTAGATTCACCTTCAACAGATTCATGGAAACCAAGACCATTCTTTATAGCAGGAGACCTTTGACTACTAAGAATATCATCCAAGACTTTAGAACTATCTTGAAATCGTAAAAGCTTATCCTTTTCTTCTAGTTTACCTTTCAAGATATTTACCTCAACCTGAAGCTGTTCTTCCTTTTCAAGAGATTGCTTTTTCAAATCTTCTTCAGCTTTCCTTCCTTCTTCCATTTGTTCCCTTAGTTTGAGAATCTCCTTTTCTTGTTCTTCATTCAGATCCTGCTGCATTTGACGAACTCGGAAGGCACATTCTAGTTGAGATTTTAAGCTGGTGACTTCGTTTTCTTGTTTTGCAATAGCTTGGAGTAGATCTGTATTCTGCTTCTTTGATTCTTCAAGATCTCCTTTTAGTGAGAGGATTGTAGCTTCAAGATTTTCATAGTAGCTGGATCTATCTTTGAGTTTCTTGATGGTTGTGCTTCTTTCGTTGACTTCTTTTCTTAATGATGTCACTTCATGCTGCAATTTTTGACATTGGTCTTCCTTGTCCTTGAGTAGCTTTCTTACCTTGTTTCCTTCTTCTAGTTGGGCCTTTAGTTTGGTAGCTTCTTCTTTGAAATCACATTCCCTTTTGTTCAATAGATCTTGTTGATCTCTAATTTTGTCTGTCAGCCTTTTAAATTCTGCCTCTATTTGATATCTTTCTTGTTCACCCATAAGAGCAAATTCAGTAGTTTCGCTATCACTTTCATCTCTTCCAAAAGGAAAGATAGCTGGAACATCAGAGGATAATATATTCATACCTGATAATGATTTTGAATCTGATTCTGAATCTAAAGAGCTTCTTATACCTAATCCCCAATCGATTCTCCCACTGTCATAGTTCTTCTGAGATGACTTCTTTTTCTTAGGTGCTTTCTTCTTAAGCTTCTTTCCCATTGTTCCACGGATCTCTTTCAAGCGATCAAGCTTCTATCAAAGGACCTGCTTTGATACCAATTGTTGGAAATAATACTGAGAGGGGGGGGGGGGTGAATCAGTATTATCACATTAATAAAACTTTTTCATTTCCATAATCAGATTCATATATGCTACTTCCACAACTTCTTATGATTAAGTTAATTGATCTTCAATGAGTGCATTAGAACATTATCAACCATATTATCAGATAACATATGCCGTAATAGAGAATAGATCATCACACATAAGGCACACACATGAACACCATGATATAAGGTGGAAACACAATGCGGGAGAAAAACCACCTGCTGCAAGTCATCTCAATCTTCTTCTTAATAAGAAAATCCTTTTACAATATTTGTACTGGTGCAGTCTTATACCAGTACGGGAGCTACAACCCCCTTTGCTCTTGTACTAGCCGATCCATTTACTAGTACGCAGGCTGCTACCTGCTACAATGCTCCAAAGATCTCCCTTAGCTTTTGTACTAGCTTAGATACTAGTACATAGGAGCTGGCCTACAATATTCTCTCCTCCAGGTACCACGTTTCATCAATTTTCAGACTGGATACACTGAAGCACAACACATAATCTGAAAGGCCACTTTTCATCCAATTTTCATACTGGACCCAACAACAACATTGAAGCTCATAATCAAACAACCTTCTGAATCACCCAATCACCAGATCCATACATATACAATGATATTATGAGAGTTATCAACCAGATCTAGTACATAAAGATAAGTCATTAATCATGCTATTATCTGAACTCAATACCAGTAACCAAACATCAGTTATGCACCCAAAACCCTGCAGAATAGTCAAAGGCAGTTAAAACAAATTTTAAGCAGGGATCGCAACTTCACTGGTATAGATCTGCGGATATCTGTACTACCTCCGCACCTGCGCCTTCTGTGGTTCCGCGACCACCGTACCTGCGCCTTCTGTGGCGCCTCCGCACTGCGCCTTCTATGGCGCCTCTGTGGCGTCTCCGCACTGCGCCTTCTGTGGCGCCTCTGCACTGCGCCTTCTGTGGCGCCTCCGCACTGCGCCTTCTGTGGCGTCTCCGCACTGCGCCTTCTGTGGCGCCTCTGCACTGCGCCTTCTGTGGCGCCTCCGCACTGCGCCTTCTGTGGCGCCTCTGCACTGCGCCTTCTGTGGCGCCTCCGCACTGCGCCTTCTGTGGCGCCTCTGCACTACGCCTTTTTGTGGCGCCTCCTCACTGCGCCTTCTATGGCGCCTCCGCACTGCGCCTTCTGTGGTGCCTCCGCATTGCGCCTTCTATGGCGCCTCTGTGGCATCTCCACACTGCGCCTTCTGTGGGGCCTACGCACTGCGCCTTCTGTGGCGCCTCTGCACTGTGCCTTCTGTGGCGCCTCCTCACTGTGCCTTCTGTGGCGCCTCCGCACTGCGCCTTCTGTGGCGCCTTCGCACTTCCGCAGCTGCAGCGCTCGAGAGATCACCCTTCACAGATTCACTTTCAACTTCACTTTCATAGATCAAACTTTCAAAACAATAACCCAATATTTCAGATCTTAAGATATTCAATTGCAAGAATGAATTAGCCAAGTGATCTCCTTTGCTTTATATAGGCTTAGGCATTTCACAATACCACGGGCCAAAACCATAGGATCAAAAAACTGTTGGACTAATACCATGAACCAACCATGAAAGTACGTGAGATCAACACTTTTGACGAAGTACCATGGTCCAAAACCATAGGTTCAAATACCAAGGACTAACTACCATGGACCAAAGGTAAGTTCTCCAACATATACGCGCTTTTCCTCATAGGTTCAAATACCAAGGACTAACTACCATGGACCAAAGGTAAGTTCTCCAACATATACGCGCTTTTCCTCATAGGTTCAAATACCAAGGACTAACTACCATGGACCAAAGGTAAGTTCTCCAATATATACGCGCTTTTCCTTGCATGAAAGTGCGTGAACTTTTCTCTACATGAAATAAACTTTTCTCTGCATATAAGTGCGTGAACTTTTCTCTACACTATAATTTATTATCTGAGATGAGTGGGTTGCCATCAAGTACAACATATGTATCATAATGCCAACAAATAATACTTCATTTCATTACTGTAAAATATTGAAATATGCTTACAAACATAAATGGAAATAAACTAGCTAGGTGATGGTAACTTATCTCTTAGAAGAGATGTGATGACTACATGCCTTTGAACCATGTTACAATGAGGCTCCAGGACCTTTTTTATTATTGAACAATAAGAGCAAACCCTAAACAACCAAAACCTTAACTCGAGGAGATGTAACACCAAGAGTTTATGGCCCCGTTGGGGTGAGTTGGATAGCCAACTTCTCGGGGTCGTGACTTGGTCATATTATCTCCGTTTGATGCACATGATAATACATTGGAAAGATATCTCCGAGGAATACGACAAAATAGATGATTTTAAAGACAAACTTGTTGGCGGTAGATTTCCAAAAAAACATCGTTTAGGGCCTCAAAATGACTCTGGAAGTTTAGGACCCAAAAAACTCCTAAAAATAGTAAACTCTGCTACAATTAAGGAAATTGAAAAACTAAAAGAAACAATGGTGGGGTTCTAAGTGGAATTGGCGGATGGCCACCAATATCCACCTGAATCATTCCAGCCCCTGATCACTATGATGAGTGCTCAATTTATAGGGAAATGGAGGTGGTTTTGTCATAAATTGGGCATTGAATGGCTTTCCAATTTGGGAGTTAGTTTTCATGGAGGAAGGATGAGCAGATAGGGGGTTATTTGATTCATTCCCTATCCAATTTCTATCTCATAGGAGAGGATAAGAGGTGGGAATATTCTAGAATGGTCTATAATGAAAGAATATTTCCAAAACCCTATGAAGATTTTACTCAATCTCACCCAAGACAGGTCAAGGTAGGCCTAGGTGCTCTGCAGAGCAGGCTTGAATGGGCCTAATTTCTCTGCAGTACATTTACCCCTGACCAAGGATGTGTTGGTCCCTCAAGGAGTCATTTCAGGATGTATTCATGCTAAGAAACTCTCAGGAATGATGGCATTCAATGCAATAGCTTGTCTAGGGCATGTAGGAACAAAATTAGGGTTTGATGAGCCCTAAGAGTACTGATCTAAATGGTTGGAGCGATGTTCCCAAATAGACCTGTAACAAAGGGGCCTCAGTAAGGGTGCAGGGTGCACTCTGGAAGGCTAAAGGTAGGGATTCGTGCCTTCAGAGTGTGCTCATGTGCTCAAGAAGTTCAGAAGGGTGCATGGCACGTAGGGGAAGATAGAAGGATTGAGCTTTGGGTCTTGAGGATGTGCTAGTGGGCTCAAGGAAGGCGAACTTCTTTGAGTCAAAGGAGTGTGCTCAAGGAAAACTTAGTCATTTGGAGGGTGTAGTTCGTAACAAGGAAGGGGATTCATGCTTTGGAAGTGTTCAAAACTCTCCAGGAGGGCAGAGGGTGCACTTCCAAACAACAAAAGGTTTCGCATCAAGGCTTTAGAGTTTGCTTGTGTGCTCTTAGAATTAATGGATTTAATTTGAAACCAAAATTTGTCTAAGTCTGGATGATAGGACATGAGGTGAGTAGGATGCATTCTAGTCATAAAACCATGTGGGCCACATACTAACTCACCAATAAAACTTTGAAAATCTTCATAAACAATGAATATGCATCAAAACACCACTTTATACACAGTCCCCAAGTATTACGAGTGAAGCGTGTGCGACTGCGACTCGAAAGTGTCGTTTTACCACAAAAAGATGTTACGACCATAAAATTCATCTAGGGATGTCATAATCAATGCAAATATACTTTAGAACATTTAAGAACACTTAAAACATATAGAGAAACATGAAACGACACTTGAAGACCAAGGCAACACTGTACGGCAATGAAGTAGGCTCCAAAATTTGAATGTACAGAAATTTTAGAGGGTGTTATAGCAACGACAACACTTGGCGACACACTAGCCAGATTTAGCTTCTTTGTCTAGGAATAACTTTCAGCCGAGGGTCAAATCTTCAGGAAGTATTCACTGCCTCATGTTCCCTCTTTTGACCCATTGTATACATAACACCTTACTTTTCTCTACCTGGTTGAAACACATACAGAAGATACAATATATCACAATTGTTTTGATATAGGAAAGGTTAATGTGCACGACTGTTACAGGAAAATTTGGGCACATCAACCCAAACTTCCAGATCCATATTATTAGGGTCCATCAACCCCTAATTCAGTTGTTTTCATTCCCTAATGAGGTCAACCTACATCATGCTTGCTTCCCAAGAGTTTCATGTCACCATTCATCCAAAAAATGTCCCTAAGGAGATCATCACAGGTGGCCTTCTATCTAGCTATAATGAATGGCAGGCACTACACTGTCTGGGTGATATGCATAGCGCCTAGCCTTTGTATCACTTGTGATGAGCGAGATCCATCGAATTTTTTAAATGAATCGATTGGATTCCTCATCCAATGGATGCTTCTAGAGGTTTCTAGAAGGATTGGGCTCGCTTTTGGATGAGGAAGGAGATGCATGAACTTTAATCCATTATCCCTTCCTCCATGGAACCACTTCCCAATTATGGCAAAGCATTCATAAGGGCCATTAATTTCATAAACTCCTCTTTTCAGCTTTAAAAGGACCAAGCTCTCAAAGGCTGGTCTGGGTTGAAACTTCTTGAGCTAAGGAAATGTTGTTGGAAAGAGATTAGTAGAGAAATTAACGTTATCATGTCAAATTTTTGTTCCACGAGGAAAGAAGGGTTTGAAGCCGGGAGGATGACACTGAATCAGACATGCATCTACATGGGTTGTAATCTTTCCTTCTATGAATAAAGAGTTCTATGATTTTCCCCATTCATGTGTTATGTGATGTATATTGTACTTTCGATTCTATAATATGTTTAGTTAACTGATCGATATGTATGCATGCTTTGATGGTTTTCTATCTCGGCTTGTGTGCAGGCACCTTTCAAGCAAGTTAGGTACGGAAGGGAGCGGAAAAAGCAGTTAAAGGGAAGAGGGATCGAGTGAGAGATATAGGTTGGTACTTTTTCTCATCTTTCTTTTATCTATTAGCTATAGGGAAAGCAATGGAATTACTTTAACTGTTGTTCTATACTTGCTACTAGGTCTAGGGGTTAGTTGTTTGAAAAGACACTAAATTTTCCCATAACAAAATGGCAACTCCACTGGGGACAGATCCTATCCCTTATAGTAGCTTATCATTGTCTTAGAACACTTTGACATACTTTACCCTCTGTTTCTCATCGTATTCAAGTTCAATTCACTGAAAATTGAGTCAATTTTGAGCATAAAATTGTCATTCTGTAATCATCGCAGATCTGTAACTGACACAGTGCAATGCATTGCACCCTCAACACAGAGATAGTGATATGCATCACACTGTCCCTCATTCTGGCCTGCGCTGATTCCTTTAGGATCAATTTTCCCATCTAGGAGCTGAAACCTTAAGTCAATTTTCAGTTGTTTGAATTGTCTGTTGGATTTAGATGAGCTTTTGTCTCTGAAAACAGTGTTTGTTTCCTTGTTTCAACCCGAATTAGACTGGATTGTTGAAAGTTTGTTTATGTATTTGTTTTATCATTTGTAGTCCATTGTCGAAAGTAGTTTCAGTCGATTGTTTTATTGAAAACGAAGTGTCATAAAATCTTCCTTCTTAAAATAATTGATTGGTCTATTTGTACATCTGATTCATATTTTCATTTAAAAGTGTCGAAAATCTTCATTTCCTTAAAGTTGAAAGTGTCGTTTAGTCTTCCTTTCTATTTAAGAGAAATTGTCATAAATCGACATTTTTGTGAAAAGAGCTTTTGAATCATTGTGCATTTGTTTTTCTTAGTGCATAATTCACATTAAGGAGAACTGAAAAGAAAAAGAAATACATATAATTGCATTTTAGAGTTTGAGTGTGTGTGCTTAAAAGGAATGGTTAAGGAAGTGCATTAGCTGTGCTCTTTGTTGTTTGATCCAAAAAGTACTTGTTTGCCCTATCCCTTGTAGTTAGGATTTTCATTGTTTAAACAAATGAAAAGAATGCTTTTCATTTAGTTGCATTTTTAGGAATTTTGGAAAAACATCACGTGGTGAAACCCAAAGGAAAATTTTAAGCAAGATCAACCTAAAATTAACCTCAATTAACCTAATAATGCATTGGAATTTAACGCAAACATCTAGAGGTGTCTAGGCTAGAGACGTGTTTTGGCGTCTTAAAACCTAGTGGCTGTCATTTTCATTGAGGTTTGGTGATTCCTCCTCTCTGATTCGATAAGTGATAGTACGGACTTGTGCTCCCTGTACCGTCATGTATATAGTGGGAAACCCCAATAGGTTGAAATCCTTTATCCCCAGGAAGCCAAGTCTGCCTCCTTACTGGTTACAATGCACCGAACACAGCATTCAGGAAGACTCACTACCGTACGGTAAATCCTTCGTAATTTCCCTTTCATTTACCACCAAGGTGTATATTGCAGTTTTGTGATTAGTTTGGTAAACCCTCTTGTCTAGTATATCTTGAGAAGTCACTTTTGTTCCTTTTCGACTCTTTAAAAGAAAAGGAACATCTGAGCACTTGTCCTTTCAAGCTCATTAAACATCGAAAGCGACTAGAGTCATCTTTTGCTTTTTCTCGACTATTTAAAAATGAAAAAGAAAAGTTGTGTTCCAGTGTCGTAAAAATTAATTGACCGCGGATAACATCCTCCACGTTCTCTTCTTAGTTGATCTTAGGTTGAAACATATGGTGACAAATCCAGACTCCACCAATCAAGGAATTCGTTTTGATGGGAATCCTAGTCCTTTTCCTCCGTTTGGAAATATTGGTGTTCCATATATGGCTACATTTTCCCTTCCGATATTTACCATTGGCTTGCCAGTATGGTTGTTGTCAACCTCATTGGTTCAAAATGTCATGATTTCTCTGCAATCGAGTACACCTCCAACTAGACAAAATCAACCTCCAGTTGATCCTAAAGTTGACCCTTTGCCTTCTTCCTTGGTTGTTTCTTCCTCCCCTTCTTCCTCTTCTCCCGGTGAAAGTATTGGTACTAGTAACTAGGTGGCTAAGAAGAAGAAGAAAGGGAAGAAGAAGAAGAAGAAGAAAATTCAGCAGAGGGGCAACCAAGAAACCATTGCTTTGAATGCAACATCTGATGAGAAACTATTCGTCAAGTCTCACAAAGTTCGATATCCATCCAAACTTTGTGTAGGAGACCATATTATTCGAAATTGTCCTGATATTCCTCAGATCTTAGAAGAATGGTCTTCTTGTTCACATCATCCTGTGTCATCAACCTTTGGAGATCATGTTGGTGACATACCATCAACTAGTGATAGTAAAGTTCATGGACAGAAGGGAAAAGTCAAGTTTCCATGTAGGTTATGTGAAGGGAATCACCCCATTCACCTTTGTCCCTATCTGGATGAAGCCAAAAGAGTGTTGGATAACCGTCCTGCTTCACCGCAACGACTTCCATCTGGTTACAGGAAACTCTCCCTTAATCCTTCACTAGTTAATGAATTGACTGAATCAAATCAACCATCGGTCAAACCCACTCTCTCTGAAAGTGAATCCTCTGAGTCTATACCTGACCCAAATCAATAGGTCGAGGTAATAGTCAACTCGATTTCACCTTCACTAAATCGTACCTTTCCCGAAGAGAGTGAAAATGATATCACTGAAGTTCTTTTTATTTCCTCAGATTCAAATGAGCTTAGGGGAAATCCTCCTGTTCCATCAAGACATGAGGAAAATACTCCTGTTATTGTAACTCAAGAGGTTAATTCTTTCATTTCTATGGTACCCCCTCCAAGTAGTCTAGTCACTTCCTTTGATTGGAATCGACTGGTAGGATTCTGCCTTCCTTCTTATGTGCCCTTCCAGATCATAGTACAAGTTTGTAATATGATTGTATCTGGAACTATTATAGATGAAGGTGCATCTATGAGTATCCTTTCCTCAACTTCTTCCCAAGTGCTTGGTTCGCTGCCACTTATGCCAATTACCCAGAATTTGTTGGGTTTTAACAGAGGAACCAGTCAACCATTAGGGATCCTTCCTCAGTTACCTATTACTTTGGGAGGAAAAATCATTTATCTGAACATGATGGTAGTCCCAGGCCCATTAGATTACAATTTAATTCTTGGACATGACTATGTTTACGACATGGGAGCTATTGTTTCAACACTCTTTCGAGTGATTTGTTTCTCGCATGAAGGCAGAATTGTCATTGTTGACTAGCTTTCATTTCCCAGTCCAAATATGGCTCCTAGTCAACCATCTTCCCTAAATGGTCCTTTTATACCAATGGTATCATCCCCACCATGGGTTAATTATGCGGCAACATGTTCCATATCTACATCAACTAACGATCAATTCAGTGATGTTGTACATCATGTACTGGGGGCATTGGAACCAGATCTCTCCTTTATGACCACTTATGAGTTGTGATTGACTATGAGGATAGTTCATGTCTTGTGTCAACCTCGTTAAAAAATGAAACAAGGGTCCGAGCATAGTTCATTGTCTTTTGTCAACCTCGTTAAAAAATGAAACAAGGGTTCGAGGAGAGTTTCTGGTCTTGTGTCAACCTCGTTAAAAAATGAAACCAAGGAATATGATGATAGTTCTTTTATTGTGTCAACCTCGTTAAAAAAATGAAACAGGCCCTCGAGGATAGTTCGTTGTCTTGTGTCAACCTCGTTAAGAAATGAAACAGGGAATCCAAGGATAGTTCATTGTCTTGTGTCAACCTCGTTAAAAAATGAAACAAGGGTCCGAGGATAATTCGTTGTCTTGTGTCAACCTCGTTAAAAAATGAAAAAGGAGTCCGAGGATGATTCGTTGTCTTGTGTCAACCTTGTTAAAAAAATGAAACAAGGGGTTCGAGGATAGTTTGTTGTCTTATGTCAACCTCGTTAAAAAATGAAACAAGGAATCCGAGGATAGTTCGTTGTCTTGTGTCAACCTGTTAAAGAATGAAACAAGGGTGTATGAGGATAGTTCTTATACTGTGTCAACCTCGTTAAAAAATGAAATAGGTCCATGAGGATAGTTCCTGGTCTTGTGTCAACCTCGTTAAAAAATGAAACAGGGAATCAGAGCAGAGTTCCTTGTCTTGTGTCAAGCTCTTTTAAAAATGAAACAAGGTCCCCTGGAGCAAAGTTCCAAGTCGAGTCTTTAATTAGATCTTGTAAAATCCCAGTCGAGTCTTTCACTTGATCTCGTAAATGAACCTTCATTCCATCCACCTGATAGCCATGAGTAGTCTACTTAGGTGAATGTAATGAAGCTTGGGGGGCATGCACCTAATGGTAAAGTTAAGTTTCCCTGTAGGTTATGTGAAGGGAATCACCCCATTCACCTTTGTCTATCTGGACGAAGCCAAAAAGGTGTTGGATAGCTGTCCTACTTCACCGCAGAGACTTCCATCCGGTTATAGGAGACTCTCCCTTTCATCATGCTGGGGGCATGTAAACAAATTCCAAGCATAGTTTTTTCATTTCAAGCTTGTGTAAAAATGAAATTGAATCCAAGCATAGTTTTTCATTTCGAGCTTGTGTAAACATGAAATTGAATCCAAGCACAGTTCCTTATGGTTCAAGCTTGTCTAAAAATGAACCCATTTCCATTTTAACCCTTGTGATTGCCATTCTATCAGCCTTTTTAGTCAGATGAGCCTTGGTTGTTTTCATTCCATTGTCACCATCCCTTTGGCCGATCATACGCTTTCACTTGGTTATTTTACCTTTTTTGAGGAACAACTACAATGAGTGGTCTTATTAGCCAATCTCTTCACATAAATCAACATGTTTTGGCAAAGTTCCAACATCACCGGAACCAGTTGCTACCCTAGACACCACTTGTTCCTCAAAATGGAGTCCTCTTTAAGCTCTTTTCAGACTCTCTAAACATGAAAAGTTTGCCAAGCACTTGTCATTTCTAGCTTGTTGATGGATTAGAATTGATATCTACTCAGTATAGTTTCACCCCTTCTTCGAGCTGAGATAGATTAACTATGAAAAAGGTACTCATTGGTCAAACATGATCAATAGGTTCTCTCTTGTATTGTTTTACATTTTTTCGGGCTTGAGAGACAAATTTACGAACAAGAACTTGTGGAGTTTCCTTTTAATCCCTTTTTAGACTCTCTAAATGTGAAAAGGACTGAGTTATCTTTGTCGTTAAACTCGTTAAAAACGTTTGATAGTGACAAACTTGTCTATCTAGACAAGACTGAGTTTCACCTTTGCTAGACTCATTAAAACATCAAATAACGATGGATTCACCCGAAGGGTGAAATTATACAACAGGCATATGTTATCCTCCTCAAGCTTGATAAAAATAAAGAGATACTGGTCAGAAATGACTGGGGAAAATGGGAAAAAGCTAGGAACACTTTATGGTAGCAGGTCACTCTTGAACATGACACTTTCACCTCATCACCATGACTATGTGGGTTGGGTCATTTAGCTTGATGGTTATCACACCGTTGGTCTATCATACCATCCATCAATTTGTTTTGGGTCAATGCTACCAATTCACTTCAGTGTCACTGATATGTTCAAGAGAAGTCATTCAGTTCAAAACTTCATCCTTTACAATACAATAAACCTTCATTTTCATGCCCACCATTCCTGAACCTTGTGTCGTCAGTCGATGTTTCATCTCAAAAATCATTTACCTCGTTTCGTGTCGTTGATGTGGGATACATCAAGGCCCTCCTGCGACGAGTCGCTTCTTGTCGACATCAACACATCATCCAAGAAGTTGACTTAGAAACACCCCTTCAGTACCTTGAGGCTTGCATACATCAATGGCAGGTTTCTCACTTCCGGCAATAGGTTGACATCACTGGCCTTCGACCGAAAGACTTCGTATGGTGTTTGACATCAAATCATTTATTCACACCATGCGGAATGTACTGCAGTACGTTGAGGGTCATTATCCTTATCGGTGATTCCTCTCGTGTCTATTAATGTCTTACATCATTGGCTGGTAATTGAACGATGTCTCTCCATGTTCGACTTAAGATCATCTATTCACATGGTTAGACTTGTACATTGAGTGAAGATTGGATGAGATTGAAGACCCTAGATCTAGTTTCATCCATTCGGGCTGCGATATATTTCAAGAGTACTATATCAAATATACAATGGCCTTACATTCATGGTCATCCATTCATGGGTCTACATTTGTAGATGACTATATTTGTACATGTAATGAAAGTTTATAAAGCTGAGCATGGGTATGCCTTCCCTCAGCTAAATTGTGAGAAAAAAATCAAAGTATCATAATATTTGTATTGTAATTGATGCAGCTCACCTTCCGCTTCGAAACCTTCTCTCCAAGGGGTAAAGCATCTCACTTGACATGGTTATTTTCGACTTCATGCTTTAGGGGGCAACTGTTATAGGAAAATTTGGGCACATCAACCCTGACTTCTAGGTTCTTATTATTAGGGTCCATCAACCCCTAATTCAGTTGTTTTCATTCCCTATTGAGGTCAACCTACATCATGCTTGCTTCCCAAGAGTTTCATGTCACCATTCATCCAAAAATTGTCCCTAAGGAGATCATCGCAGGTGGCCTTCTATCTGGTTGTAATGAATGGCAGGTACTACACTGTCTGGGTGCTATGCATAGCACCTGGCCTTTGTATCACATGCGATGAGCGAGATCCATTGAATTTTTCAATGAATCCATTGGATTCCTCATCCAATGGATGATTCTAGAGGTTTCTAGAAGGATTGGGCTCACTTTTGGATCAGGAAGGAAATGAATGAACCTTAATCCATTATCCCTTCCTCCATGGAACCACTTCCCAATTATGGCAAAGCATTCATAAGGGCGATTAATGGCATAACCTCCTCTTTTCAGCCATAAAAGGACCAAGCTCCCAAAGGCTGGTCTGGGTTGAAACTTCTTGAGCTAAGGAAATGCTGTTGGAAAGATATTAGTAGAGAAAGTAATGTTATCATGTCAAATTGTTGTTCCATGAGGAGAGAAGGGTTTGAAGCTGGGAGGATGACACTGAATCGGACATGCATCTACATGGGTTGTAATCTTTCCTTCTATGAATAAAGAGTTCTATGCTTTTTCCCATTCATGTGTTATGTGATGTATATTGTACTTTCAATTCTATAATATGTTTAGTTAACTGATCAATATGTATGCTTTGACGGTTTTCTATCTCGGCTTGTGTGCAGGTACCTTTCAAGCGAGTTAAGTACAAAAGGGAGTGGAAAAAGTGGTTAAAGGGAAGAGGGATCGAGCGAGAGATACATGTTGGTACTTTTTCTCCTCTTTCTTTTATCTGTTAGCTATAGGGAAAGCAATGGAATTACTTAAACTATTGTTCTAGACTTCCTACTAGGTCTAGGGGTTAGTCATTAGAAAAGACACTAAATTTCCCCATAACAACGATGAGTTTATGATTTTCATAGTATTTAGTTTTCATCTGTATTTTTGCTTCACTACCAAGAGGACTAAACAGTACTTCGACGAAGTCACTTTAGGAGCACAAACGTTGCTTTGCTACTAGCAATCCTATACAGTACCCTAACAAAGTCGCTTTCTTTACCTCCCTACATAGGAAGCCTTTCTCTTCTTTCACCCTTTATTTATTTATTTTAGTAGAACTATGTATTGAAACTTATTATTTTTAATGGGCATAAGAGGGATCCTGATTTATTGAGAGCATATGAGGTTTCCCCTTCAGAGAAGTATTTTGAGACCTTTAATGCTGGTTTGCTTGCTTCATATTTTCCCCTTATCCCTTCTCTACTATATTTGAAAAGCATTAACACACGAGTATAATTATACCAAGATAAGAATTTCATATACTAGCATAAGCATGGACCTTATAGGTTCCATCAAGGTTCTTCTATTGTACGAATTTTATTTTCCATTTGGTCTTAGCTTAACCTATGGCATTTCCCAACAAGGAAGGAGAGCAACAGACAACCAAGTGTTGTGGCTGTCACACTTCTCTTTGATTGCACCACAAAGCCTTTTGATCCATGAACTTTAAACAAGGGTCTTATATATGTACAACGACCAATAATGGGACACGACAAGAAATGACTACATAACAGACATACTTCTAACGCAAACAAGAGAAAAGAAAAGAAAAGATGAGAATAAAAGAATTATGTACAAGAAGTGTAGGTCATAGCTATTACTAGAAATAATGCTTTAAGTCCTGGCCATTTACAGGAAGGGGTTCAATCCTCCAATCTAAATATTTTAACTTAATGGAATTATGGCCAAACTTTTCATCAACAACAGATGATCCAATCCACAGAGGCTGGAACTTTGTATGTTTACCTTTGTCTTCATGGGGTCTATCCCAATTAGAACTCGATTTCCCACATCAAATATCTTTGCCCCTACATATTTTCTGTCAAGCCAGTGCTTTACATGGTTTTGATGTACAAAAAAACATTATTTCACCTTATGCATTTCTTCCTCAAGTTTAAGTAGTGTATTTATCCTACATTGAGCCAAGAGGCAAGGTTTACCTTGTGACTCTTGAGACAGCCACAAGGCTGGAAGATACATGTTTGGAGGCAAGATAACTTATTTACCATAAAATAGGAAGTAGGGAGAGGTTTTTAGGGAAGATTTCGAGGTAACATAGTCATCCCAAAGAGCATTGGTCAAAGCCTATTTCCAGTTCCTTTGTTTAGAGAAATTTGTATTCTTGATTATACGTATAAGATTCTTATTTGATGATTCATCCAGACCATTTCCCTGGGGATAATTGATTGGAATCTAGATTAGGGGCAAACATTTGCTCAAAAATGAAAGTGCTCGAAATCACTCAAAACATGAACAACTGTGTCCATCTAGGTGATACAATCCCAACGCAACTAATTTCACTCAAAATGATGTTCATATGAGAAAGATAGAGCCTGTTGTCCATTTTATTAAATAGACAAATTTTGGGTACATGCTGATTGGGATGTTGACTGGGAATCCATATAGCCCATTCAGAAAAACCAATATTCCAAGGATTATTCTTGGAATATTCCCACAGGTGGATCAATGGGGTTGTGACAAGTGTCGGCATCAGATTGGTCTATGGAATTTTGGGTGGACCAATGAGAGGCTAACATGTGGCAAGCTTGGAGGCTGCCACATGCCCTCTGAAAGGTCATGTAAAATTTTGTTGGCAGTCCGAGGAGTCGAACGCGTGACCTCGCCCACACAAGCACTAGGCATTAGCGCTACACCACAACCATTAGAATTAATAGTCTATGGGAACAGTTTGTATTTAAATGTTAAATGTGGTGGTTTGGAGATAACTACTAGCATATGACCAACACTGCAAACCGACTGCTACCATTTACACTAGCCGCACGTATTAAGTAGGATTAACATTAATTAATACATAGTTATCCATTAGTTAACTCGCAGTTTAACTTGGCGGAAGTTTGGCGAGTCCGCTAAATGCAGAATTCTTCCACTTTTGGCGAAGTTAGCTGGAGTTTCTCTAGTTTTGGTGGAGTTTTCCCAGGGAAAATTGAAGAGACCATAACTTCTTCACATTTCGACCAATTTGGGATCAAAAAGAGTCATTCCTAGATGATTTGGATGCTCTAAAGACAATGGAACAATTTCTAGAGGCAGAAAGGCACCTCTGTATGTGATTTTTCTACGTTGAAGTTTAAGGAAGCCTAGGGCCACCACGAGAGGAGGTCAATCCTAGATCAGCTGAAGTCCAATTGAAGAGCTTGGATAGTCATTTTTTGGGTTTCTGGGTCTTTTGAATCCAATGGAGTATATTGAAAAGCTATTGGATCAATACAGGTTCATGTAATCAGAGAATTGACCATTAATCCAAAGAGGGCCTAACCATTGAAGCAGGTCCAAGGAGATGTAGCCCAAGAGGGGTGAACTCCTTTATCAGCATTGTGTTATGCTTTTGTTTTGTTTTACTTATGTCGATTTTACTTGTTGCATATGTGTTTTTAAAAAACTAATTAACCTCATGAATTTCTCATAAATGCACTTAACACTTGACACATAATTCCTCACATTTTGGTTAATATGAGACAATCCTAAACACATTTTTAATACTAATGAGGGAGCTTGCATAGCATTAACAAGTTTTCCCAACATTCAGATCAAGTTGGTATTAGAGCACTTGTTAGCTCATTTTAACCTTGAGATGGTTTGCCAAGGTTAGCTAGAAAATTAGTTATTGGTTTTGCATTTGTGCAAGGAGAATTTAACTGTGTGAAAGTTTATGTGTGTAAGCTAAAGAAGGGAGATTCTTCTTTGTTGAGAAACTTTTTAAAGCTTTGTGAATTTTTTTGATGCATTACAAGTGTGATGGAAGCTTCAACAAGTGATGTTTCTATTCCATCTTCCTTAGAAAGACTCTCTGATGAAGAGATGTTGCAAGAGCTTACCATCATGAGAGATAGGGTGTAAGAGATGTATGAAGATAGGAAGGAGAACACTATACTTCAAGAGAAGTTGATGGCCATGAAGGAGGAGAAGCAAGAGCTTCTTGAAAAGATGCATGAGATGGATATTCAACTCCATGATGCTAAGGAAACCCTAGCCAAGTATGTGCATGAAAATGAGGTATGCAATTCAATTTTATCTTCAATTTCCTCTCAAAATGAATGTTTTGGTGCTTTTGAAGGACACACTAGAGGAATAGGGTCCAAATTATTGATGAAGATAGGCTATGAAGGTAAAGGGTTAGGAAAACCTGCACAAGGCATAGTTGAGCCAATTTTTGTTGAGGAAAGGCTTAGGTATTTAGGTCTTGGTTATGGAAAACATGATGGAGAATGATTCAAAGCCAAGGAGGCACATGAAGGTATTCCAAGAAGGACTTTCATTACATGTTCATTACCTCAAGCTTGTGGAGTTTGTGTTCATGAGGAATGCAAAAGTTTTATACCCACTTTGCAAGAAGATGCTCATAAGCATGCAACAAGTGGAAATGGAAAACAAGAGGATGTCGAAAGCTTTAAGGTCATTGAAACCATTGTTGGTATTCTAAAGAGAGCCACTACCTCATCAAATTCACCTCCTCAAGAAGGCGACAAAGGTGAATGTGCAAGGTATAAATCTGCCTTTAATCAAGTTCCTTTTGATTATGATAAACATGGTAAATATTCACATAATATTTGGAGAAAATTCACATGTTCATTTTGAGGTTTGAATAACCATATTGTTTTGAGGTGTTGGAAGAGGATAGCCATACACAGGAAACTTTCAAAACAAAAGAGATAGAAAGCCAAAGGTCCATTGGGTAATGGAAATCATGTTGAAAAGAAGATGCAATTATTTTGCACTCATTTCCATAAGCAGGGTCATCTTGTAGACAAGTGTTGGACTTTGCATCCAAAATGTCATCCACGACATTTGAAGAAGGTGGAGATAGATTTTGGAAAGAATGGAAAATAGGAATCCATAATTGATGTGGGCCAGGATGATACACATGATGAAGTGCAACTAGAAGAAGCACCATTGAAATGGTTTGGAAATAGATGGTTAGATTTCTTGACCAATTAAGGCCTTGCATTTCTTTTGATAATTGATGTAAATATTGCCTTATTGATGCATTTCCTTGTTATTTGGATGCATTTCTTTTCTCCTGAAAGTATGTTTCATATTGCATGAAGAAAGATGTTGGAAAATTAGAGTTATGTTTACTTAGATGTAGCAAAATGAAAATTTGAAACTACAAATTTGCATGCATATTGCATTCTTGAACTTGCATGTTTATGCCAGGAAGGTGTTAGAAAGTGGAGTATGTTAACTCACTTTATTGCAGCAAATTTGATCATTTCAGCTCTTTAAGTAATCTTACATACTAATGAGATTCTTGTACTTGTGAGAGAGTTGAGAATTGTTATACATGCATGAGAGTTTGTGTGTGTGAACAATGTAATTTTTAATAGTTTCATTGTGCTTGAACATGCATGAGTGATTGACTTATGTTGGTTGATTGCTTTGTTAACATGTATGTTGTCAACTTGAGAATGTTGATCATTTTTTCATGCATGAGTGTCGGCTTGTGTGGTTGATTGACTGTTACATGTATGTTATATCAATTTGGAAGAGTTGATTTTGTCTCCAAAGATGAAAGGGAGATGTGATGAATTGTTTCATGAGAATGTGGAATTCTTGTTGTAAATCATCAAGTTGTTGTACATGTTTTTGCTTGACTTGAAGTAAGTTGTTTGAAGAAGAATGTTTTGTCGACTTGTGTTTAGTTGATGGTTTATACACCAATATGTAAGAGTACATGGCGATGTTCACATGACGTGACATTTGTTTCTTTGAAGAAGAAAAAGGAAGAGGTCGTCAAGTTCTATTCTTGCATGAGTGGTTTTTAAGGTTAATGGTGTTTCTTGTGACAAGATGTCGCAGGATTTTGGAAGGTCCGCGCTTGAGAAAGAGGCTCATGATTATCCTTCGTTCTAAAATCATGACATGAGAAGCATGTTAATACTAGAGGATGATGGAATCAAGGAGCGAAAGTGGAAAAAAATGCCAAAAAAAATTGCATCCCTTGTAAAACATCAAATCGTCTACAATGTGATTTGATGTCTTGATGCCAAGAAGTGAAAGAGATGGTGAATGCATTCTTCCAGATGTGGAATTTGGAACCATGGAGGTAAAATAATGGTCATTTCTTTTCTTATTATTACTGATATTGGAAATCATTGTTGTAGTTCACTCAGATGGGCTTAACTTGGAAAAGTGGTTTCCAAGGAGAAGCTTGCATCGAATGCATGTGTTGCAAAGGAGGAACATGATTCTTAGTGGGAAGGCCATCAATCAACTTTCCAAGCACCGAGGGATCACTTTGGTACAATAGGTTTTTTAATTAGTAAGCATCTAGCAAGTGTTGGATTGGGTCAGCAGCAAAAGGAGAATATTGGTTGAAGTGCCAAGCCATTTGCAAGGCAAGGCATGCCAGTGAACCCAAGTGGTTTTCATGGAGATCTTTCGAGGTAAACAATTTATAGAACTTGGGAAGGAGAAGAGTATTTAGTTCTCATCAGATAACCAACTTTTGTGGGTCCAAAATTCTGTTAGTGGGAAGGAGTGATTGGAATCTCGATTAGGGGCAAAAATTTTCTTAAAAATAAAAGTGCTCATAATCAATCAAAACTTGAACAACCCCGTCCATCTTGGTGATATGATCCAAATGCAACTTGTTTCACTCAAAACAAAGTTCATATGAGAAAGTTAGACCCTGCTCTTGTTTTATCGAACAGACAAATTTTGGGTACAGGCTGACTGGGATGCTGACTAGGCATCTTTACAACCCAGTTACTGAAAAGAATATTCCTTGGAATATTCCTAGAATATTCTCATAGGTGGCTCAATGGGGTCGTGACAAGTGTTGACATCAAATTGGTCTATGGCATTTTGGGTGGACCAATGAGAGGTTGACACGTGGCAAGCCCGGAGGCCACCACGTGCCCTCTCAAAGGTCATGTAAAAGTTTGTTGGCAGGACGGGGAGTCAAACCTATGATCTCACCCACACAAGCACGAAGCATTACTACTACACCACTACCATCAAACTTAATAGTCTATGGGCACAATTTGCATCTAAATGTTAAATGTGGCGGTTTGGGGATAACCGCTAGCATGTGATCAACACTGCAAACCTGCTGCCAACATTAATGCTAAATGCACAGATTAAGTGGGATTAACATTAGTTAATTCATACTTACCTGTTAATTAACCCGCATTTTAACTTGGCAGAAGTTGGATGGGTCCTCTAAATCCGGAATTCCTCTAGTTTTGGCACAGTTAACTGGAGTTTCTCCAGTTTTGGTGGAGTTTTCCTAGCGAAAATTGAAGACACCATAACTTCTTCACATTTCGACCAATGTTGGCTTAGAAATAGTCATTCTTAGATTATTTGAATTCTCTAAACACAATGGAACCATTTTCAGAGGCAAAAAGGCACTTATGTACTTGATTTTTCTACGTTGAAGTTTAAGGAAGCTTAGGGCCACCAGGAGAGGATGTCAAGCCTAGATTAGCTAAAGTCCAATTGCAGAGCTTAGATAGTCATTTTTGGGGTTTTTGGGTCTTCTAAATCCAATGGAGTAGGTTGCAAAGATATTGGAGCATTTCAGGTGTATGTAATCAGATAAGTGACCATTTCCAAAGAGGGCCTAGCCAATGAAGCAGGTCCAAGGAGATGTAGCCCAGGAGGGTTGAACTCTTTTATCGGCTTTTTGTTAGGAGTT
The DNA here is from genome assembly GCA_031772625.1 of Pinus tabuliformis. Taxonomy (NCBI): domain Eukaryota; kingdom Viridiplantae; phylum Streptophyta; class Pinopsida; order Pinales; family Pinaceae; genus Pinus; species Pinus tabuliformis. The sequence goes on from CM062809.1 coordinate 324,262,459, forward strand.
TGTTGTGTTTTACTTCTCTGAATTTTACTTGATGCATAAGTGTTTTTAAACGGCTAATTAACCTCATGAATTGCTTATAAAATACACTTAAGACTTGACACATAATTCCTCACATTTTGGTTAATATGAGACGATCCTAAACACATTTTTAATACGGATGAGGGAGTTTGCATAGCATTAACAAGTTTTCCCAACATTTAGATCAATAATAATTAGATGTGTGCTTTAAAACAACCCCATTCTCTAATGCAAATTCATAATTTTTTAATGATGAAAAATATGTTACATTATCAAAGACAAGTGACATAGGAATGCCAAACCTAGTTATGATGTTCTGTTATAAAAAGTGGATAACTTCCTAGTCATTTACTTGTCATAGGGGAACTGATTCATACCATTGGTTGAAGTAATATATTAATGTTAGGATATAATGGTCTTTCTTCAATGAATGAGGAAAAATTTATCCAATCACATCAAGGCCCCACTGTTGGAACAACTCTTCAACTGTTACTAGTAGTAGTGGGGTGGCTGACCTCTGATCATAGCTAGCACATCTCTGACATGCTTGGCTCTTTCAGACATAAGAGTGAGAATCCTTAAATAAAGTGGGCTAATAATAACCAACCCTCATAAGCTTTTTTGTTTTAGTATCATTTGCATAGTGACCACTTTCCAGTCTGTCATGTAAATATTTTAAGACCTTCTTTGTATCCCGTGGCTCAAGGCATCTCAGCAGGACACCATTGTGGTGCTTCTATAAAAGAACTCCATAAATCAATTCATAAAGTAACACTTTTAAATGGATTTCCCTTTTTTTTGTTTGATTAGAGCGAGGGAAAGTTTTCATGCTCCGAAAAGATCATAGATCTACACACCAAAGAAATGTAGATGTAGACTAAGGAACATATTCACTATTGTACATTTGAATCTTTTGCTCCCACCATAAAATATCTCGTTCGAGAGAATCTCTTGCTTCAGAGGCTAGGTTACAAAGGCCACAACTCTTTATGGTATAATTTTTTTTGAATTCTAGATCATACTCTTAAGATAGGTCATCCAGATAGCCCTCTTCTCACCCAGCTCTTACTGCACGAACAATGTTCTTAGGGCTTGAAATACTTAACTACCTTGTATATTGCATATGCTTCTTTATCAATGTAAGAATAAGTTAATTCGAGCCCTTGTAGACTAGTGATCATAAAAGGGATAGGTTGCTTATTTCCTTCACTATCCCTTTCATTCAACATGGTGGCAATTGATGAATATGAAGCACATGTGTAGAGAAGGAAATCCTTTCCATAATTTGGACTGAAGAGTGTGGGTGCATCGGTGATAGCATGCTTGATTTGAGTGAAAGTGTCTTTCTCCCATTTGTATACCACATCTTTCTTAATCATCTCTTGTATAGGTTTAACTATCTGAGCGTAATTGGAGATGAATTTTCTCAGGAAATTTATTTTCCCTAAGAAAGATGGATTTCTTATTCATCGGAAATAGGATCTGTGTGATAGCCTTGAACCTCTCGGGATCAATTTTAATTCCAATCTTTGCTATGATGTGTCCTAGTAAAATACCTTTGGGCACACCATACATGCTCTTCTTGGGATTAAGAGAAATCTCATACTCTTGACACTGCTCAAATATCTTCTTTAGATGATGTATGTGATTTTATCATTTCTTGGAAAACATGGTACCATCATCTAAACAAACAACAACGTTTTGACCCATAAGGCCACAAAAGGTGATGTCCATCACTATTTGGAAAGTCGTAACGACATTTATTAGTCCAAATAGCATCCTATTGAAAGTGAACATTACCCATTTAGTCCAAAAAGTAGTCTTTAATCGGTCAAGTTCTACTACTAACACTTGATTATAACCATAAAATCCATCTACTAATGAAAACATTTCAGACCCACATACTAGCTGGAGTATCTGCTCCATGGATGGCACTAGATAGTTATCTTTATCAGAAGCCCGATTGAGATTCCGAAAATCAATACATAGATGTATTTCACCAGACTTCTTTCTAACTGGAACCAAGTTGGAAACCCATGTGAAATGTCTAACTTTGAAGATAATTCATACATCCAACAACTTTCTTAATTCCTTCTGAATAAGGGGTTCCAATGTTGGATGAAATTTTCGTAGTTTCTCCTGGAACGGTTTCACCCCTTGCTTCCTAAGTTTTTAATTCATCATATGTCCACGCGAACATGTCTTGATACTACTTGAATAAGTGAATAAAAGCTTGTTGTTCCTCTGGAGAAAAACATGTACCAAGGTTCACATACTTCAGATCTTGTGGGGTTCCCAAGTTGACTTGGTCAGATGCTAGCTTTGAACTCTGAGTCTTCGTATTGGTTGGTCCTTTAAACTAGTTCTACAGATCATATAATTTCTCCAAGGACACCACACAATTTAGCATATTGTTTTCTTTTGTTACATCAGATGCTTCTTGGAGATCTCAATAGTGCTCATCCTCCTCTATGGAAACAACTTTGAATATATCAATATTATCCATAAAGTGTAGTATCTGTTGGTGATCAATGAAAATGCGTATATTAGTAACATTGTCTAGCACAGATGGTTTATATAAAAATTTAATAGGAAAACCATTTTTTAATTGCGACATCCTAGTGGCCACATTTTCTAATACATCTACTATTGCATTTCTAACTCTTGGAAAATAGACAATATTAAAAGCTTTAAAATCATTAATCAAATGCCATACCTCATGTTGGTAGTTTTTTATATGTGGTGAAACATAGTGTATAGTTCTCATACCTAATGAGTGACCACCTCTGAGTCACTGATAACCTTTAAAAACTCTACCTTCAGGTCAATATATTTCTTCAATATAAGTACAAGCGCTTCATATTTTGTAGTGTTATTTGTGCAGTCAAACTATGGATGGCATGCAAGGATATGTTTCTTATTGCTTGGGTCTATTAGAACACAACCTGCTCTGAAACCGTCTTGTGCCTTTGAACCATCAAAATATAAAGACCAAATATTATGAGCTACCAAGCTACTTCTTATAAAACTATTATTACTATTACTACTACTATGTGCATCTATATTAAAGGTTTCATTTGTGCTATCTAGAGAACAAGAAAGCAGTTCCAAATATGTATTTGGTGGAACAGGTGATGGCTTCACCTGATAACACCTGAGGTCAGTTTTGAGAAATAAATTCCCAAAAATAAAATTAGAAAAAGTGAGAGCCTCGTTGTGGACCTCGAGTGGTGTCATGGTATGCTTCATGTATGGCTTGGTGGTCACTCAAATCTGATTATTCCTGCCCTTATATGGAAGCCGTAAATGTGATTAGTCTGTTGCAAACTATCCATGTAATTCACTAGACCAATTGCTACTAAGTAATACACCATAGGCTTTTGGTATGTCCATAACTACAATATTTATACATTGGTGAACTCGAGCATATTTTGATAATCTGATAAGAACACTCTTAATCTCACTAATAGCTTGGATAAGAAACATGTCTAATTGGACAATTTGTGCATCAGTATTCTCCCATCTTGCATTTATTTTATTTGCTATCGATAAAGGAATTAAGTTTATGAATTCAACAGAGTCTACTGAACAATTATGGACATTATAGTTAAAAATTTAAAATGTTAACAAAAGCAATGGGAAGAGAGTGTTAGCTTCTAGTGTTATAGAATTTACTACAAATTTAAGGGGACCAGAAGAGTCACATGACTCCCTTTGAGGGGAGGAAGCTTTACCGCTTGTCGAAGGTTGTCAAAAGGACTGGACAATGAGTTCACATGAGGCCTGGATGGAGATGTTGGCTTGTCTTTTCTTCATATCTTCCACAACATTATAATCAATTGTTTCACCAATAACAGGCAATACTAACGTGTCTGGAGGAGTGGCTTTGTTGAAACTTCTAGAATACTAGACTTACCTGTGTTACTAGAGGAAGCATTCCTGGACTTGGTTGTGTCTCCATACTTAATCAATGTATTCCGAGCATGATTGATTGGTGGTGAAATTATTCATAGAAATTGTTCTTTTAACATCTGCCTTGTCAATTCCTATTTAGAGATGGACCCTTTACTCCTTAGACTATATCGACCATTATTCTTTTGAGGAAGGGACTCATTATGTGATGGTTATTTAACATCCTTCTTATCAGTGTTGTAAATACAATGATACACATTCACTGCATGTACAACACTTTTGCCTTCCTCAGCTACTACAAGTTCTTCTAATTTGTCTACATGTTCTATCTGCTCATCTGCTAATAGCGTATCTACAATGTGTGCAGCTAGAGCATTCATGTTGTGTGTCCACTGAGGGCATGTTTTTTCTGAATGATATTCCTGATGGAAAAAACAATAATTAAAAATTCCAATGTTTTTTATTTTCATCACAACATTTGAACTTTATGTAGACCTAGTGGGATGATTTTTGTTTTTATTACTATTCCTTTGAAAAGGGAAGGACTTCGGAGGCTTGCTGTTGGTGGAAGTCTCACTTGACCTTTCCTTTAGTTTTGAGATTTCATTGGTGATCATCTTCACCATCGTGGTCAAGCTCTTGATATCACATGATTCCTTCTCTTTACCCTTACTAGAAAAAGGCTATGAGTTCCTAATAGTCTCTTTAAGGTCTTTCGATTCTTCTTCATTTGTAATGACCTTGATTGCGCACAAGTCCTTCTCAATGGAAATTGCTTCTGCAAAGTTTATCCCAATCTTTCCTTTGCATCTCTCTTTACAAACTGGGAAATACTGGTAGGAAAGGTAGCCATGTATTAATCGACAGTAATCGAGTCATGTGATTGTGTGTCTAGGGGAAAGTTATTCAATATGTAGTTGAATCTCTGATTAAAATATTGCACTTTCTATTTTCCCCTCATTTTCATGCTTTTGAGCTCTTTGAGTAGAATGGTGGGAGTTTTCTCATTAGCAAACTTCTTAAGAAAGATATTTCTAAACTCCCTCCAGGTGTGGATCGAATTGACAGGAAGAATATGGTACCATGATGCTACTCTTCCTTCTAATGTATAAGGGAATATCCTATAGGCAACATCATCATGCCTCACCTCCATCTTTCATAAATTTAGGTAGAAATCATCGAGGTGATCTTCCACCTTCATCCTATTATATGGATCATACTTTGAGAGCATATTTTTCGTATGTCTTGGAATCCTATGCAAATTTCCTGGAAGAGCTAAAGGCCCTTGGGCCATCCAATCCAAATCTTGACCTGCCACATTCTCGTCTCTACATTCCTCCTCCTTGTATGAATATAAGGAATCTTCACCATCTAATCCATTGAAGTGGTTGTCAGAAAGAAAAACTATATCATGTTCGTATCCTTCATTAGGAGGTGGAAGTTGTTCTTTATGTTCAATATTGTTTGTAGATTCTGCCAATTGCTCAAAAGTGGCAAAAACCAAATCTTCCACTGTAGAAACCAAGATATTGGTACTAGTTGTCTCTTTCTTCTTAGTAAAATGTGGAATATTTTGTGCTCTCGAAATTTTTCAGATAAACTTCAAGAAACGACGGGTTATAGGTCAAATTTCCCAGATATGTTCGTAAGTAACTTCACAAGTTAATTTCGGGTCAGGCTAAGAAGATTCCCCTGCTTCAAGAATTGGACACCACTAACATATAGGGGATCTCCCTGATATAAGTGCCCAACTAGACCTCCCATATTTTGGTGTAGGAGCCCAATCCAGGATACGACCCAATTGTCATTTACATAAATATATTCTTTGGCTTTAGCTGTTAGAACAAGAGAGAAGCAAAATTTCCCTTTTGAATGATTAAGCTAGTAGCCTTGTGAATGTTCAATTGTTGATGTATCAAGTTTTTTCTACTGTGGGGGGGGGGCGCAGTTAAGTGAGCCTCTAAGAGAGAAGTAATAATACTACCCTAATGGAGATGCAAATGAAAGAGAAAGTCTCCTCTGACATTAAGTGAAATAGTTTGCAAGGATGTGACAATCATTATAAACATAACAACACATTTCTAACAAGAAGCACTATAGTAACCGAAATAGCTCAAGTAATCCAGTACTAATAAAAACAAACATGAACCATAATAATTCAAAGAATAGTGTTAGAAACATTCACAATAAATGTGTGAAAATGTATTGGCCTAGAAGGATTCAATACTAATAAAATGTCCCAAGATACATAAATGCAATGAACCCCGCTAACTCCAATAATGGAGATTTAGAGCCACTACTTGCTCCCAAAAAGTACTGACTCTGTCTCTATAATGCCTTGTGGGAGAATCCAATATTAAAATTCATTTACATGAGAAATGAGGATCTATTTATAACTTTAGGAATGACCTTTCACATCCTCATGGATATTGACTTTCTAACTTCTTATGACTCTCGACTTCTACAACCTTTGGGACTCCAAATGACTTTACATATAACTTTTGATATTACGTGTCTTTTGGACTTCCATGAATCTTGGAATTCTACTTATTTGTATTTTACAAGGATTACAATAATACATCATGACTTCCACATCATCATGTGATGAGACTTGACATGTCACTATTTTGATGACTAGGACTAATAGTGACTCATGAAGTGGACTTTCTTCAATGTTGACATGCGTGCAAGTTGTGCCTTCATTCCTTATTGTTCTCCTGATCATGGCCCTTTCACTCTCTGAAGGGTCCACAATCTTGGTGTATTTAGAGAGCTTTTATCATCAATATTTAAGTGTGTTCTTGGTTCTTTCCATGCTTCGTTTGCTTGTTCTCCTTGCCCAATCTTCCCCGTGTGTGCTTGCCGTGGTGTTTTTCAAATACTTGTATATGTAACCACTCATGATTTGCAACTATCAACCTAAAAATATCCTATTCTACCATGATCCATGCATATTTTCTATTCAATCCTTTTCGGTGTTCTCAAATATGGTCAAAGGGGCTATGGGGCTATAGGGCGCACTTTGAAAGGTTGAAGGATTGAAGAGGAGAGGATTCATAACTTCAGCATGCACTCATGCACCCAAAAGAAGAAAAAATTCAAAGTAGGGCACATGGCATATGTCCGAAGGATGAAGGGGAATCCTTAGGGCTTCCCAAGTGCGTTGTGCGCTCAAGGGAGAGAGAGAGGGCACGGGGCACAGTCCCAAAGGCTAAAGGTTGAGGCTTCGTTCCTTCAGGGTGCACTCAGGCACTCAAGATGCCTTAGGAAGGGTGAAAGGAACATTCTTGAAGGATGAAAGATGGGGATTCATACCTTTGGAGTGCGCTCATGCGCTCAATAAGTTTAGGAGGGTGCATGGTGCATATAGGAATGATGAAGAATCAAGCTTTGGGTCTTCAGGGTTCGCCAGTGCATTCAAGGAGGGCACACTTATTCAAGTTGAAGGATTGCTCTGAAGGAAAACTTAGTCATTTGGAGGACATACTTCAAAACAAGGAAGGGAATTCGTTCTTTGGGAATGTGCCCAACTCTCTAGAAGGGTGAAGGATGCACTTCTGAACAACGAAAGGTCTCCCATCAAGGATTCAAAGTGCACTTGTGTGATTTTTCCTTAATGGGTTTACTTTGAAACCAAAATATGTCTATGTTTGGATGATAGGACATTAGGCGAGAAAGATGAGTTCTATTCATAAAACCATGTGTGACACATACCATGTCATTGAGAAAACTTAGATAAGATTGATCAATAATGAATATGATTCAAAAATCCACTTTATACAGATTCCCCAAGTATTACGAGTGAAGTGTGTGCGACTGTGAACCAAAAGTGTCATTTTACCACTACAAAGATGTTATGACCATAAAATTCATCTAGAGATGTTCTAATCAATGCATCGACATTTGAGAACATCTAGTAACACTTAAAACATATAGAGCAACATGAAAATACACTTGTCAACTTAGGCGACACTTGGTACGATAATGACGTAATCTCCAAAATTTGAATGTAGTGAAATTTTGAAGGGTGTTGTAGCAACAAAAATAACATGATATATGTAATTTTAGCCATGGAATCAATCTCCAACATCAGTAGCTTTCTAATGAGCTCTTGTTTTCCCAATTCAAACATTAGGATCTCAAGTTGTGGCTTCTAGAATTTAGTGACTTGACAACCACTCGTATACTTTGCATAAATATTGACCTTCAATTTATAAATCCAACTTATTTATCCCACATGCATTGAGGGAGGGAATTTGTGAGAATTATTAAGGAAATTTAATCCTTCTATTATTTATTTATAAAGTAGAAAGATTCATGGATCCTCGTGTATGTTTGTGTAGTGTAAACATTTGATCATCATTTCAATGTCCAATCATCATGTGATGTCACCTGTTTCCAAACAATATCTTCCAAGTGTCACCTAGATATAATGCCACATGTCGTGAGGTGGTGTTCCCAAGAAAAAAGGGGAAAACTTAAGATAACAATTCTATAGAATAATAAAAAATACCAAGTAAAGAAGTAGTGTGGAAGTAAGTAATGCTAGAGGAAGTCAACCGATAAACAAGTAAAATGGTTAAGTATAAGGAAGGAATCATGTAGGAGAGTAGATGAAGAAAATCCAAATCCATCCTCCAACCTTTGCAACCTCATTGGTAAAAATGACTAAGTTACCAGCATGGATGGGAAAATGGATAGCAAAACTAATAATGAAAAATGGACAAAAGGGATAAAATGGATAATTGAGGAGGATATAATGAAGAGGATGTTGTAACTTTAACTCTTGGACCAAATTGGAAATATCTCACACATATAAGCTCTACCTTTTATTTCATAAAGTGTTTGATGAAGCTGACATATAACGCCATCCAATGAGAGGATGATTACAACAAATTTTCTTCCTTTTTAGCATATTTTTAAAAAGAGAAGCCATCCACATTTAGCTTGTGTGAGGAAATATTACAACATTGAAATTGGATTAATTATTAAGGACTTTCTATATAATCATATCAATAAGTCAAGGTAATCTATTACTTTCAAGATTTTAGTATTTAGTCTTCATATAGAGGGATATACGTTCAAGTATGAATAAATATAAATCTAGTTGACGTGTGACATGAAGGCACATTATCAATTTTTTTACAGTGCTAGACCCACCAACGTTCAAGGGATCTCCCCGATATTAAGTCCCAACTAATACTCACACAGTTTAGAGTAGGAGTCCAAGCAGTAGGTGGTAGTGTTATGCCTTGACTGCGAAAACGTGCAGAGAGAAGTATGATAACTTTGGGTGAGAGCAATTGTGTGAACTTGCAGAGAGTCAAGTGTGGTGCATGAAGGTTCCAACATACAAAGGGAAGAGGAAGTGTGCCCCTTAGAAGCCTGTAATAGTACGCATCTTGAAAGGAACATACGATAAGAATGAAATCACAAGCTAAGATGCGGTGTATTCCACAAGTTAAAGTGATGAATTAATACAACAACACACATTCAACAATATTCATACAAATAAAAACGAAATAGTTCATAAGCATAAGTGTAAGTTAAATCACATACATTGCAAATACAACAAGAATAGTCCTACTATATTCACAACATATGCATGAAAGTGTGTTGGCTCTGATTTTATTATTATAAGTGAAAGTTACATTCATACATACACCATTGACGACCACTAGCCCCAATAGTGGAACATTACAATCAAGAACACTTGCTCCTCCAAAGAAGTATACTCACTCTACGCTACAGAGAAGCCAAGGCTCTTCACAATACTCCCAAGCTCTTTCTAAGCCTAAGCCTAGCCAAAATATTTGCTCCCAAAATCTTGTTACATGAATTACGAGGTTCTATTTATAACAAGAGGGGGTGACTCTTCAACTCCCCTTTGTGACCTTTGGACTACCCTCATCGCTCTTCAACTTATTTATAGAATGACACATTACATTACATGATGAATCTTCCTATTCCAACATTGAGACTTGGAATTTCACTTACAACATGATTACAAATAATATTACATTTTACACTTGTACCCATATAAGACAAAACATGGTAGTGTTAACTTGACAGCCTAACAAGACACAACACTATGATGCTACAGTTTGGGATAAGTCTAGCTAGCCCTCACTCTATTTATACAATCCCATGGTCCGTAGATTTCTAAAGCCAACATTACATTAAAAAAATGAGGGTGGACAACCCTATGACTCATTTACAATCTTCGAGCTCCGTGCCCAAAAAACATGGAGTCTTTACATCGGATTTGGTCAAAATCTAGGCTTTAAGCCCTAAAACTTGCCTTGGGGGATCCCACGCCCAACACATCATATTTAAGAGAAAATTCTAAGGTTCAAGTAGTGGAAGATCACATCAAGCATCAACAACAAGTTCTCCAACTCTTAAAGGATAACGTCACCTTAGTGCAAAATAGAATGAAACAGTAGGCAGATCAACATTGCATCGAAAGAAGTTTTGATGTTGGTGATTGGGTATTCCTACGGTTACAAACATATAAACAAATGTCCCTCAAGAAAGCTAAGAAGGATAATAAATTATCACCAAAGTATTATGGTCCACACAAGGTGTTGCAAAAGATAGGTACTATGGCATACAAATTGGAGCTTCCTGCAGCTTCCTGAGTGCACCCAGTTTTCCATGTTTCATTCTTAAAGAAGGTTATAGGTGACAAGCTTCCATTTCAAACAATATTGCCAGAACTTGATGAGGAAGGAAAAATCATATTGGAACCTGAAGTAGTCAAAGAAATAAGAACTCGACAGCTACGAAATCATTCAATTTAAGAGTATCTCATCAAGTGGAAGAACTTACCCGTTGAAGATTCCAATGGGAGGATGAGAATTTGTTAAAATTGGAAACTAGGGAAAAACTTCACGTGGTTCATATTATTTATGGCTGATAATATTTTTATTAGATTTCTCTCATCGAGAGGTGTAGGATTGTTATAAAGATCATCTGATTCTGATAAGTATTCATGGATATATGAATTTATTTTGATTATGGAATTATTATCAAGCCGACCTACAACTCATGTAGGCTCAAAAGCCCAACAATCGCATCTATTCAAACACCAACATTGTGTATAAATATAGGGGGAATTTTCCTCATTTGGACTCATTCATCTCATCACATCTCTCTACTGCGTAGAAAAGAGTCTCTTCTCTACTGTGTAGGAAAGGGTCTCTCTCTCACACATGTGAAGCCGGAAGCTATTGAACCTGAAGCTGCAACTGCAGATCCAAAGTTTGACAAGTGTTGACCATCATATCTCCTCCTTATAACTATGCTGCAGGTCCATCTAGATCTCCTATGAAAGCCGCAACTTTTGGTGGTGGAATCAAGTCAATCCGATAGACGGTTTGCAAGATATCGACTGCCCTAGTTTGAAGCCGGAAGCTGCTAAAACTGAAGCTGCAACTGCAAAAGTAAAGATTGACCTGTGTGGACTAGAAGATCTCCTCATATGAACTACGTTGTAGGTTCATCTGAACCTCCTCTGGAAGCTGCAACTTTTGGTGGTGGAATTAAGCCGATCCGACGGTCGGTTTGTGAGATGTCTTCTGCCCTAGTTTGATAATGAAGCCGCTAATGATGATGTTGCTAATCTATGGTTTGCTACTACTGATATGAATCAGATTTATTGTATTGTTTATATTTGCTAAATTATTGAAGATAAAAGAAGATTTGATCAAAGGGTTTCCCCACACATTGTGGGGTTTGTCCCTGGCTAGCCGCCACATCTTGTGTCTCTTGTCTTGGCTTGTTTTCTGTTGATCGTTTAATGTTCTATCTACACTTTAATTTATGTACATGTGATTGCTAATCTGTGGAATATAATAAGAAAAATAAGTAAACTGTTATAAGCATAGAACATACCATAACTTAACATGGTATCAGAGCTGAGGTGAAGACAAAGCCCAAGCAAGAGCAAGAGCAATCACCGAAGAGAAGATTGGCAAGGCTATCCTAAAAGAACGATGGGGTCCTCAACAATCTTTCCTGCTGAAGACAAGCTCCGTGAGAAAGCTGACTATCACGGATGGAGGATGTCTATCGATCTAACCCTTGAGGATTAATGAGTGCTGGACCATGTGGGAGGCAATATTGTTGAGCCTCCATCAAATGCATCTGTTGCTGCCAGGAACAAATGGAAAACTGGTGAAGTCTAAACAAAGAAGATCATCTGAGACTCTATCGACAAGTGCTTGGTGGCCTACATCTCTGATTTGGACACCTCCAAGGAAATCTACGATAGACTGGTGAGTTTATTTAAAGTAAATGATACAAATCAAGTTTTGTTTCTTAGAAATAAGCCGAAGGAAATTAAGAAGGGTAAAGATGAGAGTATGCAAGCATACTTCTTAAGAATCACCGAGATCAAGAATGATCTCCTATCTATTGGGGAGACTATTACTGATAGGTAAATGGCACTCACGACTCTTGGAGGATTACCATCCGAATGGTACGTGTTCAGGACTACTCTTCTGAACAATAATGTAATTCCTGGTTTCGAGGAATTAATGGATAGATGCATTCAAGAAGAAACAAGGATAGAAGAGTAAGAAATGCCCATGCCTAAAGGTCCTCCTGCTTCCTTTTCTTCTCATGCTAAGGAAATAAATAATTTCAGGACTAAATCAAAATGAAACGTTGGACCTAAGGATGGAAGAAAAGGACGATGTTACATTTGCGATAAAGCAGGTCAATATGCAAGGGAGTGCCCTGATAGAAAAGACTCACACCGGGACGATGATCAAAATCCCTCTGATGGCAATTAAAGGAATGACAAATTCAATATCAAAGGTAAGAGGAGAGCTGGGAATCAAGGAAGAGGACAACCATTCAAGAAGGCTAGAAATTCCAACATGTATTAAATGCACCTGACCTCAAAAAGAACCGGGTGTCCATCTCGATAATGGAAGAAAAAGGCTACAAGGTAACCTTCAGCGATGGCAAGGTACCTATATGGAAAAATAATGTTAAAGATGCTTTCACTCTTGGGTTTCAAGTTGATTCTTCATATCAAGTCAGTGGAAGTCTACTAGGTGTCATGTCTTGTGACACGACACTTCAGTCCGAACTTTGGCATCGGAGGTTTCCCCACCTTCATTACAAAGCTCTACCCAATGTAAGACAGATGGTAACAGAGATGCCCGAATTCCAAGTAGAGAAAGAAGGTGTATGATTGGGATGTGCCAAAGGAAAGCTCAAAAGGGGACCAATCCCTTCAAGTCAAAGCAAGACCTCTGATATATTACAACTTGTTCACTCAGACATATCAGGTATGATGCCCGTGAACTCCTTGGGAGGATATTCATATTATCTCACTTTTACAGATGACTATTCTCGAAAGACCTGGATATACTTCTTGAAAAAGAAGGATGAAATGTTCCCTTGGTTTTGACACTTCAAAGCCCTCATCGAGAATCAAACTGAAAAGAAGATCAAGATCTTAAGAATTGATAATGGGACTGAATATGAATCTAATGAGTTCCATGATTTTTGTAAAGAGGCTGGCATCAAGAGGGAGACTACTACACCATATACTCCTGAACAGAATGGTGTGGCAGAAAGGAAGAACTGCACAATTATGGAAGTTGTCCGGGCCATGCTACATGATCAAAGACTTCCGAAATTTCTATGGGTTGAAGCTGCAAACACTGCCGTATATGTACAAAATCGATGCCCTCATCAAGCATTGGGTTCCAAGACTCCTGAAGGAAAGTTCACTAGTAAGAAACTTGATGTTTCTCACTTTAGAATTTTTGGTAGCCCTGTATATTTTCATGTGCTGAAAGAGAAAAGAAATAAATTGGGTGCATTTGGAAAGAAGGGAATTTTCGTGGGCTATGCTGAAAATACTAAAGGCTATAGAATCTATGTAGCAGGTCAAAGGGAAGTCGTAATTAGTCATGATGTCACCTTTGAAAAAGATATGGCTCTTAGCAAGGTGAACAATCTTCTGACTTTGAGGAGCTCTCAAGAAGCCGACACCAGGGAACCGAAAGAAAAGGATGATGAATCAATGCCTGATGTAGAAGAACCCATGGATCCGATTGATCCTCCTCCACATAAGCCTTCCTCCTCTAGGAAGAGGCCTTCATGGCTTAGGGAGTTATTTGATGATGTTGAAGGACATGTTGCACCCCGAGGAACCTTTCGTGAAAGTAAGAAACCTAATAGGTATCAGGGATACCTGACCATCATGAGCACGATCATACAAAATGAGCCTTCATCATTCTCAAATGCCATCAAGCATCAAGTATGGAAGGATGCTATGACCGAAGAATATGAGTCTATCATGAAGAATGATGTCTGGGAAGTAGTTCCCAGACCCCGGGACAAGACAATTGTTACTTCCAAATGGCTTTACAAGATAAAGCATGCAGCAGATGGAAGTACAGAAAAGTATAAGGCTCATTTTGTTGCTCTTGGTTTCTCCCAGAAGGAAGGTATAGACTATGATGATATATTTGCACCTATTGCTAGATATACGACCATTTGCTCGATCATAGCCCTTGCTGCTTCACAAGGATGGAACCAACATCAGATGGATGTCAAGACTACGTTCTTGCACGGCTAGATCAAAGAAGAGGTCTATGTGGAGCAACCCGAAGGATTTGAAATTTACAATAAAAAATCTCATGTATGCAGGTTGAAGAAGGCTCTCTATGGGCTGAAGCAAGCACCCCGAGCATGGTATGAGAGGATCGACAATTACTTGATGAAGCTGGGATTCACTAGGAGTGAAGCCGATCCTAACCTTTACTTTAAGGTTGAAGATGATAAACCTCTCATACTAGTGTTGTATGTGGATGACCTCTTTCTAATAGGTGCAGACCCTCTCATTCTCAAATGTAAGAGGGAGTTGGCTTTTGAATTTGAAATGAAGGACCTAGGATTGATGCACTATTTCCTAGGACTTGAAGTGTGGCAGAAGCCAAGGGAAATTTTCCTACCTCGATGAAAATATGTGGTAAAGATATTGGAAAGATTCGGTACTGCAAGCCTGTGACTACCTCGAGGATCATAACTTTTAGAAGTTATATGGTAGTGATGTCGGACCAGATTTGGGAAATGCCTCTAAGTTTCATAAACTCATTCGCATTGATGTTCTTGGTGAACCTCCGTCCGAACATATGTTTTGTAGTTAGCATTGTGAGCTCATATTTGGTTGAGCCTCACTGGATTGATGCCAAGAATCTTCTGAGATATCTTTGTGGAACAATTAATAATGGGTTAAGGTACACTGCTGGAGTTGTGAGACTACTTGGATATACTGATGCTGAATGGGAAGGCAGTGTGGTGGACCGAAAGAGCACTTCTAGGTGTTGTTTCACCTTGGGATCTTCTTCGATATCCTGGATGAGCAGGAAGCAGAAGTCGATGGTTTTGAGCACCGCCGAAGTAGAATATATTGCTGCTAGCATGGCCTCCTGTGAGGCAGTTTGGTTGCAAAAGCTCTTCAGTGAGCTGTTTGGATTTACATTGGATACCACAGTGATTCTCTGTAACAACCAAAGGTGTGATTCGATTATTGAGGAATCCTGTATTTGTTGATTGCTCCAGTAGATAGACATCATCTGGGATATGGTAAGTCGATGAGCAAGGAGGCTCCATTGCATTAAGATGATGTACAGGTCGATACACCTTGTCAAAGCCCCAAGGAAATATCTAATCTGTGATTTTCCCAAACGACTTGGAGTCCTTAAGAAACCCTTGTACAAGGGTCCTGCATGTTGCATACATTGAGCTCTGGGAGCTCGGAGGGCTTGTGGTTCTTACTGGAGCAACATACGACCATAGGGTGACTCACCCTCCCCTGGTGGTGCACAATGGAATAAGATGATTCGCTCTCTTGTGGGACAAGATGATTCGCTCTCTTGTGGAACAGGGTGATTCACTCTCCTGTGTAGCAGGATGATTAGTTCTCCTTTGAGGCCTGGATTGATGTGTTCTCCATGGTGATTGTAGCAGGATTGATGTGTTCTCCTGTGAGGCCTGGATTGATGTGTTCTCCATGGCGATTGTAGCAGGATTAATGTGTTCTCGTGTGAGGCCTGGATTGATGTGTTCTCCATGGCGACCTAGATTGATGTGTTCTCTAGGCAATTGTAGCAGGATTGATGTGTTCTCTTGTGAGGACGGGATTGATTAGTTCTCTTGTCGAGGCATCCTACCCATGTAGTTTGGGACTCATGGGAAGTACCTCTCATCTGATCAATGAGTAGGGAAATGAAGTTAGGGAGCATAGTAGTATTGATGGACGCATCATTGTATCTACCGTACTCCCTACACTAGGATGACCTCCATTGATCTGGGATCAATGGTACTGGTCTGGGACCAGTGGTAGGAGTTTTACCATACTATGGCACTTACTTCAGGTCGGTTGAGACTGGTCTGGAACCAATGGTACATACTTTGAGACTGACTTCGTGTTAGTACAGTACTAGTTTGGGACCAGTGAGAGTGGTACATACTATGACGCTGACTTCGGGTCGGTTGAGACTGGTTTGGGACCAGTGGTACACTCTCTGAGACTGTGATATTGGTCTGGGACCAATGGTAGGAGTGGTACTTACAATGAAGCTGACTTCGAGTCAGTTGAGACTGGTCTGGGACCAGTGGTATGCACTCTGAGACTGACTTTGAGTCAGTGGAAGATGATATTGGTATGGGACTAGTGGAGTTGTACTCACTATGACACTAACTTCAAGTTGGTTGAGACTGGTCTAGGACTAGCGGTACATACTCTGAGACTGACTTTGAGTCAGTATGATACATCCTCGATCATTTCTTCTTCTTCATAATTCAGACAAAAGCAGAGAAGAACAGAACAATGCAAGAGCAGAGTAGAATAGAGCAGAACAATATAGATCAGTATAGGGCAGAACAAGACAAAGAAGAATAGGCAGAATAGAGCAGAGCAGGGCAAGGGACAGGCTATATAGGGCAGTGCATTTGATGGATGAATAGTAACGACCGATAAACAGATTGAAAATGAAGTTCTCCCTAGTTGGGAGGGAGTGTTAAAATTGGAAACTAGGGCAAAAATTCATGTGGGTCATCTTATTCATGGCTGATAATATTTTTATTAGATTCCTCTCGTCGAGAGGTGTAGGATTGATATAAAGATCATCCGATTCCGATAAGTATTCATGGAGATATGAATTTATTTTGATTATGGAACTATTATCAAGCCGACCTACAACTCATGTAGGCTCAGAAGCCCAACAGTCACATCTATTCAAACACCAACATTGTGTATAAATATGGGAGGAATTTTCCTCATTTGGACTCACTCATCTCATCACATCTCTGTACTGTGTAGAAAATAGTCTCTTCTCTACTACGCAGAAAAGGGTCTCTCTCTCACACATGTGAAGCCGGAAGCTGTTGAACCTGAAGCTGCAACTACAGATCCAAATTTTGACCAGCTTTGTCCATTAGATATCCTCCTTAGAACTGTGCTATAGGTCCATCCATATCTCCTCTGAAATCCACAACTTTTGGTGGTGGAATCAAGTCAATCTGACAGACGGTTTGCAAGATATCGACTGCCCTAGTTTGAAGCCGGAAGCTACTGAAACCAAAGTTGCAATTGCAGAAGTAAAGATTGACCTACGTGGAATAGAAGTTATCCTCATCTGAACTATGCTGTTGGTTCATCTAAACCTCCTATGGAAGCCACAACTTTTAGTGGTGGAATCAAGCCGATCTGATGATTGGTTTGTAAGATATCTTCTGCCCTAGTTTGATAATGAAGCGCTAATGCTGATGATGCTGATCTAGGGTTTGCTACTACTGATATGAATCAGATTTATTGTACTATTTCTCTCTACTGAATTATTGAAGATAAAAGAAGATTTGAGCAAAGCGTTTCCCCACACATTGTGGGGTTTGTCCCTGGCTAGTCGCCACATCTTGTGTCTCTTGTCTTGGCTTGTTTTCTGTTGATCGTTTAATGTTCTATATGCACTTTACTTTATGTACATGTGATTGCTAATCTGTGGAATATAATAAGAAAAAGAAGTAAACTGTTATAAGCATAGAACATACCATAACTTAACATAATTTTATACAGAAGCAACCATAACTACTCAAGCATTGGGGACAACACTTTTTTGAAGGAGAGGGGCATGTTAGGTCACTATAATACTAGTGATTCCCCCATTACTATTGTCATTGTATCCCTTATTGTTATTGTTGTGCCCCTATTTTCCATATATTGTTATTATTGTGCCCCATAGAATCCCACTATTATTATTTTTGTTCCTTTATATTATTATTGTTAGGTCAGCTTTGGTTATATTGTGATCCCTTAGACTCCTATATACAGAAAGGAGGTTTTTGTCATTTGAATCATCTGAGAATGGTTCATTTGTGTAATTTAAAGGAGGTTTCCCCCTCAAAGAGGCTTATTTATAAGGCGTTGATCTATCTTTTCTATCTTTTTGTGAGCTAGTTTCATAAGAGAATTCACCTGGTCCACAACTTGCCAATAGTCATTTGAAATGTTGAAGGAAAAATTAGTACATGCACTAGTTTTGAGAGGACCAAACTGGTCCCTGCCATTTCATATTTCCTCCGATGCCTTAGACATTGCCATTGGCGCAACTTTAGGACAAGAGGAGAATAAACAATCCTATGCTATTTATTACATTAATAAAAATTTGTCACCTGCTGAATTTAACTATACAGTGACTTAGAAAGAATTTTTAGCAATTATTTTTTCTATTAATAAATTCAGACATTACATTACAGGAGATGAATTTTATGTGCATACTGGTCATTCTGCTATAAGATATTTATTGAATAAACCTTTAACCAGCGGTAGAGTGACTAGGTGGTTTCTTTTATTACAAGAATTCAATGTTACAATTATTGATAGACTAGGAAAGTCTAATGTTGTAGTTGATTATCTTTCTAGATTAAATAATCCTGGTGAAGTAATTCCTGTTGGTGATGATTTCCCTGACAAACATTTTTTTGCTATGTCAAGAAAAATCCCCATGGTTTGTTGACATAGCTAACTATTCAGTCACTGGTAAAACACCACCTCACTTGTTCGCTCGTGAAAAGAAGAATATCATTCAGAAAAGTGCTTCGCACTCTTGGATACAGGGAGATCTCTTTTAAACTAGACCAAATTTTTTTATTTGTAGATGTGTGAGAGAAGAAGAAATGTTTGATATCTTAAAATATGCCCATGATGAATCTTGCGGTGGCCATTTTGTTGATAAACAAACTGCATATAAAATTTTATGCACTAGCTATTTTTGGCCTTCTTTGTTTAAGGATGCCAAGTAATATGTTAGGCATTGTGATAGTTGTCAATGGATGGGTCAACCTGTTCAAGCCAATGAAATGCCTTTATTTCCTCAAGTCATGATTGAGTCCTTTGAAAAATGGGCTATTGATTTCTTAGGACCCATAAACCCCACATCTTTAAATAAAAATAAAATATTGGTTTGTATTGATTTTGTTACTAAATGGGTAGAGGCTAAAGTTGTTTGTTTTGCCACTGAAAAAGTAGTTGTTGATTTTCTATTCAACCAATTTTTTACTAGATTTGGTGTTCCTAGAGAAGTTGTTTTTGATAATGGACTGCAGTTTGTTTCTAACTTGGTACATGAACTCATGAATCAGTACAAGATTCGACATAAGAAATATACACCGTACCACCCACAAGCAAATGGCGAGGTGGAATATACAAACAAGGTGATCAAATCCATTCTCACCAAAATAGTAAACATGCAAAGGAAGGATTAGGCTAGCCGATTGCCTGAAGCCTTATGGGCTTATCGAACCACTTGGAGGAATAGCACAAGGAATACACCATATGAGATGGTGTATGGAAAACAAGTCCCTTTGCCGATTGAATTTTAGATAAAGACTTTCAGAATTGTAGTTTAGTTGGGACTAGATCTCTTGGAAGCACAACAACAATGTCTATTATAGTTAAACGAGCTGGATGAATTTCGATAATATGTTGTTCAACAGACTATTTTGGTGCAGCAACAACGCAAGAGCTGGCATGACAAGTTTATCGGGAAGAAACAATTCCAACCAGGTGATTGGGTACTTCTCTATGACTCTAGATTTAAATATTTTAAAGGGAAGTTCCATACTCGTTGGATGGGACCGTATGAGGTAATTCAAGTTTTCGACAATGGGGTTGTAGAAGTCAAAACTATCGATGGGTGAAATTCATTTTCCCTTGTGAATGGGAATAGGCTTAAAACATATTTTTTGCCCATCACAAAGGAAGATTTCATGTAGAAAGTGCAACATTAGTTTGAAATTCAGTTGGTAGGTAGCTATGCTAGCCTACTGTGATCTGATTTCTTGTCCCTTGAAATAAAGTTTAAAGGAAATCCAATATATATATATCTATCTATATATATATATATATATATATATATATATATATATATATATATATATATATATATATATATATATATATATATATATATATATATATATATATATATATATATAATAAAAGAAAAAAAAAATAAAAATGAAAAAGTAAAAAGAGGTAAAGAAATTTTTTTTCCTGTGATTGTGAAAATAAGTTTTACTGACATGATTGCAGAAGGATCAACTTGAAAACTAGCTTGCTGGTAGGAAGATCAAATTCTAATAAAATGGGAATATTTCCTGATCTTTAGATGTGTTAACTATCACCAAGAAGAAGTAGGTTCAAGTGCAGGAACCAAGTCCTTATCCAAGTTTGGGATAACGGACACGAAGTTTTTTATCCAAACAACACTCAATTCCTGCTTCATTTACTTTACGGATCAACACTATACAGGCACATCTCAGGTGAAATTATGCCCTTCTTCTATTCCAAATTTTCTAAAAAAAAAATCCCCTTATTTTCTTCTTTTCATCCCATGAAGTTTACCACTCCTTTCTTCAAAGAAACTTTCCCTATCCGATTTCATATTTTCTTCTTTTTCCCTTGAATTTTTTTCCCCGAAATATGTTTTCGATTTTTTCCTCTTGGTGGTCTCACTCTTGAATTCCTTGTCATAATTTCCTCCCCGTTCTAAAAATTTACCCTTTTTCCCACTTATTTTTTCTCTCATGGATTGATTGTAGGATCTAATGCAAACTCAGAAATCAGATCAGAAGGCATATATCAACACCAAAGAATGGTGAATAAAACCTCTCTTGTATATCCAACTACTTTTCTAATCCAGCCTGTGAATTATATCCTATCATAATTTTTTTTGGTTCCCTTTCTCTTTCCAGATATGTTACGAATATACCTGGCGCTGGAATGTGTGTTCAAGCATAAGCATGTTTAGTGTAGGCATGGTTAGTGCAGGCATGTTCAGTGAAAGCACATTCAATGTAGGCACGTTCAATACAGGTGTTATCACAAAATCAAGCACTGAAGGGCTGCTGATCAGGTAGACTCTGTGTAACTGTTTCAGACCAAGCTTTTGACTAAGGATTAGCCTCCCTAGCCTGAGAGGGCTCTCTCAAGAAAAAGTTATTGATTTTGAATGTTGATAAGAGGGCTAACTCTTGTACAATAGATTTAATGAACTTGCTGGCTGGACAAATATACAAATACATCCATTGGGCTTATGGAGTCTCACACATCTCAGCAAACCAAAATACTATTTTTCATGGAAGTCAGGGCTCTTTACATCTATGCTCAAACATAACTAACATAAAACACAGTCTGCCATAACATACAGGAAGTCAGAGCATGTGGGCATGAGTTCTGAGTGATTATGCAATAACAGAACTGTAAAAGAACACTAAAATAACAAGCCACCATATATTTGAACAATGAGATCTATTGAGAATCCTGAGGCAAAAACAACAGTCATTTGTATTCCTGAAACATGCTTTACATAAACCAAAATAGACTTCTTCTCTATCAAAGTATCCAACCCCAATTACATCCAAGTCTGATCCATATATAGGAATACACTATTAACCACCTAGAGCGAGCTCGAAGGCTGCTATTAACTACTCCTATCTGCTGTTTAACTATTTTATTAATTACATAAGAGCTGAACTGTAATTACAAAAGATTCTAATTAATTCAAAACTCAAATCTGTCCTCCTCGTAGCACGATGACTTTCTGATCCTTGACACCTGTATATTTTCTGTTTTGGCCGAGATATGTTGGAGGAGAATACACTGAACGAGCTGGCTTTGGATACTGGCTGCGTAGATGGCTCATTAATCAATTAAGATAAGTGCCCTGTTTCCACGGTCCTTGTCTCCCATCATTCTTCACTACTTAAAGAACATGTTCCCAGCTCTTTAATAACCCTAGGTATGGAACGCTGCCATGTTTCTGATGTGCTGTAGGTTGTATTGATGGACAGGTGTCTCTCTTTCAAAATTCCCGCTCACAGTATCACAATAGCTGCTCTGCGTTAAAATCACCACCTACAGCAGTTTCGTAGCGCGCTACGAAACTGCTGTGTAATTAAAAAACATAGCTTCAACCCAAAATCTTTGTACATAATTTTTCTGCTTGTGTATAGTCTTTCAATTTTAGTTTACAAGCTGCATTGTTGAGATTACAAGTGACCTTCAAGGGCTTCGACTGCTTCTTCTCCAGCCATAAACTCAAATGGTTCTTCATCAGATCCCTTTTCCTCAAATATGGTGCCATCCTCTAACTTCCCCGTGTATTTCATTTTGACCACTGCCCTAAATGCATCCAACGCTTTAGGAATTTTAATGAATTGCTGCAGAAGGGTATACAGTGGAAAGAAGAATCATGGAAGTTACCAGATTCACGCCACATGCCTCCTGTTGCAGTACCAAATAATGGCCTAAGCCAAATTAAATTTTATAATCTACTTCCAATGTGGAAGCACACAAGTATCATGCTCAAATAGAGTTCAATAGCGAAGCACTGTGCTGGAAGAATCTTGATGACCAAAACTTCCCCTACCATAATCTACTTGAGAACTCAAATATTCTCCAACGGCAACCTCTTTCGGCTTGTTTTTGCAAAAATAATTCTTCTATTGAATGTAGCATCTAGCTGCTGATGGGAAATTGTCCAGCCTTTCACATCATGTCGGTTGCTAAGGTCTTATACTGTTGCTTCAAAATTTAGGAAGCGGGTCTTGCACTGCTGCTTGATAATTTAGTCACCGCTTCCTAGGAACAATGAACTCCCACTTTTCACCTACAGGTTCATGACAAGAATGGGCCAACTTTTGACTGGCTCAATGTTAAACTCTGTCTCCTTGTTCTCGCCCTTCGAATTGCTGCCAATGCCGCCAAATATTGCCAACTCCCACTCTGATTCTCTTTCATTTGAAAGTCATCCTCTTCATGCACTTCGTCTGCTACTGCTTCCTCTCTTGACTCCATGAGATTAGCTGGAGAACATAAATGTTGCCCTTCATTTCCAATGATAGCACTGCAAAGGACAAATTTTGATTCTTCAAGCTGCATAAAATATGGCGATGTTCTTAAAATCCTAGCCACTTCAATTCTTGGAACCACCCCTCCTTCATGAAGGCCAGGTAGACCCCTTTCAAGAATTCTTGAAACCGCTTCTCGGGCTGTAAGTCCCGTTTTTTCAGCTTACAGAAATACTTGATAAATTGAGAATAGAAGTGTCTCCATTGGCTGATTTACAGGATGATCAGGAGAAAGGATAGTCTGAGGAGAAGCTTCCGATGATTCCTCTGTTGCTTGTCGCCCAGGTTCCGCAAGAGATGCATCTTCACAACAATCTGCAGACCCTGAATACGCGTGCCTCTTCCCTCATTCCATACATTTGGTAATATGGCAAGGGGGGTCCTCATAAAGACCACTTGCCACATGGCATTTAATCGTTGCATTCCGTAAGAGAAAATTCTAATACTAATGTTGTCAAACAGTTTACGTGCATTCTCCATGCTACTGCACATGGCATACATAATCACAAGATTGGGGATAATGTTTTGATCAAGTTCAATCTTCATCATGTGGGCATGGATCCATTCACGACGTCGTAGAACCCCTAAGTGCGCACACACTGGCAATACGCTAACCATGATCAGATGGGTATGAATCTTTTTCCCCTCTAGAAGAACAGGGAGCTTAGTACATGTCTTGAATACAAACAGAAATATAGAATTATCCGGCTATCTGCCTGTACAATGATTCGGCTATAGAATGTGAGGGCTTCCTTGTACAGACCACTTGAGATGTAGCCTTTGACATTAACATTCCATAAGAACATATCTGGTTTATACATTTTACCAAACAGTAGGCATGCGTTCTCCATACTACTGCAAGTGGCATACTTGCTTACAAACTTGGTATCGAGATTGATATTCTAGCTAAGTCCATGTCTGCGCATGTGGTCATGGACTTGATTCACTACTTTTCTGTCGCCATATGCTTGCGACAGAGAACTATACGGATTGCATCTGAGCCAAGTTCATCTCTCAACATATAACAATGTACTTCCTTCACTGCTCCCCAGAATGAGAAGCATTATTTAACTTCACACAGATGGTTTGTATCATGTATGCGCATCGTTATAAACCAAGACACAGAAAATAAGTACATTGAGGTTAATATTCTTTGTCCATGATGGTTCCATAGGTACAAAATTATGCCTCTGCATGCTGGGGTGAGTTTAAGTGTCTTTGTATGATATGAAGAACCAACAGATCCATTAGCATCATTGTAATAGCTGTCCACATATTTATTGAACAAAGATTGCTGCCCAAATGGCTGTATGATAGGCATTGGTCATGCATCCATCAATGAACCAATAATTGCACCCTCTCTAAGAAACTCACACTGACCAAACTTAATGACAAGCATTGATGCCTTCAAAGAAAGGGGAAGACTCCCAAGCAAATTGCCATATAATGTTGGTTCATACTTTCCCCTATGATGAGATGGTGCCTTCAGAGCATCTAAAGAAACCAGCAAATCTAGTGCATCTTGAAAAACAGAACGCTGCACTAAGGAACTCGGCAGTGCAATCACTTCAATCCTTTCATTCTTACCAAGGTCCTTCAAGTAGTCCCTGTATCTTGTTATATCTGCACCTTTGGGGATTAGGTTGTTTTGCGGCTGCAACACTTCAGACTTTTCCCTTGTCTCTGCTTGGCAACAGTGGTGGATGCAAAGCATAAAAGTCACCATCCCACTCAAAACACTCCTTCACCCGTAATATTTCCCTTCAGATTCAGAACTGATGACAAGCATACATGCAGGAGCTTGAGAACATGCCACCTGTAAAATGTATCCACCCCAGAACTATTTTGCATGACAGCTACTATGGATTCGAACAAATCCCCAATTTCGTAGCACGCTACGAAATCACTAAAACAGGTTGCGCTGCGAAACTGCTAAAGGATTCATGCGCTGCGAAAACACTTTGTCTTTAAGCTAATCTGAGCAATTTTTTGGAAACAGAATTTTGAGAGATAACAACAGGAATCCACACTACTGAGCGCGACCAATTAGAAAAACAAATGTTCTGGTGTAGGAACACATGGTGCAAAAATGTGTATTGAAAAGCTTATCATTGTTTCATAATTTTTGTACAAGCAGAATAACTACAACGCTTGAAGATCATGGCATTCAATAACTTGTATTATTATTAACACTTCATTTTATCATTTAATAAATTAGAAAGAAATCATTTAAGTACAAAGATATTTTAGGTTATGAAATGTCATCTTTTTAATGAGTATTGAGTACACCTTATGTGAGATCATGAAGTAAATGTGGGATGGTACGATTCTCCCGAAATCCAATACTTACCTCTTCTTGAAAAACTCATCACCTGCTAATGATGGCCTTACTCCATATTTGACCTTGCATGACCGTTACATTGAATCATTATCCAAACTGTCGTCTTTCCCAATCATCATCGCCTGCTTGTACTTGAACCAATTCGTATTCACATGTGTAATTTTAATGATGAAGCATGACCATTTGGGAAGTGGCTAATATATCGGCGAATGTATAGTTCGACCATCATTTTGAGTTATTTATATTTTAATATTCTTTCAAAACTTTAGACAAAGATTGGGTGAATTCAAACATAGACATTGTGCCTATAAGGATTGAACCATGGTCCATAAAGGAGATGGAGCAAACGACCGTGTATAGAAATAATCTTGTAATATTTCAAGAATTTGGGTTCCTCCCGTTTCTGCAAAAAATTGATGGATTTGACTCATCCATGGCGCTAGCATTCACCCAGACTTTTTATGGAAGTCGAGCCAAGGTTGGTTCATTGGAATTTGCAGTCAAAGAGGAGTCCATATCTCAGGCTACATGTTTACCAGCAGTGGGGGAACAATGTTTTAAGAAGGAGAAGATAGAGAAGAATCTGTGGCGCCGATTCGTGGTTAACCCGAAGCAAAAGGTGGACTGGAAGAATGGTCTCCAACGTAATGCTATGATTGGAAAATGGAAGGATCTCCTTTATGTATTGGAAAATTTTCTTACTTGCGAGGTTCGTTACTCACTAGCCTTCCTGTATCACATGCGATTGATCCTACATTTTGAGTCTAGTAAGCTCATTAATTTTCCTTGTTATTTACTCAGGAGCTTAGAAAAATGTCAAAAGCTATTCAGAGAGGGAAGTTAGGCTAGGTTGCATACAAGTTATACAACCACAGGTTGATCTCAATTTTAATGAAGAAGGAGATAGAGGCTAAAAACTTGACCTGGGAGGATTTCTTAAATGAGTTTTAGGGATGAGGTGCAGGGAAGTTGATCCAGAAGAAGAGTGCAAGCAAGAAAGAAAAATTAGAAATGCTGACCCTGCACCCTACCGAGACCAGGAGGTCAGCCAAGAGAAGGATTGCCTCTTCAAGGTTGGGTCATGTTCAGTCCACCTCCCCGATACGATTGGATGACTCGCCACCTACTTCATAAGGTAACAATAACCTCTTGGTCCTTGCTAAGGCGGCGACCCTTATAGTGGTTAACAGAGACCATGCAGAGAAGGAAGATGACACACCCTTGTTAGTCCTCTTTGGCAGGATGAAGAAGAGAAAAATGATGTCGAGTGTAAGGAAAGACCCGACGGAGGGTCAGATGGATGATATGGTGCAAGATACTGAAGCCCTTAATGATTTTGAAGTTCCGGGTACTGAAACCCTTGGTAGGAGAAATGAGCAGGCTACTGAAGACCTTAATGATTTTGAAGCTTTGGGTACTCAAACCCCTAGTAAATTGGATGAGCAGGGTACTGAAACCCCTAGTAGAGTGAATGAGCATGTTACTAAAACCCCTGGTAAAGTAAATGTGTAGAGCACTGAGACCCTTAGTGAAATTTAAACTTCGGGTGTTGAAACCCTTGACGATGTTGAAATGCAGGAATTGGGTTGCTAGGATAACCTCGACCCTGATGATGTTGGCACATGTTGTAATATTCCTAATTAGCCATGGCTAATTGGAATATTTGATTTTGCCCAATTTTTGCCTTCTATAGTTATTTATAAATAAAAAAGTGAGGACGGGGGACATAACTCACTTTAAGAATAAAAAGTCACTTCCTAGTAGCACAACGTTGTGACTTAAGGAGGAGCCAAGGGGGCCAAAGGGGGACGCATAAATGGGTCCAAAGGGGGACGCATGGAGGGACTGCGTAGGAGGGAAGAACACATGGCAAGAGGGGAATCACGCAGGAGGAGGTGAGCCTAGGGATTTTGAGAGGAAGAGGCTATAAATAGAGAGGAGCCCCCTCATTTTGGATCATTCTGGTTATGAGCATTTGTCATAGTCATTTTGACTTAGAGCACGCTGGCTATTTAGCTAGTCTGCAGCACTATTTAGTGCATTGAGTGTCTCCGTTTGGAGATCTCACCCTTAGCCCTGGGGGACTTCGAGTGCCTGCTCGGGCAAGGTATTTCCATTGGTATTCCAACAATAGATTCATCAGCATTTCAGCAGCATTTCAGTAGCAGTTTCATTAGCGTCTTTGAGGAACTGTTTAGAACCCCAAGGGGGTGATTTCGGGGGTCGACCATTTCAGAAAATATTTTTGGGTTTTTCTAGGTTTTTTTAGTAGAGTCTGATTCTAGAGTTTCAGTCTTTTTTGAGGAGGGGAGCAGCCCCAAATCCTCATTCGATTTCCAGCAGCAACAGTAGTACGACAGTTTCCCAGCAGCTGGGACGCAAATCAGTGTCAGGTCATTCTAGGAAAGCTTTCTGGGTTTCTTGAGTAGAGCTCGAATCTAGAGTTTCAACTTTTTCCGAGGAGGGGAGCAACCCCAAATCATCATTTGTTTTCTAGTAGCAGCAGCGGCACAACAACAACATCCACATAGAGAGGCCATTCTTGTCATTCTGAGAGTATTTCTTGACTTGCCTTGTGCAAGTCGAGGTGCCATCTGTCTAATCACCTCTTGTACTCATTTATTGCTTAGTATAATAAAATGGCTTAGCATTTCTTGCTACATTTCTTATGTATCTGCTTATATTTCCGGTTTACATTATTATATGTTGTTCCACTGTTATTTTATCACTTCTGGGTTATTATATCATTTGCACATATTTGGTTGGAGTTTTTGCTGGGGTTTGAGGAATATACTGGGTTAGGAATATTACACATGTCTGGAATCAACTGTCGAGAAGTCTGCGCCAGAGGAATTGGGAGTAGAAAACTCCACCCTCTGTTTGAAAAGTTGGATAGAAGAGATCAATAAACATGTTTACAACTTGGAGATATTAAACCAAGCCATGAAAGAGAAGAATACAGTGCAGAAGCGAATGAATGCAGAGTTGGCAAGAGAGGTGAAGGAGTAGAAAAGACAAGTCAAGATATGGAAATTTTGGGCCTCAAAGTGTTATGAACGTCTTAAAAAGGTGACCAAGAAACTCAAAAAGGCTCGAAGCAGGAAGGCAAAGACAGTGAAAGCAGGGATCAACATACAAGTTCAGAATTGAAGGGAGGCTCTTTTGTTTTGGTTTTTTTGCAGCAGGTAAAGGTTGTGTGAGGACCCACAACAACATAGGGAGGGGAGGATGTTGGTAGGCTAAATTGCTTCATTTTTAACCCCTTTCCCACTTCAAAATCATAACCTTAGACCTCTGTTTTAACCTTGCAACCTCCTTATTCCTGCACTATTCCAAGAATCGTGCCTTTTCCTGCACTAGCTTTATATTTCATATTTAAGGGTTACAAATGTGCTTAATTAATTGTTTTTATAGATTTTATACCTTTAATATTCTTTGCAACTAATATTTTCTTTCCTAAAGTATTTGATAAGCAACGTATTGATCATTTCGTTAGCATGGTCAAGTGCAGGTAGGATTCCTGCACTGCTAGCGAATCCTAAAATTTCGTGACAGCTCACTACTTAATGCGGAAATCTCATTTAGGATCATACATCTTGATTTGGGCTCAAAGCGAAGATAAGTCAGGCATATGATGAAGATTAGGCTATTGGTTGAATGCTCAAGTTTAACGTTTTGTTATAGCCGAAAGGCTTAGTATGTACTATTGTTGTTAATTTGTTACACTTTAAATGCTTAGATTCTAACACTGGATGTAATTTGGTTACAGAAACAGGCTTGAAAGGATGTATGTAATGTAGGATTTAGATAGAAAATGGTAGCGAGTGATAGCTATAACAATGATACTGTAATTGTGGCCTTTTGTAATTTTTCTAGTATCACCCTCGTTCTGGGCTGGATTCAAACTCACCATGTACATTTGTTGATTATTAATATAAAGGGATTGTGCCATGTTATTTCAATCCTGTGTTGTAATTCTATGTTGATGTGTCGTTGAGAGCTAAGTTTCCAAGTTTCCTAAACAGGGAAACGAGCTGGTTGGCTAGGGCCCAGCCAACCCAACTCGTTCTCCCTTGCATTCTTCTTTCTCGTTAAAGGTGTGTTGATTTTGTTTAATGCAAGGTGTGAATTAAATAGACGTTTTCATTCTTCCACAAAGTCCAGGTTTGATTTCATTTATAACCACTGTGTGATGGATCTGTGGTGTGCATGCTTAACTAAGTTTGATTTTATCCTTTTGTGATTTCTTCTCTTCAAATCTTAGCATTATTTCTGCTTGGATCGTGAAAGCACGTTATTCCCGCACTAATGCATTTATAGTTTCGCAAATTGATTTCTTTGGTTCATTATAGTAATAGTCTTTTGTTTTGATGTGTTTTTGCAAGTGGGTGATCATCATTCTGAAGTAATCTTGATATCTTGAATTAGATATGCTCTCGTAATTAGAGGTTAAAAAGGCATATCGGATTTGTGTGAATAACTATTACAAGGATAAAGCCTGCTGTCACAATTAGATGATTTATTCACTTGCATGAAGGAGTTCCTTGATTGAAGAAAAGTGTGCTTTGAATTTAGAAATTAATTCTTATTTTGAAGTTAAGATTGGTTGAAGCATCTTTTTGCTTGTGGAAGTTATTTCAGAGTTCTGTTCACCTTTGCAAATTCTTTCCTTAATTTAACACACTATTCTTTTATAAAAGAAATTTGAAAACTTGGTGCACGAATATCTGCTCTGGTACAAGAATCGATATCCTGATATAAGAATAGAGTGCTCTAGACTTGAGGCCTAAAGCCCCTGCATGCAACCATAAATCTTTAGTATAGGTGTAAAATATACTTCCATCATCTAAATTTTTTCCTGGTACTAGTGCAAGCATATTACAGAAGTACAAGAATAACAACTTAGTGCAGGGAGAAAGATCTATAAAGAAGTCAAACATCTTCAAGGGTCCAATTATTAATCTAACACACAACCATAATAAAGATAGACATAGATTTCCATTTCAATTAGTCATGATTTCTTACAAGATTTTGAGAGTTCCTTTCATTTATTTCTCCGCAAAAGTACTTTCTTTCACATTCCATCACTAGAATTTCTTTGGTGTAAATTGTCAGGTGATCTTTTCTTTTAGATTCTGCAAGGTTGTAATTAAGGAATTAGGAATAGAGTTAGGAAAAGTTCATATCATTTCTAGCATTTCTTGTTCTTCGCCTCTAAGTTTACAAAACCCCCGGGTTGACAATTAAGTGTTGAAGGATTCTGTCTAGTTGTAATTGCTGCACCCAACAAGGTTTTGAAATGACATATTTGGGCTATGGTCACTACTACATTGATATTTATGTAACCCAACATCTGAATTTTATGTTCCTCTCTCAGAAGAAGTACATTGGATATATATATTGAACAAGTTTGGCATGGCTCAGTGCAATTCTTTGACTACTCCAATGGAACAAAACTTAAAGCTCACATCCACTAAAGGAAAATAATTTGAGGTTGCAACAAAGTACAAACAACTCGTAGGAAGTCTCAACTACCTGAATATTACCAAAATAGACATTTCATTTGTTGTTGGAATCCTCTCCAGATTTATGCAAAATACTTGTGAGGGTCATTAGACTACTGTAAAAAGAGTTCTAAAGTACTTGAAGGGAACTCAAGATTTCTGACTCAAGTATACATAGATGGATGACATTTGCTTGATTGGATAATCCGATTCATATTTTGATGCAGATAAAGAAACCTAAGTATCTAATTTAGGTTATGTTATGAGTCTTAGATTAGGAGCTGTCTCTTGGTGGTCACGCAAACAATCAGTTCCAACAAGATTCCACAACTGAGGCAGAATATGTGGTAGCAATTGTTAGGCTTCTATGCTACTAGTGTAACCCCTTATTGTTATTAGTACAACACACTTATTATATTGTTGTACCCTTGTAGTCCCCATATTGTTATTATTATGCCCCATAGAAGCCCACTATTATTATTATTGTGCCCTTACATTATTATTGTTATGTTAGCTCTGATTCTATTATGACCCCTTAGACTCCTATATATAGAAAGGAAGTCTTGTCATTTGTATCATCTAAGAATTTTTCATTTGTGTAATTTAAATGAGGTTACCCCCTCGAAGATGCTTATTTCTAAGGTGTTGATCTATCTTTTCTATCTTTTTGTGAGCTAGTTTCATAACATTTGGTATCAAAGCTTTGGATTCTAGGGTTTTGCTGCTCCAAATAGGTCATTGTGGAATTTTTGCTTTAACTCCTTCGCTACGAAGTTTCAGAAGCTAAAACAAAAACCCATTTGAGAAGAAGTCGGTCTGAACCTCCACTCTGAATTTCAGATCTTGTCTCTCTATAGTTTCAGAGCTATAGTCTGAGGAAGTTAGAGTTTTTGTAGACCCCCGAATTACATTTCAAACAGGTCACCTTGGGAAAATCATCATAACTATCTCTCTGAGCATCATATTGAAATTTCGTAAGAAGTTAAAGAAAGAGCACAGATTGTATTTTCTTGTATATATTTTTTAGATCCAAAGGTCAAAACAGTGACATGTGGAACTTCATACAAGTTCGCTCCTCTAAAAAGGTATATAATCAAGCCATCTTGGGAGATTATGCATAACACTTTCTTGGAGAATCCAATTTTGATTAGGCGGGTGGCATTGGAAAGAGGACACAGAGTGATACTACAGTTCACAATTTTAGAACTAGAAGAGCCGAAATTGTAGAGTTATAGTCGTTTCAATATCGAGCTCCTAAAATCAAGAAAAGGTGATCTGAGGAAGTTTGATGACAAGGATCTGGTAAATTGGGTACTATAGGTGGTGTTGGATACCTATAGTAATAGGTTTCATATTTCATGATTGGCAAGAGAAAAGCCAAATATGCTCTGCTCTGGTATCCCAAAGATCCCATATTTCCTAGAAAGCAAGAGCTGGGTAAAGTGTTTCAAGTATTGAGGACCTTATTTCAAATTTTGTGGATGATTCAACAGTCTAAACTGGATCATGCCATGTTTCAATTTTGAGTTGTAGAATAGAGAAAGAGGTCTGTCCAAACAGCTTAATCTTGGCAGACAAGTAGTTCAGGTAGAGAAGCAAAGGTTCCCAAAAGTTTAATCTGGGACCTTGGAAGACATAAGGGTAGAAGTAGATAGAGAGAAAAGGAAAAAGCCAAAGAAAAGAAAAGGCAATTGAGGGTTGCAAGTCCAAGTGCCCCTCCAAGAAGAAACAAAAAATGCTAGGCAAAATAGTTGGGTAGGCAGTTGTGGTTGCAGAAAGAATATGATCACCATTACACAGGTATCAATAGGTCTCTTGCCAAGGCAATAAATCTATCAGCAAACAAAGTGGTGAATTCCATGAACTCACAGCAAAGAGCATCACTAACTTCTTTTCTTTCCCTCTCTAGTCCATCACTAACACCCCCTTTCTAATTCCCCTCCTTCATCCATATTAACTCCTAATTCTACTATATAACCTCCCCTATCTTACCCCCACCCCTAATAATATTAACACTAAGGTGTATAAAACCCCAAATCTTATGTATATTCCTCCCCTAGGCATAATAGCCGTGTATTTTTCAAAAGGGACCAAATGGCATCTGGCCACTTTGGTGAACCTATTCCACCCTATTCCCCCTTTGCTGCAAGTTAATTTACCCTCAAATCACCTCTGCATTGATAAAACCCCTCTCCAAACCCCTTTTGC
The DNA here is from genome assembly GCA_031772625.1 of Pinus tabuliformis. Taxonomy (NCBI): domain Eukaryota; kingdom Viridiplantae; phylum Streptophyta; class Pinopsida; order Pinales; family Pinaceae; genus Pinus; species Pinus tabuliformis. Next base: position 324,295,882 of record CM062809.1, read on the forward strand.
CTATAAAAACCTTTGCAAAGGTTAATACCCGCCTCTGGCACGTTCCCCAATCCTACCACATTGTGGGTTAAGCCAAAACATTTGAAAAAACCCATAAAAACCCACAAAGTTTAATTTTTCCGCCCGCAGTATGAAGCGCGCCTCTTTCTCCTCCGCCAGCCGTCGGATCAAGCCCATCAGATCCGACGGTCCACATCAATATCGGAGCGCATCCTATGGCGGCACTTTAACCTCCGGGAAAGTGACGTTGCGCCTTGTCACGCCTCCTCCACGCGTCAACCGATGAACCATCTCGGAGCCGACTCTGACAGCCTCTGCGCCGTACCTAAACCGCCCCGAGAAACCGCGGCGGTTAAGGCCTTAACCGTAACCGCTGCGGTTTGACTGCCACCTACCCGTCGCTGACTCGCCGCCACGTCCTTATCTGCTCGTACCTGCCTTTGTCATTGGTCCACCTCACTGCTGACTGGGTTGCCACCTCACCGCCCCTTTGACCAGTCACCCACTGCCACGTCGCCCGATGACGTCAGCTGACGTCACCTCACCATGACCCACCAATGATGTCATGCTGACGTCAGCAGAAAAAAGCGCCAAATTGGTAAAATAACCCATATTTACCAATTTTCCCATGTTTTTTACCACTTTCACTGTTATTTCTGTTGGACGCTCTGCATGACCGTTTGCACTCCAATTTTCGCCAACCAGTCTATTAACCCGGGCGACCTCCTCAAGCAGCAGCCGTGCACCTTTGCTTCAACCTCTGCTCGTCGAATTACAGGTATTTAGACCGTTTCGCCCTCCATACGACCTTCATTAAGCTTGAAATTGCTCAGAGGGATAGTAGAACCATAAAAACGATATTTACACCGTTCATTTCCATTCATTCATCCACCATTGTCATTGTGAGGGCCAAGAAGTATCTGCAGAGCTTTAGAAACCTGCAATTCACATAAAACCACTGTAATTCTGCGTTTTCCCGGCAGAGCTCCTAATAGACATAATTCACCCGATTGGAGAGTTCAGTTAGACCACAGAGAAGTTCTGTCACTAGACTCCAGTAGTATTTCAATTGCTATTGAGAGAATTCCCCTTGGATACTCAAAACATCAACTGTTTCCACAGAGAACTGCCTCCAGACTGTGTTTTTACCATTCCACCTGTCCACCTGCAATTCTTGCAACTTGAAGAGCTATGGAGACCCCTATTGCACTGAATATTAAGCCCATCAATGCTCCTCACCAGGAATTAGCATGGAAAGCTCTGGGAGACATGGACTACCAAATGCTGGATTGGTTCCCTATGGGAACCAAGTACAATATTCAAATGTTGAATGAATTAAGAGCCCAGCACCTCAGTGGGGCAGATATCTTGGGGATTTGGGAGTCAAATTTGCCCACATACAACCTTCCCCAAGTCAATCCTATGCCAGAGCTCATTTATAGCTGCCAGGAATGCTATGACCCCAGCCAAAGAGCAGTCATGAGCCCCACAGGCCTAGTCCTGTTCCAGATCACCCCAGAGAGCATAAACCAGATGCTGCGCTTCAAAACAGCCAAGAAATTGACCCCTCTATCCATGCAGGATCTGATTAACAGAGGGATCAAGCTGTCCAGTGACCAGATTGTCAAAATCAACCAACTGTTTGTCACACCGGGCTCTGAAACAGTCAGAACCCCTCCTATTGGGTACCAATATCTAAATGAGTTGGGCAGAATGTTGGTGGATCTAATTGGCTATGTCCTAGGATTCAGGGGGTTGGAAGATGTAGATGACAGCATAATGGCAATGCTGTCTATGTTTGCCCCTGGTAAGCCTCCAGCTGTGCAGTATGATTATGCAACTTACATAGCAGAGAAAATCCATGAGCAGTTCATGAATTTGAAAAGGGAGAGACTGTTCAGGTACATCTCCTATATATATCATTTATTCCTTTTCTACCAGCCAGCTACCTTCTCTGTTCCTTTGAGGCCACTCAATGCCCAAGGAATCCCAAGATCAGTTGTTTTCTGGACCTCTGTTTTTCATTCTACCTCAGTATCACCCTATACATACTGTGAGTTTATTGATTTATTTGTTCATCCAGCCCTAACAGCTCTGCAAGGTACTCCTCCTCCTAGATTAACCGATGATATGAAGAGGATTCTACATTTGAACAAATCTTACAATATTGGCAACTGGTACTTCTACCAGAACCACACAGTCATTAGGATTTATGGCTGTGAATTGAACCCATTTAGGTTGCCAAGGTATGTCCCCTTGAGGCTTTTTGCCTTAGAATATTTCAGGCAGTTTGGGAACTCAGATTACCTTCACTTTCAGAGTAGAAACAAGAAGTCACAATTGAAGGTAAGAAACCAGCTAGGTTCCTTCCTATATAACAGGAAAGAGGAAGGGTGGAAAGAGGCACACAGCATCCTGGAAGGCCTCAGATTGCAGACCAGTTTTGAATGGATTCCCTATGACCCCAATCATTCTATCTCCCTCAGGAGAATTAGATACAAATTGGGCAACTATGCACATAAAAGACAACCTGAAATTGAACAGTATGCCAATGCACTAGATTGGGAAGAGGGTACACTAGTAGAACAAGTCACTAAGGAAGAATTACTTGAGAAAGAATCTAGGAATGTGCAAAAAGAAGCTGACTTGGAAACTTGTGGACAGGTGCCCCTCTCCTACAGAAGGCAAATTGGAACAGCTGTTAAATCTTCAGCAGCACAGCAGCAAACTACTGAGAAGACACCCCAGGCAGCAAGCAAAGACAAAGGAAAACAGGTGGAACAGCCACCTATATTGACAGAAGAACAAGTTGACACCTTGCTACAGCAGCAAGAAGAAATGGAACAGCAAGAACTGGGGCAGCAACAAGAAGAAGCACAGTCCAGTGAACAGCAGCCCTTGCAGCAGGAAAAGGGGACAGATCTACCTAGTTACACTGAGCAGCAGCCCCAAACAGAGGTGCCTCCCAGGACAGACACCAATGTAGACACCTCAGTCCTCCAAACACCACAGAAGGAGGACTTGACCAGGAAGAGGGAGAGAGAGACCCCCCACACCTCATCCTTCATCAGAGGAGAGAAGAGACAAAGACTGAATGACTCCCAAGAGGAGGACATAGCAGTAAGGCAAGCCATGGGCATGGGCCCACCCAGTGGAGAACTTTCGGCCAGCTCATCTCAGCGTGGACATGACATGACTATGGGAGGAGAGGTCAGCTCCTCCGGTCAACATAGAGAAGGGCAGTCAAGTATAAAGCAGCAATTCATTGACATCAAAAGGAGGAGTGATCCCATAAAAGTGCAGCTGTATAATCACTTGTTAAACCTAGCTCCTAGCAACCAGCAGAGACTCATGTCTGCTTTCGATGTGAGCGAAGGCAAAATGATAATGAGCCACTTCATGCCCACAACTTTGCATCCTCAGTCCACCTCGGACTATCTAAGAACCAACATGGAGGTTCTTGCCAAAGACATACACCCTATGGACAAGATTGAATTACATAAACAAACTGGTGAAATGGTGTATGCCTCCCTGGCAGATGAGACATTGGAGAACTACAAACTAAAGAGCAGCCTGGATAACACAGCTTCTCAGCTGGAATTAGAAAGAGCATCATCACAAGCCAAGGACAATAGGATCAAGTCCTTGGAAGAGGTAATTATAGATATAGGGCATGATCCTAAAGATGTCAAAGGCATCCAAGAACTCCTGAAGATAAGGGATGCAGACATGGCGGCCCTAAGAAAGAAAATCAAACTCCTGGCCACCATCCATCCACAAACAGATGAAGTTGCCCAGCAAAGGCAAGAAAAGGATACTACAGACCTGCTGGTATCCCTATACAAAGAGCTGGTTAGGACTCAAGACCAGCTAGGACAAACTGAAGCTGCAAAGGCAGCACTACAAGAAGCACTGAAGCAAAGAGAAGAGGGCCAACCCTCCCAGCCTCCTCCTGTGATAATAAATCTTGAGGAAGTCCCTCCAAAGACTACTCCTCCTCCTCAGCAAACAGAAGCTACAGCACCAACTACAGCGCCATCCACAGCAACAACAACTACAACATCGGAACAGGCTACTAGTTTAGACATGCAAAAGCTGCAAGCTGAGATCAAAGCCATGGAATCTCAAATGAAAGAGCTGGATGAACTTAAGAAAACCTTGGCTAAGGTAAATGAAAAGTTTGACAAGAGCAAACAGAATGAGGCAGCCAAGGAGAGAGAGGTAAAAGCTCTTAAGAGGAGAATTGCTGAACTAGAGAAAGAGCTTGCACTAGAAAAAGTGACAGCTGAAATGAAAGCAGTGCTATGGAGCAACATTGGGCGGTCCATTGCCAACCAGTGGCAATATATTGAGACCATGGATGAGCAAATGGTGCTCATCACTAAAGCAAACAGAGAAATACAGAGAGCCAGGGCAAGCCTTGGACACATGCCAGAAGCTGCTACTAGGATGATCAATATTCTGAACTATAAGACTAGCTCTCAATTAGCTGTCATGGGAATCACCAACAGGACAGAAACAATTGTTGTAGCCAAAAGAGTCATAACATTGAGGAACTTGGTTGGAACACTGGAGAGGAGGACACAGGATATGCAGACTGAAATCAACAGATTCCTGGAAAAATTCGTGGCACTACAGAACAGAGGCCTCCCCAGCATTTTAAGCAGTGTAGGAAGACTGCTCACCCTAGACAATTACAATAAGAGAATTGATGCCCATGCAGTAGCAGAGATTGCAAAACCGCCCAGCACTTCAGCAGACGCAGGGCCAGCCACCGGGCAGACTATGTATGACAGGGTGGAGAACCTATTTTTCCTCATGAATGAAGTTGAGCATCTGTTTGATACGCCACCTAACTTCTTCAAATTCACAGAAGCAGATGAAACTCTAGGGGCAATCTTAGCACACCAACTGCCCACACAGGATGTCTGGAGAAATTTGACACAGACAATTTTGTCAGGCCAGAATCAGTAGCGCTAATTCTCTAGGCAAATAAGCATACATGCGCAGGCACAATTTTGAAGAAAGATATCTACAAGGACGAGGCAGAGGCTGAGCCAACTCAGCAGGACCATTGACTCACCACAAGCAGCAGTCACAATCACAGGTGAAAAGTCCAGGATACAGCGTACAAGCCTTAAAGACAGGTCTTCCAGCATTTATTCAGAATATCTCGACCGACTTAGCTGTTCCCAAAGGCTAAAATATCTTCTGACAGAGCATTAAAATGCCTGTACTCTGTGATCAATGCTGTATTAAATTTTGGTCATAATATCTTAAGTAGTTGGTAAGAATGTACAATCTGAGATAACTCAAAACTCAGATATTTTGTAAATCACCGCAAGTATATATTCACCCTTCACAGCAGTTGAAGGGGTTGATGTAATTTTCTTTTGAGAACTCTCTCTTACTGTAATATTTTCAGAGAAGTAATACAAAGGAAGAATGGAATTTCCAAGGCGTGGTGTACTTTGATGTATGGTGGTGAAAGATGAATGTTACAGGATTCCAGGGTGTTGCATAAAACAATAAGTATTCTCAAATCTCTTTGTTATATGTTTTCGAGTCTTTTGTTCTCTTTTGTCGTTTAAATGTTTTACACTTGATAGCAAGGTGAAAGGATAGTTCCAGGACTTAACCCATGATTACCCTGGACTCAAACTGAGCTATTATACATGTTTTCCTCAGATACAGTGACAGAATTGTAATTCTTAATTGCTGCATTTCAAAACTGTGTCTTTTACTGTGATAGGCATTCTCAGGGATTCAATTTTTGCCCCTGAGACCTCTGTCTTTTCCTCTTAAACCTGTCTGTTGGGAATACATAAACAATAAGTGAAAATTCTTAAATGCTTTCACTGTTTCTGTTACCTGTTTCCAGTCATTTAATCAAAAATCTGTTCTATTAAGCACTCAAATGGCCTTGTAAGTTCCATCTTTCATCTCGAAGTTTCAAACACATATAGCCACAGACTCCATTGCCCAATGGTACTCAACTTCTCTGAAAACTACATCACTGGAATCTAAAAGGAGTTTCATCAACCAAAACATAAACAAAACCTGTGCATAATAGCTAGCCTAAAACCCTATCATAAACAGTTACAAATCATAAAGAGAGAGCCCTCTCTGATCACAGTTTGGCTAGAAACAGTGATCCAAAGATTGGTTAGTGGTTACCCCGGCCGTATTCCCTTGGGAGTCATAGGGAACAACCTGGGTGTTAACATAAATGGCGACTCGGCTGGGGACTTAAGATTTTTTCAATTACTATCTATCTTCCAAAGCTACCATCAAGCCTGAAACTAGCCAAGAGGCCTTAGGACTGTTTCTCTAATACAGGGACAGCTTTAGGGAAGAGTTAGCTAGGGAAACTTCATCTTAGCTTTGAGACCTATATAGTCATTCCAAAATGCTTGTTCAGTCCTTGTACATATAAAACTTCTGTATAAAGTTCTAAAAGAATACTTAGAAGCTGGCTCCCAAAAGAAACCCAAGGCACACTAGGGCAAACCCTGACCCTAATCAACCCATCATTGTCGATAACCCAAATATCATACCAAAGAACATAAGGAGACAGCAAAAGCAGGACAAGCCTGCTAATTCAAATATAAGTTCGGACCAACCTATCCTCATTCCCACTCCTTGCAAAGTTCTTTTCCGTTCCACACCCAATTCCCCAGTTCACCATCAACCCCTCAAAGTCCTCTCCTTCCATCTTCACCATCTGCACAAACTCCCTCAACCAGTTCCCCACTTATTACCCATCCTCTTAACCCGGTTACACCTGTAATCCCTGTTGTCCCATTTGTTCCTATTAACCCTATAAACCCCATAAATATGGCTAACAGATATGCACCTCTGCAGATACCAGCCAATGCTCCAGCTCTACCCCAAGACTACCAAACTAGACTCTCATTTTTTGACTCCCATGGCCCTTTGACAGCCATCCAGCATGCTAAAAAGATGCAAGACCACTTTGAGACCTATGAAATAGATGATGACAGTGTCAGGATGAGAATCTTTGTTCAAAGCTTAACTGGGGATGTCAGAACTTGGTTTAGATCCTTAAATGCAAATTCCATTGCAACCCCTGAAGTTCTATACCAGGAATTTACCAACAGATGGGAGAAAAAGAGAGATCCGCACCATATACTTGGTGAATATAACACTATTAAAAGAGGTCCCCAAGAAACGGTTTTGGAGTATTGTGCTAGGTTTAACAACATATACAATGCTATCCCCCAGAACTTAAGGCCCCCTCCTGATTTGGCCCTTTATAACTTCCCTGATGGTTTTGATTCTGATATGGCCTATCAGTTGAGAGAAAGAGACCCTCCAACCCTTGCAGAAGCCCAAAGGGTTGCAGTCACTGTAGAGGCCAACCTAATTGCCAAAAGAAACAGGGCAAAGCTGGAAAAGAAGACTGGTTTCAAAGAAGAACCCTCGGGTTTTGATCAAAAGTTAGATGCAATACTAAACAGCATGAAAAGACTAGGTGAGAGAGTGGAATCAGTAGAAAGGAAATCATCATGGGAGGCACCACAAAACAACCCTCCTAGAAACCCAAATTTTAGGAGAGTCCAGAACCCCAATATAGGAAAAACAAGTGCAGACCAAGATATCAGACCCCCTTTTCAAGAAAATTATGCAGAAACTTCCTCAGCTAATCAGCTCAATGAAGATCCTGAGATCAACTTAATAGGTCTGGATGGTAAAAGCCAGGTTTTCTTAACTCAGGAGGACCATGAGGAGGATGAAAGCAAAACATTCCAAACTCAATCAGGAGAATCCTTTGACTTTAAACAAGGATATGATAATGCTGTCTATGAAGTCCATAAGCAATACAAACTAAGGAGTAGGACTGTGAACGTGAATCAGCCCGAAAAGATAAAGGAGAAACAACAATCTAAAGAAACCTTAGTCACTGAACCTAATGACAAAACAAACTTGCCTACAAAGGAAGTAGTGGTTGAGGAGGTCACTGAACTACTGTCCCCACCACAACAGCCCATGGCAGCCTCGTCCTCTCACCCTAACCCAAACATTAACCCTCAAGACATCAATATAAGGGGCAGGTTCCAAAATCAGGATGAAATCCACCAAGAAGATCTAATGAACAGAGAAAGAACTGCTACCCGTGACTCCAAAATCCAAATTGATAAACCCTTTGACCTAGGAACAGAGATTGGCAAGTTAAAAGTAGCAATTCCCCTTTCAGAGCTAGCCAAGCATGACATATACAAACAACAGATCAAAAAATCCCTTCAGCTCACCAACAGCAAAGATGATGTAAATGTGCTAGATGACACTCCAGAATTACTGTTTGGCCCAGAGGTAGATGGAAAAACAGTAGTCACAGGGGTTTTACCTTTTTATGTCAGCTTGCATATACATGACAAAATACTGCATAATGCAATGTTTGACTCAGGTGCCTCTCACAACCTGATGCCAAAAGCAGTCATGGAAAGATTAAACTTAGACATCACAAGACCATACAAAGACCTGTTTTCTTTTGATTCTAGTCAAGTCAAATGCTTGGGCCTAATTAAGGATTTATGTGTGTCCTTGGTTCAATTTCCCAACAAAACCATTTTAATGGATGTTGTTGTTGCTGATATCCCACCCAAATATGGGATGCTCTTATCAAGATCATGGGGAGCGAAACTCCAAGGCTCCCTGCAATTAGACATGTCATATGCAACCATCTCTGTCTTTGGACAACCAAAGAGACTTTATAGGGAAACACTCATGAAATATATGGTCAGCAGTGAAGAGAAACCCCAAAATTTCCCAATATACGCTGTTCATTCGGACATAGACTCCTTTATCCTCTTTAATGACAGTGCAGGCCTCTCAAGCAGTGATATTAAGACGGTGACACTTATACAAGAACAAAACCTTGATCAAACAAGTAGCACCTGTCAAACATCAATCAGTTCAACAAGACACTTTAGCTCTCCTCTAGTGGTCAAAGATGGTCAAGCAAATGATGAAGTTATCCTAGAAAACAAATGGGAGAACAAACCCCAACTCATGCTCACACTACCATCCCATGAACAGAATTTGAAATCTCCTGACCAGCAAGGCATCTGGTGGGTCCTAGAATTTGATGGCTCAGTTAACAAGTTAGGGGCAGGAGCTGGAGTATGGATACATAACAAAGAGAAAGGCTATGCAGAAGGCCGGGCTTATAGATTGAACTTTAAATGCACTAACAACATGGCAGAATATGAAGCTCTGCTACTAGGCCTCAAGATTGTAAAATCATTACAAGCACATAGCCTCTCAATCAGGGGGGACTCTGATCTAGTAATTCAACAAGTAAAAGGGAATTTTGTCACCAATGACAAAAGGCTGAGGTCCTACAGATCTGCTGTAATTGAAATATTAGAGACCTTTCCTGAGTTTGTTATCACAAAAATTTCTAGGGGCCACAATCTCCATGCACATAGCTTGGCAACATTTGCCAGCACCTTCAAATTTCCACTACAACCCAACAATTGTTTCACAGCAGAGGTCAAATATAGGCCTTCTATTCCAAACAATGTCAAAGAGTGGCAAGTATTTGAGAATGACATGCAAATAAACAACTTTTTAACCTTGCAACAAGAGTTTACAGGATTAAATATTGACCTTGAGACAGCAAGTCAATCTCAAATAGTTGATGGAGCAAGTCAATCACAATTACAGTTTCAACAGTCTGACCACCCAATGTCACCTAGAACAGCCAAACAATTACTCAGTCCAACCATTTTTAACAATGAAAACATTCATCAAATTAACCAAATTGACTGTGAAGAGATGAGTAACGTTGAAACTGAAATCATACAACTCAAAGACAATCTTCTTCCAGCAGGCCTTACCCCACTAGAGGATATTTTTGACTCAAATGATGTCCCCAGGAAACCAAAGATGCAGCCATTAGATGCAACAATTGAGGAATGTAACATTGGTACCACTGACAAGCCTAAAATAATAAAGCTATCTGCTGCTTTACCCCCTGTTCAAAAGCCCAAATATATTGATCTCTTTAAAGAGTTCCAAGATGTCTTTGCCTGGGGTTATGAGGACTTGAAGTCTTATGATACCTCTGTTATCCAGCACACCATTCCCCTCAAGCCTAATCAAAAACCATTCAAACAGAAATTGAGAAGAATCAATCCTGTGCTCCTTCCTTCCATTGAAAAGGAATTACAAAAAATGTTCAAAGCTGGTATCATAGCACCAATCAGGTTTTCTGAGTGGATTTCAAATTTGGTCCCTACAAGAAAGAAAACTGGTGAGATTAGACTTTGTGTAGACTTAAGGAATTTGAACCTAGTGTCACTCAAAGACAACTACCCCTTACCCAAAATGGACCACATTCTTCAAAGGGTAGTAGGGGCCTCAAGAATATCATTGTTGGATGGTTTCTCAGGCTTCAATCAAATCCTGGTACACCCTGATGATCAAGACAAAACTGCATTTACTACCCCATGGGGCACTTTCAAGTATGTGAAAATGCCCTTTGGATTGAAAAATGCAGGGGCAACGTTTCAAAGAGCAATGGACATTGCTTTTGCAAAGGAAATTCATGACTTCTTGGTCATTTACTTAGATGATCTTACACCCTTTTCAAAATCTGACCAAGAACACTTGAAACATTTAAGACAAATCTTCATAACATGCAGGAAATATGGTATTTCCTTAAACCCCAAGAAGTCATTATTTGGCTTGGAAGAAGGGAAACTTCTAGGGCACATCATTTCGAAAGATGGCATAAGAATTGATCCAGATAGGATACAAGCTATCCTACAAATGCCTCACCCAAGGAATGTCAAGGAGCTGCAAGGATTCTTAGGAAAAATCAACTTTTTGAGAAGGTTTATCCCAAATTTAGCAGAGTTAATCAGATTACTAAACAACATGCTAAAGAAGGATTCAAAGGTCAAATGGACTGTTGAAGCAAAACAAGCTTTCGAAAGTATAAAATTGGCCTTGACTCAAACCCCAGTGTTAACTAATCCTCAGTTTGACAGAGACTTCATCATTTTCTCCTTTGCCTCCCAACATACTATTGCTGCTGTTTTATTACAGAAAGATGACCAAGGGAATGAAAAGCCCATTGCTTTTTTCAGCAGAGCTCTTAGAGATGCTCCTCTAAAGTACCAAATAATGGAAAAACAAGCCTATGCCTTAATCAAAGCTATCAAAGACTTTAGGATTTACATCCTTTACTCCCATGTTGTGGCTTATGTACCAAGTCCTATTGTCAAAGACATTCTCACACAAGAAAACTTAGAGGGTAGAAGAGGAAAATGGATTGCAAACATACTTGAATTTGACATTGAAATAAAGCCTACAAAGCTGATAAAAGGGCAAGGTTTGGCCAAGTTAATGACAGAAGCAAATTTCCAAGCCTTAGATATCAACCAACTGGACAGTGAAACAGAGCTGGCGACTCCAAAGATCAATGTAGCCTTTGAACAATCTCCTTGGTATTCTGATGTCTGTTATGTATTACAAAACCTGTGTGCTCCCCCAGGACTGTCCAGAACTAAGTCTAGGTTCCTAAAAATGAAAACATCTAAATTTTGTGTGATAGATGAGAATCTACTCTGGAAAAACCATGAAGGTATTTTGCTGCACTGTCTTCTTGAGAGTGAAACTGACAATATCATGCAAGAATTCCATGCTGGAGACTGTGGTGGACATTTGTACTGGAAGTCCACTGTAGACAAGATATTAAGGGCTGGTTATTACTGGCCCACTATGTTCTCTGATGTGAAGAAATTCACAACATCATGCCACAAGTGCCAACTGTTTGAAGGCAAAAGACAGTTGCTGCCACTTCCTTTGAGGCCCATTGCAACAGAGAGACCTTTTCAACAATGGGGCTTGGATTTCATTGGAGAAATTCATCCCTCATCTTCAGGACAACACAGATGGATCTTGACAGCAACAGACTACTTCACCAAGTGGATTGAAGCTGTCCCATGCAGACAAGCAAATGATTCAGTAATCATTCAATTTTTGGAAAACAATATACTGGCTAGATTTGGCTGCCCAGACAAAATAATAACAGACAATGCTGCTGCCTTCAGATCCAAGAAGATGGTGAACTTTTGCCATAAATTTCACATTACTTTGGGCCATTCTACAGCTTACTATCCTCAAGGAAATGGCCTTGCTGAATCATCAAACAAAAGCCTGATAAACATCATAAAGAAAGTGCTGGAAGAGAACAAAAAGAACTGGCATAAGAAACTAGTAAATGCTTTATGGGCAGACAGATTAACCACTAAAAGATCAATTGGGACCAGCCCATATGAGTTAGTCTATGGATTAGAGGCCAGATTTCCTTCATCACTAGGAGTGCCGGTTATGAAACTTCTACAAGAAAGCCAAGCAGAGCCAAATGACATGCAAAGAAGGATTAACCAGATAATCTGTTTACAGCAGACCAGAGAACAAGTTTTCAGCAGAGTGCAGATACTACAAGAGAAACTGAAAAAGGCCTTTGATAGAAGAACTAAAGCAGAAAATTTCAATGTAGGGGACAAAGTTTTAAAGTGGGATGCAAGAAGAGAAGAGAAAGGAAAACATGGGAAGTTTGATTCTTTATGGAAAGGACCATTTTCTGTCCAAGCAGTACAAGGTAATAACACCTACTTCCTAAAAAGTTTGACTGTAACTGAACTGGATGAAGGTCCTGTCAATGGCAGGATGCTGAAGCACTATTTTGACTGTTCACTATGATAGAAATTCAGAGGTTCATTGTATATATGCAGCCTTACATATTATCTTCTATTTTAGAATGTAAAAAGAGGTTTTCCCAAATGCTGCACCTAGCAGCAACAGGCAGATAGAATCAGAGGTTCTCCAAGAAAAGGCACACAATTTTGACAGATTATATGCAGCAAATTTCAAAGATTAAGATGGGCAGTCAAGGAATAAGGCAATCTGACCTGCTGTTCTTGGTCTTTCAAAAGAAAAACCATCCCCATGTGGAGCCACTGTTGGATACCTATAGTAATAGGTTTCATATTTCATGATTGGCAAGAGAAAAGCCAAATATGCTCTGCTCTGGTATCCCAAAGATCCCATATTTCCTAGAAAGCAAGAGCTGGGTAAAGTGTTTCAAGTATTGAGGACCTTATTTCAAATTTTGTGGATGATTCAACAGTCTAAACTGGATCATGCCATGTTTCAATTTTGAGTTGTAGAATAGAGAAAGAGGTCTGTCCAAACAGCTTAATCTTGGCAGACAAGTAGTTCAGGTAGAGAAGCAAAGGTTCCCAAAAGTTTAATCTGGGACCTTGGAAGACATAAGGGTAGAAGTAGATAGAGAGAAAAGGAAAAAGCCAAAGAAAAGAAAAGGCAATTGAGGGTTGCAAGTCCAAGTGCCCCTCCAAGAAGAAACAAAAAATGCTAGGCAAAATAGTTGGGTAGGCAGTTGTGGTTGCAGAAAGAATATGATCACCATTACACAGGTATCAATAGGTCTCTTGCCAAGGCAATAAATCTATCAGCAAACAAAGTGGTGAATTCCATGAACTCACAGCAAAGAGCATCACTAACTTCTTTTCTTTCCCTCTCTAGTCCATCACTAACACCCCCTTTCTAATTCCCCTCCTTCATCCATATTAACTCCTAATTCTACTATATAACCTCCCCTATCTTACCCCCACCCCTAATAATATTAACACTAAGGTGTATAAAACCCCAAATCTTATGTATATTCCCTCCCCTAGGCATAATAGCCGTGTATTTTTCAAAAGGGACCAAATGGCATCTGGCCACTTTGGTGAACCTATTCCACCCTATTCCCCCTTTGCTGCAAGTTAATTTACCCTCAAATCACCTCTGCATTGATAAAACCCCCTCTCCAAACCCCTTTTGCCTATAAAAACCTTTGCAAAGGTTAATACCCGCCTCTGGCACGTTCCCCAATCCTACCACATTGTGGGTTAAGCCAAAACATTTGAAAAAACCCATAAAAACCCACAAAGTTTAATTTTTCCGCCCGCAGTATGAAGCGCGCCTCTTTCTCCTCCGCCAGCCGTCGGATCAAGCCCATCAGATCCGACGGTCCACATCAATATCGGAGCGCATCCTATGGCGGCACTTTAACCTCCGGGAAAGTGACGTTGCGCCTTGTCACGCCTCCTCCACGCGTCAACCGATGAACCATCTCGGAGCCGACTCTGACAGCCTCTGCGCCGTACCTAAACCGCCCCGAGAAACTGCGGCGGTTAAGGCCTTAACCGTAACCGCTGCGGTTTGACTGCCACCTACCCGTCGCTGACTCGCCGCCACGTCCTTATCTGCTCGTACCTGCCTTTGTCATTGGTCCACCTCACTGCTGACTGGGTTGCCACCTCACCGCCCCTTTGACCAGTCACCCACTGCCACGTCGCCCGATGACGTCAGCTGACGTCACCTCACCATGACCCACCAATGACGTCATGCTGACGTCAGCAGAAAAAAGCGCCAAATTGGTAAAATAACCCATATTTACCAATTTTCCCATGTTTTTTACCACTTTCACTGTTATTTCTGTTGGACGCTCTGCATGACCGTTTGCACTCCAATTTTCGCCAACCAGTCTATTAACCCGGGCGACCTCCTCAAGCAGCAGCCGTGCACCTTTGCTTCAACCTCTGCTCGTCGAATTACAGGTATTTAGACCGTTTCGCCCTCCATACGACCTTCATTAAGCTTGAAATTGCTCAGAGGGATAGTAGAACCATAAAAACGATATTTACACCGTTCATTTCCATTCATTCATCCACCATTGTCATTGTGAGGGCCAAGAAGTATCTGCAGAGCTTTAGAAACCTGCAATTCACATAAAACCACTGTAATTCTGCGTTTTCCCGGCAGAGCTCCTAATAGACATAATTCACCCGATTGGAGAGTTCAGTTAGACCACAGAGAAGTTCTGTCACTAGACTCCAGTAGTATTTCAATTGCTATTGAGAGAATTCTCCTTGGATACTCAAAACATCAACTGTTTCCACAGAGAACTGCCTCCAGACTGTGTTTTTACCATTCCACCTGTCCACCTGCAATTCTTGCAACTTGAAGAGCTATGGAGACCCCTATTGCACTGAATATTAAGCCCATCAATGCTCCTCACTAGGAATTAGCATGGAAAGCTCTGGGAGACATGGACTACCAAATGCTGGATTGGTTCCCTATGGGAACCAAGTACAATATTCAAATGTTGAATGAATTAAGAGCCCAGCACCTCAGTGGGGCAGATATCTTGGGGATTTGGGAGTCAAATTTGCCCATATACAACCTTCCCCAAGTCAATCCTATGCCAGAGCTCATTTATAGCTGCCAGGAATGCTATGACCCCAGCCAAAGAGCAGTCATGAGCCCCACAGGCCTAGTCCTGTTCCAGATCACCCCAGAGAGCATAAACCAGATGCTGCGCTTCAAAACAGCCAAGAAATTGACCCCTCTATCCATGCAGGATCTGATTAACAGAGGGATCAAGCTGTCCAGTGACCAGATTGTCAAAATCAACCAACTGTTTGTCACACCGGGCTCTGAAACAGTCAGAACCCCTCCTATTGGGTACCAATATCTAAATGAGTTGGGCAGAATGTTGGTGGATCTAATTGGCTATGTCCTAGGATTCAGGGGGTTGGAAGATGTAGATGACAGCATAATGGCAATGCTGTCTATGTTTGCCCCTGGTAAGCCTCCAGCTGTGCAGTATGATTATGCAACTTACATAGCAGAGAAAATCCATGAGCAGTTCATGAATTTGAAAAGGGAGAGACTGTTCAGGTACAGCTCCTATATATATCATTTATTCCTTTTCTACCAGCCAGCTACCTTCTCTGTTCCTTTGAGGCCACTCAATGCCCAAGGAATCCCAAGATCAGTTGTTTTCTGGACCTCTGTTTTTCATTCTACCTCAGTATCACCCTATACATACTGTGAGTTTATTGATTTATTTGTTCATCCAGCCCTAACAGCTCTGCAAGGTACTCCTCCTCCTAGATTAACCGATGATATGAAGAGGATTCTACATTTGAACAAATCTTACAATATTGGCAACTGGTACTTCTACCAGAACCACACAGTCATTAGGATTTATGGCTGTGAATTGAACCCATTTAGGTTGCCAAGGTATGTCCCCATGAGGCTTTTTGCCTTAGAATATTTCAGGCAGTTTGGGAACTCAGATTACCTTCACTTTCAGAGTAGAAACAAGAAGTCACAATTGAAGGTAAGAAACCAGCTAGGTTCCTTCCTATATAACAGGAAAGAGGAAGGGTGGAAAGAGGCACACAGCATCCTGGAAGGCCTCAGATTGCAGACCAGTTTTGAATGGATTCCCTATGACCCCAATCATTCTATCTCCCTCAGGAGAATTAGATACAAATTGGGCAACTATGCACATAAAAGACAACCTGAAATTGAACAGTATGCCAATGCACTAGATTGGGAAGAGGGTACACTAGTAGAACAAGTCACTAAGGAAGAATTACTTGAGAAAGAAGCTAGGAATGTGCAAAAAGAAGCTGACTTGGAAACTTGTGGACAGGTGCCCCTCTCCTACAGAAGGCAAATTGGAACAGCTGCTAAATCTTCAGCAGCACAGCAGCAAACTACTGAGAAGACACCCCAGGCATCAAGCAAAGACAAAGGAAAACAGGTGGAACAGCCACCTATATTGACAGAAGAACAAGTTGACACCTTGCTACAGCAGCAAGAAGAAATGGAACAGCAAGAACTGGAGCAGCAACAAGAAGAAGCACAGTCCAGTGAACAGCAGCCCTTGCAGCAGGAAAAGGGGACAGATCTACCTAGTTACACTGAGCAGCAACCCCAAACAGAGGTGCCTCCCAGGACAGACACCAATGTAGACACCTCAGTCCTCCAAACACCACAGAAGGAGGACTTGACCAGGAAAAGAGGAGAGAGAGACCCCCCACACCTCATCCTTCATCAGAGGAGAGAAGAGACAAAGACTGAATGACTCCCAAGAGGAGGACATAGCAGTAAGGCAAGCCATGGGCATGGGCCCACCCAGTGGAGAACTTTCGGCCAGCTCATCTCAGCGTGGACATGACATGACTATGGGAGGAGAGGTCAGCTCCTCCGGTCAACATAGAGAAGGGCAGTCAAGTATAAAGCAGCAATTCATTGACATCAAAAGGAGGAGTGATCCCATAAAAGTGCAGCTGTATAATCACTTGTTAAACCTAGCTCCTAGCAACCAGCAGAGACTCATGTCTGCTTTCGATGTGAGCGAAGGCAAAATGATAATGAGCCACTTCATGCCCACAACTTTGCATCCTCAGTCCACCTCGGACTATCTAAGAACCAACATGGAGGTTCTTGCCAAAGACATACACCCTATGGACAAGATTGAATTACATAAACAAACTGGTGAAATGGTGTATGCCTCCCTGGCAGATGAGACATTGGAGAACTACAAACTAAAGAGCAGCCTGGATAACACAGCTTCTCAGCTGGAATTAGAAAGAGCATCATCACAAGCCAAGGACAACAGGATCAAGTCCTTGGAAGAGGTAATTATAGATATAGGGCATGATCCTAAAGATGTCAAAGGCATCCAAGAACTCCTGAAGATAAGGGATGCAGACATGGCGGCCCTAAGAAAGAAAATCAAACTCCCGGCCACCATCCATCCACAAACAGATGAAGTTGCCCAGCAAAGGCAAGAAAAGGATACTACAGACCTGCTGGTATCCCTATACAAAGAGCTGGTTAGGACTCAAGACCAGCTAGGACAAACTGAAGCTGCAAAGGCAGCACTACAAGAAGCACTGAAGCAAAGAGAAGAGGGCCAACCCTCCCAGCCTCCTCCTGTGATAATAAATCTTGAGGAAGTCCCTCCAAAGACTACTCCTCCTCCTCAGCAAACAGAAGCTACAGCACCAACTACAGCGCCATCCACAGCAACAACAACTACAACATCGGAACAGGCTACTAGTTTAGACATGCAAAAGCTGCAAGCTGAGATCAAAGCCATGGAATCTCAAATGAAAGAGCTGGATGAACTTAAGAAAACCTTGGCTAAGGTAAATGAAAAGTTTGACAAGAGCAAACAGAATGAGGCAGCCAAGGAGAGAGAGGTAAAAGCTCTTAAGAGGAGAATTGCTGAACTAGAGAAAGAGCTTGCACTAGAAAAAGTGACAGCTGAAATGAAAGCAGTTCTATGGAGCAACATTGGGCGGTCCATTGCCAACCAGTGGCAATATATTGAGACCATGGATGAGCAAATGGTGCTCATCACTAAAGCAAACAGAGAAATACAGAGAGCCAGGGCAAGCCTTGGACACATGCCAGAAGCTGCTACTAGGATGATCAATATTCTGAACTATAAGACTAGCTCTCAATTAGCTGTCATGGGAATCACCAACAGGACAGAAACAATTGTTGTAGCCAAAAGAGTCATAACATTGAGGAACTTGGTTGGAACACTGGAGAGGAGGACACAGGATATGCAGACTGAAATCAACAGATTCCTGGAAAAATTCGTGGCACTACAGAACAGAGGCCTCCCCAGCATTTTAAGCAGTGTAGGAAGACTGCTCACCCTAGACAATTACAATAAGAGAATTGATGCCCATGCAGTAGCAGAGATTGCAAAACCGCCCAGCACTTCAGCAGACGCAGGGCCAACCACCGGGCAGACTATGTATGACAGGGTGGAGAACCTATTTTTCCTCATGAATGAAGTTGAGCATCTGTTTGATACGCCACCTAACTTCTTCAAATTCACAGAAGCAGATGAAACTCTAGGGGCAATCTTAGCACACCAACTGCCCACACAGGATGTCTGGAGAAATTTGACACAGACAATTTTGTCAGGCCAGAATCAGTAGCGCTAATTCTCCAGGCAAATAAGCATACATGCGCAGGCACAATTTTGAAGAAAGATATCTACAAGGACGAGGCAGAGGCTGAGCCAACTCAGCAGGACCATTGACTCACCACAAGCAGCAGTCACAATCACAGGTGAAAAGTCCAGGATACAGCGTACAAGCCTTAAAGACAGGTCTTCCAGCATTTATTCAGAATATCTCGACCGACTTAGCTGTTCCCAAAGGCTAAAATATCTTCTGACAGAGCATTAAAATGCCTGTACTCTGTGATCAATGCTGTATTAAATTTTGGTCATAATATCTTAAGTAGTTGGTAAGAATGTACAATCTGAGATAACTCAAAACTCAGATATTTTGTAAATCACCGCAAGTATATATTCACCCTTCACAGCAGTTGAAGGGGTTGATGTAATTTTCTTTTGAGAACTCTCTCTTACTGTAATATTTTCAGAGAAGTAATACAAAGGAAGAATGGAATTTCCAAGGCGTGGTGTACTTTGATGTATGGTGGTGAAAGATGAATGTTACAAGATTCCAGGGTGTTGCATAAAACAATAAGTATTCTCAAATCTCTTTGTTATATGTTTTCGAGTCTTTTGTTCTCTTTTGTCGTTTAAATGTTTTACACTTGATAGCAAGGTGAAAGGATAGTTCCAGGACTTAACCCATGATTACCCTGGACTCAAACTGAGCTATTATACATGTTTTCCTCAGATACAGTGACAGAATTGTAATTCTTAATTGCTGCATTTCAAAACTGTGTCTTTTACTGTGATAGGCATTCTCAGGGATTCAATTTTTGCCCCTGAGACCTCTGTCTTTTCCTCTTAAACCTGTCTGTTGGGAATACATAAACAATAAGTGAAAATTCTTAAATGCTTTCACTGTTTCTGTTACCTGTTTCCAGTCATTTAATCAAAAATCTGTTCTATTAAGCACTCAAATGGCCTTGTAAGTTCCATCTTTCATCTCGAAGTTTCAAACACATATAGCCACAGACTCCATTGCCCAATGGTACTCAACTTCTCTGAAAACTACATCACTGGAATCTAAAAGGAGTTTCATCAACCAAAACATAAACAAAACCTGTGCATAATAGCTAGCCTAAAACCCTATCATAAACAGTTACAAATCATAAAGAGAGAGCCCTCTCTGATCACAGTTTGGCTAGAAACAGTGATCCAAAGATTGGTTAGTGGTTACCCCGGCCGTATTCCCTTGGGAGTCATAGGGAACAACCTGGGTGTTAACAGGTGGAGCAATATTTTGATCTACATGAGTTGCAATTGATTCAAAAGGTACGTATTGCATCTTCATATTTAGAACCAGATCAATTTTTATGGTATAAAGGGCTTTGTTCTCGTAAACCACTTGTTACGTGGTCAATTTTCATGGAGGAAATGATAGCACATTATGAGGATACAAAGAGAAACACCTTCTTTAGCCAATTGATAAATCTCAAACAAAAGTGTTCAATTGCAGAGCACATTGAGGAATTTCAAAAATTGAATACAAGGGTAAATTATATTCCAGAGAAGAGAAGGGTTGATGTCTTCATAGGTACTTTAAAGGATAACATTCAACATGAGGTTCGTCTTTGGGATCCTAATTCATTGGAGAAGGCATTCAGGTGGGCAAGAAAAATTGAAAGCGAAATTATGGAAACAAGGAATCCCACCACTCACAACTATAATTATGGAAGTGTTTTTTCTCCTAGCCTTCCAAAACCTACATGGTTTACACCACAACAATTGTACGAAAAAAGAGAAAAAGGGCTTTGTTACAATTGTGATGGAAAATGCACTAAAGTTCATAAGTGTGCCGAGAAGAAATTATTTTACGTAGATTATGAAGAGGAGGAAGAAAAGGATCAAGAAACATCAAGATAAGAGGATATACACCCGAAACCAACCCCAGAGAAAGAAGAAATGAATCCGACCATATCTTGTAAAGCATTGGCAACAATTACCACTCCTCAAACTCTCAAGATAGAAGGACATATCAAGAAGAAAAAGGTTCAAGAAGTGAAAGATCACATCAAGAAAGAAGAAATGAATCCAACCATATCTTGTAATGCATTGGCCGGAATTACCACTCCTCAAACTATCAACATAGAAGGACATATCAAGCAGAAAAATGTTCAAGAAGTGAAATATCACATCGAGCATCAAGAAATGAATTCGACCATATCTTGTAAAGCATTGGAAGAAATTACCACTCCTCAAACTCTCAAGATAGAAGGACATATAAAGAAGAACAAGGTTCAAGTAGTGAAAGATCACATTGAGCATCAACAACAAGTTCTCCAACTTTTAAAGGATAATGCCACTTTGGTGCAATATCCTTCCTTGAGTAAACTGATAGTGGTCTTTGTATGCCTTGGTCTAGTCCATTGCTTGAACATGGCATGAGTAGAACCTAACCTATTGTGCATATAACACTATCAACTCTTAGCCTCAAGAGTTAGCTCAATCGGTCAAATCAAGTGCCTCGCCAATGGGAGGTCACAGGGTCGAATCCCGAAAGCTCTTGGGGTTAGGTCAGTAAATAGGCCGAGGGGTGTTGATGCCCTTCGAGTGGCGTCCACTCAGTGTTTAAAACCCTGGACGTAGCGGTTACCCACTGACCACGGTATCCGTGAACCAGTAAGTGAAAAAAAAAACACTATCAACTCTTAAGTTTGTATGAACCTCAAGTTGATTATCAAAGTTGGTACTCTTCGGATTTGTAACACTCTTGTTGCAATACTAAGGCTCATCACTTTTTGACATCATTGTCGGGGAGGTGTCCAAGTAGGTGTTGTTTCTACTTAGAAGTTGCGTTTCTTTTTCATCTTTCTGTTTTTTTGCATCAACATTGTTTGATTTGAAAAATATTCCAAAAAGGGAAAAGAAAAAACACAAAATATCAAAGTTGGTACTCTTGGGATTTGTAACACTCTTGTTTCAATACTAAGGCTCATTAGTTTTTGACATAATTGTCAGGGAGGTGTCCAAGTAGGTGTTGTTTCTACTTAGAAGCTGCATTTCTTTTTCATATTTCTATTTTTTTGCATCAACATTGTTTGATTTGAAAAATATTCCAAAAAGGGAAAAAAACATAAAATATTTCTTGCCTTGTAGGAGTAGGGATAATGGAGGGAATTTTTTACCAAAAACCCCCACCCCTTCAAGCATTCAACCATAACTCTTCTTTGGTGACCATGAACTTCCCACTCTTACCACAGGGGAGTTAGAGAATCCTTTAGGTGAGAAACCTGAAATTCTTAAAGAACCCATAGGGGAGGAATAACCTATATCACCTAACCAAAACATGATTGAGAATAGGGAGACTGATCTCTTCCCTATCCAAAACTAATTTGGAGGCTAGGATGAAGAATTTAATCCCCAATACTCTTCCACACTTCCATGGCTTATCCTCTGAGGACCCTGACACATTCATGTTTGGGTTTGTTGTAGTTTGTAGGACATATGATTATATTTATGGTGAATAGTAGCTGAAGTTGCTTCCCTCCACCCTCAAAGATGCAACTTTGTGCTGGTTTATGAATCTACTTGGAGGCAACATCACTGCTTGGGCACAAATGTAGCAAGCCTTTAATGATAAGTATGTGGATTAATGTAGGCCCAAGGAGAAAAAAGAGATCCTTAGGATGACCATAGGGCTAGGTGAGTCCTTACAAGATTACGAGGAAGGGTTCCAACTTATCTATAAGATTCCTAACCATACCCTTGACATTGAATCACTCAAGCTTGTACTCCTCTAATGGATTAGGGAGGATGTGGTTGAGACCCTCAATATATTTTCTGGTGGAGATATTTACCAACTAACCTATGATGACATCAAGATAGTGCTCAAGAATCATTTTAGGGATGCAAGGAAGAGAGGTAAGTCAGTCAAGGCCTAGTCAACTCTTCTCCCTCCACCTCAACCATCAAACAAGAGATAGTGAGTATGATAGAGGACTTCAAGAGTGAGATGTTACACAATTTTTCCTTGCAGATGGATAATATGTAGATTAAGAGGAAACATAAAGGGAACTAGCTCTATTTTTCCCCAGATGCACCAAGAGCCAACCCAAAAATGAATTTCCACTGAACACCATAAAGGTTTTCTTTGTTTGTGACGAGAACCGTGCAAAAGACAAATGTACCTCTCTTCTAGGCCTGAAAGTTGTATACGAAGGGGAAGAGAATGGCTTGGAGCAACTTTACTTAATTAACGAAAGGAGGCCACAAGGCCCTAAACCATACCATCAAGGCATGCAGGGTGCACAATATCCTTCTTACAAGCCAAATTAGAATGCACCCTTCCAACATTACTATCCTCCAGCTCACTCATCATGGCCCATGCGCTCTCCTTGGTCCTATGCTCCTCATTACCCTCCTCATCTTGTCAATCCACCTTTCCAACCATATCAATCTCAACCTCCTCAATCAGGTAAACCTTCACAAGGATGGAGGCCTCAGGAAGCCCAACCTCCCACCTTAATGCCTCCTCCTCACCCTCAACCATAGCTACCAAACAATAACCCATTGAAGCAACCACAAATTTCTTCCCTACCCAATCTAAACCTGAAAAATAAGTAGACACAATAGGTCTGTAATAGGGAAATATACTATCCTACTTATGTTGTGGAAATCCAAGATATCAACCTTTAGTTAGGGAAGGTACTTCCATATGTTCACCCACCTTCTCCACCTGAATATCTTGAAGAAGAGAAGGAATATAACACCCCTCAATCCAATATAACTTCCTATCCTTAAATGTGGTCCAACCTAAATAACACACCCTAGAAGAGGCTAAACTTCTAGGAGAATTGAAGAATTTGTGTGTTAATATACCCCTTCTCCAGGTTATCGAAAATGTCTCCATTTACAACAAGCTAATTAGGGAATAATGTTTCGAAAGGCATGAGAGAAGAAAAAGAGATGCCCCCACTATCAATGTTGTTGGGAAACTATCTGATCTAATGCTTTGGAGCATAATATCCACAAAGTAATTGGATCTTGGTAGCCCTATAGTGGATGTGTACAGTATTGTAGTCCCCAACAGCTTGATTGACCTTGGGACTAAAATCAATTTCATGAACAAGGAAACCATGTTGAAGATCAATCTCCAAGGAGCCTTGAGGAAGACCACTATAGTGCTACTGTTAGAAGATAGATCTATAATATCCCTTGAGGGATTTATTTAGGATGTGATGGTCTCTATTGACTCCTGGGAATATCCCACAAATTTCCTTATCCTGTAGCCCAAACCCAAGTTTAATGGGTACCCTCTCATCCTTGGGAGACCTTGGTTGGCCATTTCTAATGCTTAAATTAGTTGCAGGGTTGGGAACATGACCATTAAGAATGGGAATCTCTTAAAGTAGCTTGTATTATATCCGCCTTCCAAATCCTCTGTTGAGCATGATTTACCATTATAGGTAGAGGAAGAGGAAGAAGAAGATCTCTATCACTTATCCCTCTACCCAGTTTGTACATTAGACACTACTATAAGTAGTTAGCAACTATATGAGGATGACCTTATCGACCACTTTCATAGAATCAACCTCCTACCACCATGCCAATTGATGAGATGGTGGAAGAATCCTTAGAGAAACCTAAGAAAAATCCATGGATTGAACTATTCTCTACTGACTCTGACCTAGATCATGCCAATATTGTGGAAATCAACCCTTTGAAAACTCTAAAAAGAAACCCTTCCCTCACAGTCGAGCAAGAAGAGAAATTATGCACTGTGATTAGGCAACATCTTGATGCCTTTTCCTGGGGCTATAAGGAAATGAAAGGGGTTAATCCCTTAGTTTGTACTCATAATATCTACGTTGAGGAGGGATGAAAACCTATGTGCCAGTCCAAGAAGAGGATGAATATTTCTCTTAACGATATTATAAAAGAAGAACTGCAAAATTTATTGGATGCAGGGTTCATTTACCCCATTCCAAATAGTGAATGGGTGTCCCCTCTTATCATGGTACCCAAGAAAAATGGGAATTTGAGGATTTGTTTTGACTATATGGAACTCAACAAAGCTACAAAGAATGACCATTTCCCTTTTCCTTTCATTGACCTAGTCCTGGATGACATTGCATGGAATAAATTATTTTCATTCCTAGATGGATTTACTGGATACAATCAAATCAAGATCAACCCTCAGGATCAAAACAAGACCACCTTTACATGTCTACGGGGAAATTTTTCCTATACATTCCTCCCATTTCATTTGTACAATGCCACTACTACCTTCTAAATGGTAGTATTGAGTATTTTTGTTGATCTTGTACATGAAACTGTTGAAATCTACATGGATGACTTAACCCCTTATGGAAATGATTTCCATGAAGCTCTTTCCAATCTGTTTAAGGTCTTAAGAGGTGCATTGAAATGAATCTTTAATTGAGTCCCAAAAAGTGTGAATTCTTAATGAATGCAAGGATTTTCCTCGATAACTTCCTTTCTAAGGAAGGGATCCAAGTTGACCCCAATAAAGTTACTATTAGCAAAAGGATACCTATCCCTCAAAGGAAAGGGATGTCAGAAGTTTTCTTGGGCTAGTTGGGTATTGCAGAAGATTCATTAAAGTATTTAGCAAGTTGGCTTCGCCTCTGTTTGTATTGTTGGCTAAAGATTCATACTTTTGTTGGAAAAATAGATATCAAGAGGCTTTTGAAGAAATGAAAGAGAGGTTTACCACTTCATCGATTCTTATAGTCCCCAGTGGGGCTTTGCCTTTCCAAATCCACGTAGATGCATCAAATAATGATGTAAGAGAAAATTTGGGATAAAAGGAAGACTAATTTCCTTATGCCAATTATTTTTCCAGTAAGAACCTCTCCAAAGCTGAACTTAATTATGGAGTTACCAAGAAATAAATTTTAGGTTTGGTGCACCCTTTGAATAAGTTTAGAGCATTATATCACTAGGTACCAAGTATTTGTTCTTACTGATCATGCAACCATTAAATAGTGAATAAACCTAACGTTAATGCTAGAATAATTAGATGGTTGTTATTATTATAACAATTTTATCTTGCAATTGTGGAAAAGTCAGGGAAAGAAAATGTGGTTGCAATTTTTATGTCTAAAATAACATTGCCTACAGGAAATTAGGAGATGGTAGATGATCAAATTCCGAATGAACACCTTTTTTCTATATTGATGTTGTCTCCTTGGTTTGTTGATATAGAAAATTACTTGGTTGTTGGGATTTTCCCTCTTAATCTATCCTCCAAGGAGAGAATATTTTTTTTAGAAAGCATGCCAATTTCACTTGGATTGGGGGAAATCTCTTCAAATTAGGGCTAGATGAAATTTTGAGAAGATGTGTGAGAGAGGAGTAGGTCATTGAAATCCTCTCAGCATGTCATGATGGGTCCTGTGGAGGCCATTTTGATGCTAGGAGTGAAACCTTCAAAGTTATACAAGTTGGCTACCATTGGCCTACTCTACACCAAGATACCAAAAGGTAAATTGCTAGATGTGATGAGTGCCAAAGGATGGCCAAGACTACACCCAAGAACGAAATACGCCTAGAACCTAGAAATGGGGCATGGATTTCATTGGGTCAATTGATCCCCCATATATACAAAAGAGATATATCATTGTGTGACTGGTTACTTTACATAGTGGGATGAAGTAAAAGTAATAAATGAAACAACCAAGTAGAAAGTGGCATAATTTTTAAAAGAAAGCATCTTCTACAAGTTTGGATTTCTGAGGTAGTTGGTCACTGATAAAGGAGCTCATTTTACCTCAAATATGATGAAATGCATCATGGAACAACACCATATCAAACACAAGAAATCCACTACCTATCACCCTCAAGCAAATGGGTAGGTCGAGGTCACTAATAGAGCATTGGAGAGCATTTTGACTAAATTTGTCAGTAATAATAGGAAATATTACGCAGACCAACTTGTAGAGGCAACTTGGGCCTATAATACCACATGGAAAACCACCATTGGATTCACCCCATTTGAGAGGTTTATGGTAACAAAGACCTATTTTCCATTGAGTTTGAATACAACACCTTGGATTTAGATATCAACTCAACTAAACAAGAAAGGTTGCTCTAGCTCAATGGTTTGGATGAGTTCAGATTCCATGCTCCCATGCACACTAAGGTAGTCCAACTACATAGGAATATTTGGCATGATAAAAACACTATGGGAAGAGACTTCCAAGAGGGTGATTGGGCCCTTCTATATGACTCTAGGTTCAAAGGTTTCAACAAGAAATTGATGACAAGGTGATTGGATCCTTATATGGTAGAAAAATGTTATAGGAATGGATTTTTTCCAAATAAGAACCATTGGTGAGGAAGGAATTCCATTGCTTGTTAATGGTTATATGTTTGAATTATACAAGAAGACTCTGTCAAAGTAGGAGTATACTAGCTCAATAAGCAAGGAGTTGAATATAATTGGGGGTATCATATCTCTCAGTTCATATAGCCTCTGATCAACAAAAGAAGAAAAAGAAAAAGCACAAAAGGGAAAAAAATAAAAGGGCCTAGGTGAAAACCTTTATGAGGTACCTAAGGTCAACTCTAGGGCCAAAAACCTCCATGAGGCAACCCAAAGAGGAAAAAAAAAGAGAAAAAGAGAGAAAATAAATGAAAAGATCCCCAGGTGAAAACATCCTTTGAGGCACCTCGGGAAGGCATGTAGGTTGAAAACCTCCTTTGACGTAGCTTGCAGGTCCAAAAAAAGAGAAAAAAAAAACTAGAAAAGAAGAGAAAAAGTGAAAAAGGAAGAAAAGTCAAAGGAGAAGCAAGGGAGCCCTTAAATTAGTTTTGCTAACAAGTTTTTGCATGGTTCCAGTCATGGTCAAAGGGACAACAATCAAAGGAAGTAGCCTTTGTTTTCCACTTCTCCACCTCCTAAGCTAGTTATTTACATGTCCTTCATCATTCCATCCATCTCCCATGGATCCTCCAACATAAAACAAGCCATATCACTCAATTCTTCCTTAGTCTTGAACTGCAACATGATTGTCATTAGCTACTATAGGATTAACCAAAATTGCTATAGGATTGTGATCGACATAAAGAGAGGGGTCAAATCTTATTTTTTCCTTGGGGGAATGAAAGAAAGAAGTCTACCACACTACCATCATCCATCATCCATACCATTTAGCCACTTATACATCAAAATATATATCTATGTCGATGAAAAAAATCCATTTTCACCCCTTCTTCCGCAATTTTCATCACCACAAATGATTCTAGTCCCTATGCATGAGCTCACCATGAATAACTAGAGCTTCTGAATGTATTTCATGAAGATTATTGCGCTCTTGAAGTGGCCTATGTGATTGCTATAGGAAAGAATCAAATCTTGTAGCAACCTAAACAAACCCTACATAACCATAGTTGGAAACACTTGACAGTGCCAGAGTGAAGGATTAGCCATCTTGAAGCATTGAAGGGCCATCTTTGTGATCTTGGGTGGCCACACAACTCTTGTGGAGTTGCTACAGGGTCATTGTTCATCTCCAACAATAGTAGATTGATCCACCATTTGAAGAACCTACATCAAAAAAATTCTCTCAGTCAGAAACCTATAATAAAATATCTAAAAAAATATCTTGTTCAAAAAAAGGATCATAGGATGAAGTAACTAGCATGGAAAATAACACCTCCAGAGACCAATAGATCGATAACTATCTTGAAGTAGCATGTAGACATCGAAGTAGTATGAGACCATTAGGTAGGCACATGTATGACACTCCTCACTTCTTCTAAAAGTGCATGGTAGCTCCAAAAAAATTTAATGCATGAGGAAGGAGTTCTTTATAGGCTCGAGGTGGCCAACAATCTTGGCCACTTACAAACTGTTAAAGTGTAGTTAACTCAATCATCCACGCAAAATAGAAAAAGAAAAAAATGAGGGTGATAATTACAATTAATTGGGCCAATTGTCTATAAGAGGAAATACATAGGTGGTAGGTTGAGGCCAGTGCACACAGCAAGTTGAGCCCATTACCACAAGAGGAAATAAAAGGACAATCTCGAATCTCATTTGTATTGAGAAGCTCATTCCTAAAACAGTAAGAGAGGCCCACTAAGACATTGATAGTTGAGCTAGATATGATCAAGGGTCCCTTAGGGTGATATAAAGAAGCTACAAGGTCAAATAGTAGGTGCTATAGGATTGGAAGAAGTTCTTGTAGGATTACAATCTTTTTCTACAAGATAGCAGTAAATTATTACAGGATTGTAGATAGTGATATAGGATCGAACCGAGAGGTGAAAGAAGTTTTGAATTGATTATAATTTTTGTTTAAACCCCCATATCCATGAAGGAATATCCTAGGGAAGGTTAAGTAGTGCATTCTCCTCACCTCCCATGCATAAAAAGTGACATAATTTGGTTAAATTATACTTGGGAAAACATCTTATAGCAAACCGTTACATATTGAATTTTTTTCTTCAATTTTTTTTTTTTTTTTATTAAGAGGGAAGCAAGGTGGAAATAGAGTTGATTTTCTTGGAATTTGGAATGTAATTTTCCTCCCTCTGGTCAGAAAAAGAACACCACACTTCTCACCTTTGTCTTGAAACCATAGGCCACTTAGAAACTGGCAATTGATAGAAAGTTCTTTGAGAAAAATTAAGGAAGCAAAAATAGAAAACATGGGAGGGGGTTTCAATAGAAGAGACCCCACAGAATCAAAAATAATCTACTAACATCCTCTTGTCAGATACATCTTCATAAGCCATTATAGTATGGGGTTCTTTGAGAAACTCAAGGCGTATGATGATGAAATAACCCAAGAATTTTCCATGGCCCTTCACTCTTAGGGGAAAGATAATGCAACCACTGTTGTAAGAGGACTTTCCATCTATTTGAATGAAAAACCCATTAGCAGAGTGAACACAATGCCTATAGGATTTAGGCGGGGCAAGGAGGATAGGATAAAATCCATTATAGCTAAGAAAAATTTCTTCCTCTCTTAAGAGAATCTCGTTGAATATAAGAATGGAGTTAGAAGGGTGACCCTTCCTTACCCGTGGGATGAAGTGTCTTTTGACATCCTAAAATACATATATTGTGAGGGAAGGTTATGAGTTGTGTATTCTTATCAGTTTAGGTTTCTCTATGAGCTTAGTTTCTAGACAGAACTGCCCATTCCAAGTAGGCTTAATATTCCCCACTTTCTCCTTCAGTCTATGATTGAAATGAGCCAGAGGGTGAGAGAAGGAAAGAACCAATACATTTCTCATGATGGCCTCATAAGAATCATTGTTATGAATTCCTTGAGTCACCTCAAGTACCTTATGCTATTGACTGATTTTGTGGACATGGACAGGGAGGCCTTGATTAATACTGAAGCCCAACCTCTGATAGAAAATGAAGAGACCACCAAATATAGTGTTGCTAAGGAAGAAGTTGAAAAGGAAGAAGAAGTTGAAAAATAGGAAGAAGAGGTTGAAGAGAACAAAGAAGAAATTAAAGAAGAAGCTGGAGAAGAGGAGGAAGAGGAAAGGGAACCAACGTCAGCAAAAAAGACACTTGGGGATCCCTCTATACATTAAAATGAGAGAAAACAAGAGCAACAATTAAGCCTCTCAGAAGGGAATGTAGAACAAGAAGTGGTTGCCACCCTAGAAGCCCTTAGCACACCCGTCAAAATCAAAATAATTAAGCCTAAGAAAGGCCCCTCATATTTCAAAAGAAGGAGGAGCACTAGGATCAAAAAAGGAAAGCCTCAACCTCCTTCAACAGTCCCAATCACAATTAAATAATATATTAGCCATTGAGGAGGAGAGTTGGGAAAATTCAAAGGGAAAATTGTGGAAGTCACTTCCATAAAAGCCAAGGTAAAGCAACCTTAAACATCCTAAAGAAGTCTAAACACTAGGGAAGCTAGAGGCAAGAAACTACAAGCTAAAATTTCCCACCTATAGGAATAAACAAGACAGTTAGAGGAAGGGGAAAAATTGCTATAGAATAGGGAGACACTGATACATGAAAGAAAAACAACAACTCTAGAGGGGGGATAAGGACCATAAGAACTCCAAGAGTCCAATACAAAGCCTAATCTTGGGTCCTACTACAAGTTTTATGAACATGGATGAATCATACCTAAAACATTTGTAGTCCTCGTCCTTCTTGAGCTAAAAAAGGAGAGAAGTTGGACTCATCGATGGATGTAGATTATTAAGTCCAAGAAATTTGAGGATGTGGGCCTCATGGAAGAAAATATGAAGAAGATGGGTGAATAAATGGTTGAATTAAGATTCAAAGAGTCAATCATGAGGAAGCAGTTATAATTAGACAATCAGAGGCTAAGAGAGCATCTATAGGAGAAGGAAGCACAACTTGCCACCATGACAAACTTATCCTTTAAGGCATCTAGTGCAGATAACCATCCAAATCATTACAATATTCCTCAGAGAACAATGGATGCAATTTCAAATCAAAATCTTGGCACAATATGTATCTATCCCATTTTAGGAGTATACGAAGTTCATTGATATTTTCCAACAGGTCAAAATCAATGGTAGGGTCAAATTAGTTGAGTTCTATATGCACAATATTATAATCATAAACATGAACTTCTAGGACCCCAATTCAAGATCGGGAGATGCAAAACTAATGGCCCTAGCCTCTTGGCTTTCCAACTAGGAAGCAAGGGTTGAGGAGGTGAAGAAGGCTATGGCCAAGGAAGCAAGTAGCCCCTATATACACTACAATAGAACAGGGAAATAGTGCCTAAAATAACGTGAATTTAGTGTTTTTCTATTCATGAATTGGACACCTTCCTCGGTGAAAAAATGTGTAGAAATTCCTTGTACATTCAAATTGCTTATGTAATATGCTAAAATAAAATACTTGAATCTACTCTACTCACCAACGGAAATAATTAAACAATTGAGAATTCACAACACAAAAATGAGACAAGATTCAATCACATATGCTTAGATATTTATCTAAGGGGAAAGAAATTGCTCAAAACCCCTTCCTATCTGTATTGCATTAGTCAAAAAATATAGAAAAAATACAATGCTTGCTCGAGCCTGAGAAACCGATGCACTAGCATAATCTATCTCACTACTTCCTAGACAAGGTTTGGTCAATATTTAACCAAATCCAAGCCTGCAAAAGTCCTTATTTCCTTGCGTTTTTCCTAAAGGAATTATCCCCCTATTAATTATGGAAATTCCCAATTATAATTTCACAATCCCTGTAGGCCCTTCTCTAACTGCATGCTCCACCCATACAGTTTTGAATTGTCTACAACTAATAATACATTTCCCTTGAACTCAAATCTCAACTGGGTAACTTGAATTCTCTGCATGCATGAGTTAATTTAGGTTGATTGATCAGTTTAACTGGATGTTCACTCAATGTGAAAAAAGTACACACCCTTGACTGAACCTCCACTAGTTCTACTAACAATGAGAACTACTTACACTGACAATAACTTAAATTGACTAAACTAGATTGTTACAAATTAGCAATCAACCATGTAGAACTAAAATCAAGTGTCTCCAACTACAATTAACTAATTTAACTGAGTGATAAGATCCCTATCACTTCAGTTAAATTTCTCCAAGTATTTTACTGAAATTGAAATTGAAATTTCTCCTAATTTAATTAAGGGAAACATAAATTAGGAATTTCTTGTTGCATTTTCAACACTCTCTCCCAACAAGAAAGGGATTATTTGTTACCATGATCCTACCTCTATGAAACTCAAATATTCATCATGACAATGCCTTTGTCAAAATATTTTCATCTTACTCCTCTGTAGGAATGTACTCCGAATACATGGTTCTCCTCTACACACAATCTCGTACATGGTGATACCAGATGTCGATATGCTTGGACCAATCATGAAAAACTAGATTCTCAGAGAGTTTGATACAACTCTAGTTGTCACAGTAAATCATTGTAGGTTCCATCATATGATCGAATAACCTAACAAGGATATTCCTCATCCAGATAGTCTCACATGTTGCTTGGCTAGCAGCCATGTACTCTGCCTCTACTGAGTGCAATAGATTGTCGCTTCCTGCTATACCAAGAAACCACTACTGACCCAACACTAAAGATTCCTCCTGATGTGTTCTTCGTGTCTAATGGAAAACTTCCCCAACCTATATCTGTGAAGCCTTGCATCTTCACTCCCTCTCTCCTCCTATGCCAAAGACCAAACTAAGTGGTGTGTTTGAGGTATCTCAACACATGCTTTGCTTCCTTCCAATATAGTTTGATTACCTTAATGATAACTTGACTAAGCTGGTTACCTTCATAACACAATATCAGTCATGTGTTCACAAAATACATAAGTGAACCCACAAGTTTCCTGTAAATGGTAGCATCCACTACTTCACCTGAAGTAGCATCTTCCTTCCTCCAATTCCCTGCTAGAGGAGTCTCCCTAGGTTTGCTTCTCTCCATGTGTAACTTCTTTAGTATATCATTGGCATACTTTCCCTGAGAGACAAACAATTCCCCATCTCCTTGCCATACTTACATATCGAGGAAATAATGCATGAGCCTCAGGTCTTTCATCTCAAATTCTCTTGCAAAATCCTCTTTGAAAGACTTGATCAACTTCTCATCACCAGTTAAAATTAAACCATCGACATATGATGCTATAGTCAATAATTTACCTTCAACAACAATATGTTAAAGGTTTACATCTACTTCAATTTTAGTGAAGCCCAACTCGGTGAGATAACTGTCGATATTGGTGTACTAAGCATAAGGTGCTTGTTTCAATCCATAAAACACTTGCTTGAGTCTGCACACATGAGAATCTTTGTTGAAAGTCTCAAATCCTTTTGACTACTCAATGTACACCTCTTCCTCAATCATTCCATTGAGGAATGTTTTCTTCACATCCATCTGGTGGATCTTCCATGCCATTTGCATTACAAGAGCTAGAATTGATCTGATTGAATAGTACCTTGCAACTGAAGCAAAGGACTCATAGTCAATTCCCTCCACCTGAGAGAACTCATTGGCCACAAATATGGCCTTGTGTTTCTCGATGCTTCCATCTGCTACTTGCTTCACCTTGTGGATCCACCTGGAAAGTACCACTAACTTGTCCTCTCATCTTGGGACCACTTCCCAAACACTATTTTTGATAATGGATTCATACTCATCTAAAATGGCATAAACCCATATTGGTTTTGGCACTGCTTCCTCAAATGAGGTTGGCTTAGTATCTACAATCTCACTCATCAGATCCATGTAGCTAGTCTACCGATCTGGAAACCTCATCTGCCTATGCTGTGATGTGGGTGCTCCCAAATTCTATCTAGCATCATGCAATAATTTTTCATCTTCTCTGGTGTGCTTCCTTCCATCCCTGGATGTCTCTACTTGAGTGGAAGTCTCCACTCTATCTACCTCTGCTTGTGGCTACTCCACAACTTCGTGAGATTCCTCTTTTGGAGCCAAAATATCTTTCTATGAATGCAACTTAACCTCCCTCTCAAGGGAACACCTCATTGCCTTCTCCTCATCAAAATTCACATCTCTTCTGACAACTATCATCCTGAGAGACGGAAAGTACACGTGATAGTTGTGAGGTGTATCAGTGAACCCCAAAAATATGCCCAACTTAGCTATGGGCTCTATATTTTTACTTGTATCCTTGGAAACATGAAACTAAATTGATGATCCAAAGATCCTGAAGTGTGACACATTTGGTTTCTTCCTTGAAAAGGCCTCCTTTAGTGTACTCATGCCAGGAATCCTGTGAGGAATCCTCTTCTACAAACAAATAGTTGTGTTGCATGCTTAACCCCACAAGTGCAATGGTAGCCTTTGATCATGCCAACATGGCTCGTGCAACTCCCACCATACTTATGTTCTTCCTCTCAGCCACCCCATTTTTTTGTGGTTTATGAGGTGTTGTCAACTCTTGTCAAATACCTTCTTTTGCACAAAATTTCTTAAATTTATTCGACACATATTATCCACCATTGTCACTCTTAAGAGCCTTCAATTTCCTATCAACCTCTTTCTCAAAAAGTGCATTAAATTCAACAAATTTGGAGAATTTCTGATCTTTCTTTTGCATGAAGAATATCAAACACTTCCGTGAGAATTCATCTACATATCACATAGTACCTGTGGTTGGTCGTGGAGGTTGTCGAGAAAGGTCCACACACATCCAAGTGAACTCTTTCAAGGACTGCTTGTGCCTTACTCTCCTGATTATTGAAGGTGGCCTTCATGTTCTTCCCCAATGTACACCCTTTGCATGTATCTTGTTTCTCTAGTGCACCCTTGGGAATTCGTGTAGAAATATGTTGCATTATCTTCAAATCTCCGTGGTGAAAATGGCCCAATATTCTATTCCATAATTCACTGATGTCTTAACTTTGCACCTTCTCTACTTTTGTGCTCAATGCTGCACAATCTTCTACATCCAATTTGTAGATATTCTTCACCCGAACCCCAATCTGCTTCACTTGTCTTATGGAGATGTGTCTAAGGAAATCCTTTAATTTTCTAAATATAACACCGTAGCCAGGATATTTCAACATAACAACTGACACGATATTCTTCTTCAGACCCAAAATGGACATCATATCTTTTAATTTGAGAGGGGAGCCAGACTCCCTCTGAAAAGTAACTGTACCAATACCGGTAGAACTATACCTTCCATCATATCCCATTTCGATGTGCATCTGGAGGTTCGTATCCTCCATGCCACTTGAGAACTCTCGGTTTCCCATCATATGGAATGATGTTCCACTATCCAAATACCACACACTATCCATCACGGTGCTCACCATACAGGCGATGATGGTGAAATCAAGTTCGAACTGTGAAACAAGAGCTTCACTTTCCACTCCTCCTGAGGGATTCTTACCCTCCTTCTTATGTGGACACTTTGTGGTGTAGTTTCCCAGTTCATGACAGTGAAAGAAATTGATTTTTGACAAGCCTTTCTTCTTATCCACCTAACTAGAATCTGATTTGGATTTGGATTTCTTCCCTTTCCCTTTCTTTGCCTTTCCATCCAAGGCACAATTCTCCTCATCATCACACTTAGATGAGTTTCCATCTCTGGTGTTTCATCTTATCTCTTCTTGCATCAAGTCAGACCATAATTTCTCCCAATATGGTAGCTTCTCCCTCCAATTTACCGAATCCTGGTATTTGTGATAGCTCTTGGGAATGCCTAGAAGTGTTAGGCTTACCATATCCTCCTCAACAACTGTAATACCAACACTCCCAAGTTCATCCTGACATTGGCTGAACTTGCTCAAGTACTATGGTATTGTGTCGCCCTTCTCCATCTTGATCTTACAAATCTTGTCCTTTAGTGCCAACTTCCTTTGGTCACTTCTATTCTGAAACAAGTCTATCAAGGATTTCCACATTGGATATGGGGTATCCTCATCATGGATATTTGAGACAATATGGTCTCAAAATCCTTCTAGTATGATCCTCCTTTCCTTTACCACACATTTCTTCCACTCTACCAAATCTTGAGCATCAATTGTTGGAGGTTTAGGAGTATCATTTTCTATGAATTCTTTCAGCTCATTATCTTCCAACACTTCCTCCATTCTATCCTTCCAAGAAATATAATTCGAGCTACCCTCAAGGGCATACTTGAGTCTCAATCCATAGAATGACATCCTGCTAGCTCTGAAGAATGATACTGCAAATTAGATTCACCTGCAACAAACTCAAATTCTTATCTTCTATTGTGATTCCCACTCCGATACCGTGTAGAAATATCTTGTAGATTCAAACTGCTTATGTAATATGCTAAAAAAAAAAGACTTGAATCTACTCTACTCATTAACAAAAATAATTAAACAATTGAGAAATAACAACATAAACATGAGACAAGATTCAATCACACATGCTCAAAGATTTTTTTTAAGGGGAAGAAACTGCTCAAAACACCTCCCTATCTGTATTGCATTAGTAAGAAAATAGAGAAGAAATACAATGCTTGCTCAAGCCCGAGCAATCTCTCCACTAGTATAATATATCTCACTACTTCCTAAACAAGCTCTGGTCAATACTTAACCAAATCCAAGCCTTCCCAAGTCCCTATTTGTTTGTGTTGTTCCTTAAGGAATTAGCTCCCTATTAATTAGGGAAATTCCCAATTGGAATTTTGCAATCTCTGTAGGTCCTTTTCTAACTACATGCACCACCTGTACAATTTGGAATTGTTTACAACTGATAGTGCACTATCCTTGAACTCCAATATCAACTAGGTAACTTGAATTCTCTACATGCATGAGTGAGTTTAGGCCGATTGACTAGTTTGACTAGATGATCACTCAATGTGAAAAAAGTTACACACCCTTCACTGAACATCCACTAGTTCTACTAACAGTGAGAACTAGTTACACTGACAATAAAATTAACTGAACTATATTGCTACAAATTAGCAGTCAATCATGTAGAATTGAACTCAAGTGTCTCCAACTCGAATTAACTAATTTAACTAAGTTATAAGAGCCATATCACTTCAGTTAAATTTCTCCAAGTATTTTATTGAAATTAAAATTCTAATTTCTTCTAATTTAATTAAGGGAAAAGTAAATTAGGAATTTCTTGCTGCATTTTCAACAAAATGGGTGTGACCAAGTATGTGTATCCTAGTGCAAGATTTTGCGTCATAAATTGTTAGGTCTCTATATACTAGTGTAGCCTGCTTTGTGTTAATGTTAGTGTAGCCCCCTATTGTTATTATTGAACCCATGTATCCCCCATATTGTTATTGT
The DNA here is from genome assembly GCA_031772625.1 of Pinus tabuliformis. Lineage (NCBI taxonomy): Eukaryota > Viridiplantae > Streptophyta > Pinopsida > Pinales > Pinaceae > Pinus > Pinus tabuliformis. The sequence goes on from CM062809.1 coordinate 324,333,473, forward strand.
TGTGTGCCATAGAAGCCCACTATTATTATTGTTGTTCCCTTACATTATTATTGTTATGATTAGTCTATGATTATATTGTGACCCCTTAGACTCCTATATATACCAAGGAGGTCTAATCATTTGTATCATCCAAGAATTATTCATTTATGTAATGTAAAGGAGGTTTCCTCCTCAAAGAGGATAATTTTTAAGTTGTTGATCTATCGTTTCTTCTATTTTGTGAGCTGGTTGCATAACATTTGGTATCAGAGCTTTAGATTCTAGGGTTTCACTTCTTCAAACAGGTCATATTGGAATTTTTGCTATAACTTTTTTTATATGAGGCTTCAGAATTTGAAATTAAAACAACGTGGATTCAAAATATTGGTGAAATTATTGTATGAATTTCAGATCTTGGTTCGTATATTTTTGGATCTATGATTTGAGGAAGTTAGGTTTTTTGTAGGCTCGAGGATTCCATCTCAAACAGGTGGCCTAGGGAAAGTTTTCATAACTCTGTCTCTAAGAATTAGATTTGAATTGCATAAAAATTGAATGAAAGTGCACATATTTTATTTTGTTCATGTATCATTTTCAGGATTGAAGGTCAAAACAATGACACGTGGTACTCTGTACAAGTTGGCTCTATTGAACGAGTCTATAATCATGTCATCATGGGAGATTGGGCATAACCTTTTCTTGAAGAATCCAATATTGGTTATACTTGTGGAGTTGGAAATAATACTTAGAGGGATACCACATGACAAAATTTTAGACCTTGGAGATCTGAAATTATAGATATACAGCAATTTAAATATCGAGCTCCCAAAAAAGCAAGAAAAAGGTGTGTATTTTTCAAAAATTTGTGTAATTTTTGTTTGAAAAATCAGTTTGAAGTGATTCAAAGGGCATAGTGAATAATAAATATCATTGTTTGATTTGGAAACGCCTTGAAACAAAAAAATGGACACACCTAGTAAGAAACCAGAAATCTCTACTATGATGCATGAAGAAGAGGAAGAAATGCAATATGATATATCAAAACTATGAGACCAAGCGCAACAAATTTCGCTCTCGCAAAGAGTAACAAAAAATGAAATGGAAGCGATGATGAATGTTAATATGGATGGTTTAGAAGTAAAAATAAAAAGGGACATGGAAGGTTTGAAGTATGGTTTAAAATTAGACATGGTGGTTTTTAAAGTAGACATGAATGCGATCAATGCCAAATTGGAAGGGTTGAAAAAGTTGTTGCAAGAAAGGATTCTTGGTGGTGACAAGGTAATAATTGAAAATCATGATGAGGTAAAAATGAATATGAATTACGATTTTAAATAATCTAATGTTGGGTTGAAGACCCACCACATTCCAAAGATCGATATGAGGAAGTTCGATGGCAATGATCAGGTAACATGGATACTACAAATGGAGAAATATTTTGATATTCATGATGTGCAACACGAAAAACGTAGACATTGTACTTTTATATTTAGAACCCAATAATTTTGTGTAGTATCGATGTCTTTATTCTTGTAAACCACTTGTCACTTGGTAAATGTTTACAGAGGAAATGATAGCACATTATGAGGATACAAAGAGAAACACCTTCTTTAGCAAATTGATAAATCTAAAACAAAAGGGTTCAATGGAGGAACACATTGAGGACTTCAAAAAATAGAATAGTAGAGTAAATGATATTCTGGAGGAGCGTAGAATTGATTTCTTCATAGGGACTTTAAAGGATAACATCCAACAAAAGGTTAGGCTTTGGGAACCTGCTTCATTGGAGAAGGAATTCAAGGTGGCAAGACAAGTTGGAAGAAAAATTGTGGCAACAAGGAAGTCTAGCACTCACAACTATAAAGATGGAAGTGTTACTACTCCTAGACTTCCAAAACCTATAAGGGTGACACCACAACACTTGGAGGAAAAAAGAGCAACATGAATTTGTTATAGTTGTGATAGAAAATACACTAAATGTCATAAGTGTGCTGACAAGAAATTATTTTACATATATTGTGAAGAGGAGGAAGGAAAGGAACAAGAGACATCAAAAGATGATGATATACACTAGGAAACAACCGCGGCTAAATAAGAAATGAATATGACCATATATTGTAATGCATTGGAGGGAATTAACACTCCTTAAACTCCCAATATAGAAGGTTATATCAAGAAGAAAAAGGTAATAGTGTTGATTGGTTCAGGTAATACCCATAATTTTATTCATTGTAAGATAGCCAAGGAATTGAATTGCTTTCTATATCCAACACCAGAGTGTCAAGTGATGGTTGAAAATGGAAGAACTATAAATTACTTTGGAAAGTGCCATAATATCAAGCTAACTATGGGGTAATATGTATTGAATAGTCCAATGTTTTCCATTCCAATGGGTGGTGCTGATTTTGTACTAGGAGTCCAATGGTTATAATATTTAGGGATGCTAGATTTTAATTTTCAATAACTCTTATTGAATTTTTTTGGGAAGGAAAGGAAGTTGAATTAAGGGGTATCATAGGGAAACCATGGAAGATAATCAACTCTAATGGCATGAAAAATATTATAAAGAAAGAAAAATGAGGTGTTGTTGCACAATTATTCTCACTAGAGGTTTAAACATCAAAATCATTTATTTCTCCAGATCTCCAAAAAGTCTTGGACAATCATTCCAAGGTATTTAAGACTCCCAAAGGCCTCCCACCTATTCATGATCATGATCACGCTATTCACTAAATTCTAGGAAGTATTCCTCCAAACATCAAGCTTTAAAAATATCCCTATGCCCAAAAGAGTGAAATTGAACGTATGGTTGTAGAAATGCTAGAGGCCGGTATAGTTCAAGCTAGTCAAAGTTATTTCTCTGCTCTAGTAGTATTGGTGCACAAGAAGGATGGATCATGGCATATGTGTATATATTATAGAGAGCTCACTATTAAAGATAAATTTTCCATTCCAATCATTGATGAATTGTTGGATGAATTACATGGAGAAATTTACTTCACCAAGTTGGATCTTCATTCAGGATATCACCAGTTTAGAATGAATACTAATGAAATTCCGAAAACAACATTAGGAACTCATTATGAATTTTTGGTCATGCCTTTTGGCCTTAATAATGCACAGTCCACATTTCAAGGTTTGATGAATTCCATTTTCAAACACTTAAAAATTTGTGTTAATATTTTTTGATGATATACTAATCTACAAAAAGTATTAGAAGGATCATGTTCAACACATTGATAGGGTGCTTAAACTTTTGGAGAAGAAAAAATTACATGCAAAAACCTCCAAATGGTTCTTTGGAGTACATGAGGTGGAATATTTGGGTCATATTGTATCTCATGAGGATGTTAAGATAGACCCTAATAAAATTAAATCCATTAAGGAATGGGAAATCCCCACAACCCTAAAGAATATTTGAGGATTTATCGAGTTGACAAGGTATTATCACAAGTTTCTTAAGAATTATGGGAGAATAGAAGCACCTCTAACAACATTACTAGAGAAAGATGCATTTTCTTGGACTCTAGAAGCAACAAAGGCCTTTGAATATCTTAAAGAGGCAATGTTCCAAGCACCAGTCTTAGCTACACTAGACTTCAAAAAAACCTTTATTGTGGAATGTGATGCCTCATGAAATGGAATTGGTGTTTTTTTAATGCAATAAGGAAGACCCATTACTTCTGAAAGTTGTCAAATCAAGGGAAAGTATTTACACAAACCTATTTATGAGAAATGGTTGCAATACGACATGCAATAAAGTAATGGAAACCTTACCTAATGGGAAGACACTTCAAGGTAAACATAGATCATGATAGTATTAAATACTTTTTTAGAACAAATATTATCTTCAGAAGAGCAACAAAAATGGGTCACAATGATCTTGGGTTATGACTTTGGCATCATCTACAAAAATGGGAAGAAAAATGTTATTATAGATGCACTCTCAAGAAAGGATGAGGATGTGGAAGCATTTGTTTGTACCATTTATATTATCCAACCTGATTGAATAACTGAAGCAATGGATGAATGGAAGAATGACGAAGAGGTGTGGGAACTCATTCAAAAGTTGCAACAAATTCCCAGTACATCTGATACATTTATCTAGAAAAACGATTCATTATGGTAAAATATCGCTTATATATTTGTAAGAATTCCCAACTCAAACAAAAGATTATTTTGGAATTTCACACCTCCCCCTTGGGAAGGCATTCAGGATTTTTAAAAACTTACCACAAGGTTAAGAAGGAATTTTTTTGGGATATCCTTAAATCTGATATTCAGAAGTTTGTGGCAGAATGTATGGTTTTCCAACAAAATAAAGTTGAGACAATTAAGACCTCAGGTTTTTTAAAAACTTTATCCATTTCAAGTCAGCGTTGGGAGGAGTTCTCAATGGATGTTATCACAAGTTTACCTAATTTTGAAGGAAAGAGTGTCATCATAGTGGTAGTTGATAGACTTAGCAAGTATGCACACTTTTGTGCATTATCTCATCCTTTTAAACCTAGTCCAGTTGCTACTGCATTTATGGAAACAATTCAAAAGCTACATGGAAACCCAAAGATTATTGTAAGTCACAGAGAAGTTTTTGGAAATAATTATTTTCTTGCCTTGGTACTCAGTTATATCATAGTTCATCTTATCATACTCAATCTGATAGGCAAACTGAGATAATGAACACATGTTTGGAAGGATATCTTTATTTATTTGTATATGATAAACAAACACAATGGGTCAAGTGGTTACCTTTGGTTGAATGGTGGTATAACACTTCCTTCCATACTATAGCAAAAGTGATCCAATTTATGATACTTTATGAATATCATGCATTTTCCACCACATCATCTTGATGGGATAATTCTAAGGTTCAAGCAGTGGAAGATCACATCAAGCACCAACAATAAGTTCTATAGCTATTAAAGGATAACCTCATTATGGTGCATAATCGAATGAAACAACTAGAAGATCAACATTGCGGTGAAAGAAGTTTGGATGTATTTGACTGGTATTTTTACGACTACAACAATACAAAAAAATGTCCTTCAAGCAAGCTAAGAAGGATAATAAATTATCACCCAAATACTATGGTCCTTACAAGGTGTTGCAAAATATTGGTACTAGGGCATACAAATTGGAGTTGCCTATATCATCCCGAGTACACCTAGTTTTCTGTGTTTCATTCTTAAAGAAGGTTATCGGTTAAAAGCTGCCATTTCAAACAGTATTGTGAGAACTTGACGAAGAAGGAAAAGACATATTTGAGCCTAAAGCAGTCATGGAAATAAAAACCTGACAACTGCATAATCGATTAATTTCAGAGTATCTCATTAAGAGGAAGAAATTACCTACTAAATATTCCACATGGGAGGATGATAATTTTATACAGAAGCATCCATAACTACTTAAGCGTTGAGGACAACACTTTTTTGAAGGAGAGGGGAATGTTAGGTCTCTATAATACTAGTGTAGCCCCCTTAATGTTATTATTAGTGTAGCCTGCTATTGCTATTGTTGTACCCATGTATCCCCCATATTGTTATTGTTGTGTCCCATAGAAGCCCACTACTATTATTTTTATGTTGTTATATTATTATTGTTATGTAGGCTCTGATTATATTTTGATCCCTTAGAATCTTATATATACGAAAGAGGTCTAATCATTTGTATCATCCAATAATTGTTCATTTATGTAATGTAAAGGAGGTTTCCCCCTCAAAGATGATAAGTTTCAAGTCATTGATATATATTTTCTTCTACTTTGTGAGCTGGTTTCCTAATATAAATTTCTCCATAAACAACATCATAAATTGCGTCGAAAAAAATAGTGCCATAAATAGCACCCAAAATAGCACCCTACAATTTGCCTAGAGTTGTGCTAGATGTTGCGCCAAAAATAACATAATTAGTAGTACCAGTAATAATGCCATAAATAAAGCTTTTTTAGCAGTGGAAATAACGCCAGGACTTGCTTCAAATTTGGCTCCTAGTTTGGCTTCTAGTTTAACGTCCAATTTTCTTCTTGTTTTGCTTCTAGCATGGCTTCCAATTTTTCTTCTCATTTTTCTTCTAATGTCGCTTCAATTTTTCTTCTAGTTTTTCTTCCAGTCTAGCTTCCAATTTTACTTCTAGTTTTTCTTTCAGTGTGGCTTCCAATTTTGCTTCTAGTGTGACTTTCAATTTTGCTTCTAGTTTTTCTTCTAGTGTGGCTTCCAAATTTTCTTCTAGTTTTGCTTCTAGTGTGGCTTCCAATTTTGCTTTCAGTTTTTATTCTAGTGTCTCTTCCAATTTTGTATCCATTTTTGCTTCTACTGTGGCTTCTAATTTTTTATCCAATTTGGCTTCCATTGTTGCTTCTTTTTTTTCTTCCAAAAAATGACTATTATTTTTCATATAGTTAAATTAATACATTTATTTCAGTTTAACTAGTTAAATATATCATGTCTCTTAAATAAGTTATATGATTATACATCATATGAATGCATTTGAAATATTTTATAGGATAACATTTATAAATAATTTGTAGGGAAACAAACATCCATAGAAATTAACAACATCATTATACTTATTAAATCTCCATCAAAATATAATCTATAATATCGAGTATATATAAAATAAAAAATAATTATTGTAACATGATCATTATCTATAATTAAAAAAGGTGAATCAAATATCTATAATTTAAGTGAATTTAGCAACATCCATCATGAGAAATAAATTGAAACCATCCTACGTAATAAATATGCATCCAAATCATCAAACACTTTCAACATATAAAATTTATGAGTCAATACTGACAATATCATCATCATCTATGTCTTTGGAGACCCTCTCATTACAATTCAAAAATGTATCAAATTGAATCATTCCAAGGACCCAAATACAAGACCAACTCTACAAAGAATCCAATTTATCATGGATAAATTTGAAATTTTCAAGTTCTATCATATCAAGAGATAGAACAACACTTTGGAGGACAATCAAGGCAACAAAGGCATCAATCTGGTTCAAGGCGAGTTGATGATGGAGGGTGGCATAACAACTATATGTCACATACCATGATTGCACATAACTCAAGGATCTTGAGATGCTTAAGGGTAATTAAGGATGATAATATGACTGTTAGGTTGAATAAATTGGCATTTCCTTCATGGTACAAAAGCTCATCAGTGATCACTCCATCAAATCCTTGATCACCCCAACACAACGACGAACCATTCATCCAACAAATGGTTAAACGCAAGGATTAATGCTAAGCATGTGGCCAAGTGGGATGTCATCATCAGAGGATTTATATTTTTGTGGTCAAGGGAGAACGTTTCAGTTTGACCGTGTGTGTTTATGGTCTAGACCAAGGAGCAATGAATTCACAATTATTAATTTGAACAACACTAAACTCTAAGGGACTCCCCCCACCGCCATTTTGGATTTAAGTTTGGTTATAAGAGGAAGGCAGTGCAAAATTCATGCATAGTGGCTCTCCAAATGAGATTGATTGGTTTTTCAAGCAGGAAATCAAGGAGATGATCTCCAAGACAAGTGGGAAAATAATTTATGAGGCTCACTCTCATTTTACCTTTGTAATGAGTTAGTTGGAAGGTATGAAAAAATATTTTGAAATTATGTAAGCAGCGGTAGAGGTAATCATATCCAAGATAAAAAATATATATATTACAAAGTGGAGAACTCTGAGGTCAATGTGGAGAATGAAATTGTTTCATTATTAAAATAAATATTCGACCTCGATGACAACCATGAATAGGATATGGATATTAGTGAGGGAGGGGATCTCCCTCTGGTGTTTCTCGATCAAAAAGAATTGGAGCAGGAGCAAGGGTAGTAAGGAGTACTGGAACCATTCTAACAGGAGGAAGCAGACAAGGCTACTAGGAAGGAACTCGGCTAGAAAAATGTGGAGGGAACTAACTAGTTAATTTGAGAGTAATAAATAGGTACATTATGTTATGTAGGTATGCAAGTATTAATGGGGTATTTTGGAGAAATTACAAGAAGAATGATGTAGTAAATCTAGAAAAAACATTATTGCATACCCAAAGATACTGGTTAGAGCAATTTTGGAGGACTTTGGAAATTTTGATGCTTTTGAATGTAATGGAACTGGCTAGACTCTAGTTTTATTAATAGAAATATACTTGTTCCTTTTTTAAAAAATAACATGTGAAAATGATGCATTTCCAATAGTCGACATAAGTCAAAATAATACATCATGTACAAATGATATAAGTAAAAATGATGAATTATGTAAGACAAAATGATACAATTCAATATGATATGTTACATCCAAATGATATAAGTCGAAATGATACATGTCAAAAAGATACAATTAAATAATATGGTACAGGACGCCATGAAAATGATACATACGATAATAACCATGAAAATTGGCATCATAACAATATATCAAAAATGATCCATCATGCAGTCTATATGTTCATGAATGTCACTAGCTACTACCAACAACTACCTCATGATCATCATCATCATCATCTTCTGTATCAGCATCGGCCTATTGTCATTAGTATATGTGTCATCATGAGTATCATCTTCCATCTCAACATCAAATTCTTATATATATATATCATGCCCTACCGAATGCAATGGCCTCTACTCATTGCATCAGCCCATCATTGATCTGTTAAGAGGGTCCACCTCTGATAGGTTAGCGACGGGCTGATGCAATGAGTGGAGGCCATTGCATATATATATATATATATATAGATATATATATATATATATATATATATCAAGCCCTGCTGAATGCAATGGCCTTTGCTCATCGCATCAATCTGTCATTGACCTATCAAGAGGGTCCACCTCTGACCAATTGCATAACTTCTGGGCAGGCGTGTCAGCGAGATAATCCTAGCCGACAACATCTTGTTTGATCCCATAGATGTGCGTACATAATCCTCCAGGGTAATATTCCAGGTTTGTACCTCCATGCCATGTCGTCACTTCCTCATCCTATTGCGTTAGAGGAAAAATCAAGTTGCACCAATGAAGAGTCTCCATGCCTAGGGTTTGGAGCAGTGAAAGGTTCTGTCAAATTTTCATTATAAGTTTAAAACTTAACCTCATGCACTGCATTCGAGCTTGCCTTCAATTGCTACCATGGCTTGAATAAGGTATCTTGACCATGCCTTAAACAGTGCATCATACATAAATATTTATGACTTTCTTAGGAGCAAGTCTCGACCTAGCCATAATTTCCCTGAGATGGTTATTTCGACCATGGCCCTATCTCATAGGCCTTGCATAGCTCTGGATCAATGCTAGTACTCTATGCCGATGTCGATGGATTATTAAGGTGCCTTTTGGTGCTACCCCTCCCGAGCTTGATCCAATCCAACTTCAGGGAGTTCTTGGCCTTTCTGCATTGCCCGTTCTCAGATAGGGAATCTCACACATGCTGGCATAAGTGTTCTTGTAGCCCTTACCTACCACCGGATATGTGTAAAATCCTGAAAGGTCTCCACGTCGCCTGCCACATGAAAAAGGTTTCAGTCTTCAAAGAAGGCCTCTAAGAAGCTCCATGGCGACATGTAGATAATTTTGAGGTTGACCTAGCGACACCTCGATGCAAGTAGAATATACCCAGGCTACTTATAATGCAAGGCTGACAAAGCTTACTTGCATGGGTTTTAGCTATTCCTACACTTAAGAGGATAACCCTTCTAGCATTGACTGAATGCCTTTTGCACAGGCTCAAGGGCTTATATCTTGATGAAGGAACATCCATGTATATGTACAGACCCTGCCAAGCGGGAAGCCCCTTATGTACTTATTTTATGTTAATAAAAAGGGTCTTTGTGCCCAATGTTTCAAGCTTTCATCCCAAATCCTTATGGATCCTTCCATTGCCTGTGGCATTTCATGACATCTTTGTATTACTTACATATGTGCTACTAATCAGTATGAATGAGAATTTACCCCATGATAGGATTATGATTCAGGAACATGACTAAAATTAGTTTATTGTATACAACATTACATATTCGGTTGCATAGTATATGTTATGAACTGTGGTAATGAGCATTTAACATAACATTTCATTGCAAATGAATACATTAGTTCAACTTATTTATCAACACTGTTCATTTATTAGGTGTGACATATGTGTTTATGTATGCATTTATTTATCATAACTATAAATATATATTTTCATTGAGAGGCATCCACATGCTCATCACATCTACAATGTTTTTATAGTCCAAAAACAATTCAAACCATTTCAACTAGGAATACATCATAAGTTCATTAATATTTAAGCAATACAAATAGATACTTATATTTAAAGTTGCATGGAAACTGAGTCTAGTACAAGGACTCTCCACCCAACCATAGAAGTTGTAGCCACACTTTCAGTTGTCACCCCTGAGCCAAATTCTAGATTCTGAGTGTGTTTCTTTCTTAAGGGATTAGAACACCAGCTCCCAACGGAAAGACATAATCTAGAGGGCCTCTTCCTCAATCCCACTAGTTGACTCTGCCATCTTCTCAACGGGAGTCTATAGCTTCTTGCCTCACCACAAGTGCATACACAGTGACTCACTCCCTTCCAAGGAGTCTAGAATGCACAGTAACATTAATGCAATAACCAAAGTATTTAATCAAGTCTTATTTTGATGTTCCTGCAGGATTAACCTCTTCCCAAGCCATCCAAGGCTCCAAAGCATACTATCTCAACCCACAACCTCCAGGGGTCCCAATCTATTATAGGGCTTAATAGATTACATTCCAATCCACAACCTCCAAGGACCCAAGTTGTTACAGGGTTCGAGAGACTATCTCAACCCATAACCCCTAGGGACCCAAGTTGTTACAAGGATCTAGGGATCATATCTCAACCCACATCCTCCAGGGAACCAAAAACTATTATAGGACTCCAGAGACCAGTAGCTCAACCCACAAAAAATTAGAGTCAATCTCCTTCTCTTCTCTCTTGTTCTGCACTTCCTACTAATTAAACTAGATTTATCTATTTTTCTATTGCTCGAATTGTGTCTCCTCTCTTCTTCAACATGAATTTGAATACCATGCATTTCCTTTGTTTCCTATCTCACATTTGCTTCTTCATCCTTGCTTTCTTGCACTATGCATTTCCCCTCTTGGTTTCTTGTCCCTTTTCCTTGTTAAGGTTCCCAAGTGAATGGGCCTATGTACATTCCTTGCAATTCATTCAATTTAAGAATTGGTACATTAATTCATGCACCAGCCAACTTTTAATGGTTGTCCCAAAAATTTCATATTTTCTCCACAAGAAAACCGCAACCTCCCAACCAAGAAATCCTCCTCCCCAACTTTGGAATACCTATCCCTTTGCCTCAATCCCTTTTTCTTAATTTCACATATTTGTAAAAGATATTTAGAATGCATTTGGTCATAAAACCATGGGTGGGGTTGTCATAGGATGTTGTAATAACAGATCCTATAACAACGAATGCCATAATAGTTTTCAATGTTAAATCTACTAAAAATGTTGTAATAGTTGATGCTGTAATGCCCATTACTATTGAAAATGCTGAAACTGCTATAAAAACTGATATTATAACAACCTCTATTGTTGAAACTAGTGACCATTACAGTGGATGTTTTAACAACAGATGTTGTACAATAAATGCCATAGTAAGTGTCAATGTTAAATTTGTTGAAAATGATGTTATAACTAATCTTGTAACACCCATTCAAATCCCTTCAACCTAGTAGTATCGCCGCTTTTCATAAATTTGAAGAAGTCTTTCTTAAAAGATGGTGTTGTATCTATTTTATCATTTTCTTAAAAATAATAGATATATATATATATATATATATATATATATATATATTAAAAGAAATGGGAAAAATACGAACTCTTTGAGCCAACGTTTGTAAATTTTTGTGCTATATATACACTACATTTCCACACTCAAGTGAAGGGATGGTCAATGTTTCCTTTCAATCTTGAGTAGCTAGATGTAGTAAAGGTGTTGAAGATGAAATGGTTATGGGGAATGAGACTAGAGTCAACTCTAGGTGGAGCAGAAGGATAAGCAAGAATGGCAAAAGTGCAATTGCAACTAGTAGCATTGAATCTCTAGTTGCAAGAACTAGTGAAAGGGAGCTTCCCTTTGTCTATGTCACTTCCTGGAGAAATGGTTGTGTTTGAAAATCACATGTAGAATAGCTAGGAGATAGATGGATCGTTTCACCCTAGGCTTGGGCTTAAAGGTTAAAACAAGTCAACAACTTGTGGGATGATGAAATAACTTGACTTTAGTCTAAGAATGAAGGAAAGGGTAGAGGTGACCTAGTGCTGTCCTAAAGGGATGCTACAGGTCTGCACTAAGACTGTAAATTGATTATTCATTGCAACTTCTATAGGGTAAACACTTTCCATATAAATGATTGTTGCAAATTATTTTTGCTTGCCTAATAGTTTGAAACAATATTCAAGGTAAAGTTTTCTAGGGATAATAATTAGGGGTCAAATTCAAAATCAAGATAATTCATGGAATATATGAATTGGCATCAGTCACTTCACAAATTGGGCATGATGAATCCTTATTCACTGGTGAACCTATTGGTTTTAGATGTTGCAACAATATTGAACTAAAAAAATTGAACTTAATTATGAAATAATCTCTATTGATGAATTATAATGTTGGAATCCATTTAGAATTAGGCTTGAAATCTAATGCAAATATTTTCGATTATGCCCTTTGTTGATCAAGAGCATTGATCCCAACAAACGTTTCTTTTGGTTAATTGTATACAAGTTGAAGGTTGATCATTGGTTACATGAATTACAACAATGCATCATGGGTAGGATCCTTTAACTCGCTTGGACTAACAAATGATCCTTGAACTCGACTTGACAAATTTTGGTTTTGTAAATGAATTGCATTGGCAACTGATTGTTTTATTTTATATTTATTTTCACAGTGATACATGTTAATGAGATAAATGAGCCATAGGTCTATTTTTTATGGATCACATGTTATCAAAGCAACTAAACTTGTAGCCTTGAAGAAGATGTAGCACATTAAGGAATTGAGGGGGTAGGAATCCATTTCAACTTTCTTGTCAAAACATGAAAGTTGGCAGCCAAAAAGGTGTTTCTACCACCTAACACTACACCAACACTTGGGGGATCAAGAAAACAAATTGAGAAGAGCAAACATAGGTAATAGCATATTGAGAAGCAGATGTTGTAACAATGAATGTTGTAACAAAAATCCATTTCATATTTCTTGTAATAGCTTGAAAGTGGGCAGCCAAAGAGGTGTTTCTGCCATCAAACACTACAATGCTTAGGGGATCAAGAAAAAGCATTGAGAAGCACAAAAATAGTTAACAACGGATTGAAAAATGGATGTTGTAACAACAGATGTTGTAACAACAGATGTTGTAACAATGGATGTTGTAAAAACAAATGCCATAACAACATGTGAATGTTAAGTATGTTGAAAATGCAGTAACTACTAATGGTGTAACACCCATTACTATTGAAAATGTTGAAACTACTGTAAAAGCTAATGCTATAATAACTTTTACTATTGAAACTACTGAAACAGTGACCATTACAACTGATCTTGTAACAAGAGATGTTTTAACAATTGAGGGGGTAGAAAGCCATTTTATATTTCTTACCAAAGCTTAAAATTTGGAAAACAAAGAGGTGTTTCTACCACCCAACCCTACACTAGCACTTGGGGTGTTGTAACATTTTCTTGTTACATTGACAATTTTTTTTTGTTTTTGTTTTTGTTTTATTACACTTTGTAATATCCTGCGTGGAAATATATAATGTCACAATATATTATTTTGTTTTATTTTAATAAATAAAATGTAAAATCATTGTACACTAAATATCATGCATTTTCTATTTGCGGCAATTGACACTTTGGTGATCGATGACTCTTGTTCTATTGCCCCCCCCCACTTGCTCAGCTTTTATCGAAGGGGGGTGGGGAGGCACAAAAAGTTGATTTTCCACAACAACCTATGCAATGTGGGAGTGACATATTATGTACCCCCCCCCCACTCCCCCCCCTGCAGCACCCCTCCACCACCACCCCCCCTCACTCATTACCACTTACCGCCTACCTCCCCCATGAAAAAAACCATTCCCGATTTTTGGTAATAAATATCACGAGACACCATTTTATTGAATGTTTTCCATTTAATTTTGAATATTGTTTGCCATTTAGTTCTAAATACCCACCTTATTGGAAATTTGATTCCAATGCATTCTCACGCCCATTCATAATTTAATCGCTCTTTCCTTTGTTTGTCTTACCTCACCTTTCCTTCAATCTCCAAATACAGAGAATCAAAGTGCGGAATTATAGAAAGCCCTCATCAACAACTCAGAAATATAGAAAGCGGTTCATTTTACAGCTAATTTTTCTCCTTTCTACAAGTTGATAGTTCAAAATGAGTTCAACCAAAGGAAAAGAGCCTCATGTTCAGTTTGAAACCCTCTCAAAACTTGATAAATTTCCCATAGTTGATAGGGAAAGAAGAATCAAAGATACTAACTCAAATTTTTACCTATATGAATTGCAGAATTGGGCTTCCCAAAAGTTTCAAGATAATAGTGATGAGTTTTCTCTATGGGAGTCCTTTTTACCTGAATTTATATTTCTTCAAACTCATCCTTTTCCAAAATTTGTAGTATGGTTTGCGGACATGTACTTACCCAATGAGAAAACCATAATTCCTCAAAAATAGTGAGACCCTATTCTCTGTAACTTATGAGTCCATTTTAAAAGCCCTATGCATATCTTTTCCCATATATTTTCACTTAATATCTAGTGAAATTCTCTTGGAAATATATCATAAGTTAACTTTTGAAAAAAGAGTGATTATTTTTGAATTATTCATGCCTGAAGGGATTGTTATTTCCACTCAGAGCCTGCCTTACCCTTCATCAATGTTTCCAGAATTTTCAAGACAAATCATTTCCATTTTATGTTGTATTTTAGGGTATCAGAGTGATGAGAAAGTGGATGAAGTTGCTTTATCTTTTCTGTCAACTTTTTTTCCAGATAAGAAACCACAAATCTTATTCAATTTTAGCCAATTTTTATATGAGGCCATTCATGACTAGTTTCTTAAATTTGGAGTTGAAAAATATTTTAAATATCAATAAGTCTTGGTGTATTTGTTTTTATATTATCAATCATACATATTCTAGTACAATTGCAAAAGAAATATCTTCAAGGGAATCAATGATCTATGTTCATTGGATGTCTGTGGTCAGAACGAATTTTGAGGAATTTTCCTTCACTGATTTTCTGAACAAATTTATTCACATATGCTATAGTCTAATGATTAGTTATAGTCCTCCCATAATCTCACTTGAAATCAAAAGGATTATGCAGCCTAGTGAATAAACAAGGCTTGGCGATTGGTATTTGCACAAACATTTTATAGAAATTAGATTGTATGGGTGTGAACTTCCACCCTATCAGTTACCGATTTTTTCTCCTATGCGTATTTTTGCGCTTGAATTCATCAGAAAAAGCCTTAATGTAGAACAAGTACAATTTTTACGTAGAAGGGAAAAAAACTTATTTAAACTGAAGGCATAAGTAGGGTCATTTATAGTGAATATGAGGTTAGGAGATAACTATGTGGAACAATTATTGGCACAAATAAAGTTTAAGTTGGGGGTTACTTGGTCTTATGACCCCATTGGGAGAATTTCAGCCATCTGAGTTCAGCAAAAATCCCCACCTTATTTTCATATGTCCAAGCCTGAGATAGAGAAGTTTGCTAATAAGGACACCTGGGAGGAAAGCACTTTGCAGAAAGTGATAGAAGAAAATTTGTGGAGCAGTTAGTAGGACATAAAATTTTGGTTACACCTCCAATTAAAGAAAAAGAATTTACGAGGATTGATCAAAACTTATTAGAGTAAGAAATAGAACAGTTCAGAGTATACAAGAGAAAGAAGACAAATAATATGGAGGGAGCGATATCAAAAGATATCTCATCTGACATTTCTTCACCAACTACTATTGTTTCAGGTGAGCTTGTTTTCAAAATGCAAGAATTGGATCCAGGGACAGAACAATCTTCTCATCCTTCTTCTTCTAACCAAAACATATTTTCTGAGTTTTTGGAAATGAAGAAAAATAATGAGGCTTTGAAGGCAGTACCTTATATTGAGTTCTGGAAGCAAACTCCTTCGAGTAAAAACAAGTTGCTTTTAACTCTTGATACTGAAAAAGATGAATTTAAGTTAGCATTTCTTGAACCTAAAGTTTCTAATCCTAGAGCTACTAGAGATTATAAGACTTTTATTTTATCTTTCAATACTAAAAAAATCCATCCTATAGACCAGGCTTATCTTCATAGATAAACTGGTGAGATGATTTATTCCTCTCTTACTCATTTTGCTTCAAATGTATCAAAATTGAAGAATTATTTGAATAATACTATAGCAGAACTTAAAATGGAAAATGATTATTCTTTGGCAAAGGATGTTAGGATAATATCATTGGAAGACCTTGTAATTAAATTAGGTTTGGATCCAAAAAATGTGGATGCATCTCAAATGATTGTTAAGAAGAAAAATGAAGATATTCAAGCACTTAGAAACTAGTTGAATCTGCCCACAACCTTAGCATCCCCAAGCACAATAAATTGGGGAATCAAAGAAGGAGAAGGAAACTATATTATCCTATATAATTGAACAAAACCTACACATTCAGAAAATGAAAGAAAGGATGGAAGATTTGTTAAACATAGAAGGCCCAAACTGACACTGTAGTAATTCCAGCAACATAAACAAGTTCCATAGAAGATATTACTACAAATATTTTATCACAAACATTATCTTCTCTTAAAGTAAAGGATGTTGAGATCGGTAGATTGAAAGAAAAATTAGACAGAGCTAAGATGAACAATAATGAATCAGACAATGACTTAGTCTAGGAAATAAAGAAAAATGCAAATTTACAAAAGCAATTAGAATGGTATTTGAGTAGTTCTAATAGTATTCAATGTTTATTACAGGCTAAAGAACAATTTTGGATAGAAATTATGTAATTTGTGTTTGATATTTGGAAATCCATGGAGATTATTGTAGAAGAGGGGGAGTTGATTGTAAGAGACAAAGAAGATATTAATGACATTAAAATACAATTGGGAAATAAACCTGGACAAGAAAGTCAGATAATAAAAGCTTTAAAGATATGGTTCAAAGAAGAGATTGAAGAACTAGGAAATATAGATAGAACAAAATAAATTATTGAGACTAGAAAAGTTCTCATGAAGAAAACTCTGATGTTGAAGACAAAGGAAAAGTGTGAAAATTGTCTAGTGAAAATAAATAAATTCTACAAAAAGTTTTGTATTCTACAAGAGAGAGGTCTTCCATATTTTAAGAATTCATATGGCTAGATGGTAACAGAAGATCAATATGAAAGATTGTTGAAGAGAGAGACAAGGGACATGACAAAGTTTGTTGGAATCAAGGGAGAGATTAGATGACATAATCTACTTCAAATGTTAGTCGATGACGTTTTCATCTGTTGACAAATCAAATGATTGTTCATAGTAAAACCTTCTTATGAGAAGTATACAGATGGAGATGAATTGTACATACAAATGATGGATCTAAGTTACCCAAAAGATGAAGAATGGTAGCGGTTGGTGAATTTTTTCAATCAATTCAGCTTATCAATGCAACATAGTAACAACAAATCACAACTATTAAGCATTTTGAGCAACAACTACAGAGAAGTTTCAAATATGTTGAACCTAAATGCAGAAATCAAGCGCAGTCGCAGAAAGATTTGGAGCAATTTTCTTAGTAGTTTTCTACTTTTAGTTAAAAGAAGTATTGTGAACATCTCGATAACATCCCATTTTTATCTCGAATTCATGATTTTTTGGCCTAGCTGATGTTTTCCGATTTTTACCAATATTTTGATGGTATCTTGATTTTTCTCATGTTTGCCATTTTTTATCGATATTTTCCCGATTTTTACGAATTTTTGGTTTTTGGGACCCTTGTCGATTTATCTTGATGTTAATGCTCACAACATTGATTAAAATTTGTTTAAAAATTATCCAAAGCTTTGGATAAAGAATACTTTGAATGTAAATCTTTTAAGAGATATGATATTTTGTAAAGAACTCTATATATACCTTATTTTTGAATAAGAAAGGGTTGATACCTGAAGCAAGTTTTTGTAATATTGTTATAATACTTTCAACTTGGATATAATCAAAGGATTCTAGTTTTCTCTCATGACAATATATGTACTTGTGATTTATTCTTGTAATTTCATAGTTTGTTTCTGCATATATTTGAGAATAATAGAGGACATTAGGAAGGGATAGACTGAGTATCAATCTCGTTGACATCCCTTTGAAAAGTTATGTTCATAACTAAGTTATAAATTGAACAATCTATTTAATTTACTACCAAAAAATATTTAGATTGTTTCTTCTATGTTGTACTTGTATATATTTGTGTTAGCTATCGAGGTTCATCTATACGTCTCTG
Organism: Pinus tabuliformis; assembly: GCA_031772625.1. Taxonomy (NCBI): domain Eukaryota; kingdom Viridiplantae; phylum Streptophyta; class Pinopsida; order Pinales; family Pinaceae; genus Pinus; species Pinus tabuliformis. The sequence goes on from CM062809.1 coordinate 324,351,975, forward strand.
CTATTATTAGATGATTAAATGTCTAGGGAGAAAGTTTAGCCTTCTAAATTCCTCCCAATTCCTCACATTGATGCTTTGGCTCAATTCTTTAGCCTAGGGGATCAATACAACAAATTGAGAAGCACTAACATAGGTAACAACGGATTGAGAAGAAAATGTTGTAATAACGGATGTTGTAACAACAAATTCCATAATAGATGCTGTAACAATATATGTTTTAACAACAAGCCATTTCATCTTGCTTATCAAATATTGAAAGTGGGCAGCCAACAAGGTCTTTCTTAGTGACTTTGCATTTGTGTTATTCTTCTTCTGAGACCTGTGTAACAAAGTTGTTGGTTTCTTTCACTAATATATTTATCAATGTTGTGTGAATATTTGAGATACCAATGAATTTTATCTAAGAAACCTTAACGAAGCACTCTGCATTCTTTGCATCTTATTTTCTTTCATTTCATGCTCTCCGATATATATCTAATGCATATGATTTTGTTTATCCCTATGCTTTAAACCTCAAATTTCTTTATGTTCTTCTCTCTATAATACAACATCAATTTTAAAGGTTGCAATCACAGATAAGTATGACAGTTCAGCTTATTCATTAATTTATCCAAAAACTAGTTCACATTGCATTTATAGGTCTATCGTCACCTACCCCACTTGTCTGATTGTTTTAGGATTAATAAGGTTATGATAGATCTGGAATAGGCAGCATACTTGTGTTGTAGTCTAGAATGTAGGAAGAATTAAGTTTTGAAAAATCACCAAGTTGTGTGCTAACCATAATCCCCATAGGACTAGAAAAGGAAGTGTCCTATATAATTTCAGGTCCTTTCTTTCAAACCAGGCCTTCAAAGTTCAAATAGGATCCAACATAGACCTACATTCTAAATGTTTGTATTTTATTAGCCATGTCCCTACATAGCTGCTTAATCCAATGAATATATATATCACTACAAAAAAAATGTTTTAGACCTCAATACACCCTTTGTCCTACCATATGGTAAATAATATCTAAGGCAAGTGCTAAGAATCAAGATCATCCGTAGTGCTAGAATTCATCTTCATTTCTTGTCTAGGGTTTATGTCACGAACTCTAGGTTTTCCTCATTTTCTTCCCTCTATACAGAATAGGTGAGGGAGGCCCACATTGGTAAAATGGAATAACTACCCAAGTAATCTAATTAAATACACAAGATAAGGTCTCCAAGTGAAGTGCTCTCTCTCCAAGGTATACACGTCAAGAGACCAATCCTCAGGTGGTTTACAAGATCGACGAAAATGGCCTTTGTCTCCCATACGCTAATATGCAGAGATTAGCAGTACTCCTCATGACGACTGGAGCGACTATGCTCTATTTCAGTCACGCTGGTCCTATTATGGAAAGTTTTCAAATTAGAGTCGAAGCTTCCATCTCTAGAAGCTCTGTAACGGAAGTCTAGTAAATGGTTTGGCTAGATGGGGTCGATGATGACAGTTTGGGCTCCTTTCCCCTATAATGATGGAACGACCTTAAGGGATAAGTCCTTCTGCCATAAGAAGAGGATCCATGTCCCATCCATATTTCCTATATAAACCTCCCTTCTTCCCAAGCACAAACTAGTGTGAGTGTTATAGTTGCAAAGTATTGATGTTATTTTGGTTTGAGTAGACAAGCAAGCTATTACTAGCTGTAGCTATCTAGTTGTGTGAGGGAGAAGTGTGGAGTGAAGCCTAAAGGGAAGAGCTTTAAAACTATTGTTGTTTGAAGCCATCATGGAATGCTAGCAGAAGTGTGCGGGAACCTGGTATTTTCAGAGGAAGATTGCAACGTCAAGACGAATGGTTGTAATCTCTGTTTGATATTAATATATGCAACTATAGAATGATTTCCTACGTGTTTTATAATATTATATACTCATGCCTTAATGTTTCTTGACTCATTAAGTAGGTTGAATTGCAATTTGTCTATTATTATGTTTGTGTGTTGTTGTTGTTTACTTGTTTCAGGAGCCTGAAGAAGAGAGCGAGAGATTGCTGGAGAGAGCAAGTGAGGACGTCATCAAGCAGGATTAGTGACCAAGTAGTAGGCCCTCTTGATTGATTCTAACCTAAGGAAATCTTCCAAAGAATGTATCTGTTATGGCTAGACCCATTGTTGGGCTAGAGGAATTCGTTCGTGTCCGCACTTATACTTTTACTTCACCACAAGGGGTGAATCAATATTTTACACACTTCAAATTTTTAATTTCTTATTCTGATTTGTATATGCTATTGTTATAAAGGAAACTAGCGTATGTACACGACTGTTATTAAAGAAACCCACATATATCTAGATATCTTATCTGATCATTAATTTCATCATCTGTTCAACATTAATCAGTGTGTCATTACTTGATTTTAATCAATTCATCAGTAATTATGAGCAATTAAGAAGCATATGGAACATCAACACACAAAACCCATATGAACACCAAGATTTTAGGTGGAAACCCAATGTGGGAGAAAGCCATCATTGTTGTTGTAGCCGTCTTCTTATTTTATTAAAAAGAAACTTCTTACAGCCTTGTGTTGGCACAGACTCTAACAAGAACGCAGAATCCTACCTGCAGAAGACTACAACCTTCTCTCATTTTCCAACCCCTATTGGAAGGGGGATATAACCCCCCTTTCCGAAGACTTCTATCCTCAACTCTTTGTGGATCATTTTCAAAATGTTTCGAACTCGATCCACTACCAACAATTATGAAAGTAACTACCCAACTGAATCATCAAACCAATGACTAAATTTGAATCAACCAAAAACAATTAAATCAAACCAATTCATAGAAAATAATGTCAGTGCACAACCATTCACTGAAATACCAGATCATATTCTATTTTTCATAGAAACTAGTTTATGTCACTACAAACCCTGATCAAGCATATGTCAGAAGGTATATGTTACTATTCTGAATCATACCCTCTTAGGTATGCGCTTCTCCTTAAGAGTATCTGCGTACAAATCTCAAAACACTGATAACTGAATATGAATTACTATACCACTAAATCAATCACTCAATCAGATAGTGAAGACAACACAAATCACTGAACCAAATACACATCACCACCCAGTAGCATCATTACTTAGTCAGCCTCTATCTCATAATCAATTCAACCCAATCAGTATTTTCAAACATAAACTATCATAAGAGGGACTTCATCGACAGACAAACACCAAACATAAAAGAACATATCAACCATCATCATCAACTCATACTACAAACCCTAGCATGTACATGAAATTATTACAAAGAGCATCCACGCATGTATGCACTTCTCATGTTTGACACCTGCTTATAGATTCTGAACTTTCACTGAATGTATACATGACTACCTAGAAGCAGATCCATCTATCTATGTGCCCTCTTAGAGGTAAACCAATGTACAAAATTGTAATCACTGAATCATGCCTTCGTTCATATTTTTCAGATCTGTGTCTTTTCCTTTCTCCTTGGTACACACCTGTTTAAGATCAAATAATTCATAGATAACATAAAACTTGCACACACTAACATTTGATCTCCACCTCCTTATATAGAATAAGCCTTAGCCAATACCTTAGGCCAATTCCTTAGTAATGTCAATGGTATTCTTTGACAAGATCAAATATCTGTTTTTGTGCTCAATACTATGGGCCAATACCATGATAAAGACCATTGGTATTCCAATTACAATGGGGTGTACCATGTATGTGACTTTCCTTCACCATACCTGTGTATGTACACAACCTTTCTTCACAGGACTCGTGTATACTTTCCCAAACTTCACCTTTATCGTTCCTCAGTCTTTGAAATGATATTCCTCTATTAATTCTCTTTGTCACATCTATACCTTCCTGTATAATCATCCTGATACCATAATGTTAACATATTTATCAAGTAGGTTTCCATCAAGGACATCACATTAGTCATAATGATGAAAATCTCCCCTTTGGACTTGATGTCAACCATGTTGGTGTTTAGTCTCCACCACCTGTAAATACCTGTAAAGACATTTGTAAGCACACCAAGCTTTTCTCCAAGCATTCTTCTCCAAACACCAAGCTACTCTCCCCCTTTGACATCAAGGGCAAAGGGATGACCAATGTTGAATGAATACTTCTCTTTGTAGAGATGAACACTGTATACTGACCATGCTCCTCCTAAGCATATGTTGAATCTTCTAGAAATATACAAAGACATGAGTCTATGAATCAACCAAATATGGCCTTTCCTATCACAAGGGACTCATTCTAACATCAATCACCCATCATAGTGGGGTTACATATATGACTCAACATTACATCAAATGCCCAAAATGGGATTACATACATAATTGACTTGAGCACAATAGTCCAAGCATGACTGAATATTACAATTATTACATCATGGGTCTTTACATGACCTTTACATCAAGAGACAGATATGACATTCATAACCAAAACCAGAGACCTCAATAGTGAGGTAGCAAGACCATGATTGTCATCAACAACCATCAATATATGACCAATTCTTTTCAAGCATTACTAAGAAACTCTTCATTAATGTCAACAAGCAATGAAAAATATCGTCATTTAAAAAGTAGTTCTCAAGCAGCTATAATGAAAACAATGTGCTAATAGAAGCATAATAGACGCTCCCCCTATACATGTGCCCTCTATTTTCTTGTCAGGTATTTTCATATCCAATTCATTAAGCAGCAAAGCAAAAGCAGTAATATCATATAGCAACTACTCATAAATCAATATAATTTCTAAGTAAAATATGAGCATCATTAACATACTGTAACCAATCACTGTCAGAACTAGAAATGATAACTGACTGAAGCATATCAGAGACTTTCCCTGAGTCTGTCCCACTATTTCTTCATCTCAGAGAAACATACGTGACTGTATAGATCAAAACTCATGTATATACGTGACTTTCCTTCATGTAATCCACGTACAAAAAGTAAATTGCATTAATTGACAGTCTTAGCTCCTCCTGAACACTAAATATCTGTTAGAATAATTAATAGAGTGATGAAGTAGATATCACACCTAGTTTTTGTCTAAGATATTTAAATAATCACGTGTAAGAGGCTTTGTAAATATATCTGCAACTTGTTCCTTTGAAGGAACATATTACATTTTGAACTTTTGTTCAAGCATCTGTTCTCATAGAAAGTGATATTTGATTGGAATATGCTTGGTTTTTTAGTGCATGACAGGGTTTTAGAAATACTTATGGCACTAGTATTGTCACAAAGAATAGGTATAGTTCGAGGACAAGTGATTTGAATGTCTTAAAATGTTTTCGTCATCCATAGAATTTGAGTACAATAAGATGAAGCAGCAACATATTCTGTCTCAGCAGTAGATAAAGCGATGGAGCTTTGTTTTTTATTGAGCCATGATACCAAGTGAGGTCCCAAATAAAATGATCCTCCACTAGTACTCTTTCGATCATCAATATTTCCCACCCAATATACATCTTTGTAAGAATGTAGTTAAAAATCTACATCTTTGGGATACCATAGACCAAAATATTGTGTTCCCTATAAATACTTAAACATTCTCTTAACTGCGTGGAGATGAGTTTCTTTAGGATTTGCTTAAAATTGTCCAACAATCCCAACTGCATGCATTAAATCTGGTCTCGTGCATGTAAGGTAGAGCAAGGTTTTGATCATATATTTGTATTTTGGTTGATTCACTAAAGGAGAATCATCATGTGAACTAATATTGCAGCATGTTACCATTGGTGTGCATATAGACTTGCAGTCTTCCATTCCATATTTATTCAAAATCTTCTTGAGGTACTTGGTTTGTGAGAGAAAGATACCATTCTTTCTTTGTTTAAATTGAAGACAAAGAAAGTAGGTTAGTTCACCAAGGAAAGGTATTTCAAATTCTTGTTGCATAACTAAATCAAATCCTTGACTCATAGATTCTTCGTTGCTTCCAAATATGATGTCATCTACATAAACAAAAACTATCAAAAGTTGATATATATCCATCTTGATATATAGTTTTCTATATGCAGACCCCTTAGTGAATCCTTGTTGTTGAAGATACCTCTCAATACGGTAATAACATGCACGTGGAGCTTGTTTTAACCCATGCAGTGCCTTCTTAAGTTTGCAAACAAGATTTTTATCATTGCCCAGAATGAACCCTTCAGGTTGTTCAATATAAATTCATCTTCTAGGTCCCCATTTAGAAATGCATATTTAACATCCATTTGATATACTTTGAAGTTATGAAATCTTGAAAAGGCAAGGAACATTCTTATGGCTTCAATTCTAGCTATGGGAGAAATTTTTTCTTCAAATTATATTCCTTCTTGTTGAGCATAACCTTTGTATACGAGTCTTCCTTTGGTTCTAATTACTTCTCCATTTTCGTTCAGTTTGTTTTTTAATATCCATTTTGTCCCAATAAATTTTTTATCATGAGGCCTTGGTACTAATTCCCATGTATGGTTCTTTTATATTTGATCAAGTTCTTCATTTATTGCCTTAACCCAACATTCAACTTTTCTTTCTTGATTCACATTTTGAGGTTCAGTTGTCGATAATAAGGCTAGGTAACTAGAAGTTCCAACAAGAGTTCTTCTAGTTTGTACTCCTGCTTCCTTTTCACATGGAATTTGAGATTCTAGATCATTTTTCTAAACATACCTCGAAGGTGTATTTTTTGATGTATCTATATATTCATTTCTTTCTTCTGATGCTTCTCTATCACCTTCTTCTGCATCCTTCTGACTTGTAGTAGGAATATGTTCGTCATCTACTAGAGATTCCTTTTTGGTACTTGCTGATGCTTCATCTATCACAACATCAATGCATTCAATAATATTTTGAAGCCTTTTATTGTAGCATTTATATCCCTTGCTTCTAGAAGAGTATCCAAGGAGGATTCCTTCATCAACTCTAGATTCAAACTTTCCAAGCTTCTCATCATTTTTCTTTATGTAACATTTGCTTCCAAAAATTCTAAATGCTTGATAGTTGGAGGCTTACTAAACCATAGTTCATAAGTACTTTTATCACTATTTATTTGAATGTGAGATTTCTTAAGGATATTCACAGTTATATGTGTTTCTTCGCCCCAAAAGGTATGAGGTGTTCTGAACTCATCAAGCATGGCACATTCCATTGTTGGATTTTTTTGTTCATTCTTTCTGTCACTCCATTTTTATGAGGAGTTTTAGCTATAGAAAACTGCCTTTTGATGCCATGTTGTTCACAAAAGTCGAAAAAATAATTTGATATAAACTCTCCTCCTCTATTAGATCTAAGACATTTTATATCCAAATCTAACTCATTTTCTACTAGATCCTCAAAATTAAATTTATCAAATGCTTCATCTTTATGTTTCAATAAGCAAATCCAACACATTATTGTAAAACCATCAATTAATAATATGAAGTATTGTTCACCCCAAGGAGATTTCTTTCTCATAGGACCACACAAATTAGTATGAACAAGTTTAAGAGGCTTACTTGAAGTACCTTCATTTACATTAAATTGGAATCTGGTTTGCTTTCCGAATTGACATGATTTGCATATGCTATTTTATGGTAGGGAAATGTTAGGAAAGTCACAAATTGTTCCCATTATACTTGACGTTATGTAATTGACTGAAGCTTAGATGTCCCAATATTTTGTGCCAAATCCAACTTTCTTTAGACTTGCTTAAGTAACAATGCTCTTGGCTACCTTCCAAGACATAGACATTTCCTGGAGTTCTTGTTCCCTTTATTATGGTCTTAACTGTATCGAGATTTTGTAACACAAAATTCTTTGATATAAAAACAACCTCATGCCCTTGGTCACACATCTCACTAAGAATCAACAAGATATGTTTTAATCCATCAACAAACAAAACATTTCGAGCCTTAACATTCTTCTTTAGCAAAATAGTTCCTTTCCCTTTGATAACAGTGGGTGAGTTATTGCCAAATGTTACATTCTTTCCTTTCTTTATTTCATTAAAATACATTATTATGAATTGGTTTGATTTAGTTGTTTTTGGTTGATTTAGATCCATTGATTGATTTGATGATCTAGTTGGGTAGATGAATTCAGAATTGTTGGGAGTGGATCCAATTTGAAACATTTTGAAAAGTGATCCACAAAGAGCTAAGGATAACAGGTCTTCAAAAAGGGGGGTTGTAGCTCCCTTCCAGTAGGGGCTGGAAAACGAGAGAACATTGTAGTCTTATGTAGGTAGGAGCCTACATGCTGGTTAGAGTGTATGCCAACAAAATATTGTAAGAAATTTATTTTTTATAAAAAGAAGAAGACAAAGATGACAATAGCGGTGGTTTTCTCCCACATTGGGTTTCCACCTAAAATTTTGGTGTTCATATGGTTTTTGTGTGTTGATGTTCTATCTTCTTCTTAACTACTCATAATTACTAATTAATTGATGAAAATGAAGTAATGATACACTAATTAATGTTGAACAAGTGATGAAATTAATGATTAGATAAGCTATTTGGATATATGTAGGTTTCTTTAATAATAGTCGCGTACATACACTAGTTTCCTTTATAACAATAGCATATACAAATCAAAATAAGAAATTGAAAATTTTAAGTGTGTAAAATATTGATTCCCCCCCCCCAACTTCAGTATTTTTCCTAACAATTGGTATCAGAGAAGGTCCTTCAAAAGAAGCTTGATCACTTGAAGGGAGATTCATCAAGATGAGAAATCAAGAGGGAGTAGCATCTATCAGGCCACCATTGTTTAATGGAACCAACTTGGTTTTCTAGAAAGTTAGAATGAGAGCATATCTATAATCACTTGGAGCTGATGTTTGGGAAATTGTTGAAGGAGGCTATCAGTATCCATCCTCCATTCCCACAGATGAAAAAAAATAAAAATAAATAAAATAAATAAATAAATAAAATAGATAAATAAATAAATAAATAAAAAATGAGACCAATGCAAAGGTTGTCAATGCTCTTTTATGAAACTTGTGAGACTTAGAATTTGTGAAGGTCATGCAGTTGAATATCACAAAGGCTATATGGGACAAGATCATCCAAAGTTATGAAGGTGACACTAAGGTAAAGAGTGCCAAACTTCAAACATTTAGAATTCAATATGAAACTCTCAGAATGCATAGTGATGAAAGTATTGCAAGTTTCTTTCTTAGGGTAGATGAGATTGTTAATTCAATGAGAAATCTTGGTGATGAAGTAAACTATTTGATGATTTTTGAGAAAATCCTAATATCTCTAACCCCAAAATTCGACTCGAAAGTACCTTCCATTGAAAAAATGTAGGATTTGAAGAACTTTACTATTGAAAAACTTCATGGGATGTTAACAGTTTATGAAATGAGAAAAGGGGGTCCCTTAGATATCATAGAAGCAACATTCAAAGCTACTTATAAAGGAAAATAAAAATAGGATCTTAAGGAATCAAGTTACGTATCAAATGAAGTAGAGGTGAACTTTGTAAAGAAACTCCAAGTGGAACTGGAAGATTTAGAGGTAATATTCCTTTCAAATGATTTTATTTTGGAAGAGCTGGTCATTACGCTGCTAAAATTCCTTATAGATAAAACCATGAGAAAGGGAAGAATTATGCAAAAGTAAATATTAGAGGAAGGTTTGACAATAAGAAAATTTTGTACACACATGGTGATAGTGATGGTATTTCAAATGATGAAGATGTTGAATCTAATCAAGAATACCAATTAATTATGGCATTTGAAGATAAATATGTTGATGAGTCTGGTGATGTTTTTATGAATTCCCTAGAAGAAAAGTATAATATCATTGAATAAATAACTCATCTTAAAATTTCATTTGGAAGAAGATAAATTAATTGAAGAAGTCCTTAAGAAACAAATTCTAGAAAAGGAGTGGCACAATGAATAATTACAACTAGAAATAGTGAACCTATGAAGATAACTTGAGAAAACAAAGGGTCTAAATATTATATTTACTAAAGGATCTGATACCTTAGAAGAAATCATCAAATTAAAACACTTTCCTCTAATAAAGACATGTCTTGGATACAATGGAGAATCATCAAAGATGATCAAATGCTTTGAAACAAATACAGGAAGTTACCTCAATGCATTAAAGGGAAGCAACCATCAAAATTTCAATTCTCAGCATAAGAATGAGCAATCAAAAGGCTCTTATGTAAAACATACTTACCACAATAGAAGGAGAAGCTACTCAAAAAGGTACTATACTCCCATGAACTTATACTTCAATGGTCAATGCCTCACTTGTCATAACTTTGGTCATAAGGTTTCTCAGTGTGTCGCTTATAAAACTATCATGACTAGAGAAGAAATAAGACAAAAGAATGAGATTGGGTCAACGAAATACTCTTACAATGCTTTCTCACCTCTCCAAGATGAAACAAAATGTTATTTATGCAATAACTTTGGGCATAAAGAAACTGAATGAAAAATCATAATGAGACCATCTCCTCAACGTGAACAAAATGGAACAACATCCAAGGTATGGAAAAAGAAGACCACAGAATTTGAAAATTTTTGTTTAGCTTTGTATGTGGGAGATCAAGAAAATTTGTGGTACATTGACAGTGGATGTTCAAAGCATATGATAGGTGAAAAAGACAAGTTTATCTTATTAATGTACAACCATTCACCAGAATATAAGACCATATTCTGTTTTTCATAAAAACTAGTTGTTGTCACAACAAACCCTAATTAAGCATATGTTATAAGGTATGTGTTACTGTTCAGAATCATACCCAAGTATGTACGAACTTGTCCTTAAGAGTACATGCATACAGAACTCAAAACACTGATAAATGAATTTGAATCACTGTACCACTAAATCAATCACTAAATCATATACTGAAGCCAACACAAATCACTGAACTAGATACATATCCCACACAGTAGCATCATCACTTAGTCAACTTCTATTTAATAATCAATTCAACCCAGTAAGTACTATCAAACATAAATTATCATAAGAGAGACTTCATGGACATACACCAATAAACATAAAAAAACAGATCAACCATCATCATCAACTCATACTACAAAGCTGTGGTGGCCACCAACAACCCCCCTTCTTCTTTAGTATTAGCAATAACACTAGAGAAGTGGGGACCCTTAGTAAAAATTCAAAAAAATTTATAAAAAGTTTTCGTATTATACTCCTTAAAAATACATCGCACGGAGAAGAGTGAAACATTTCTTTATGAGCACAATAAAAAACTGTGAAGAAGCGACACGAAATGCATCGCATCGCATACATTAAGAAGCACCCATAAATGAAAGAAATCTCCGATGGTCGATATGCGACATCACATATCGCAACATCGCATAAACAACACACAATAACTTGCAACGATCTGCGATCTGCGATCTTGCGATAAGCGCGATTCTGCGATCTTGCGATAAACGCGAAGCTGCGATTCGGTGATAAACTGATTAGGAAACTCTGCGATCACACATCTTGATAATGCGATCCACGATACTACGATGTGAGTCGCAGAAGTCACCCATCGCAAATTTTCCCCGGCTCAGCATTCAAGAAAAGCTGTCCCTAAACCAAAAATTGGGTGCGCGCCTTAAAGGAAATTAATGAATGTACGCCAAAGTATTCATGAAGGACAGTTTTGTGTTTTTCGAAGAGTCAGTTCACTATGGGTGTCATGATTTTATACATTCGTAGAGCTTAGAGCTTTCGTGTCAAAATTTATTATCATTACTCTTTTCCTTTGCGTGAACTGCAGGAATAAACAACAGGAAACAACATGAAGCAATGTGTAGGAAACATCTAAGGAAAAATGGAAAGCATCAATGCGTGGAGAACAGAGAAGAGATGTCCTCATAAACGGATACCGCATGCAACAGAAACGCAGATTTCAGAGTATTACTGAACAAATGCTGATATCAATAGGCGATTCGACACTCAAGGTCAAAAGCTCACAAAAGCAGCATGTTTTACAAAATTCTGAAGCTTATGCCCAGTAAAGGAAAAAGCGCTAAAGACGAAAAACGCACCAGAAAGGCTCGGATCAAAGAATGGAGGTAGTTTTCGATGCGCGATTAGCACCTAGCGCTAATCGCGCATCGCTAAGAAAATTGTTCAGAAAGAAAAGTCCCTAACTTGCTTAGTCATCCACGAGTCCGGAAACCGAGATAGCAAAAGCAAAAGCAATTTGAGAGAAATTTGGGTTGTTACCAAGTATATACGCAGTAAATTCGCCCAGCCAGAGGATGATTCCCAAAAATATCTTCTAGTTTACTAAAAAGTGGTTCCAACGCTTGCCATATCTATTTGCGTAGCTCAAGCAAAAGCATAAAACAACCAGCCAACTCTTCCCAGGCAAACGTTGCATGCTCACAACACTAAGGAGCAAATGCAGAAATAGTTAGGAATTAGATTCAATTTTTAGAAATAAGTTTGCTTAGATAAAGGGTGGTCATTTAAACCGTATCCTAAATTTATGTAATTAAGTTATTTAGTTAGCAGTATTTAAACCCTTCTCATGCATTTAGAGAAGGGTCCAGAAATTTGTCAAAAACTTGTCCTCAGAACATGCACTTCTGCACCCTCAGAGGAGGTTTTGATGAATGAATGGATCAAGATTTATTGATGTTTGCATTTGATATCTGCTACTGATGTTGCACTTCTGTACTCTTGGTAGATATTAGAACAAGGAGAGATAAATCATTGTTGCTTGAAGCTTATGAGTAGGACCAGTCATAAATGGTACTTTTATCTCTTAACCATTTCTGCTTATATTCTTAAAGTGATATACAGTTTTTAGTTGTTTATATGTTATTGCATGAATTTTTGAGTTACCATTTGGCACTTCTGTACGGTGGAATCATTTATTTATGTTTGATATATGAATAACTTATTATGCGATATGTTGTTCACAACTGTTTTGCCTAACTTTTTATGCAAAGTGGTTCATCTTAATTGATTTCCGTTCTTATGATAGTTGAATGATCTTTATTACCAATTATTATTTGAAATCTCTTTAGATCGCATAATAGAAGAAATACATCCTGGGTTAGCATAGATTAGATGTGTTGTTTTCATTAGATTACAATAGCATAGAATTAGATTAAAGTAGCTTAGATTAGAACTCTTAGATCAACATCATCCAACTCTGCACACACACACACCCTTAGATTGGGAAACTGTTCCCATTATCCCCAGTCGGACCCGCTATACCAAACGGATAAGGAGCTGCCAACCAAGGTCCAGACCGGGCGGGTATCCCCCTTGTTGTCGACCCGATTTTCGGGGCTTCAACATATTTGGTGCTAGAAGGAGGGCCTGAACTATGAATGGCACCTAAATCAAAATCTAAATACCATTCTGAGAGTAAAACGCCCTCATCATCTCCCCCGACTTCTCCAGTATATGTAAATCCAGAGTCAGAAGTCGCTCGAGTATCAATCGCTGCTATGCACCCTGATATTTCAGACCAATCTACCATTAAACCTCCTGGAGTTGAATCTCTGATTCACAAACTTCAGGGATTTTCCATTTCTCCTCAGAGGTCTGATAAATCTCAAAGCAGTGTGACTTCGCAGTACAATCCTGCTCATCCCCTGACCAGGTTAAAGATTGAAAAATTTGGCATCCAGCCAACTGAGTTGCCTCTTCCCACCAGGAAAAGAGCGAGGAAATCACCACAAGAGTCTGACAGTGAGACTCTTTCGTCTACATCGCCCATTTCAACTACCCACACCTCCATTCCAAACCATCATCCATCCGTCTACCAAGACTCCCACAACCTCTCTTCAATCATCTACGATCATAGTATCCTCATCTTCCCAGCCACAGAGATCATCTTCTGCACTTTTCTCTACTAGCAGCTCAACGATGGCCCAGTCTCCATGGAACAACCCTGGGGTAGGTTTAATGCCTGCACCCTTGAGTCAAATACCGGCCCATCCTGAGAAATGGCTGGCCAAATTCAATGCAGAAGCAGGCATGCTAGCAGAAGAACACATAAACAATTTCATGCTTTCTATCAATCTCAACGGAGTTACTACGAAGATGCTATTGTTCGTCTTTTTCCCTATATAATGCAAGGGACAGCCGGGTCATGGTATTTTTCATTACCCTCTAGGTCTATCACGAGTTGGGATATCTTCCAGAATCAATTCCTTATCAAGTTTGGTGATGACAGATCAACGGCAACATTAATCAATGACCTATCCAATCTTAAGGCCCAAGCTAAAGAACCTATCAAAGATTTCGATTTACAGTTCAATAAAATTCTCAACAAAATTCCCACTGCTTCCCAACCCAACGAAGAAGTACGATGTGAATGGTATATTACTGCTTTACCATCAAACATAGCAATCTTCGTGGATAGAGAAAATAAAACAACCTTAGTTGAAAACATGACAGAGGCGATAGCAGTAGAGAAATGCGTAATAGCCCTGGAAAAGAGATCCGCGATAGAGGAACGCAAGTCTAAAAAAGTCACCTTCAAGGAAGACTCCAAGAAGAAACAAACAAAAGACCCTTTCGATTTGGAAGGATTGCAGAAAGTATTAAAGACCATGTCTAATGAGATGGTTGACATAAAAAAACAAGTAGCAGAAACTTCTTTAAAAAAGCCCTACAGAGCTTTTAAAAGAGGTCCTTCAACGAATGCAAAACCACCCAATGCCATCTCCAATGCTGAAACTGAGGAAGAGGAAGAAGAAGAAAGTGCCACTGAAGGGCAGACCGATGACGAAGAAGTTGTGGAATTACAAGGAATGTGGGATTTCATCCTCCCACAAGAAGAAGATCAAGAAGTATTTCCGGTTAGCACACGAAGCAGAAATCAGCTTGATCCTCCCCAAACTACCCCTAAGCAGAAGAGCACAAGCCCTACAACAAAAGATAAAGTCGCAAAAAAGAAAACAACGACTAAAGCGACTCAATCTAGCCCAGTCTAAGCAGATCAAACAACTCCATCAAAAACACTGATAGTGTCGGATGAAATGGAGTACAATATTATTGATGACATGAAAAAGACTAGGGCTAATATTACCCTTTATGAATTAAGCAAATTGAAGCATCAACAGAAGATAATGATGAAACAATTACATGCCGTGCCTATTGTACCTTTGCCTACCGCTGTACTCTCTCAAGCTTCCCACAACATGGGAAGACCTCCAACTAACGCGATCAATAAGATTGATCCAAATGATATCGCCTTAATTGGAGGAAGATCAAGATCTCACACTCCCCCGTTTCTTCTCACTTATGAAATTTTCAATAAAAATGTGCACAATTGTTTGGTAGATTCCGGTGCTTCATCAAATATTTTACCTAGATCAATATGTGCTAAGTTAAATGTTCAACCACAAAAATCCGCAGTATGCATAGTTCAGCTTGATCGATCTCAATTCGAAGTGATTGGTGAAATTAATCAAGTAACCATAAGATTGTCATCTAACCCGAAGGTATGTCAGGTTATTGACATTCTAGTGGCTGATATCCCAGAATTATATGGCTTAATTCTTAGCAGGGATTGGTCCGAGAAACTCCATGGATACTTTGCCACTGACTGGTCGCACATGTGGTTACCCTACAACGGTAAACCGAATCAAATAAAGGTTGAACGAGAGTTACACCAGAAGTACATAGTAATGGAATTAGAGGGAGAAAATGAAGCGGTATCGTATAACATAAGTATCATAGGCAATTACTCAGTAGATTCTTTTCTCGGTAATTTCAATGCTCACACATCACCTTACTTAGAAAATTCAGTTTTGTCCCAAGTCGAAATTTTTTCCCAAACTGATAATTCAAAGTGTGTTAGTTTTGTAGATGAACCTATAAATACATCTTTGTTTTGGAAATTATATTTCGATGGCTCTAAATCTAACGAAGGAGCAGGAGCAGGATGTGTTCTGATTAGTCCAAAAGGAAACAAGACCATGCTTACGTGCAGACTCGAATTCAATTGCACAAACAATAAAGCAGAATATGAGGCCTTGGTGCAAGGCCTATACAAAGCAATCAGGTTAAACGTCAAGTATCTTCAAGTCTTCGGAGACTCTGAGATTATCGTCAAACAGGTATGTAAAACTATACATTGCCTATCAGGTCATTTAAAACACTATCAATCTTTAGTACAAGATCTGACTGAGCATTTCATAGAATTTAATATTTCTTCAATCCCGAGACTCCAAAACGCGAGCGCAGACCTTTTGGCTAACGTAGCCTCTAGGCTTATTCCCTCTGAAGATTTTAGTCCAGATAGATTCTCAATAGAATTAATCTTTAGACCGTCTATCCTTGACAACATTACAAATTGGAGAGTATTCAATGACGATCCTGATATTGTAAATTTCCTCACTTCTGAAGGATCCTACTCCAATCAGATAATTGACGAAGACCATCACGATCGACAAATACAACAAAATAGCACTGATAATGCTATACCTAAATCGGTGCTTAAGTTAGAAGACTTATACGATTTGAAAAATCGGTTTAAAAGGTCTACCAATTCAAAGCTCTACAGTCCAACTCTGAATTACGAATTAGTAAACCTAGGAACAGAGGATAAACCACAAAACATTAATCTAGGCATCGGCCTAGTCCCTAAAGAAAAACTAGCGTATATACGTCTTTAGAGACAATATAAAAATGTTTTTGCCTGGAATTACGATGAGCTGAAGACGTACGACACTTCTATCATTCAACATACTATTCCTATGATTGACAACGAAAAACCTGTCCAACAGAAACTGAGAAAGATCCACCCCAATTTAGAAAATTAGATAAAACTGACCTAAATAAGTTATTAAAAGCCAGAATAATTTTCCCCGTCAGACATTCCAAATGGGTCTCCAATATGGTACACGTTAGAAAGAAAAACGGAGATATTAGAATCTGTATTGATTTTCGGAATCTTAACAAAGCCTGTCAAAAAGACAATTTTCCTCTTCCACCTATGGAACAGATATTACAGGCAGTAGCAGGCTCAAAACTGATGTCTTTCTTGGACGGATTTTCAGGATATAATCAAGTGCTAGTGCATCCCGATGATCAGTTGAAAACCACATTCAGAACTAAATGGGGCACATATGCATATCAGAAGATGCCATTTGGTTTGATTAATGCCGGCGCTACATTTCAAAGAGCCATGGACATCGCATTTAAGGGTTTAGTCAATAAATCTGTAGTAATTTATTTGGATGATATAACAGTGTACTCCAAGAAGCGAAACGACCATCTCAAAGATTTAAAACAAATTTTTCAACGGTGTTTAAGGTATGGGATTTCACATAACCCAAAGAAATCTTTTTTTGCATTAAGTGAAGGAAAACTTCTAGGATTCATAGTGTCAAAATCCGGTATTCACATTGATCCTGACAGAATCAAAGAAATCTATGAAATATCTCTACCTCATAATAAAAAAGCCATGCAATCTTTCCTTGGTCAAATCAATTTTGTAAAGAGATTTGTCCCAGATTTTTCACGAATTGTGTCTCCTTTGCAAACCATGATTAAAAAGAATTCAAATTTCAAATGGGGTCAAGATGAACATGAAGCATTCAACCTGATCAAACAAGCTATTATTAATGCTCCATCTTTAGCAACCCCGAATTTTTCAGAATCTTTTGTTTTATACACATTTGCCTCAGAGAAATCATATGCTGCGATTCTAACTCAAGCAAATCAAGAAAAAGCGGAAGCTCCAATTGCGTTTTTTAGCTCAAATTTATAAGGTGTTGAACTCAATTATTCAGATGTGGAAAAATAGGCCTATGCTGTTTTCAAAGCGGTCAAATATTTCAGACCTTTCTTACTTAAAACCCATACTAAGATCATAGTACCGTTTCCAGCGGTAAGAAATATTCTAGTACAGAAGGATATGGGCGAGAAAAGAGCAAATTGGATCACTGCTTTACAGGAATACGACCTTGAGATCAAACCAGCAAACATTGTAAGAGGTCAAGGCTTCTGCAAAATGTTGGCTGGAGCATCGCAAATCTCTGAAATTTCATCTGAAGAGATACAAATGTATGAGGTAAGCCTAAACGATGCAGAATCATTGTATGCTGATACCATTTATTATCTTAAGAATGGGTATGCTCCATCACACCTGGATCACACTAAGAAAAGAGCTCTGAGATTGAAAGCTAAACAATACCAGCTCATAAATGATATTCTTTTTAGAAAGAATTATGATTCTGTTTTTCTTAGATGTCTTGAAAAAACTGAAGCTGAAAAAGTTTTGCAGGAACTCCACGATGGACCACCAGGCGGACACTATGTTGGAGATGCTACTGCACATAAAATTTTACGTGCAGGATATTACTGGCCTAAGCTGTTCAAAGATTCACACAGTTACGTGAGGAAATGTGAAGTCTTCCAAACTACTGCTGGAAGACAAAAGAATCCATCCCTGCCACTACAACCGGTAAATATCGAGCAACCATTCAGTCAGTGGGGCTTGGACATAATAGGTGAGATCTTTCCTCACTCTTCTAAGCAGCATAGATACATCCTCACGGCAACAGATTATTTTACTAAATGGGTAGAAGCAGTTCCTCTCAAGACGGCTAATTCTGAAAATATTATCGAATTCATAGATCAATTTATAATCACTAGGTTTGGATTGCCAACGGCTTTAATGTTTGATAATGCATCATACTTTTCTGGAAATGCAATGACTGAGTTTGCACTTAAAAGAGGGTTCAAACTAAAATATTCGGCTAATTACTATCCGCAAGGTAATGGGTTAGCTGAGTCAACAAATAAAAACCTAATCAGGATTATTAAAAGAACAGTTGACCAGAACGAAAAGAATTGGCATAAAGCTTTGGTAAATGCTTTATGGGCAGATAGAATAACGAAAAAAGCTTCGATCGGCACTTCCCCCTTTAATTTAGTTTATGGGAAAGAAGTGGTTCTTCCAACTCACTTAGTCATTCCCTCTTTGTCTTTAATACAACACATTGATGAAGTACCTACTTCCTCCATACAACTAAGACAAATGGAAATAATTAAATTAGAAGAGCAACGAGAACAAGCTAAGAAAACCCATGCTCATCATCAAGCGCTAATAAAATCCTCTTTTGATTCAAACATAATGACCAGAATAAATTTTCAGATGGGAGATTTAGTTTTAAAATGGGATAAGGCTCATGAAGAAAAGGGAAAAAATACAAAATTTCAAAAGATGTGGCTTGGTCCTTTTCAGATTGTTGAAGTCATAGGTCCATCAACGTTTGTCTTACAGGATTTAGCAGGTAGAAGGGATTCTTTGCCCGTTAATGGAAAAATCCTTAAAATATATTTTCCATAGAAGATTATTCTTCTATTTTGTAGAATAGTTTTATTTTTCTTTTCTTTTTCATAATAAAACCAGTTGTAAATGGTTACTACCGGTATTCACGAAAAGACACCAATTCTCTTTCAGATTTTGAGCTTTTCGCTTGTATAAATAGAAATTTTTTTAAAATCTGATCTTTATTATTGACAAATACAATTAAAAAACTTCAGCCTAGATATGATACTAGTTTCAACTTCAAAAAATTTGATGAAAGCAACCTTTAGCGAAGAAATTGTGTTATATCAGCACAATGAAAGGTATCAATAAAAAAATAAAGATTCTCTGTAAAACTGCTGTTTTCAAACTCTATTATTGTCGTCCAGAGCTTTCTTAAGGAAAACAATGATTTCCTCCCTGTTAAAGAAAATCGCAGCATTCAGAGGGACAATCCAAGAAACACTATATCTCAAAGAATAAGAGGTCTCATCACGAGCTGGCTTATCATGATCACAGATATTATAACTTTGCTGACTTTGCCAAACACTGTCCATCAAAACAGGGCAATGACTCAAGATTGTTGAAATCAAAAGACAAGGGGTCTCATCACGAGCCAGCTTGTTCAGCAAAAGTGTAAATCAAGTGAATGACTATGTCATAATTTGGCTACCAAACCAAGACATTGTTCTTTAAGAATAAAAAAGGAAAAAGTGTCAATGTGGATTTTTCTTTGAAGGTTGTAAATAACCTTAAGCAGGATAAAGGATCATTGCTGGGTAACAAGTAACCCTGTCGAGGCTATGGACGCCTGCTGGCAGCAGAGGCTCTACCTACGACAAACGAGCGTATTTTAAAGCTAGCACACAGAGAAGACTTTATTTTATCTTTACAAGACCAAGTAATGGCTGATATAAATACAATGACAAGCCCGAGGAAGCAAACAATTAGAATAGAAAGAGGTTGAAACAAAATATCATTGATAGAATAAGGCATAATGTACTCTATCTGTCCATAACAATGTTTAGATTTATGAAAATTTTTCTGTTTTGGAAGTTTAAAAAAAAATTCAATAGAAAAGCAGAGATAACTGGTTCTTCCAAGTGAATCGCCATTGTTGTGGCCACCAACAACCCCCCTTCTTCTTTAGTATTAGCAATAACACTAGAGAAGTGGGGACCCTTAGTAAAAATTCAAAAAAATTTATAAAAAAATTTCGTATTATACTCCTTAAAAATACATCACACAGGGAAGAGTGAAACATTTCTTTATGAGCACAATAAAAAACTGTGAAAAAGCGACGCGAAATTCATCGCATTGCATACATTAAGAAGCGCCCATAAATGAAAGAAATCTCCGATGGCCGATATGCGACATCGCATAAACAACACACAATAACTTAACAAATTGCAACGATTTGCGATCTGCGATCTTGCGATAAGCGCGATGCTGCGATCTTGCGATAAGCGCGATCTGTGATCCTGGGATAAGTGCGATGCTGTGATCTTGCGATAAACGCGATGCTGCGATTCGGTGATAAACTGATTAGGAAACTCTGCGATCACACATCTTGATAATGCGATCCGCGATGCTGCGATGCGAGTCGCAGAAGTCACCCATCGCAAATTTTCCCCAGCTCAGCATTCAAGAAAAGCTGTCCCTAAACCAAAAATTGGGTGCGTGCCTTAAAGGAAATTAATGAATGTACGCCAAAGTATTCATGAAGGATAGTTTTGTGTTTTTCGAAGAGTTAGTTCACTATGGGTGTCATGATTTTATACATTCGTAGAGCTTATAGCTTTCGTGTCAAAATTTATTATCATTACTCTTTTCCTTTGCGTGAACTGCAGGAATAAAGAACAGGAAACAACATGAAGCAATGTGCAGGAAACATCTAAGGAAAAAGGGAAAGCGTCAATGCTCGGAGAACAAAGAAGAGATGTCCTCATAAACGGATACCGCATGCAACAAAAACGCAGATTTCAGAGTATTACTGAACAGATGCTGATATCAATAGGCGATTCGACACTCAAGGTCAAAAGCTCACAAAAGCAGCATGTTTTACAAAATTTTGAAGCTTATGCCCAGTAAAGGAAAAAGCACTAAAGACGGAAAATGTACCAGAAAGGCTCGGATCAAAGAATGGAGGCAGTTTTCGATGCGCGATTAGCGCCTAGCACTAATCGCGCATCACTAAGAAAATTGTTCAGAAAGCAAAGTCCCTAACTTGCTTAGTCATCCACGAGTCCGGAAACCGAGATAGCAAAAGGAAAAGCAATTTGAGAGAAATTTGGGTTGTTACCAAGTATATACGCAGTAAATTCGCCCAGCCAGAGGATGATTCCCAAAAATATCTTCTAGTTTACTAAAAAGTGGTGCCAGTGCTTGCCATTTCTATTTGCGTAGCTCAAGCAAACGCAGAAAACAACCAGCCGACTCTTCCCAGGCAAATGTTGCATGCTCGCAACACTAAGGAGCAAATGCAGAAATAGTTAGGAATTAGATTCAATTTTTAGAAATAAGTTTTCTTAGATAAAGGGCGGTCATTTAAACCGTATCCTAAATTTATGTAATTAAGTTATTTAGTTAGCAGTATTTAAACCCTTCTCATGCATTTAGAGAAGGGTCCAGAAATTTGTCAAAAACTTGTCCTTAGAACATGCACTTCTGCACCCTCAGAGGAGGTTTTGATGAATGAATGGATCAAGATATATTGATGTTTGCATTTGATATCTGCTACTGATGTTGCACTTCTATACTCTTGGTAGATATTAGAACAAGGAGAGATAAATCATTGTTGCTTGAAGCTTATGAGTAGGACCAGTCATAAATGGTACTTTTATCTCTTGACCATTTCTGCTTATATTCTTAAAGTGATATACAGTTTTTAGTTGTTTATATGTTATTGCATGAATGTTTGAGTTACCATTTGGCACTTTTGTACGGTGGAGTCATTTATTTATGTTTGATATATGAATAACTTATTATGCGATATGTTGTTCACAACTGTTTTGCCTAACTTTTTATGCAAAGTGGTTCATCTTAATTGATTTCCTTTCTTATGATAGCTGAATGATATTTATTACCAGTTATTATTTGAAATCTCTTTAGATCGCATAATAGAAGAAATACATCCCAGGTTAGAATAGATTAGATGTGCTGTTTTCATTAGATTACAATAGCATAGAATTAGATTAAAGTAGCTTAGATTAGAACTCTTAGATCAGCATCATCCAACTCTGCACACACACACACCCTTAGATCGAGAAACTGGTCCCATTATCCCTAGTCGGACCCGCTATACCAAACGGATAAGGAGTTTCCAACCAAGGTCCGTACCGGGCGGTTATCCCCCTTGTTGTCGACCCGATTTTCGGGGCTTCAACAAAACCCTAGCATGTATACATGACTATTAAAAATATCATTCATGTATCTACACACTTCTCATGTTTGACACTTGTGTACAGATTCTAAACTTTCACATAATGTATACACGACTACTTAGAGGTAGATCCGCGTATGTAATTTCCATTTTAGATGCAAACAAACGTATAAAACTGTAATCACTGAATCATGCCTTCGTTCAAAATTTTTAAATATGTGTCTTTTCCTTGCTCCATGGTGCACACCTATTTAAGATCAAATCATTCATAGATAACACAAAAATTTCACACAATAACACTTGATCTCCATCTCCTTACATAGCATAAGCCTTAGTGAATACCTTAGGCCAATCCCTTAGTAATGTTGATGATATTCTTTGATGGGATCCAATATATGTTGCCGTGCTCAATACTATGGGGCAATAGCATGGTAAAGACCCCTGGTATTCCAATTACCATGGGGGAAAATATGTATGCAGCTTTTCATCACCATCCCTATGTATGTACGCGACCTTTCTTCACAGGACCTGTGTATACTTTCCCAAACTTCAACTTTATCATTACTCTATCTCTGAACTAATATTCCTATGTTCATTCTCATTGTCAAATCTATACTTTCCTATATAATCATCCTGCTACCATAATGTTGACACCTTTATCAAGTAGGTTGTCATCAAGGACAACACATTAGCCATAATGCCAACAAAACATACACTAATTCAATTTAATTATGTATCGGTAAAATATAAAAATCATTTAATGAATTTGAAATAACCTTATGACCAAATTTAAATACATGTATGTTCTCCTCATCAGACTTCCTCCATGCATATGCTCTATCATATTGTTTCATGAGTTCTTTCCATCATTTCATGATTACATCAATTTGCCTTCTTTTGGTCCTTAGCTCAGGAGGAATTTGTTTTATCTTTTCATTTGGTTGTAACTAAATCTCTTTTATTTTTGAGACATTTGTTTTTTTACTTGCATTACTGACCAATCTATCCCAAATTCAGTCTGCGTGTCATGGATGACTGCCTTTTTAAGGTGCATGGGTATCTTCGATAATGGAAGTTGTATATGCTCTTTGAAGCATTTAAGGCATGATTCTTTTAACCTACAATTGAACACTTTCTGACTTTTGTAATTTTGATTTCCCTTGAGACAACACCATATTCTACCTCGGTTTCATATGTATCAATGTAAGATGCATAAGTACTTGCACTGTTGTTGGAAGAAATTTGTGTCCTAGGAGTGGGTGGGACATTAGACGTCTTTTTTCCTTGTTCCACATTATTATAGGTTATTGTGATTGATTTTTTCCTATATGTTTTTCTCTATCCAGGAGTTGATGGGGAATCAAGTGATTCCCTTTGACATGGTTTCTTTGGTTGGTCTATTTCAGTGCCTTTATCATGTTCTTCCACGTATTTGGAAAGCATTGACAAGTCCATACCTTCTAGTTTATTCACTGCTTCTACCCCAAATAAAGAAACCATTGCCTCTTTCAGTTTCTCACTCTCATGTCCCTATATATGTACAACAAAATTTTTATTTTAAAATTAGAAATAAAAAAATAAACCCTAATTTCTTCGTTTATAATTTTGAAACTAAAAAACATAATTCAAACAAGAAATTGAAACATGTGCAAATTTATAAATTGAGTATGAAATACCTCATTATCACTAGAATCATATCCCTTTGCTCATTTCCCTCTATTGTTGTTTGACATTTTTTGGCGTCCTAGGGTGATTTTTTTCCCTCCACACTAGGGAAAATCCCTCCTCTTTGCTCCATACGTTTTGCTCCCTTCCCTTTAACTGTTTTCAAAAAAGATAGTGCAAACGGGATGGATAGGGCTTTGATTTTCATCTCTGGTAGGGGTAAATGAGATGAAAAAATTGATTTTGTGACTATTAGAGGCCAAATCAAACCCACAAACCATTTTTTTTGTATTGAAATCCACAACAGGGGAGGAGAGGTCCATCGATATCTTTGCCCACCATCAATAGAGATACAATCTATTAGTTATTGTATTTCATAGCCTCAACTCATTGCTCCAACCATGGTCTACTCCAACTTTGTGCAAAACATCAAAGCTCCCTCGATTTGCAATTGGTGAGTATTAGAATGGAAATATGGTGAATGTATTACATTGTTTTGGTTGAATAGTTGGGATAAATAATATGTTTATCCATTGTGCATGCCAATTATAGATTGGCAGGGTTTTTTTCTTTTAACTCCAATTTGGTCCAATTTTTATTCATTGTCATCTTTGCACTTTGCAATGTCAATGTGGGAGGCTTCCATGTTCTTGTCATTTTTTATGAAGTTTAATTGAATACGAATATTGGATGTGAAATGTTCATAGGCACATGGGATAATAATAATAATAATAATAATTATTATTATTATTATTATTAAATGTGGTTGATATAAATATTAACAAATGTGCTTAATATACGCCTATCGTCATTTATCAACCACATTTTTTAATGTAGTTTTTCTAGTTGAATACGAATATTGGATGTGAAATGTGCATAGGCACATGGGATAACATAAAATGTTGGTTGATGTAAAGCCCTATAAATGGTGTTTTGACCTTGCAATGAAGGGTGTTTTATGTCATATTTTCCTAGCCCACTAATGAATTTGGTGTGATTTCAAACTTTCTAATTTTATTTTAATAGTCAATGACTCATAATGTAACAATCCACTAGTTATAGTCACATACACACATTTTCACCTTTAAAGGTTGTGTTTCTTAGTGATTATGTATACATGTGACACAAACATTTTTTATCTCACCACTCACTCTTTACTCCTTTATAGGGTGGATGGTGGTATTGAGTTTATTTCAAAGACTTAAAAATAAAATTTGAAAATAGTATATTCTCTAACATGTAGGGTCAAAGGACTTTTATTAAATATACAAAAATATGTATATTTGGTGCTTAAAATTATGGATCAAGGGTTTGAATTAACTTAAATGAAAATATGAAGAAAAGAAAAATTAGTTCATTAGTTTTCATAATCCTCATCTAAGATCTATAAGAGTTGTGTTATGTCACCATATTTGGAGTAGAAATAACAAAAAGTGTATATATTGAAAATAAGGGCATTTTAGATATCATTTTTGGGATTCAACTGTGTTAAGTAAGTCATTCACGTATGACCATTTCCATGAGAGGTAGTTGTAAGTGACTAATTTCTCATGATTTGAATAGTTCAATTAGCACTCATTGCATCGGGTGGTGCTCACAGGGGTGAAGAAGTGAGATTGAAACTGGTGAAATAAATCACATCGCATCAATCTTCACTTCCAGGGCTTGCACCCGGTAACCAGGATTTCCCGGGAGGTCACCCATCCCAGATCGCCTCTGGCTCAAGCGCGCTTAACTGTGGAGTTTTCCCCACATTCAAGCCCACTTAGCTTGCTACCCCATTTGCAAAACCTTAGCAAGTATTGTGCCTCATGAACCATTCAAGTAGAGATCCATTCACTCTTTTTGAATTTAAGTATAGGGGGTTTACACAGTGCATTATATTAGATATCATTTTTGGGATTCAACTACGTTAAGTAAGTCATTCACGTATGACCATTTCCATGAGAGTTAGTCGTAAGTGACTAATTTCTCATGATTTGAATAGTTCACTTTGCACTCATTGCATCAAGTGATGCTCACAGGGGTGAAGAAGTGAGATTGAAACTGGTGAAATAAATCACATCGCATCAATCTTCACCTTTCGGGCTTGCACCCGGTAACCAGGACTTCCCGGGAGGTCTCCCATCCCAGATTGCCTCTGGCTCAAGCGCGCTTAACTGTGGAGTTTTCCCCACAATCAAGCCCACTTAGCTTGCTACCCCATTTGCAAAACCTTAGCAAGTATTGTGCCTCATGAACCATTCAAGTAGAGATCCCTTCACTCTTTTTGAATTTAAGTCTAGGGGGTTTACACAGTGCATTATATTAGATATCATTTTTGGGATTCAACTACGTTAAGTAAGTCATTCATGTATGACCATTTCCATGAGAGGTAGTCGTAAGTGACTAATTTCTCATGATTTGAATAGTTCACTTAGCACTCATTGCATCGGGTGATGCTCACAAGGGTGAAGAAGTGAGATTGAAACTGGTGAAATAAATCACATCGCATAAATCTTCACTTTTGGGGCTTGCACCCGGTAACGAGGACTTCCTGGGAGGTCAGCCATCCTAGATCGCCTCTGGCTCAAGCGCGCTTAATTGTGGAGTTTTCCCCACAATCAAGCCCATTTAGCTTTCTACCCCATTTGCAAAACCTTAGCAAGTATTGTGCCTCATGAACCATTCAAGTAGAGATCCCTTCACTCTTTTTGAATTTAAGTATAGGGGGTTTATGCAGTGCATTATATTAGATATCAAATTTGGGATTCACTTGCGTTAATTAAGTCATTCACGTATGACCATTTCCATGAGAGGTAGTCGTAAGTGACTAATTTCTCATGATTTGAATAGTTCACTTAGCACTCATTGCATCAGGTGATGCTCACAGGGGTGAAGAACTGAGATTGAAACTTGTGAAATAAATCACATCGCATCAATCTTCACTTCCGGGGCTTGCACTCGGTAACCAAGACTTCCCGGGAAGTCACCCATCCCAGATCGCCTCTGACTCAAGCGCGCTTAAGTATGGATTTTTCCCCACAATCAAGCCCACTTAGCTTGCTACCCCATTTGCAAAACCTTAGCAAGTATTGTGCCTCATGAACCATTCAAGTAGAGATCCCTACACTCTTTTTGAATTTAAGTATAGGGGGTTCACTTAGTGCATTATATTAGATATCATTTTTGGGATTCAACTGCGTTAAGTAAGTCATTCATGTATGACCATTTCCATGAGAGGTAGTCGTAAGTGACTAATTTATCATTATTTGAATAGTTCACTTAGCACTCATTACATCAGGTGATGCTCACAGGGGTGAAGAAGTGAGATTGAAACTGGTGAAATAAATCACATCGCATTAATCTTCACTTCCAGGGCTTGCACTTGGTAACTAGGACTTCCTGGGAGGTCACCCATCCCAGATCGCCTCTGGCTCAAGTGCTCTTAACTGTGGAGTTTTCCCCACAATCAAGCCCACTTAGCTTGCTACCCCATTTACAAAACCTTAGCAAGTATTGTGCCTCATGAACCATTCAAGTAGAGATCCCTTCACTCTTTTTGAATTTAAGTATAGGCGGTTTACATAGTGCATTATATTAGATATCACTTTTGGGATTCAACTGCGTTAAGTAAGTCATTCAGGTTTGACCATTTCCATGAGAGGTAGTCGTAAGTGACTAACTTCTCATGATTTGAATAGTTCACTTTGCACTCATTGCATCAAGTGATGCTCACACGGGTGAAGAAGTGAGATTGAAATTGGTGAAATAAATCATATCGCAACAATCTTCACTTTCGGGGCTTGTACCCGAGTAACCAGGACTTCCTGAGAGGTCACCCATCCCAAATCGCCTCTGGCTCAAGCACGCTTAACTGTGGAGTTTTCCCCACAATCAAGCCCACTTAGCTTGCTACCCCATTTGCAAAACCTTAGCAAGTATTGTGCCTCATGAACCATTCAAGTGGAGAACCCTTCACTCTTTTTGAATTTAAGTATAGGGGGTTTATGCAGTGCATTAGATTAGATATCATTTTTGGGATTGAATTGTGTTAAATAAGTCACTCACGTATGACCATTTCCATGAGAGGTAGTTGTAAGTGACTAATTTCTCATGATTTGAATAGTTCACTTAGCACTCATTGCATCAGGTGATGCTCACAGGGGTGAAGAAGTGAGATTAACACTGGTGAAATAAATCACATCGCATCAATCTTCACTTCCGGGGCTTGCACCCAGTAACCAGGACTTCCCGGGAGGTCACCCATCCCAGATTGCCTCTGGCTCAAGCACGCTTAATTGTGGAGTTTTCCCCACAATCAAGCCCACTTATCTTGCTACCCCATTTTAGTTAGTAATGTACAGTGAAAACTAGTTGAGCTTAAATCGATTGTGTGTTTAGAAAATTGGATGGGAGCGACAATGAATTTAATATATGTTATGTGACTAATCTCATTGTTGTGTATTACATGATCTAGAGGAGGCCATGGATATAGGCATGGATGACATAGACCTACTAAATCAATGAGAGAAAAGTGGGTGGCCATAGAATCAAATATGGAATCTGAAAATAGAAAAAGGTAAGAAGAAAAAGCAACCTCAACCAAAGGAGGATGGTGTTTATGAATTCACAAATGATACAACATATAGGAGACAAAGTTATATAAAATATGTTCTTGCTTTTTTCAAGTCCAAAACATGGTATCAATATGTCAAATATATGAGTAAAGTGAGGTTTTGTGTTGGATAACATAATGGTTGAAATGATATAATTGACGTACTAAACATCATTAACTATGTTATGTATTATAGGTGCAAGACATGTCCATGGAAACAAATCATGTCATATTAAATAAGGACATAACTGATGTTGTAGGACATCATATAATTATCAAATTTTGACGTAACTTAGGAAGCATTTTGTGATACGTCCAACCTTTTACACATTATTATTATAATTTATAGTGTATTATCCAACCTTGTAATAAATTAATGCATGTTGTTCATATTTCAGATGGAGATTGGAACAAGTGCACAACCTAAGTGTTCAACTAGAAAAGGAATAAAAACATATGTACATGGGCGTAGACCTAAAACTGTTAAATCATAAAGAACATAGTGGGTGGAAGAGGATATGACAATGGATACTTCAGACACAACAAATGATTGTGCTGAATGTTAGAGCCTAGATTTACCTCAGGTTGAAAAGGTAAGTTTCTAGGTCCACATCAAACCATGCTCAACCTCGTAGCTAGCCCTACGAGGACAGGAGAGGGCTCTCTCCGGGTCAATCTCAGCAAAAGATAATCATATGGGGCTTGAGATGACTGACTAAATAACTAATCTTAGGCTAGGTATGAAGTGCAAGGTTTTAATTTGAGTTTTTTGGGGGTTTTGTTGGAAAAAGGGAAAGGCAAATTTGGGTTCGGGGATGAGGCCAAATTTTTGCAGAGTTCCGGTTGGGGCAAGGTAGGCAGTAGTTTTGATGCTTTAGATTAAATGAATGGATGGAAAAGACCACTGAGGAGCTGAAGAGGGCAAGAGGCTACAAGAATCCTCTCCAAACATATGAAAACATGTAAAACTAAACAAAGTTTAAGGCAAAGCACAACCAACTCATGAATTCTACCTTTGTCACTCAATTTGTTTAATTTCAGAAGCAAAGAGAAGGGAAATGGAATACATAAAACATCAATGAACTTAAAATTACATGAATAAAACACCATCAAAACACAGAGCCACAAGGATCCCAACACGTTCTACAAAACCCTGGTCTTTCCTTTGCCAAAAATGCATAAATCAAATGTACAATGAGGTGCCAAGCAATCCCAAGTGTCCAACCCTGAAAATGACTGAGAAATTACATGATATAGGCAAGCTTAACTCATTCCCATGCCTCTAGGGGTCGAGCTCATCATTCTAGGAGCTTTTTCAACCATATCTAAACAAGGAACTGAAAAATAGGCAATGAAACAACTTGTCTCTATATGTTAGGAAACTGATTCATTTAGTTGTTTTTCACTTTTTAGTGAATGAATCTACTAAAACAAGTAAATATGTGCCAAAACTACATCATGTTCATGAAATTACATCAAGGTAGATCAAGAGTAACATCAAAAAGTAAAACTGGTCAAAACTGGTCGAAATTCTAAGCTAAAGAGTGAAAAATAGGCCAAAATTCTCTATGCGCTGCGCCCAAAACCTATATGCATA
Organism: Pinus tabuliformis; assembly: GCA_031772625.1. Taxonomy (NCBI): domain Eukaryota; kingdom Viridiplantae; phylum Streptophyta; class Pinopsida; order Pinales; family Pinaceae; genus Pinus; species Pinus tabuliformis. The sequence goes on from CM062809.1 coordinate 324,382,455, forward strand.
GCACAACTTTGGAGCTGATTTTGAGGACCTTCCCGAAGTTCAAATTGAGCTCATGATAGCTTGTTGGAAAGCCCTACCTGTCTACTTTCCAACCCAAGTGGAATTTCTAGATTTGGATGTCATTTTCCCCTCCAAAACTTCAATCTCCCAAGACTGCTTCCTGTGGGTGCAAAAGGTGGCAGAGAGGTCATTTTTAGGGTGTTTTTTACCCTTTAGGCAACCCAAAACTTGATGAAATCCTTAGGTAATCCATGCGCATGCATAACTTTTGATGAAAAATCCAGAAATAAAATTTTTTCCTCCATAGGACCTCCCAATTATAAGCACACGCCAAGTGGCGCTACGCGTTGGGCAAGAAAATCTATTTTGAAGCCAAAAAATTCAAAATTGACAAAATTTTCTCCAAAATTGCTGAAATTTGGACTAAAGTTCCATGATCAAGTATCATGCTCAGCCAAAGAAGCTTCGGCCAAGATTTGGATCCTATCATGCCTTTTGCATCTTTTTATTTCCCTCCTTAGTCTTGCCTTCAGGATTTTTATCCTTGCATTGCAAACATGTGTTCGTGCCCAATAGTGATTTTTCATGTGCCTGAGCATGTCCTTTTCCTTGCTTGCTTTTGCCAATAGCCTCTCAAGATGAATGTTGATCCTCTCGAGCCAAATATCTCGATCAACTTTTATCTCTTGCTGAATAGGTGTCATCTCATTTAGGCTTCTTTGGGCAGCCTGCCAGTCTTCACGGATGTTTTTCCACCTTTATGAGGCCTCCTGGGTGCATGTACCCCTGTTGGTGAGTCACTGTGGGTCTCCTCCTCATACTCATATGAAGAATCAGATGCCATCATTGCTAGTGAATGAACTATTTTGGAGCTGTAGATGTTGATGTGTTGAAGTGTCTTAAATTGTCTTTGATGATGTGTTTGACTTTGCCACCAAGGGAAAACAGTGATATAGGGGACTGTAGGAGGGGGAAAACAATGAGGGATTTGAGGGATTGTTTGGGATAGGGTCTAGTTAGGGATATAGGGAATTAGGAAATGATTTAGGTGTTTTTTTATATGGACTAGGGTTTGGGTTTGGGACTTTGTAAAATAGGAATTGGGGGTATGGGATTAATGAATTTAGGGGGTATGATTTTGGGGAATAGGGAAAACAAGGGGCGTATGGAATTAGGAAGTGATGAGGTGAGGGGATATTTGGAGGCAAACAGTCAATATAAAACCCTAACAGCAATATCCTTTGCAAATTTTGAAGAGATAGGGTTTGCTTTCCTTTGAATACTCACCATGCAACAAGCACCATCAAACCACCATCAAATTTGGATGAAGAGCAATGGCCAAGGATCAATCTACTTGTATCGATGATAATCCACGCGTTTTGGGCATTTTAGAGCAAGATTTGGTAGTTTTTGGGCTTGCTGGCTGTATGCACCGTGCATCAAACCCAATGCGCTGCGCCAGTGTAAATTTACACTGGAAATCTCAGCCCAATGCGCCGCGCCAGTTATGTGCGCCGTGCCACCTGCCCAATGCGTCACACATTTTTCAGGAGACATTTGGAGGCCTTCCCGGTGTCCGAATTGGGTACAGGATAGCTCGTTGGAAAGGTATTTGAGTCTAATTTCCAACGCACCTATAATTTTTCAATTTTGAGTTCATTTGCCTTATAAAAGATCAAATCTCCCAAGACTGGTCAAAATGTGCCAAATGAGGCTGCCTAAAGGCAGAGTGCTGTTGCAATCAACTTTTTAAGGTCTTCCTCAACTCCAAATTGAGCTCATGATAGCTCATTGGAAATTAAATTGTGTATAGTTGTCGTTTGACTCATCAAGCAAGTCATTTGGCCAACCACGCTAGGAGAAAAATTTATTTTCCCAAGGTCACTTCAGAGGTGCATCAATTCTCCCAAGGCAACTGTATTTTTCACATTTTTATAAAACCATGACACCTGTGTAAAAAGTGAAGGAGGTTTTTTTTCCTTGGCCTATTTTGGACAAAAACCTCTCTCAGGTTTCCCAAATTCATCTTATATTGCTCAGAAACATCATTTGAGTAAAACCTATCCCGATGTGTGGAACAGGGGATTTGTCGAAATGAAGCGAAATGAAGGGGATAAAGGGCTTCTAAATTCTTGCAAAAATTTTTGGAAGTAGAGAGGGATGTTAGGAAGTATGGGAAAGTAGAATTTCAAATATTGAGTCAGGGGAATGTTGGCATTATGATGCATGTGTTGTACTTGATGGAAACCCACTCGTAGAAGAACAACTCACTCATATATAACTAGATGAATCTATAGAAGAGATATAAGATGTGACAAAATACATGGGATGCAGGACAGCTCAAAGGAATCAGATGACAGTTCTCAGTTTGACAAGTTAGCTTTGCCATCAAGTCCAAAGGGGGAGATTGTTGGCATTATGATACAAGTGTTGTCCTTGATGGCAAGATGACAGATTATAGTGCAGCAGTTCAGTAGCAAAGAATTGATGATCAGACTACAAAGAATGAAGAAAGAAGAGTATATACGCAGGTTCACTATATACCAAGTAGGGTATACACGCAGGTTACCAAGTCGCGTATACGCAGGTTTACTATATACCAAGTAGGGTATACATGCAGGTTCACTATATACCAAGTCGCGTGTATGCAGGTTCGCTATATACCAAGTAGGGTATACACGCAGTTTCATGCACGGAAAAGAGCGTACATGTCGGAAAGCTTATTTTTGGGTCCATGGTATTTAGACCTATGGTTTTGGTCTGTGATATTGCATCCATAAGTGTTGATCCCAAGTATTGGGTCGATGGTATTGTTTTATTATGGTTTTGGTCCGTGGTATTGAGCACGGCCTAAGACTATAAAAGGAGAGGAAGATCATTAGGCAAAGGCATTAGAAAAGTCTTGAATATCTGAGGAAGTATGAGATCCAGTATGCAGGTTATGGGTTGATGATGCATTGCTTGATCTGAGCTAAGGAGTGATCTCACCGGTGGATGGAGAACAAGATCTAAGGATAGATCGGGATCAAATAGTTAGAAATGAACTATCTCTATATGATTGATTATGTTTATTCTAGATCTGTATACTGATGCATGTAATGATCTGAACTGGGTATAACTTAAGTTTGAAATCGCTGCAAGTCATGATTGAATATTTATAGATCTGTACGCAGGTTGGCTTTGGTGTAAGCACGTATGTACGCAGGTTGAGTTCATTATAGTAGCATATACCTTTTGAGCTATGATATTTGAAGTTACAGGTGGTTCTGGTTGTTGAAGGGTTCTGATGATAGTTTAAAGGTGTCAGTATTCTGCATATCTTGTTTGATTGTGTTTAGCTTCAGTATTGATGGATGAGAACTAATATTGGATCAGGATCATAATGACTCATATTTATGAGATCTGATCGACTAGATCTGGGTGCTAACAAATATATTATCCTTGTATATGTCATGATCTGGTTATTTCTGAAGTCAGGAAGTGCAGCAAAGCTATGAATAAGTGATTAATGACATATACGCTGGTTCATCTTGATGAAGTTGCGTATACACGTAGGTTCGACATTTCCAAGTAGCGTATGCAGTCTGATGCATGATTTTGATGGTACAGTTGGTTCTGATTGTTATTGCAGAGTTCTGCTCTGTGTTCTGGTGACTGTGTTTTTGACAGGGTTTCAGTGTTTTAGTGATTTAGAGATTGATGATGCTAGTATTGATTGTTTTGTGCTTCAATGATATTTATGGGTCCAGTATGAAAATTTGATGAAACGTGGCCTTTCAGATTATGTGTTGTGCTTCAGGAGTATCCAGTCTGAAAATGTATGAAACGTGGTACTCGGAGGAGAGAATATTGTAGGCCGGCGCCTACGTACTAGTATCTTAGCTAGTACAAGAGCAAAGGGGGTTGGAGCTCCCTTCCAGGAGAGTCTGGAGAACGAGAGAAGGTTGTAGCCTTCTGCAGGTTGTAGCCTGCGTGCTAGTAAAGGACTGCACCAGTACATTGTAAAAGAAGTTTCTTAATAAAGGAAGATAGAAACGAATTGCAGCAGGTGGTTTTCACCCACATTGGGTTTCCACCTTATATCATGGTGTTCATGTGTGTTGCTTATGTGTGTTGATCTATCTGTTTTACTGCTACTGTTGACTATTAATGTGGCTAATAAAGTTCTGATACATCCATTGAAGATCACATAACTGAATCATGAGTTTAATGGTTATACGCTAGTCGCAATAGACACAGTCGCGTATATACGCGGGTATACTTAACTGAAGTAGCGTATATGAATCTGAGTATGAAATAGAAAAAGTTTAATTGATTAGATAATACTGATTCAGCCCCCCTCCCAGTATTATTTCCAACAATTGGTATCAGAGCAGGTCCTTTGGTAGAGGCTTGATCACTTAAAGGAGATCCGTGGAACAATGGGAAAGAAGCTTAAGAAGAAAGCACATAAGCGGAAGAAGACATCTCAGAAGAACTATGACAGTGGGAGAATCGATTGGGGATTAGGTATAAGAAGCTCTTCAGATTCAGAATCATTTTAGAATGAAGATGAACTATCAGTTATGAATTTTCTATCCTCTGATGTTCCAGCTATCTATCCATTTGGAAAAGATGAAAGTGATAGCGAAACAACTGAATTTTCTCTTATGGGTGAACAAGAAAGATATCAAATAGAGGCAGAATTTAAAAGTCTAACAAACAAAATTAGAACTCAAGAAGAACTTTTGAACATAAAGGATGGTGCCTTCAAAGAAGCTGCTACTAGACTAAAGACTCAACGAGAGTTATTCAAGGACAAATATAAAAAATTGCAGGATGAAGTAACATCTCTAAGAAATGAAGTCATTAAAAAGAACACAACAATCAAGGAGCTCAAAGATCGATCCAGTTACTATGAAAGTCTTGAAGCTACGACACTCTCGCTAAAGGAAGAACTTGAAGAAACAAAGAAGCAGAATAAAGATCTACTCCAAGCTATTGAAAACAAGAAAACGAAGTTATCAGCTTAAAATCTCAACTAGAATGTGCCTTTAGAATTCGTCAAATGCAGCAGGAGGTGAATGAAGAACAAGAAAAGGAGATTCTCAAACTAGGGCAACAAATGGAAGAAGGAAGAAAATCTGAAGAAACTTTGAAGAAGCAATGTATGGAAAAGGAAGAAGAACTTCAGGTTGAGGTAAATATCTTGAAAGGTAGATTAGAAGTAAAGGATAAGCTCTTACGATTTCAAGATAGTACTAAAGTCTTGGATGATATTCTTAATAGTCAAAGGTCTGCTGCTATCAAAACTGGTCTTGGTTTTCATGAATCTGTTGAAGGTGAATCTAGTTCACAACGTGAGGTAAGGAACTCTAAAGAGAAATCTAAAATGATCAACAAGGAGATAAGAGAGATGAGAGGTCAACCCCATCAACAATCAAGGAAAGAGATTCTTCAAAGAAAATCTTTTACTCCTGACTATGGAAGTAATAGTCGGCCATTTACTCAGATGAATAATATTTGAATGTTATGAATGTCATAATCTTGGACATGTTGCAACTAGATGTAGAAGAAGAATGGTTCAAGATCATCACATTCCAGGTACTTTAATGGATATTGCTTTTCTTGCAATATGTTTGGTCACAAAGCTGCTGATTGCTATAGGAGGAATATGAAACATGTAAGATGTTATGCATGTAACAAGCTTGGACATATAGCAGAGGAATGCAGGAACAAAGGATGGACATCACACCAAAAGGAGAAAAAATCACCACCTGGACCCCCACCATTGTTCCTCTCAAAATTTTCAGTTTCCTTAATTATAGCGCAGTTTACTATTTTTAGCAGTTTTCGTGTCCTAAACTTCCGGAGCCGTTTTGAGGCCCTAAACGACGTTTTCCTAAACGACTTTTTTTGGGAAATCTAGCTCCGAGATTTTTTAGATAAAAAATCGTATTTTCCGTTGTATTCCTCAGAGAGATCTTTCCAACGGGCTATCATGCGCGTAAAACGGAGATCGTATGCCAACGTTACAACCCCGGGAAGTTGATGTACCAATTTACCCAAACGGAGCCCATAGTTTGGCGTTTCATCTTCTAGGGTTAGGTTTTGGAATGTTAAGGGTTTTCCATTATTTCTCAACAATAAATAGGCCTTTGGGCCTCATTGTAAGACAGTTTAGAGGCATGTAGCCGACACATCTCTTCTCAGAGATAAGCTACCATCGCCCTAGTTGGGTTATTTATATTTCTATTTGTAAGCATATTTCAGTATTTTACAGTAATGAAATGAAGTATTATTTCCGCTGCATATCTATCTTTATGGTTATCTCTGTATTTTATTGCGTTCCTGTTTAAATCCGGATTAGTGGTATCAGAGCGGTCTGTTTTTTTCTCTGTTTTTCTTTGCATGTCCCCAACGAGGTCGGGATATAAGAAGTTAGGGCTTGAATTGGTCGAACCTTTGCTAGACCAGCCTCGCAAATCCCAACGACCTCCCATGGCTGATGAGAAGAAAGACGAGGGGGTAGGAGATCCTATCAAAATCTTGCTCGAAGAAGCCCTCGAGCGACAACGGAACGCGATGATGGATAGTTTTGCCCAGATCCTTCAGCGGCTACCTAGAGGTGACACATTGGCTTCCAACAGCTACTCTGGAAATGCCACGCCCTTTAAGGTACAAGTTAATTTTGAAATCCCCATATTCGAGGGTCAGATAGACGCGGATGCCGTAGATAAATGGTTAAATCTGCTAGAGGGTTATTTTTCTGTTCATGAATTTTCGAGTCGGGAAAAGATTGTTTTTGCTCTTCTCAAAGCAGCCCCCCACGTCAAAGACTGGTGGGAAACCTACTGCGAACAGAAGGATGAAAATACTGGCTCACTATTTTCAGCCGCACCCACCTGGAATTCATTCCGAGATGCCATCAAGAAGCAGTACTACCCTGTCGGAAGCTATGAGGATGAATACATAAAGTGGACCACGCTGCGGCAGGGAAGGGACCAAGACATGCCGGAGTTCACCAATCTTTTCCATACCCTTCGCACAAAGTTGGGAATCAAGGATACGGAGCAGCATTTGATACTCAAATATCGCGGCTGCCTGCATAAGTACATCTAGGAAGAAATAGAATTCCTGAACATCTCCTCGCTTGGCACAACATATCGATATGCCGTCAAGATCGAGCAGAAGTTTAAACAAAGGAAGCGAGACTTTGGATCTGCGAATCAGAAGCAAGGGAAAGGTGCCCCTAAACCACAGAACAAAGGACAAAGCCAAGGCGGGGCAGCCCAAGACAACCCGCCAAAGCTGCAAGCAAAGAATAGTGTCGTGAAGCCGAAAAAGGACACGGGAAAATGGTGTGATTTCCATAAGAGCTCCACTCACAACACAAGTGAGTGTCGGGCCAAGCAGTCACTGGTGGCTAAGCTAAAGGTTTCAGAATCAGATGCATGTTCCGACTCTGAGTCAGAACCCGACAAGGGGAATGACAAAGGGAAGCAGATCATTGATGCAGATCCCAACGCCACTATTGCTACCGCCAAGGTCCAGAAAAATGAACCCGAAGATCCAGACGAGGAGGAGCGTCTCTTCCACTCCCAGATGTGGGTAAAGGGCTCCCCATTACAGTTCATTGTCAATAGCGGGAGCCAAAAGAACCTCATTTCGGCAGAGGTCATGAAGCGGTTGGGCTTACCAACCACAGCACATCCACAACCATACACCATCGGGTGGCTTCACCAAGGACGGGATCTTCGTGTGAGCCAGCAGTGTCGCCTTCCATACAACATCAAACCCTTCACGGATGAGGTATTGTGTGACAATGCTCCCCTTGAAGTTCGTGATGCATTATTAGGGCAACCATACTTGTGGAAGTGACATGCTGTGTATGAATCAAGACCCCGTGCTGTTATTATTACATTGGGAAACAAGTTGTACAGGATACCAGAGGTAGCACCATCTACCGCCATCTCTTTGATTACTGCAAAACAATGCAGTAAGCTCATTTCCAAAACCGGGAAATTTGTGTTCTTGATGATACGCCCTCAAGGAAAGAAGAAGACGGTGGCCACAGCCTCCAGGCAGGGCCCTTCTGCACGACAACTACAGATGGACAAGGTCGTGGAGGAATACGAGGACATCTTCACCTCCCCCGCAGGGGTCCCTCTGCACTGTCAGGTCAAGCACTCCATCGATCTGACCCCAGGTTCGCTGCTACCCAATGGACCAATTTATCGGCGCTCCATTCTGGAGAACGATGAAATCAAGAGGTAGATTCAGGAGCTGCTGCAGAAAGGTCACATCCGTTCGAGTTCATCGCCTTGTGGGAGCCCGATCGTGTTGGTACAGAAGAATGATGAGACTTGGAGACTCTGTATTGACTATCGGGTGCTGAACAAGATCACTGTCCGTAATAGGTACCCGATCCCACGGATTGATGACCTCGTGGACCAACTAAAGGGGGAAAAATATTTTAGCAAGATCGATCTAAAGTCAGGATGTCACCAGGTACCAATCGAACCCTCTGATGTGTGGAAGACTGCCTTCAAAGCCAAGGAGGGCCTTTTCGAATGGTTGGTTATGCCTTTTGGATTGACGAATGCTCCTGCAACCTTCATGAGGCTAATGGATGACATCTTGCGGCCATTCACCAACTCATTTGTAGTGGTATACTTGGATGACATTCTGATCTTCAGCCAGAGTTGGGAAGAGCAAATCCACCACATCCAACAGGTTCTCCAAACACTACGGCAACACAAGCTATGTGCCAATTTGGAGAAATGCACTTTTGGCATGACCCAGGTTCAGTATCTAGGATACATTATTGATGAACAGGGAGTGCATGTGGATCCAGCCAAGATCCAAGTCATTCGGAATTGGCCATCTCCAACCACTCTGACAGAGCTTCGCAGCTTTCTAGGTCTTGCCAAACTGACCATTAAGAAGCAAGGCCTCTATAACCCGCTGCCTACCCCTAGTCGACCTTGGGAATCCATCTCCATGGATTACATGTCAGGCCTTCCTTCCACTAAGCATGGAAATGACTGTGTTTTTGTGGTCGTCGACAGGTTCTCGAAGATGGCCATTATGGCAGCCTGCAAGAAGAATATCACAGCAGAAGCCACTGCTAAACTCTTCTTCGAACGAGTGTGGGTGCACTTTGGGATCCCACAGTCTATCATCTCAGATAGGGATAGTCGGTTTCTCAGTACATTTTGGTCCAGCCTCTGGTCAATGCTAGACACCAAACTAACTAAATCCACAGCTTTTCATCCTCAAACTGATGGCCAGACAGAGGTTGTCAATAGGATGATTGTACACATTCTGTGCATGTACAACTCAAAGCATCCACGCACATGGGATGAGAGCCTCCCCTATGTTCAGCACAGCTACAACCGAGTTCTTCATAGCTCGACTTGCCATAGCCCTTTTCAGGTGGGCTTGGGATTCCAGCCACTATGCCCCATTGATGTGGCCATGCCACTTGCAGCTACTCACACAGATTCAACTCATGTCCAGTCCGAAACAGACAAGGCAACCAGCTTCATTGAACACATCCAACATATTCGCCAGCAGGTCCATGACATTCTGGAGAAATCAAATGCCAAGTACAAGCAGCGACATGATCAACATCGGGTGCCACACAAGTTTCAGGTGGGCGACAAAGTCTGGTTGCATTTGCAAAAGGAACGCCTTACTGGAGCCTATCGGAAACTGAGACCACTCCGATATGGTCCCTACACCATTACTAAGGCTGTGGGAGACAATGCATTTGAACTCAGCATTCCCCCATTCCTTGGCCTGCACCCAGTGTTCAATGTGGACTGCCTGCGGCCATACTTTCCACCATTGCTAGATACATCCGACATTGCAGAATAGCTCACACCCACAGAATTAAATCCAGATTGCATGGAACAAGCTGCAGCTGATCGAATCATGGACACACAGATCAAGAATACTCGCCAACAGAATATTCAACTGTATCGAGTTGTCAAAGTAGGCCAACTCCTTCACAATGGCAAGTGGCTCACCAGGGACCAAGTTTAGCAAAAGTTTCCCCATCTCATGGAGGAACTCAACGCAATGGGGACCATTGCTTCCTAAGGGGGGAGGAATGATCCAGGTGGATATTGGTGGCCACCTGCCAAGTCCACCTGGACCCCCACCATTGTTCCTCTCAACATTTTCAGTTTCCTTAATTATAGCGCAGTTTACTATTTTTAGCAGTTTTTCGGGTCCTAAACTTCCGGAGCCGTTTTGAGGCCCTAAACGACGTTTTTTGGGAAATCTAGCTCCATGATTTTTTAGATAAAAAATCATCTTTTCCGTTGTAGTCCTCAGAGAGATCTTTCCAACGGGCTATCATGCGCGTAAAACGGAGATCGTATGCCAAAGTTACGACCCCGGGAAGTTGATGTACCAATTTACCCAAACGGGGCCCATAGTTTGGCGTTTCATCTTCTAGGGTTAGGTTTTGGAATGTTAAGGGTTTTCCATTGTTTCTCAACAATAAATAGGCCTTCGAGCCTCATTGTAAGACAGTTCAGAGGCATGTAGCCAACACATCTCTTCTCAGAGATAAGCTACCATCGCCCTAGCTGGGTTATTTCTATTTCTATTTGTAAGCATATTTCAGTATTTTACAGTAACGAAATGAAGTATTATTTCCGCTGCATATCTGTCTTTATGGTTATCTCTGTATTTTATTGCGTTCCTGTTTAAATCCGGATCAATATGGAAGAAGAAGGAAGTACAGTCAGAAAGATGTGGCACAGCACAATGTACTCAGATACAACACAGCACAGACATATCAGACTCAGAGGGAGCTGAAAGTATAAAACTTAATATGGCTACTGTTGACTGTTAATATGGCTAATAATGTTCTGATGCATCCATTGAAGATCACATAACTGAATCATGAGTTTAATGGTTATATGCTAGTTGCAATAGACACAGTCGCATATATACGAGGGTATACTTAACTGAAGTAGCGTATATGAATCTGAGTATGAAATAGAAAAAGTTTAATTGATTAGATAATACTGATTCACCCCCCCTCTCAGTATTATTTCCAACAATTGGTATCAGAGCAGGTCCTTTGGTAGAGGCTTGATCGCTTAAAGGAGATCCGTGGAACAATGGGAAAGAAGCTTAAGAAGAAAGCACATAAGCGGAAGAAGACATCTCAGAAGAACTATGACAGTGGGAGAATTGATTGGGGATTAGGTATAAGAAGCTCTTCAGATTCATAATCATTTCAGAATGAAGATGAACTATCAGATATGAATTTTCTATCCTCTGATGTTCCAGCTATCTATCCATTTGGAAAAGATGAAAGTGATAGCGAAACAACTGAATTTGCTCTTATGGGTGAACAAGAAAGATATCAAATAGAGGCAGAATTTAAAAGTCTGACAAACAAAATTAGAACTGAAGAAGAACTTTTGAACATAAAGGATGGTGCCTTCAAAGAAGCTGCTACTAGACTAAAGACTCAACGAGAGTTATTCAAGGACAAATATCAAAAATTGCAGGATGAAGTAACATCTCTAAGAAATGAAGTCATTAAAAAGAACACAACAACCAAGGAGCTCAGAGATCGATCCAGTTATTATGAAAGTCTTGAAGCTACGACCCTCTCGCTAAAAGAAGAACTTGAAGAAACAAAGAAGCAGAATAAAGATCTACTCCAAACTATTGAAAAACAAGAAAACGAAGTTATCAGCTTAAAATCTCAGCTAGAATGTGCCTTCAGAATTCGTCAAATGCAGCAAGATGTGAATGAAGAACAAGAAAAGGAGATTCTCAAACTAAGGCAACAAATGGAAGAAGGGAGAAAATCTGAAGAAACTTTGAAGAAGCAATGTCTGGAAAAGGAAGAACAACTTCAGGTTGAGGTAAATATCTTGAAAGGTAAATTAGAAGAAAAGGATAAGCTCTTACGATTTCAAAATAGTACTAAAGTCTTGGATGATATTCTTAATAGTCAAAGGTCTCCTACTATCTAAACTTGTCTTGGTTTTCATGAATCTGTTGAAGGTGAATCTAGTTCACAAGGTGAGGCAAGGAACTCTAAAGAGAAATCTAAAATGATCAGCAAGGAGATAAGAGAGATGAGAGCTCAACCCTATCAACAATCAAGGAAAGAGATTCTTCAAAGAAAATCTTTTACTCCTAACTATGGAAGTAATAGTCGGCCATTTACTCAGATGAATAATATTGAATGTTATGAATGTCATAATCTTGGACATGCTGCAGCTAGATGTAGAAGAGGAATGGTTCAAGATCATCACACAGAAAGATCATCACATTCCAGGGACTTTAATGGATATTGTTTTTCTTGCAATATGTTTGGTCACAAAGCTGCTGATTGCTACAGGAGGAATATGAAACATGTAAGATGTTATGCATGTAACAAGCTTGGACATATAGCAAAGGAATGCAAGAACAAAGGACGGACATCACACCAAAAGGAGAAAACATCATCACACTTGAAGATATGGAAGAAGAAGGAAGTACAGTCAGAAAGATGTGGCACAGCACAATGTACTCAGATACAACACAACACAGACATATCAGACTCAGAGGGAGCTGAAAGTATAAAACTTCAGTTTCCTGAATCTCATACACAAGTTTCATAAAGGGAAGTCGCTTATATACGTGAGTTAGACACTGCAAAGTCGCGTATATGTCAGTCTGAGGAAAAGAAGTGGGGATAGGCTCAAAAAAAGCATCTGATATGATTCAGTCCATTATTTGCTCTATTGGTTAATAGTCACAGTCTGCTAAGGATGTGTGGAAATGTTTTGATACTTGTTTAGAAGTGTTTTGATCCTAACTTGATGATGATGATGTCTTGATGCTTATTGCTGATATATGCATGATCAGATCTAACAAATGGCACAAGTTGAGGGGGAGCATATGCCTTTAATAATGCATTGTTGGCATTATGGTTAATAGTCCTTGGTGATGATGCTTATATGGCTAAATGATATATCTTGCTATTATGTGGTTGTGAGTTGTCTATGATAAAATCTCATATGATTCTTGGGGTTACATAGTAGATGTTCAGATTAGATTTATGGTTGATTCTTTGATGATGCATATATGGTGCTTACATGGTGATCTTCATAAGGATAAGGAGAAGTACAAAGCTTGAATACACATCTTCCTCACTTGATGATGAGTCACTCATATGCTGTTGTTGTCATATGCATAAATATCATACTGTTATGATGCAGGCACTCATGTGGTTAAGGATTGTTGCTATTGATGATATCAAGAAGTTTTGTCAAATGAGCTTGAGCTCAAGTTACATAGTGCTGATGCATGGATAACTACTCAAAGTTGCTTTGTTGGAGACATGATGATGAGTTCTTATCTATATGATGATAGGTTGATACTTACATATGTTGATTGATGCAGATATTCCCAAGTAATGATACTTGGATCATGTAGAGCTTGATGTTGATAAAATGGCTATGGTGGTTTCACATATGATACAATGCAAATGATTTCATGATGATGTTTTAAAAGGATGAGTTGACATCTATGTTCAGACATACCTTGTTACAGGACATTTACAGGTTGCTGATATGGAAAAGGTTGTACGCGAGTTTCATAAGGACCATCCGCGTATATACGCTTGTTTATGTGGATACAGTCGCGTATATGATAATTTGAAGGAAATCAGTGGGTAAAACTTAGAATGAGAAGATTTTGATATAGACCATCTGACACAGGTTCAGGGGGAGCAGATAAACTTCAAATAATGCATTGTTGGCATTACCTATATACCAAGTAGGGTATACACACAGTTTCATGCACGGAAAAGCGCGTACATGTCGGAAAGCTTATTTTTAGGTCCATGGTATTTAGACCTATGGTTTTGGTCTGTGGTATTGCACCCATAAGTGTTGATCCGAAGTATTGGGTCGATGATATTGTTTTATTATGGTTTTGGTCCGTGGTATGGAGCAAGGCCTAAGACTATAAAAGGAGAGGAAGATCATTAGGCAAAGGCATTAGAAAAGTCTTGAATATCTGAGGAAGTATGAGATCCAGTATGCAAGTTATGGGTTGATGATGCATTGCTTGATCTGAGCTAAGGAGGGATCTCACCGGTGGATGGAGAACAAGATCTAAGGATAGATCGGGATCAAATGGTTTGAAATGAACTATCTCTATATGATTGATTATGTTTATTCTAGATCTGTATACTGACGCATGTAATGATCTGAACTGGGTATAACTTAAGTTTGAAATCGCTGCAAGTCATGATTGAATATTTATAGATCTGTACACGGGTTGGCTTTGGTGTAAGCGCGTATGTACGCAGGTTGAGTTCATTGTAGTAGCGTATACCTTTTGAGCTATGATATTTGAAGTTACAGGTGGTTCTGGTTGTTGAAGGGTTCTGATGATAGTTTAAAGGTGTCAGTATTCTGCATATCTTGTTTGATTGTGTTTAGCTTCAGTATTGATGGATGAGAACTAATATTGGATCAGGATCATAATGACTCATATTTATGAGATCTGATGGACTAGATCTGGGTGCTAACACATATATTATCCTTGTATATGTCATGATCTGGTTATGTCTAAAGTCAGGAAGTGCAACAAAGTTATGAATAAGTGATTAATGACATATACGCTGGTTCATCTTGATGAAGTTGCGTATACACGCAGGTTCGACATTTCCAAGTAGCGTATGCAGTCTGATGCATGATTTTGATGGTACAGTTGGTTCTGATTGTTATTGCGCAGTTCTTCTCTGTGTTTTGGTGACTGTGTTGTTGACAAGGTTTCAGTGTTTCAGTGATTCAGAGATTGATGATGCTAGTATTGATTGTTTTGTGCTTCAATGATATTTATGGGTCCAGTATGAAAATTTGATGAAACGTGGCCTTTTAGATTATGTGTTGTGCTTCAGGAGTATCCAGTCAGAAAATGTATGAAACGTGGTACCCAGAGGAGAGAAGATTGTAGGCCGGCGCCTACGTACTAGTATCTTAGCTAGTACAAGAGCAAAGGGGGTTGGAGCTCCCTTCCAGGAGAGTCTGGAGAACGAGAGAAGGTTGTAGCCTTCTGCAGGTTGTAGCCTGTGTGCTGGTAAAGGACTGCACCAGTACATTGTAAAATAAGTTTCTTAATAAAGGAAGATAGAAACGAATTGCAGTAGGTGGTTTTCACCCACATTGGGTTTCCACCTTATATCATGGTGTTCATGTGTGTTGCTTATGTGTGTTGATCTATCTGTTTTACTGCTACTGTTGACTGTTAATATGGCTAATAATGTTCTGATGCATCCATTGAAGATCACATAACTGAATCATGAGTTTAATGGTTATACGCTAGTTGCAATAGACACAGTTGCGTATATACGCGGGTATACTTAATTGAAGTAGCATATATGAATCTGAGTATGAAATAGAAAAAGTTTAATTGATTAGATAATACTGATTCACCCCCCCTCTCAGTATTATTTCCAACAATTGGTATCAGAGCAGGTCCTTTGGTAGAGGCTTGATCGCTTAAAGGAGATCCGTGGAACAATGGGAAAGAAGCTTAAGAAGAAAGCACATAAGCGGAAGAAGACATCTCAGAAGAACTATGACAGTGGGAGAATTGATTGGGGATTAGGTATAAGAAGCTCTTCAGATTCAGAATCATTTCAGAATGAAGATGAACTATCAGGTATGAATTTGCTATCCTCAGATGTTCCAGCTATCTATCCATTTGGAAAAGATGAAAGTGATAGCGAAACAACTGAATTTTCTCTTATGGGTGAACAAGAAAGATATCAAATAGAGGCAGAATTTAAAATTCTGACAAACAAAATTAGAACTCAAGAAGAACTTTTGAACATAAAGGATGGTGCCTTCAAAGAAGCTGCTACTAGACTAAAGACTCAACGAGAGTTATTCAAGGATAAATATCAAAAATTGCAGGATGAAGTAACATCTCTAAGAAATGAAGTCATTAAAAAGAACACAACAATCAAGGAGCTCAGAGATCGATCCAGTTATTATGAAAGTCTTGAAGCTACGACCCTCTCGGAAAAGGAAGAACTTGAAGAAACAAAGAATCAGCATAAAGATCTACTCCAAGCTATTGAAAAACAAGAAAACGAAGTTATCAGCTTAAAATCTCAGCTAGAATGTGCCTTCAGAATTCGTCAAATGCAGCAGGATCTGAATGAAGAACAAGAAAAGGAGATTCTCAAACTAAGGCAACAAATGGAAGAAGGAAGAAAATCTGAAGAAACTTTGAAGAAGCAATGTCTGGAAAAGGAAGAACAACTTCAGGTTGAGGTAAATATCTTGAAAGGTAAATTAGAAGAAAAGGATAAGCTCTTACGATTTCAAGATAGTACTAAAGTCTTGGATGATATTCTTAATAGTCAAAGGTCTCCTGCTATCAAAACTGGTCTTGGTTTTCATGAATCTGTTGAAGGTGAATCTAGTTCACAAGGTGAGGCAAGGAACTCTAAAGAGAAATCTAAAATGATCAACAAGGAGATAAGAGAGATGAGAGGTCAACCCCATCAACAATCAAGGAAAGAGATTCTTCAAAGAAAATCTTTTACTCCTAACTATGGAAGTAATAGTCGGCCATTTACTCAGATGAATAATATTGAATGTTATGAATGTCATAATCTTGGACATGTTGCAGCTAGATGTAGAAGAAGAATGGTTCAAGATCATCACACAAAAAGATCATCACATTCCAGGTACTTTAATGGATATTGTTTTTCTTGCAATATGTTTGGTCACAAAGCTGCTAATTTCTACAGGAGGAATATGAAACATGTAAGATGTTATGCATGTAACAAGCTTGGACATATAGCAAAGGAATGCAGGAACAAAGGACGGACATCACACCAAAAGGAGAAAACATCATCACACTTGAAGATATGGAAGAAGAAGGAAGTACAGTCAGAAAGATGTGGCACAGCACAATGTACTCAGATACAACACAACACAGACATAACAGACTCAGGGGGAGCTGAAAGTATAAAACTTCAGTGTCCTGAATCTCATACGCAAGTTTCATAAAGGGAAGTCACGTATATGTCAGTCTGAGGAAAAGCAGTGGGGACAGGCTCAGAAAAAGGATCTGATATGATTCAGTCCATTATTTGCTCTATTGGTTAATAGTCACAGTCTACTGAGGATGTGTGGAAATGTTTTGATACTTGTTTAGAAGTGTTTTGATCCTAACTTGATGATGATGATGTCTTGATGCTTATTACTAATATATGCATGATCAGATCTAACAAATGGCACAGGTTGACGGGGAGCATATGCCTTTAATAATGCATTGTTGGCATTATGGTTAATAGTCCTTGGTGATGATGCTTATATGGCTAAATGATATATCTTGCTATTATGTGGTTGTGAGTTGTCTATGATAAAATCTCATATGATTCTTGGGGTTACATAGTAGATGTTTAGATCAGATTTATGGTTGATTCTTTGATGATGCATATATGGTGCTTACATGGTGATCTTCATAAGGATAAGGAGAAGTACAAAGCTTGAATACACATCTTCCTCACTTCATGATGAGTCACTCATATGCTGCTGTCATCATATGCATAAAGATCATACAGTTATGATGCAGGCACTCATGTGGTTAAGGATTGTTGCTGTTGATGATATCAAGAAGTTTTGTCAAATGAGCTTGAGCTCAAGATACATAGTGTTGATGCATGGATGACTACTCAAAGTTGCTTTGTTGGAGACATGATGATGAGTTCTTATCTATATGATGATAGGTTGATACTTACATATGTTGATTGATGCAGATATTCCCAAGTAATGATACTTGGATCATGTAGAGCTTGATGTTGATAAAATGGCTATGGTGGTTTCACATATGATACAATGTGAATGATTTCATGATGATGTTTTAAAAGGATGAGTTGACATCTATGTTCAGACATTCCTTGTTACAGGACATTTACAGTTTACTGATATGGAAAAGGTTATATGCGAGTTTCATAAGGACCATCTGCGTATATACGCTAGTTTATGTGGATACAGTCGCGTATATGATAATTTGAAGGAAATCAGTGGGTCAAACTCAAAATGAGAATATTCTGATATAGACCATCTGACACAGGTTCAGGGGGAGCAGATAAACTTCAAATAATGCATTGTTGGCATTACCTTAGAAGATCTTGGTTCAAGTACTCAAGCTGTTGTTGGTTTTAGGTGGAACAGAGGCAGTGGGTGAACAAAAGGAAATCTTGGTTGCTGATCTGAATGGTGATTGACAGATGCTGCCGATATTAGTTATTGCTGACTTTCATAAGTCTTGCTCTAGATATTTTGTCTCTATATATCTCTTTTGTGGTATCTCTTTCATGGTGTCAAGGTCATGTAACGGCCTATATTGGTTTCCCCACTATGCCTGGGATGAAGATGTAATGTTCTTGTTTTATCATGTGTAAACTTTTGATGTATCCCCACTTGGTTGGGTGGATGAGTCAATTCTAGTATATCCCCACTTGGTTGGGAAATGGATGTATGTATTGAGTCTTTTGGTGATAGGAAGGTCTTTTATGATGTATAAGTCATGGTTCTTCTTGAAGAACATATTTTTGCAGATCTTGCCTACAGTCAGGAAGAGCATGAACAACACACCTCAGCAGTACAGAGACTCGGCATGTACTCAGGGGGAGCATGGACAGATTAGTACACCTTGGCATATACAAAGGGGGAGCTCATTCAGAGATTTCAACAGATACTCAGGGGGAGTATGGACAGCGGAATGTTCAGCAAAGGAAGAGAATATCTTGGTCCACCCTTTGCCCTTGATGTCAAAGGGGGAGAGTGATTTGGTGTTGTTTCCATCAAGTCCAAAGGGGGAGATTGTTGGCATTATGATGCATGTGTTGTACTTGATGGCAACCCACTCGTAGAAGAAAAACTCACTTATATATAACTAGATGAATCTATAGAAGAGATATCAGATGTGACAAAATACATGGGATGCAGGATAGCTCAAAGGAATCAGATGACAGTTCTCAGTATGACAAGTTAGCTTTGCCATCAAGTCCAAAGGGGGAGATTGTTGGCATTATGATACAAGTGTTGTCCTTGATGGCAAGATGACAGATTATAGTGCAGCAGTTCAGTAGCAAAGAATTGATGATCAGACTACAAATAATGAAGAAAGAAGAGTATATACGTAGGTTCACTATATACCAAGTAGGGTATACATGCAGGTTCACTATATACCAAGTCGCGTATACACAAGTTAACTATATACCAAGTAGGATATACACGCAGGTTCACTATATACCAAGTCGCGTATACGCAGGTTCGCTATATACCAAGTAGGGTATACACGCAGTTTCATGCGCGGAAAAGCACATACGTGTCGGAAAGCTTATTTTTGGGTCCGTGGTATTTAGACCTATGGTTTTGGTCCATGGTATTGCACCCATAAGTGTTGATCCCAAGTATTGGGTCGATGGTATTGTTTTATTATGGTTTTGGTCCGTGGTATTGAGCAAGGCCTAAGACTATAAAAGGAGAGGACGATCATTAGGCAAAGGCATTAGAAAAGTCTTGAATATTTGAGGAAGTATGAGATCCAGTATGTAGGTTATGGGTTGATGATGCATTGCTTGATCTGAGCTAAGGAGGGATCTCACCGGTGGATGGAGAACAAGATCTAAGGATAGATCGGGATCAAATGGTTAGAAATGAACTATCTCTATATGATTGATTATGTTTATTCTAGATCTGTATACTGACGCATGTAATGATCTGAACTGGGTATAACTTAAGTTTGAAATCGCTGCAAGTCATGATTGAATATTTATAGATCTGTACATGGGTTGGCTTTGGTGTAAGCGCGTATGTACACAGGTTGAGTTCATTATAGTAGCACATACCTTTTGAGCTATGATATTTGAAGTTACAGGTGGTTCTGGTTGTTGAAGGGTTCTGATGACAGTTTAAAGGTGTCAGTATTCTGCATATCTTGTTTGATTGTGTTTAGCTTCAGTATTGATGGATGAGAACTTATATTGGGTCAGGATCATAATGACTCATATTTATGAGATCTGATGGACTAGATCTGGGTGCTAACACATATATTATCCTTGTATATGTCATGATCTGGTTATGTCTGAAGTCAGGAAGTGCAGAAAAGTTATGAATAAGTGATTAATGACATATACGCTGGTTCATCTTGATGAAGTTGCGTATACACGCAGGTTCGACATTTCCAAGTAGCGTATGCAGTCTGATACATGATTTTGATGGTACAGTTGGTTCTGATTGTTATTGCAGAGTTCTGCTCTGTGTTCTGGTGACTGTGTTGTTGACAGGGTGTCAGTGTTTCAGTGATTTAGAGATTGATGATGCTAGTATTGATTGTTTTGTGCTTCAATGATATCTATGGGTCCAGTATGAAAATTTGATGAAACATGGCCTTTCATATTATGTGTTGTTCTTCAGGAGTATCCAGTCTGAAAATGTATGAAACGCGGTATTCGGAGGAGAGAAGATTGTAGGCCGGCGCCTACGTACTAGTATCTTAGCTAGTACAAGAGCAAAGGGGGTTGGAGCTCCCTTCCAGGAGAGTCTGGAGAATGAGAGAAGGTTGTAGCCTTCTGCAGGTTGTAGCCTGCGTGCTGGTAAAGGACTGCACAGGTACATTGTAAAATAAGTTTCTTAATAAAGGAAGATAGAAACGAATTGCAGCAGGTGGTTTTCACCCACATTGGGTTTCCACCTTATATCATGGTGTTCATGTGTGTTGCTTATGTGTGTTGATCTATCTGTTTTACTGCTACTGTTGACTGTTAATATGGCTAATAATTTTCTGATGCATCCATTGAAGATCACATAACTGAATCATGAGTTTAATGGTTATACGCTAGTTGCAATAGACACAATCGCGTATATACGCGGGTATACTTAACTGAAGTAGCGTATATGAATATGAGTATGAAATAGAAAAAGTTTAATTGATTAGATAATACTGATTCACCCCCCCTCTCAGTATTATTTCCAACAGGGAAGGGGTCCAAAAAGGAAAAACACAGGTCTAGCCTGGAAAATTGCCAAGTTGTAGCAAGAAACTAGGGTTTGTGCAAAAATGAGGAATTTGATGGATCTAAGTGATGGAAAGTGTTTAATAAGGTACATTAAGGATAAGGGAAGGTGTATGAACATCAGGATACAAGTTTTGCTGATGATTTGACCATCCAAGAGAAATTACCTTCAAAACCCTAGGAGAGGGAAATGAACCTTACCTAGGCACAACTGAAGCATGAACAAGGTGTAAAATGACCCAGTGGAACTTGACATGATGATGACAACCATCTGAATGATGGTACACTCAGGTGAATGGTGACATGGACCGACATTTGGACAAATTTGAAAGGAGTAAAAGCAAACCCTAGACCTAATACCTAGTGACCAAATTTTACTTGAAGACTCACTGAAATGACAAAATTTGACCTTGACACCTTAAAATCACTTTGTAAGAGCATGTTTGATCACTGGAGGAAGGCTGCAAAGACTGACACTAACATTGGCTCCAATGGGGATGGTAGCTCCTTGGAGGTGCCAAGAACAGCAGATCTTTGGGAGAGCAGACCAATGCCTTATCCATTGGGCAATGGAGTCAATAACTTCGACAAACCAAAACCAATATCTTGACAACAAAACATCGAAACTCAAGACTCAAGACTCATAATTGAAATGAGTAAGACTAACTCAAACTGAAACAGGATACTCAAAAGCTGAAACTAGACTTTCAGCAACTGAAACTAGACACTCAAAACTGACGAAAACAAAATATGACTCAGGACTTACTTAACTGAAACAAGTACTTACAAAGCTTTTTTAATGGCAGCAGACCATCAAGATTTGAGGGTTTCAAATCATGATGACAACCACCTGTCTAATGATGAAATATGTACAATCATGTGTAGTGGGCCTTCCAATGTAACCAATCGAGCAGATGGCTACATATTGAAATTCTGCTCTCATTTTCCCTAAGCAGGTAGAACGATGTACATGTAGGCAACTCACAATAACAACTAAAACCAAGGCTTATGCTAACAAACTAGGCAACATTTATCTTTTCTAATGCTTGCAAAAGAATGTCGAAAGGATCTTGAAAGTCCTGAAGCACTAGCTTATCTTGATATCCAGCAGCAAAAATACAAGTACTCCCTTCATTCTGATCTGAAAGAACATTTGATTTCCGAGTGATAGGAAGGCATAGAGAGGTATTAGCTTGTGTTATCTGAGTGGGTAAAGGGCTCCCCATTACAGTTCATTGTCAATAGCGGGAGCCAAAAGAACCTCATTTCGGCAGAGGTCATGAAGCGGTTGGGCTTACCAACCACAGCACATCCACAACCATACACCATCGGGTGGCTTCACCAAGGACGGGATCTTCGTGTGAGCCAGCAGTGTCGCCTTCCATACAACATCAAACCCTTCACGGATGAGGTATTGTGTGACATTGCTCCCCTTGAAGTTCGTGATGCATTATTAGGGCAACCATACTTGTGGAAGTGACATGCTGTGTATGAATCAAGACCCCGTGCTGTTATTATTACATTGGGAAACAAGTTGTACAGGATACCAGAGGTAGCACCATCTACCGCCATCTCTTTGATTACTGCAAAACAATGCAGTAAGCTCATTTCCAAAACCGAGAAATTTGTTTTCTTGATGATACGCCCTCAAGGAAAGAAGAAGACGGTGGCCACAGCCTCCAAGCAGGGCCCTTCTGCACGACAACTACAGATGGACAAGGTCGTGGAGGAATACGAGGACATCTTCACCTCCCCCGCAGGGGTCCCTCTGCACTGTCAGGTCAAGCACTCCATCGATCTGACCCCAGGTTCACTGCTACCCAATGGACCAATTTATCGGCGCTCCATTCTGGAGAACGATGAAATCAAGAGGTAGATT
This sequence comes from Pinus tabuliformis, assembly GCA_031772625.1. NCBI lineage: Eukaryota > Viridiplantae > Streptophyta > Pinopsida > Pinales > Pinaceae > Pinus > Pinus tabuliformis. The sequence goes on from CM062809.1 coordinate 324,405,392, forward strand.
CAGGAGCTGCTGCAGAAAGGTCACATCCGTCCGAGTTCATCGCCTTGTGGGAGCCCAATCGTGTTGGTACAGAAGAATGATGAGACTTGGAGACTCTGTATTGACTATCGGGTGCTGAACAAGATCATTGTCCGTAATAGGTACCCGATCCCACGGATTGATGACCTCTTGGACCAACTAAAGGGGGAAAAATATTTTAGCAAGATCGATCTAAAGTCAGGATGTCACCAGGTACCAATCGAACCCTCTGATGTGTGGAAGACTGCCTTCAAAGCCAAGGAGGGCCTTTTCGAATGGTTGGTTATGCCTTTTGGATTGACGAATGCTCCTGCAACCTTCATGAGGCTAATGGATGACATCTTGTGGCCATTCACCAACTCATTTGTAGTGGTATACTTGGATGACATTCTGATCTTCAGCCAGAGTTGGGAAGAGCAAATCCACCACATCCAATAGGTTCTCCAAACACTACGGCAACACAAGCTATGTGCCAATTTGGAGAAATGCACTTTTGGCATGACCCAGGTTCAGTATCTAGGATACATTATTGATGAACAGGGGGTGCATGTGGATCCAGCCAAGATCCAAGTCATTCGGAATTGGCCATCTCCAACCACTCTGACAGAGCTCCGCAGCTTTCTAGGTCTTGCCAAACCGACCATTAAGAAGCAAGGCCTCTATAACCCGCTGCCTACCCCTAGTCGACCTTGGGAATCCATCTCCATGGATTACATGTCAGGCCTTCCTTCCACTAAGCATGGAAATGACTGTGTTTTTGTGGTCGTCGACAGGTTCTCGAAGATGGCCATTATGGCAGCCTGCAAGAAGAATATCACAGCAGAAGCCACTGCTAAACTCTTCTTCGAACGAGTGTGGGTGCACTTTGGGATCCCACAGTCTATCATCTCAGATAGGGATAGTCGGTTTCTCAGTACATTTTGGTCCAGCCTCTGGTCAATGCTAGACACCAAACTAACTAAATCCACAGCTTTTCATCCTCAAACTGATGGCCAGACAGAGGTTGTCAATAGGATGATTGTACACATTCTGTGCATGTACAACTCAAAGCATCCACGCACATGGGATGAGAGCCTCCCCTATGTTCAGCACAGCTACAACCGAGTTCTTCATAACTCGACTGGCCATAGCCCTTTTCAGGTGGGCTTGGGATTCCAGCCACTATGCCCCATTGATGTGGCCATGCCACTTGCAGCTACTCACACAGATTCAACTCATGTCCAGTCCGAAACAGACAAGGCAACCAGCTTCATTGAACACATCCAACATATTCGCCAGCAGGTCCATGACATTCTGGAGAAATCAAATGCCAAGTACAAGCAGCGACATGATCAACATCGGGTGCCACACAAGTTTCAGGTGGGCGACAAAGTCTGGTTGCATTTGCAAAAGGAACGCCTTACTAGAGCCTATCGGAAACTGAGACCACTCCGATATGGTTCCTACACCATTACTAAGGCTGTGGGAGACAATGCATTTGAACTCAGCATTCCTTGGTCTGCACCGAGTGTTCAATGTGGACCGCCTGCGGCCATACTTTCCACCATTGCTAGATACATCCGACATTGCAGAACAGCTCACACCCACAGAATTAAATCCAGATTGCATGGAACAAGCTGCAGCTGATCGAATCATGGACACACAGATCAAGAATACTCGCCAACAGAATATTCAACTGTATCGAGTTGTCAAAGTAGGCCAACTCCTTCACAATGGCAAGTGGCTCACCAGGGACCAAGTTTAGCAAAAGTTTCCCCATCTCATGGAGGAACTCAACGCAATGGGGACCATTGCTTCCTAAGGGGGGAGGAATGATCCAGGTGGATATTGGTGGCCACCTGCCAAGTCCACCTGGACCCCCACCATTGTCCCTCTCAACATTTTCAGTTTCCTTAATTATAGCGCAGTTTACTATTTTTAGCAGTTTTTCATGTCCTAAACTTCCAGAGCCGTTTTGAGGCCCTAAACGACGTTTTTTGGGAAATCTAGCTCCATGATTTTTTAGATAAAAAATCATCTTTTCCGTTGTAGTCCTCAGAGAGATCTTTCCAACGGGCTATCATGCACGTAAAACGGAGATCGTATGCCAAAGTTACGACCCCGGGAAGTTGATGTACCAATTTACCCAAACGGGGCCCATAGTTTGGCGTTTCATCTTCTAGGGTTAGGTTTTGGAATGTTAAGGGTTTTCCATTGTTTCTCAACAATAAATAGGCCTTCGAGCCTCATTGTAAGACAGTTCAGAGGCATGTAGCCAACACATCTCTTCTCAGAGATAAGCTACCATTGCCCTAGCTGGGTTATTTCTATTTCTATTTGTAAGCATATTTCAGTATTTTACATTAACGAAATGAAGTATTATTTCCGCTGCATATCTGTCTTTATGGTTATCTCTGTATTTTATTGCGTTCCTGTTTAAATCCGGATCAATATGGAAGAAGAAGGAAGTACAATCAGAAAGATGTAGCACAGCACAATGTACTCAGATACAACACAGCACAGACATATCAGACTCAGAGGGAGCTGAAAGTATAAAACTTAATATGGCTACTGTTGACTGTTAATATGGCTAATAATGTTCTGATGCATCCATTGAAGATCACATAACTGAATCATGAGTTTAATGGTTATATGCTAGTTGCAATAGACACAGTCGCATATATACGAGGGTATACTTAACTGAAGTAGCGTATATGAATCTGAGTATGAAATAGAAAAAGTTTAATTGATTAGATAATACTGATTCACCCCCCCTCTCAGTATTATTTCCAACAATTGGTATCAGAGCAGGTCCTTTGGTAGAGGCTTGATCGCTTAAAGGAGATCCGTGGAACAATGGGAAAGAAGCTTAAGAAGAAAGCACATAAGCGGAAGAAGACATCTCAGAAGAACTATGACAGTGGGAGAATTGATTGGGGATTAGGTATAAGAAGCTCTTCAGATTCATAATCATTTCAGAATGAAGATGAACTATCAGATATGAATTTGCTATCCTCTGATGTTCCAGCTATCTATCCATTTGGAAAAGATGAAAGTGATAGCGAAACAACTGAATTTGCTCTTATGGGTGAACAAGAAAGATATCAAATAGAGGCAGAATTTAAAAGTCTGACAAACAAAATTAGAACTGAAGAAGAACTTTTGAACATAAAGGATGGTGCCTTCAAAGAAGCTGCTACTAGACTAAAGACTCAACGAGAGTTATTCAAGGACAAATATCAAAAATTGCAGGATGAAGTAACATCTCTAAGAAATGAAGTCATTAAAAAGAACACAACAACCAAGGAGCTCAGAGATCGATCCAGTTATTATGAAAGTCTTGAAGCTACGACCCTCTCGCTAAAAGAAGAACTTGAAGAAACAAAGAAGCAGAATAAAGATCTACTCCAAACTATTGAAAAACAAGAAAACGAAGTTATCAGCTTAAAATCTCAGCTAGAATGTGCCTTCAGAATTCGTCAAATGCAGCAAGATGTGAATGAAGAACAAGAAAAGGAGATTCTCAAACTAAGGCAACAAATGGAAGAAGGGAGAAAATCTGAAGAAACTTTGAAGAAGCAATGTCTGGAAAAGGAAGAACAACTTCAGGTTGAGGTAAATATCTTGAAAGGTAAATTAGAAGAAAAGGATAAGCTCTTACGATTTCAAAATAGTACTAAAGTCTTGGATGATATTCTTAATAGTCAAAGGTCTCCTACTATCTAAACTTGTCTTGGTTTTCATGAATCTGTTGAAGGTGAATCTAGTTCACAAGGTGAGGCAAGGAACTCTAAAGAGAAATCTAAAATGATCAGCAAGGAGATAAGAGAGATGAGAGCTCAACCCTATCAACAATCAAGGAAAGAGATTCTTCAAAGAAAATCTTTTACTCCTAACTATGGAAGTAATAGTCGGCCATTTACTCAGATGAATAATATTGAATGTTATGAATGTCATAATCTTGGACATGCTGCAGCTAGATGTAGAAGAGGAATGGTTCAAGATCATCACACAGAAAGATCATCACATTCCAGGGACTTTAATGGATATTGTTTTTCTTGCAATATGTTTGGTCACAAAGCTGCTGATTGCTACAGGAGGAATATGAAACATGTAAGATGTTATGCATGTAACAAGCTTGGACATATAGCAAAGGAATGCAAGAACAAAGGACGGACATCACACCAAAAGGAGAAAACATCATCACACTTGAAGATATGGAAGAAGGAGGAAGTACAGTCAGAAAGATGTGGCACAGCACAATGTACTCAGATACAACACAACACAGACATATCAGACTCAGAGGGAGCTGAAAGTATAAAACTTCAGTTTCCTGAATCTCATACACAAGTTTCATAAAGGGAAGTCGCTTATATACGTGAGTTAGACACTGCAAAGTCGCGTATATGTCAGTCTGAGGAAAAGAAGTGGGGATAGGCTCAGAAAAAGGATCTGATATGATTCAGTCCATTATTTGCTCTATTGGTTAATAGTCACAGTCTGCTAAGGATGTGTGGAAATGTTTTGATACTTGTTTAGAAGTGTTTTGATCCTAACTTGATGATGATGATGTCTTGATGCTTATTGCTGATATATGCATGATCAGATCTAACAAATGGCACAAGTTGAGGGGGAGCATATGCCTTTAATAATGCATTGTTGGCATTATGGTTAATAGTCCTTGGTGATGATGCTTATATGGCTAAATGATATATCTTGCTATTATGTGGTTGTGAGTTGTCTATGATAAAATCTCATATGATTCTTGGGGTTACATAGTAGATGTTCAGATTAGATTTATGGTTGATTCTTTGATGATGCATATATGGTGCTTACATGGTGATCTTCATAAGGATAAGGAGAAGTACAAAGCTTGAATACACATCTTCCTCACTTGATGATGAGTCACTCATATGCTGTTGTCGTCATATGCATAAATATCATACTGTTATGATGCAGGCACTCATGTGGTTAAGGATTGTTGCTATTGATGATATCAAGAAGTTTTGTCAAATGAGCTTGAGCTCAAGTTACATAGTGCTGATGCATGGATAACTACTCAAAGTTGCTTTGTTGGAGACATGATGATGAGTTCTTATCTATATGATGATAGGTTGATACTTACATATGTTGATTGATGCAGATATTCCCAAGTAATGATACTTGGATCATGTAGAGCTTGATGTTGATAAAATGGCTATGGTGGTTTCACATATGATACAATGCAAATGATTTCATGACGATGTTTTAAAAGGATGAGTTGACATCTATGTTCAGACATACCTTGTTACAGGACATTTACAGGTTGCTGATATGGAAAAGGTTGTACGCGAGTTTCATAAGGACCATCCGCGTATATACGCTTGTTTATGTGGATACAGTCGCGTATATGATAATTTGAAGGAAATCAGTGGGTAAAACTTAGAATGAGAAGATTTTGATATAGACCATCTGACACAAGTTCAGGGGGAGCAGATAAACTTCAAATAATGCATTGTTGGCATTACCTATATACCAAGTAGGGTATACACACAGTTTCATGCACGGAAAAGCGTGTACATGTCGGAAAGCTTATTTTTAGGTCCATGGTATTTAGACCTATGGTTTTGGTCTGTGGTATTGCACCCATAAGTGTTGATCCGAAGTATTGGGTCGATGATATTGTTTTATTATGGTTTTGGTCCGTGGTATGGAGCAAGGCCTAAGACTATAAAAGGAGAGGAAGATCATTAGGCAAAGGCATTAGAAAAGTCTTGAATATCTGAGGAAGTATGAGATCCAGTATGCAAGTTATGGGTTGATGATGCATTGCTTGATCTGAGCTAAGGAGGGATCTCACCGGTGGATGGAGAACAAGATCTAAGGATAGATCGGGATCAAATGGTTAGAAATGAACTATCTCTATATGATTGATTATGTTTATTCTAGATCTGTATACTGACGCATGTAATGATCTGAACTGGGTATAACTTAAGTTTGAAATCGCTGCAAGTCATGATTGAATATTTATAGATATGTACACGGGTTGGCTTTGGTGTAAGCGCGTATGTACACAGGTTGAGTTCATTATAGTAGCGTATACCTTTTGAGCTATGATATTTGAAGTTACAGGTGGTTCTGGTTGTTGAAGGGTTCTGATGATAGTTTAAAGGTGTCAGTATTCTGCATATCTTGTTAGATTGTGTTTAGCTTCAGTATTGATGGATGAGAACTAATATTGGATCAGGATCATAATGACTCATATTTATGAGATCTGATGGACTAGATCTGGGTGCTAACACATATATTATCGTTGTATATGTCATGATCTGGTTATGTCTAAAGTCAGGAAGTGCAACAAAGTTATGAATAAGTGATTAATGACATATACGTTGGTTCATCTTGATGAAGTTGCGTATACACGCAGGTTCGACATTTCCAAGTAGTGTATGCAGTCTGATGCATGATTTTGATGGTACAGTTGGTTCTGATTGTTATTGCGCAGTTCTTCTCTGTGTTTTGGTGACTGTGTTGTTGACAAGGTTTCAGTGTTTCAGTGATTCAGAGATTGATGATGCTAGTATTGATTGTTTTGTGCTTCAATGATATTTATGGGTCCAGTATGAAAATTTGATGAAACGTGGCCTTTTAGATTATGTGTTGTGCTTCAGGAGTATCCAGTCTGAAAATGTATGAAACGTGGTACCCAGAGGAGAGAAGATTGTAGGCCGGCGCCTACGTACTAGTATCTTAGCTAGTACAAGAGCAAAGGGGGTTGGAGCTCCCTTCCAGGAGAGTCTGGAGAACGAGAGAAGGTTGTAGCCTTCTGCAGGTTGTAGCCTGTGCGCTGGTAAAGGACTGCACCAGTACATTGTAAAATAAGTTTCTTAATAAAGGAAGATAGAAACGAATTGCAGTAGGTGGTTTTCACCCACATTGGGTTTCCACCTTATATCATGGTGTTCATGTGTGTTGCTTATGTGTGTTGATCTATCTGTTTTACTGCTACTATAGACTGTTAATATGGCTAATAATGTTCTGATGCATCCATTGAAGATCACATAATTGAATCATGAGTTTAATGGTTATACGCTAGTTGCAATAGACACAGTTGCGTATATACGCGGGTATACTTAATTGAAGTAGCATATATGAATCTGAGTATGAAATAGAAAAAGTTTAATTGATTAGATAATACTGATTCACCCCCCCTCTCAGTATTATTTCCAACAATTGGTATCAGAGCAGGTCCTTTGGTAGAGGCTTGATCGCTTAAAGGAGATCCGTGGAACAATGGGAAAGAAGCTTAAGAAGAAAGCACATAAGCGGAAGAAGACATCTCAGAAGAACTATGACAGTGGGAGAATTGATTGGGGATTAGGTATAAGAAGCTCTTCAGATTCAGAATCATTTCAGAATGAAGATGAACTATCAGGTATGAATTTGCTATCCTCAGATGTTCCAGCTATCTATCCATTTGGAAAAGATGAAAGTGATAGCGAAACAACTGAATTTTCTCTTATGGGTGAACAAGAAAGATATCAAATAGAGGCAGAATTTAAAATTCTGACAAACAAAATTAGAACTCAAGAAGAACTTTTGAACATAAAGGATGGTGCCTTCAAAGAAGCTGCTACTAGACTAAAGACTCAACGAGAGTTATTCAAGGATAAATATCAAAAATTGCAGGATGAAGTAACATCTCTAAGAAATGAAGTCATTAAAAAGAACACAACAATCAAGGAGCTCAGAGATCGATCCAGTTATTATGAAAGTCTTGAAGCTACGACCCTCTCGGAAAAGGAAGAACTTGAAGAAACAAAGAATCAGCATAAAGATCTACTCCAAGCTATTGAAAAACAAGAAAACGAAGTTATCAGCTTAAAATCTCAACTAGAATGTGCCTTCAGAATTCGTCAAATGCAGCAGGATGTGAATGAAGAACAAGAAAAGGAGATTCTCAAACTAAGGCAACAAATGGAAGAAGGAAGAAAATCTGAAGAAACTTTGAAGAAGCAATGTCTGGAAAAGGAAGAACAACTTCAGGTTGAGGTAAATATCTTGAAAGGTAAATTAGAAGAAAAGGATAAGCTCTTACGATTTCAAGATAGTACTAAAGTCTTGGATGATATTCTTAATAGTCAAAGGTCTCCTGCTATCAAAACTGGTCTTGGTTTTCATGAATCTGTTGAAGGTGAATCTAGTTCACAAGGTGAGGCAAGGAACTCTAAAGAGAAATCTAAAATGATCAACAAGGAGATAAGAGAGATGAGAGGTCAACCCCATCAACAATCAAGGAAAGAGATTCTTCAAAGAAAATCTTTTACTCCTAACTATGGAAGTAATAGTCGGCCATTTACTCAGATGAATAATATTGAATGTTATGAATGTCATAATCTTGGACATGTTGCAGCTAGATGTAGAAGAGGAATGGTTCAAGATCATCACACAAAAAGATCATCACATTCCAGGTACTTTAATGGATATTGTTTTTCTTGCAATATGTTTGGTCACAAAGCTGCCAATTACTACAGGAGGAATATGAAACATGTAAGATGTTATGCATGTAACAAGCTTGGACATATAGCAAAGGAATGCAGGAACAAAGGACGGACATCACACCAAAAGGAGAAAACATCATCACACTTGAAGATATGGAAGAAGAAGGAAGTACAATCAGAAAGATGTGGCACAGCACAATGTACTCAGATACAACACAACACAGACATATCAGACTCAGGGGGAGCTGAAAGTATAAAACTTTAGTGTCCTGAATCTCATATGCAAGTTTCATAAAGGGAAGTCACGTATATGTCAGTCTGAGGAAAAGCAGTGGGGACAGGCTCAGAAAAAGGATCTGATATGATTCAGTCCATTATTTGCTCTATTGGTTAATAGTCACAGTCTACTGAGGATGTGTGGAAATGTTTTGATACTTGTTTAGAAGTGTTTTGATCCTAACTTGATGATGATGATGTCTTGATGCTTATTACTAATATATGCATGATCAGATCTAACAAATGGCACAGGTTGACGGGGAGCATATGCCTTTAATAATGCATTGTTGGCATTATGGTTAATAGTCCTTGGTGATGATGCTTATATGGCTAAATGATATATCTTGCTATTATGTGGTTGTGAGTTGTCTATGATAAAATCTCATATGATTCTTGGGGTTACATAGTAGATGTTTAGATCAGATTTATGGTTGATTCTTTGATGATGCATATATGGTGCTTACATGGTGATCTTCATAAGGATAAGGAGAAGTACAAAGCTTGAATACACATCTTCCTCACTTCATGATGAGTCACTCATATGCTGCTGTCGTCATATGCATAAAGATCATACAGTTATGATGCAGGCACTCATGTGGTTAAGGATTGTTGCTGTTGATGATATCAAGAAGTTTTGTCAAATGAGCTTGAGCTCAAGATACATAGTGTTGATGCATGGATGACTACTCAAAGTTGCTTTGTTGGAGACATGATGATGAGTTCTTATCTATATGATGATAGGATGATACTTACATATGTTGATTGATGCAGATATTCCCAAGTAATGATACTTGGATCATGTAGAGCTTGATGTTGATAAAATGGCTATGGTGGTTTCACATATGATACAATGTGAATGATTTCATGATGATGTTTTAAAAGGATGAGTTGACATCTATGTTCAGACATACCTTGTTACAGGACATTTACAGTTTGCTGATATGGAAAAGGTTATATGCGAGTTTCATAAGGACCATCTGCGTATATATGCTAGTTTATGTGGATACAGTCGCGTATATGATAATTTGAAGGAAATCAGTGGGTCAAACTCAAAATGAGAATATTCTGATATAGACCATCTGACACAGGTTCAGGGGGAGCAGATAAACTTCAAATAATGCATTGTTGGCATTACCTTAGAAGATCTTGGTTCAAGTACTCAAGCTGTTGTTGGTTTTAGGTGGAACAGAGGCAGTGGGTGAACAAAAGGAAATCTTGGTTGCTGATCTGAATGGTGATTGACAGATGCTGCCGATATTAGTTATTGCTGACTTTCATAAGTCTTGCTCTAGATATTTTGTCTCTATATATCTCTTTTGTGGTATCTCTTTCATGGTGTCAAGGTCATGTAACGGCCTATATTGGTTTCCCCACTATGCCTGGGATGAAGATGTAATGTTCTTGTTTTATCATGTGTAAACTTTTGATGTATCCCCACTTGGTTGGGTGGATGAGTCAATTCTAGTATATCCCCACTTGGTTGGGAAATGGATGTATGTATTGAGTCTTTTGGTGATAGGATGGTCTTTTATGATGTATAAGTCATGGTTCTTCTTGAAGAACATATTTTTGCAGATCTTGCCTACAGTCAGGAAGAGCATGAACAACAAACCTCAACAGTACAGAGACTCGGCATGTACTCAGCGGGAGCATGGATAGATTAGTACACCTTGGCATATACAAAGGGGGAGCTCATTCAGAGATTTCAACAGATACTCAGGGGGAGTATGGACAGCGGAATGTTCAGCAAAGGAAGAGAATATCTTGGTCCACCCTTTGCCCTTGATGTCAAAGGGGGAGAGTGATTTGGTGTTGTTTCCATCAAGTCCAAAGGGGGAGATTGTTGGCATTATGATGCATGTGTTGTACTTGATGGCAACCCACTCGTAGAAGAAAAACTCACTTATATATAACTAGATGAATCTATAGAAGAGATATCAGATGTGACAAAATACATGGGATGCAGGATAGCTCAAAGGAATCAGATGACAGTTCTCAGTATGACAAGTTAGCTTTGCCATCAAGTCCAAAGGGGGAGATTGTTGGCATTATGATACAAGTGTTGTCCTTGATGGCAAGATGACAGATTATAGTGCAGCAGGTCAGTAGCAAAGAATTGATGATCAGACTACAAAGAATGAAGAAAGAAGAGTATATACGTAGGTTCACTATATACCAAGTAGGGTATACATGCAGGTTCACTATATACCAAGTCGCGTATACACAAGTTAACTATATACCAAGTAGGATATACACGCAGGTTCACTATATACCAAGTCGCGTATACGCAGGTTCGCTATATACCAAGTAGGGTATACACGCAGTTTCATGCGCGGAAAAGCACATACGTGTCGGAAAGCTTATTTTTGGGTCCGTGGTATTTAGACCTATGGTTTTGGTCCGTGGTATTGCACCCATAAGTGTTGATCCCAAGTATTGGGTCGATGGTATTGTTTTATTATGGTTTTGGTCCGTGGTATTGAGCAAGGCCTAAGACTATAAAAGGAGAGGACGATCATTAGGCAAAGGCATTAGAAAAGTCTTGAATATCTGAGGAAGTATGAGATCCAGTATGCAGGTTATGGGTTGATGATGCATTGCTTGATCTGAGCTAAGGAGGGATCTCACCGGTGGATGGAGAACAAGATCTAAGGATAGATCGGGATCAAATGGTTTGAAATGAACTATCTCTATATGATTGATTATGTTTATTCTAGATCTGTATACTGACGCATGTAATGATCTGAACTGGGTATAACTTAAGTTTGAAATCGCTGCAAGTCATGATTGAATATTTATAGATCTGTACATGGGTTGGCTTTGGTGTAAGCGCGTATGTACACAGGTTGAGTTCATTGTAGTAGCATATACCTTTTGAGCTATGATATTTGAAGTTACAGGTGGTTCTGGTTGTTGAAGGGTTCTGATGACAGTTTAAAGGTGTCAGTATTCTGCATATCTTGTTTGATTGTGTTTAGCTTCAGTATTGATGGATGAGAACTTATATTGGGTCAGGATCATAATGACTCATATTTATGAGATCTGATGGACTAGATCTGGGTGCTAACACATATATTATCCTTGTATATGTCATGATCTGGTTATGTCTGAAGTCAGGAAGTGCAGAAAAGTTATGAATAAGTGATTAATGACATATACGCTGGTTCATCTTGATGAAGTTGCGTATACACGCAGGTTCGACATTTCCAAGTAGCGTATGCAGTCTGATACATGATTTTGATGGTACAGTTGGTTCTGATTGTTATTGCAGAGTTCTGCTCTGTGTTGTTGACAGGGTTTCAGTGTTTCAGTGATTTAGAGATTGATGATGCTAGTATTGATTGTTTTGTGCTTCAATGATATCTATGGGTCCAGTATGAAAATTTGATGAAACATGGCCTTTCAGATTATGTGTTGTTCTTCAGGAGTATCCAGTCTGAAAATGTATGAAACGCGGTATTCGGAGGAGAGAAGATTGTAGGCCGGCGCCTACGTACTAGTATCTTAGCTAGTACAAGAGCAAAGGGGGTTGGAACTCCCTTCCAGGAGAGTCTGGAGAATGAGAGAAGGTTGTAGCCTTCTGCAGGTTGTAGCCTGCGTGCTGGTAAAGGACTGCACAGGTACATTATAAAATAAGTTTCTTAATAAAGGAAGATAGAAACGAATTGCAGCAGGTGGTTTTCACCCACATTGGGTTTCCACCTTATATCATGGTGTTCATGTGTGTTGCTTATGTGTGTTGATCTATCTGTTTTACTGCTACTGTTGACTGTTAATATGGCTAATAATTTTCTGATGCATCCATTGAAGATCACATAACTGAATCATGAGTTTAATGGTTATACGCTAGTTGCAATAGACACAATCGCGTATATACGCGGGTATACTTAACTGAAGTAGCGTATATGAATATGAGTATGAAATAGAAAAAGTTTAATTGATTAGATAATACTGATTCACCCCCCCTCTCAATATTATTTCCAACAGGGAAGGGGTCCAAAAAGGAAAAACACAGGTCTAGCCTGGAAAATTGCCAAGTTGTAGCAAGAAACTAGGGTTTGTGCAAAAATGAGGAATTTGATGGATCTAAGTGATGGAAAGTGTTTAATAAGGTACTTCAAGGATAAGGGAAGGTGTATGAACATCAGGATACAAGTTTTGCTGATGATTTGGCCATCCAAGAGAAATTACCTTCAAAACCCTAGGAGAGGGAAATGAACCTTACCTAGGCACAACTGAAGCATGAACAAGGTGTAAAATGACCCAGTGGAACTTGACATGATGATAACAACCATCTGAATGATGGTACACTCAGGTGAATGGTGACATGGACCGAGATTTGGACAAATTTGAAAGGAGTAAAAGCAAACCCTTGACCTAATACCTAGTGACCAAATTTTACTTGAAGACTCACTGAAATGACAAAATTTGACCTTGACACCTTAAAATCACTTTGTAAGAGCATGTTTGATCACTGGAGGAAGGCTGCAAAGACTGCCACTAACATTGGCTCCAATGGGGATGGTATCTCCTTGGAGGTGCCAAGAACAGCAGATCTTTGGGAGAGAAGACCAATTCCTTATCCATTGGGCAATGGAGTCAATAACTTCGACAAACCAAAACCAATATATTGACAACAAAACATCGAAAATCAATATTCAAGACTCATAATTGAAATGAGTAAGACTAACTCAAACTGAAACAGGATACTCAAAAGCTGAAACTAGACTTTCAGCAACTGAAACTAGACACTCAAAACTGACGAAAACAAAATATGACTCATGACTTACTTAACTGAAACAAGTACTTACAAAGCTTTTTTAATGGCAGCAGACCATCAAGATTTGAGGGTTTCAAATCATGATGACAACCACCTGTCTACTGATGAAATATGTACAATCATGTGTAGTGGGCCTTCCAATGTAACCAATCGAGCAGATGGCTACATATTGAAATTCTGCTCTCATTTTCCCTGAGCAGGTAGAACGATGTACATGTAGGCAACTCACAATAACAACTAAAACCAAGGCTTATGCTAACAAACTAGGCAACATTTATCTTTTCTAATGCTTGCAAAAGAATGTCGAAAGGATCTTGAAAGTCCTGAAGCACTAGCTTATCTTGATATCTAGCAGCAAAAATACAAGTACTCCCTTCATTCTGATCTGAAAGAACATTTGATTTCCGAGTGATAGGAAGGCATAGAGAGGTATTAGCTTGTGTTATCTGAGTGTCAGCTAAAAATTCCTCAAGCATGAGAAATTCTGGCATATTGTCTCTCTCAAGCTCATATTCCTCAACTTCATGGTATAGGTCATTCTTAAACAGAAAACAATCTTCAAGATTATCATATGTAACAGCCTTATCATCTTCATGAAAGAAAATATTATCTATTTGCTGATCTATAAAGCTAATTACAAGACTGTCATTATTTTCAAAAGAGAAAGAAGTTTCACCAACACTTTCTTGACCATCTGCGCACTGCAAACCTGCATTAGCTTTGGCTGTAACTTGACCTTTCAAGAGTCGATCTATCTCATCTTCAGACAAAGGAGATAAGACTTTTTGTTTCCTTTTGCTCAAGCAAGTATTGTCTTCTTGAAATAACATTTCTAAACATGAAAAACCTGACTGACAGTCCTCAATTCCCTAATCTTCTGAAATTTGAAAACATTGTTGATCATTTTCATATGACATGGCAATCAAACTATCCAAAGGATCATTTACCACTGAGTTATCGAAAGAAGATTTTTCACTTACTTGAACAAAGGTCTCATCTTGTTTTTCATGAACTGACTGGATTACCTCCTCATGAAGGCTTGGTTCTAATGAAATGAGAACACTTGGGTCAATAACTCTATCTTCTTCATTCCAGATGATCTCAACAACAGAATTCTCCTTCATGGGATTCAGCACAAGGTACTCTCGATCATCACGATCTAAATCTAGATCTGAAATAGCCGACTTGACTTTATCACATTCTGAAATTGAAACTTGATTTCCCTACATGTTGTCTTCTTCTATGGATAGATCTGAAATAAAACCTTCTCTTTCATCATTTTCCATTGTGCTAAAATCTTGATCCTGCTGCAAAGTTTCCTGAGCATCTTGATAGGTATCACTCTCTTTAGGCTGCTGAAATGGATTTTCATATAGGGCTTCCATGATCTCATCATCCATGAAGTCATCATCTTCATAAACTTTTTCAATATTTTCAATAAAACTATGAACATGGCTACAACAGTCCTGAACTAAGGTTAAGGATGGATAAGATTTTTTATACCTCTCAAAGAACATGGTATGAAAATCCTTTAAACAGTGAATACAAGCAGGCGGCAAACTTTCATACCAAGATTGGGCTTCACCTTCCAGAGTGGCCATGAATATCTTCATCAAGCAATCTTCAGGAAAATCAACCTTCAACTTGCGAATATGCATGTGAAATCTAACCAGATGTAAAGCAGCATCCTTCCTATCATCATCTTTAAACGTAGGCAAATTCCTTTTCCAATTCACCTTTGGAATTTTATTTGGAAAACCTGGAATGTGATGTCGACTCATGGGAGCATACCGTCGAGCAAGCAAATCCATTTTGATCACAGTGAATTGACCAAAGAATTCTTCAGGCTACTGATTCTTGAAGGGTAGAGTCGCCATAAAAAGTTCTGAACCTTGGGATTCTTTGACATTGGAGTCGCCAGGTGAATGATTTCAGCCTTCTTATGTGTCTCACTGCTGTCCACCATCAACAATCAGATCTAACTTGATTCATGTACTGGGGTGATCGTTTAGATCAGATGTTCAGTTTATAAACTAGACCGGAGATTGAGTGAAGCAACATTCGTCCACTTTCGCTAATGCAAAGCAAGAGCGTTTCGAAGGCTACCTAGCTAACTTCAGGCTCCGTCTGTAGTCTACAAAGCCAAATAATGAAAATAAAATTTCTTCCCCAGTATGGTCGCCACTATGTTAGAGCCTAGATTTACCTTAGGCTGAAAAGGTAAGTTTCTAGGTCCACATCAAACCACGCTCAACCTCGTAGCTAGCCCTACGAGGACAGGAGAGGGCTCTCTCCGGGTCAATCTCAGCAAAAGATAATCATATGGGGTTTGAGAAGGCTGATTAAACAACTAATCTTAGGCTAGGTATGAAGTGCAAGGTTTTAATTCGAGTTTTTTGGGGGTTTTGTTGGAAAAAGGGAAAGGCAAATTTGGGTGCGGGGATGAGGCCAAATTTTTGCAGAGTTCCGGTTGGGGCAAGGTAGGCAGTAGTTTTGATGCTTTAGATTAAATGAATGGATGGAAAATACTGCTGAGGAGCTAAAGAGGGCAGGAGGCTGCAAGAATCCTCTCCAAACAGATGAAAACATGTAAAACTAAACAAAGTTTAAGGCAGAGCACAACCAACTCATGAATTCTACCTTTGTCACTCAATTTGTTTAATTTCAGAAGAAAAGAGAAGGGAAATGGCATACATAAAACATTAATGAACTTACAATTACATGAAGAAAATACCATCAAAACACAGAGCCACAAGGATCCCAACAAGTGCTGCAAAACTCTGGTCTTTCCTTTGCCAAAAATGCAGAAATCAAAAGTACAATGAGGTGTCGAGCAATCCCAAGTGTCCAACCCTGAAAATACTAAGAAATTACATGATATAGGCAAGCTTAACTCATTCCCATGCCTCTAGGGGTCGAGATCATCATTCTAGGAGCTTTTTCAACCATATCTAAACAAGGAACTGAAAAATACGCAATGAAACAACTTGCCTCTATATGTTAGGAAACTGATTCATTCAGTTGTTTTTCACTTTTTAGTGAATGAATCTACTAAAACAAGTAAATATGTGCCAAAATTACATCATGTTCATGAAATTACATCAAGGTAGATTGAGAGTAACATCAAAAAGTAAAATTGGTCAAAATTGGAAGAAATTCTGAGCTGAAGAGTGAAAAATAGGCCAAAATTCTCTATGCGCCGCGCCCAAAACTTGTGTTCATAGCACAACTTTGGAGCTGATTTTGAAGCCCTTCCTGAAGTCCAAAATGAGCTCATGATAGCTCGTTGGAAAGCCCTGCCTGTCTACGTTCCAACCCAAGTGGAATTTCTGGATGTGGATGTCATTTGCCCCTCCAAAACGTCAATCGGCCAAGACTGCTTCCTATGCGTGCAAAAGGTGGAAGAGAGGTCATTTTTAGGGTGTTTTTTACCCTTTAGGCAACCAAAAACTTGTTGAAATCCTTAGGTAATCCATGATCATGCATAAATTTTGATGAAAAATCCAGAAATACAAATTTTTCCTCCATAGGACCTCCCAATTATAAGCGCGCGCCAAGTGGCGCTACGTGTTGGGCAGGAAAATCTGTTTTGAAGCCAAAAAATTCAAAATTGACAAAATTTTCTAAACATTTGCTGAATTTTGGACTGAAGGTCCATGATCAAGTATCATGCTTAGCCAAAGAAGCTTTGGCCAAGATTTGGAGCCTATCATGACTTTTGCGTCTTTTTATTGCCCTCCTTATTCTTGCCTTCAGGATTTTGATCCTTGCATTGCAAACATGTGTTCGTGCCCAATAGTGATTTTTCATTTGCCTGAGCATGTCCTTGTCCTTGCTTGCTTTCGCCAACAACCTCTCAAGATGAATGTTGATCCTCTCGAACCAAATCTCTCGATCAGCCTCTATCTCCTGCTGAATGGGTGTCATCTCATTTAGGCTTCTTTAGGCAGTCTTCCGGCCTTCACGGATGTTTTGCCACCTCTATGAGGCCTCCTGGGTGCATGTACCCCTGTTGGTGAGTCACTGTG
Source organism: Pinus tabuliformis (assembly GCA_031772625.1). Classification (NCBI taxonomy): domain Eukaryota; kingdom Viridiplantae; phylum Streptophyta; class Pinopsida; order Pinales; family Pinaceae; genus Pinus; species Pinus tabuliformis. Next base: position 324,422,953 of record CM062809.1, read on the forward strand.
GGTCTCCTCCTCATACTCATATGAAGAATCAGATGCCATCATTGCTAGTTAATGAACTATTTTGGAGCTATAGATGCTAATGTGTTGAAGTGTCTTAAACTATCTTTGACGATGTGTTTGACTTTGCCACCAAGGGAAAATAGTGATATAGGGGACTGTAGGAGGGGGAAAACAATGAGGGATTTGAGGGATTGTTTGGGATAGGGTCTAGTTATTGATATAGGGAACTAGGAAATGATTTAGGTGTTTTTTTATGTGGACTAGGGTTTGGGTTTGGGACTTTGTAAAATAGGAATTGGGGGTATGATTTTGGGGAATAGGGAAAACAAGGGGTGTATGGAATTAGGAAGTGATGAGGTGAGGGGACATTTGGAGGCAAACAGTCAATATAAAACCATAACAACAATATCCTTTGAAAATTTCGAAGAGATAGGGTTTGCTTTCCTTTGAATACTCACCATGCAACAAGCATCATCAAACCACTATCAAATTTGGATGAAGAGCAATGGCTAAGGATCAATCTACTTGTATCGATGATAATCCACGTGTTTTGGGCATTTTAGAGCAAGCTTTGGTAGTTTTTGGGCTTTTTGGCTGTATGCACCATGCATCAAACCCAATGCGTTGTGTATTCCCTATGCGCTGTGCTAGTGTAAATTTACACTGGAAATCTCAGCCCAATGCGCCGCGCATGTTATGTGCGCCACACCACCTGCCCAATGCATCACACCTTTTTTAGGAGACTTTTGGAGGCCTTCCCGGTGTCCAAATTAGGTGCAGGATAGCTCATTAGAAAGGTATTTGAATCTACTTTCCAACCCAACTATAATATTTCAATTTGGAATTCATTTTCCCTGTCAAAAATCAAATCTACAAAGACTGGTCAAAATGTGCCAAATGAGGCTGCCTAAAGGTAGAGTGTTGTTGAAGTAAACTTTTGAAGGTCTTTCTCAACTCCAAATTGAGCTCATGATAGCTCATTGGAAACATCTTTGTGTCTAGTTATCATCTGACTCATCAAGTAAGTTATTTGACCGACCAAGCTATTATAAAAGTTGATTTTCCCAAGGTCACGTCAGAGGTACATCAATTCTCTCGAGGCAACTGTATTTTTCACATTTTTCTAAAACCATGCCACCTGTATAAAAAGTGAAGGAGGTTTTTCTTCCTTGGCATATTTTGGACAAAATTTTCTCTCAATTTTCCAAAATTCATCTTTTATTGCTCAGAAACATCATTGGAGTAAAACATATCCCGATGTGTGGAACAGGGGATTTGTCGAAATGAAGCGAAATGAAGGGGATAAAGGGATTTTAAATTCTTGAGAAAATTTTTGGAAGTAGGGAGGGATGTTAGGAAGTAGGGAAAGTGGAATTTCAAATATTGAGTGAGGGGAAGGGGTCCAAAAATGAAAAACACAGGTATAGCCTAGAAAATTGCCAAGTTGTAGCAAGAAATTAGGGTTTGTGCAAAAATGAGGAATTTGAGGGATCTGAGTGATGGAAAGTGTTTAATAAGGTACATTAAGGATAGGGGAAGGTGTATGAACATCAGGATACAAGTTTTGTTGATGATTTGGCCATCCAAGAGAAATTACCTTCAAAACCCTAGGAGAGGGAAATGAACCTCACCTAGGCACAACTGAAGCATGAACAAGGTGTAAAATGACCCAGTGGAACTTGACATGATGATGAAAACCCTCTGAATGATGGTACACTCAGTTGAATGGTGACATGGACCGAAATTTGGACAACTTTGAAAGGAGTAAAAGCAAACCCTAAACCTAATACCTAGTGACCAAATTTTACTTGAAGATCCACTGAAATGACAAAATTTGACCTTGACACCTTAAAATCACTTTGTAAGAGCATGTTTGATCACTGGAGGAAGGTTGAAAAGGCTGACACTAACACTAAAGAAGAGGTTGGTCAAGACTATAGTACATGGGATGGGATTTGTTAAGTGATATTTGATTATATTTCTTTGAAATTTGGTTATTTCTTTGATACATTTATGATTGATCCAATTCTTACCAAACATTAAATAATGGTTGCACTTATCAATAGGTAGACAATGATAATGAAATAATGACTATTAATATCCAAGTTGATGCAAATGGGCTATTAAGGTTTCGATGGGATGATCCACACCATCATTTAAACCATACCAGGGAAAAAAGAGCATATTTAAAGATAACTCTACCACTTGAGAAATTTGAACAACTAATGATATTTGCATGCACTAATGACTGAAATATGCTACTAGTTAGCGACCTTAATGATCCGAATTGGATCCTAGAACACTCTCTAAGCTTTCATGACTATTTCAAATTATGTTAAAAGATTCAAGTCCTAGAAAAATCAAAGCTATCAGAAGGAATCCTCATGACAGTTACAGTTGTGGCCAGAGAGGAGCAACGAGGACCCTCAGTCGAGTGAACAAACCATTGGCCCATGGTAACACGCACTTGCGCAAACTGGAAAAACCGGAGGCCAAATCAAGAAACGGGGGTGGTTTCTGATACGCGATTAGCGCTAAAGCATTAATCGCGTATCGTAGGGGGTCCCCCTCAGTGAAGGAAAGCCCCGAAGCGCCGGGACCTGAAATTTCTATAAAATTTGGAAAAGTAACGCATCCGGTTCTGTACCATGGGATTCCACAAACCAGTAGGATATTGGAAGGAATCGAGGTGGTAAGCAATTTTGAGTGAATCGTGCCTGATGCCACACATCGAGCGACACACATCCAGTGGATGAGAGAGAAAACCACCCGCATCGGACAGGTAAACATCGTGCAACTTGTTCGCCGTATATGAAGGATGACCGTAGGATTTGGGGGGCCCAGATCAATGGCGGAGATGCATCCTGATGACTGACTAGATTTGACAAGTCAAAAAGCATGATGACAGGGAATTTGAAGTCCAACATGGATGATGAGTTGGCAAATGATTCATGATTCGCAGTCAATCTTGAAGAAAATGGAATTAACGGCCCTTCAAAAATGATTAAAGGAATTTGACACCCAGTTCATTGGGAAACAGGTGGCCACCTCCCTACGAGGCGTTACCCAGTGATGATGATGTGGAGCAGAGGAATTCGAACAGACAAAGGTAAGGAAACCAGAAGGCCGAGAAACAGAAATGAATAGTCAAAAGAACAGACTGGCTTTAATGTCGTGACCTGACAGAAGCAGAGGGGGGAACACACAAAGAGGCAGACAAGAGTTAGCTAGACGGAGGAAGCTAATAGCAGAGAACGGAGAGTAGAAGTCGAGCTGACCTGAAGGCAGCATCGAGACAGACAAATCCAGAGAGAGTAAGAGAGTTTGTGTACTCCATTGAAGGCTTGAGAGGTTCAAGCAAACTCCTCGGCATAGGCCTGTCATACTACTGTGACCCTCAGACGTCGAATTTTGGTAAGGAGAGTCTGTGCACTCCATTCCTACTGACTTCATTCTATTTAGTGAGTCTTGAATCGAGCTCATTATTGTAGAAAATTTTCTTAAAAACATAATATAGAGGCCACGACTGAAAGGTTGGACAAGGAGACGTAGCCCAGGAGCATTGGGTGAACTCCTTATTAAACTTGTTTTGTTTACATGTTTGACTGTTATGTTTTCTCTAACTGCCTCAGTGTCTATGTATTTTGCAATCTTATCGATCCATTGCATAAAGTAACATAGGCACATCCATGCACATGAGTCTATAATACCTTTAATTCTTTGTCTTGGATAAACTCCAAATCAAGTGGTATCAGAGCTCTAGGTTACTAAGGTTAGACAAGCTTGTGCTGGATCTTGTTGTTGAATGCTAACTAGATCAAAGCTTAAATTAGGAGAAGGAGAGTTGGCTGAAACTAACCCAGAAATTGGAAAAGTCTATTCTAAGAGGAAAATGTTAGAAGAAAATCTCTTGGAATCAGATCCCCAGTTCATGGATAGTTTTATGACCATGAGATCCATGGTGGAGGAAATGTATAGGGAATTTAAGAAAAATAGAGATGAAGATTCATCAAACTCCAAACAAGACAAAGGAGTAGAAGAATCTCTCCTCCATGACCACTCTAAAGGCAAAGGGAAAATTTCTCACGCCTCCTAATATCCCTGAATATAAAAAGAATACATCTTTGATTAAATTAGATGTTAAATTTGATTTACCAATATATGATAGAGAGTTCAATGCAGAGAAGATGGATAATTGGATCATACATATTGATGTTTATTGCAGAGTGCAGAGCATTGATTCAGACAAGAGTAAAATTCAGCTGGCCAGCCTACGCCTTGGAGGCACTACCTTAGTATGGTGGGAAGGCAGGACACAAGTTGACATGAAGAAACTTGGTAAGATTCTTTCTATCTGGAGTGAATTTGTTTCTGAAATTAAAAAGAAATTCTATCCACTAGCCTACATGCAACAAGCCATGATGAGCTGGCAAACTCTTCGACAACTAAAAGGGAAAAGTTTTCAAAGTTACACCCAAGAATTTTGGAAAAGAGCTTTCACTCTAGGAATTTCTTTAGACTCACCTGAGACTCTATTGAAGTATATAGGTGGTCTACACAACTACATGAGGTACACTATCCTCATGTTTAATCCCACTAGCATAGATGAGGTATCCATTCAGGCTACGCATCTAGAGGCTAGAGGTAAGAATGGGAACCCAGAAATTGGGGGATCATCCAAACCCACTGTAAGAAAAAATAAGGAGAAAAAAAAACATAAATGGAAAGAGAGGAAGACAAACACTGTACAGAAAAGCAAGTATTCATGCACTCACTATAAGAAGGATGGGCATGATGATGAGCACTGCTTGATTTTGCATCTAGAGCTGAAACCTAAGAAGTTCGAGGGCAAGAAGAAGAAGACTACTGTAGCTATTCAAAAGGATTTGGGGTCAGACTCAGGAGATGAAGCAACAATCGCAACCACAGGTATAAAAGGTTGTCCGCTTTAGAGAATGTAGAAATCAAGAAGCAGGTACATGAGCTACTCGACAAGGGGTTCATCAAACCTATCACATTACCATGTGGGTCTCCAATTGTTTTGGAGAAAGAAAGATGGCTCGTGGAGAATTGCATTGATTACCGAGAACTGAATAAGATAACGATAAAAAATTGTTATCCCCTTCCTCGCATAGATGATCTATTAGATCAGTTGAAAGAAGCTATTTATTTTTCCAAGTTAGACTTGGATAGTGGATATCATTAGGTCAGAGTTGCAGAGCAAGATGCATGGAATAATCCTTTCAAAACAAAGCAGGGATTGTATGAGTGGCTAGTTATGCCTTTTGGCTTAACTAATGCTCCTGCTACTTTCATGAGAATAATGAATGATGTACTCAGACCTTTTCTTGATGATTTTGTTATTGTATATCTGGATGACATCCTTATATTTAACAAAACATGGGAAGAACATTTAAAGCATGTTAAGCAGACTCTAGATGTTTTGAAAAGACAAAAATCTTTATGTTAAACTCTCAAAATGTGAATTTGGCAAAACATCTTTGAATTATTTGGGACATATAGTGGGGGGTGGTGAATTGAAGATAGATCCCTCTAAGGTTGCAGTCATTGTAAACTGGCTTAAACCCAAATCTACTACAGAAGTTGGAAGCTTCTTAGGAGTAGCACAATATTGGAGAAAGTTTATTTCTATCTTTTCCTTATTGTAGCTCGCTTACATGCTTTAATAGGATTGAACAAGGTGTTTCAGTGGGGAGGCAAATAGCAGAAAGCCTTCGACACCTTGAAAGAAATGATTAGTACAACACCAGTAGTAGCACTGCCCAATCTTCAAAGACCATTTGAGATTGAAACAGATGCCAGTGACTATGCCACAGGAGCAGTTTTGATGCAGCACGATAAACCCATATGTTATCATTCTGAGAAATTTAATTCTGCAGTAGTTAACTATCCCACATATGATAAAGAATTGTATGCATTAGTATAGAGTGTGAAAAAGTGGAAACATTACTTAATGGGTAAAGAGATAGTTATACATACTGATCATCAACCACTTCAATATCTACAATACCAAACTAAGTTGCAGCAATCAAGGCACTATAGATGGATGGGTTTTCTACAACAGTTTCATTTAGTCATCAGATATAAAAAGGGCATACAAAATAAAGTTGCAGATATGTTGTCCAGACCAATTATAAATGCATCTACAATTCAGTATCGCATGAGAGCTACATTGAACAATATGCTCAAGATATAGATTTTAAAGATGTATATGCAACTTTAAGTCAAGGAAAACGAGTAAAAGAATTGGATTATCGTATTAAGGACCAACGCTTGTATCATTTTGGAAAGCTATGCATTCCACAAACTGAAAGAGTAAGGATAATTCGAGAAGCACACACTTCTCTAATATCAGGTCACTTTGGTGTAAGTAAAACCGTTGCACAGCTGCAAATATTTTGTTATTAGCCAAAAATGAATGAGACGGTTTCTAGATATGTAAGAGGGTGTACCATGTGTGCTAAAAGTAAGCCCATCAATAGAAAACTAGGCTTGTACACTCCACTACCAGTTCCTTCTCATACTTGGAAAAGTGTTTCCATGGACTTTGTTGGAGGACTTCCTAAATCTAGGAAAGGTCATGACTATTTATATGTTGTTGTGGATAGGTTCAGCAAAATGTGTATTTTAATACCTTGTAGAAAACAGATTACATCTAAACAAACTTCAAAGTTTTTCTTCCAGCATGTATGAGTCCATTTTGGATTACCCACTTCCATAATATCAAATTGAGATACCCGATTTGTTGGGAAATTTTGGTCAAGTTTGTGGGAATTGATCGACACCATGCTGAAGGAGAGCACAACTTTTCATCCGCAAACAGATGGCCAAACTAAAGTGGTCAACAGGATAGTGATCCAGTTGCTCAGAGGCTATTGCAGCAAGCATCCCAAACTTTGGGATGAACATTTATGTTATGTGCACCATGCTTACAACTGAGCTAAGCATTCTTCTACACAGAGATCTCCTTTTGAGACTTGTTTTGGTTTCACATTGAGGTCTCCCTTGGATTTTGTCTTTGGTAAAGACATAGCAGTTGATGGACATAATGATGTGGAAAAGGAAACCAAGTTCATTGAACAAATCCAAGAGATTCACCAGGCAGTACAGGAACAGCTGGAAAAGAGCCAAGCCAAGTACAATGCAAGGCATGACAAGCATCGGATGGAGCATAGTTTCCAAGTTGGTGACCAAGTCTCGCTGTATATCAGCAAAGATAGAATGCAAGGTGAAGGTAAGAAGCTAAAGCCAATAAGGTATGTACCTTTCAAGATACTTGAGAAAATTGGTGAGAATGATTTTCGCCTTGATCTACCAGTTTACATGCACATCTACTTAGTCGTCAATGCAGACAGCTTGAGACTATTTGAAACTTCATTAATCGAAGATCCTAAAGAGTAGAGTCAATTCCCTTCTATTGATGGTTTGTTGCCTGAATATCTTAATGAATTACAGGAAGATACAATTCTAGATAGGAAGGTAAGAACTACGCGCAGAGGGGATGTTGAATACCTCAGGATTGGACTCAAAGGTTCAAAACCAAGTAGTGCGAAATGGATAGAGATTGAGCAAGCGAGGAATCAATACCCTCACTTGTTTGATGCTTAAAAGAAAACCAACTTTTTGTGGTCCAAAATCATTTTTAGTAGGAAGGCCGTGATCCGAATTAGATCCTAGAACACTCTCTAAGTTTTCATGACTATTTCAAATTATGCTAAGAGATTCAAGTCATAGAAAAATCAAAGCTATCAGAAGGAATCCTCGTAACAGTTATAGTTGTGGCCAAAGCAGAGAAACGAGGACCCTTGGTTGAGCACGCAGACCGTTGGCCCATTGTAACGCGCACTGGTGCAAACTGGCAAAATCAGAGGCCAAATCAAGAAACAGGGGTGGTTTTTGATACGTGATTAGTGCTAAAGCGCTAATCATGTATCGCAGGGCGTCCCCCTCAGTGAAGGAAAGCCCTGAAGCACTCGGACATGAAATCGCTATAAAATTTGAAAAATTTACATATTCGGTTCTATAGCGCAGGATTCCACAAACCAGTAGGATATCGGAAGGCCTCAAGGCGGTAAGCAGTTTTCACTGAGTCTCGCCTGATGCCACACATCGAGCAACACGCGTCCGACAGATGAGAGAGAAAACCGACCACATTGGATGGGTAAACATCGTGCAACTTGTTCACTCGATATGAAGGACAACTGTAGGATCTGGGGGGCCCAGATCAACGACGGAGATGCGTCCCGATGACTGACCGGATTTGACAAGTCAAAAGGCAAGATGACAGGGGATTTGAAGTCTGACGTAGATGATGAGTTAGCAAATGATTCATGATTCGCGAATGATTTCGAAGAAAATGGAATTAATGGCCCTTCAAAAATGATTCAAGGAATCTGACACCCAGTTCGTTGGGAAACAGGTGGCCACCTCCTTGCGAGGAGTTACCCAGTGATGATGATGTAGAGTAGAGGAATTCGAACAGACAGAGGTAAGGAAACCAGAAGGCCGGGAAGCAGAAACAAATAGTCAAAATAATAAATTGGCTTAAAGGTGTGACCTGACAGGAGCAGAGGGGGGAACACGCAGAAAGGCAAACAAGAGTTAGCTAGACGCAGGAAGCTAATAGCGGAGAACAGAGAGTAGAAGCTGAGCTAACCTAAAGGCAGCATCGAGCGAGGCATAGCCAAAGAGCGTCAGAGAGTCAGTGTACTCCATTGAAGGCTTGAGAGGTTCAAGCAAACTCCTCAGCATAGGCCTGTCATACTACAGTGACCCTCAGAGGTCGAGTTTCAGTAAGGAGAGTCTGTGCACTCCATTCCTATTGACTTCATTCTGTTTAGTGAGTCTCAAATTGAGCTCACTATTGTAGAAAATCCACTTAAAAGCATAATAGAGAGGCCACCACTGAAAGGCTAGACCAGGAGACGTAGCCCAAGAGCATTGGGTGAACTCCTTATTAAACTTGTTTTGTTTACATGTTTGACTGTTATGTTTTCTCTAACTACCTAAGTGTCTATGTATTTCGCAATCTTATTGATCCATTTCATAAAGTAACATAGGCACATCCATGCACATGAGTCTGTAATACCTTTAATTCTTTGTCCTGGATAAATTCCAGATCACTTAATGATGATGAGCATGATAGCGAAAATGTAGTGCATGAAGAAGGATTGAATGAGATGCTTGTAGGTTTCTTTTGGGATGGAAACAATGATGAAAATAATGATCATATGGTTGATAGCAACGATGATAGTAGGGATAATTACCACCAACATTATGTTGATGATAACATGTTGAAAGACTCCATCAAGAAAGTAGCAAAGACACATGTGTTCAAATCGGGTGCAAGTAGAACCTCAAAACTTGAATGCACATTATTATTATAAATCAATTCACTATTTGGTTGATCAGACAAAGGATTCACCACCCTAGTGAAGTGAGTTGAAATATATTTCTTACAATGCATTGTCAATTGGTCTACGTAATTCGTAAACATTCATCAACTTCATTTATATTTCTTTAAGGATATTTTAAAACCATATATTGCATATGAATGATCATAATATAGATTGAAATATCAAACATGTTCATCATAATTCAAACATTCAATTTATATAATCTTTGGAAATCTTACTGGGCCCTAAAAACTAAAGTATTTCCTAAAGAGAATCTGTAGCCATCAACATGCAAAGAGGCACGCTAGTTGTTGGTTGAGTTGGGGATTGAATATAGTAAAATTCATTAATGTAAAAATGATTTCATTTTATACAGAGATGAATATTAAGACAAGGTATAATGCCCTGTATGCAAAGAGAAGAGATATTGTACAAATGTACAAGGTCCTATAGTTCCAAAATAGGTTTTACGTCACATGCCAAATATACCTAGACTTCAATGAATGTTTCGTTGCAAGTCATTTGCACAATTGAAATATTGACATGCAAATAATAGGAGCAAAGATGGATTCATTCGAATTCCGGCCGATTCCAAAGCATTGAAACACATAGAGGAAAAATGGTGAACAAAATTCAAATATGAACCCCATAGTACTAGGTTTGGTCTTACAATTGCTTGGGTGTGCCCATTCTCTTTCATGAGCTCAAATTATAGTGTTTGGCTAGTCATATTTTTAGTTTATAATATTTCCCCATGGTTGAGTGTTAGAAAGGAGCACCTTATGCTAACCCTCATTATTCCAGGAAAACATCAAGTTAAAAACATGGATATTTATCTTGATCCTTTTATTGATGAGATGTAATCGTTATGGAAAGGCATAAGAATGTATGACATATCATGCCTGCCATCAAATAGGTCCTTCGTGTTGTATGGTGAGCTATGTTGGACTATTCATGATCTCTGAGGACTTGGTTGTTGTTCCAGTAAGATAATTTTTTTACCTATTTACACTAATAATTTATTGTCATCCTAACTTTAATACTTAGTTTTGTATTATTATTTTGATGTTATTAACCTTATTGAATTGCAAGGATTCAAACAAAGGGGATATTTGCATGTCCAAGATGTGCATAATAATTTCAAGGGCAATATTCTAAAGATCTTCGTAAACTTCTTTATGCAAACAAAAAGGTTTTTCTACCACCAGATCATAGGTTTATAAACGTCCACAAGAATCAATTTGATGGTTCCAACTGCTTGGCTTAAGAAGTATGAAGATGTTGAATTAGATGCTTGGTTGGATTTTTTTGATGGGGGTGATTCTATTGAAGAACGATAACAAGTTGTAATTAAGATGCCAGAAGGGATGAAAGGGAAATCCATATTTTATGAGCTCCCATATTGGAAAGATCTATTAATATCTCTCCTATTAGATCCCATGCACACATTCAAAAATGTTACAAATTCAAAATTTCAACATATAGCAGGAAAACAGAAGGATACCTTGTCTTCAAGGAGAGATATTGCTCTTTCGCATACCAAATTTAATAGAAAACGTTTGTGGCCAAATAGGGAAAATGAAAAATATGCAGAAGCTCCATGGATTTTGAAAAACAAATAACTAGACCAACTAAAAAATGCCATACATTCAATAAGGACACCTACTGGCTATGTGTCATCATTAAATAAAGCTCTCACAATTGATGGACATATTGCAGGATTTAAAACACATGATTTTCATAATTTTATGAAGGTATTATATGTTAGTGTCGGTGTCTTCATCCCTCCATCAGTGATAAAATTTCTCTTTTTGCATGCATATTAGGTGTCTCATCTGATCAGCTGCATTCCATTAGGTCATGGATCAACTGATGGTAGTGGTTCTTTGTCAATTTCCCTCATGCCTATCATCTGCTGGCCTATTTTCACATGTACAAGTCATCTGCTGTCATTTTTATTTCATTCCATTTGCAAAAGTCATTTTAGGGTTTTTAGGTCTCATTAGGTCTAGGGTTTGTCACCATGGTCTTCAAAAACTCAATAAGAGGTCAGCAGTCACATGAGGATGTCTAATAAGTTCATAAAATCACAAATTTCACTAATGATTTGCTTCAACAGGGTTTTTCTATTTCATGTACAAATTTTATGTAATTTTAATGTTTTCATATGTAATAAAGCTTTAGCTACAGCCCTTGGTCACCTTGCCAACTCCAACACTCCAGCCTTTGCAAGAAACAAAAACATCCAAGCATTAGTTCATCAAATGATTAAAAAAGAGCCAAACTGCAAAAAAGAAAGTTTTTTTAAAGCAAAGTGAATTCAACTTTAGGAAAGTGGGTTTCTAAATGAAAAATCAAAGTCAAGATGATATAAAGTTCTCTTTGGTGTTTGAAAACTTCATTTTGTGCAAAAGAGAGAGAGAAATAGATGGAACATCATATTTTGAGGAGAAACAAGGGAAATTGCAGAAAAATTCAAGCTTTTTGCCAGCACGACACACTTGGGCACTGGCATGATGCACCTGCCTAGCGCTACGCACCGGGCCCAGGTTTTACAAAGGATTTTGAACGGGCGCTATGCACAGAAAGTGCACTACGCACCTGGGTGTTGGCGCAGCGCATCTGTTAACTAAGCTCCAAAACTTATTCCATCGATTTTACAAGCCTCCAAATTTGCAAACAACCTCTCTACAAGTAAGTACATCCTCCCATTTTCCCTAGCAAGAGATTTTGTCATCCATGATGGTGATTTGAATATTGAAAAATCAAACCCTAGTTGCTCTCAAAATTGTCTTGCAAAACTGTCTAGGGTTTTTGTTGTTTTTGCTGTTTTTACATCCCTTGTGACTATTTTCCTACATCCCATCCCCCTGCACTAAATTTCCCTGATTCCCTTTCCCTTCCCTCTCCCATTGACACTCACCTTACCCCCTATCACCAAACCCTAAGCCCTATACATAATTCCCACTATTCCCCAAACCCTAATTCTCATTTCCCAAACCCTATCATTCCCTAAAACTCTACTGCCATCATCAAAACCCTCCTTTACATTTATATTATCAGTCAACCTCTCAAATCCCAAAAAGAAAACAGCAGTCACCCTATATTTGAGAAAATCTCTTCATACTCATCATTCTACACTCCACATTTGCAAGTATGGAAACAAATTCAGCATATGAGAGGGATGATGAAACTATCAGTGATTCTTCCCAAGAGGTTCATGCACCAAGAAAACCACATAAGGGAGGAAAACACATCCGAGAGGAGCCCACCACTCTCATAGAGTTACTAGCTTTCCCTCTTGCAGTAACATGTTTTAAACATCAGTCTTGCTACCAGTTTTGTGAGATGGTGGAGAGGGTGAAATATCACCATGAACTTGCTAGGTTATTTGTTCTTCATCTTCACAATGGCTAGGTGAACCTAGCTGGTGTCTCCTTCACTTTGACACCTGAAACTATTGCAGCAGCAACATGCATTCCTAATGTGGGAGAACAGTGGAATAAAGGACAGCATGTGGGCAAAGAGCATTATGAGCCTTATATCAAGGCTAATTATCAAAGGCAAATTAGTAGGGCCTTTCCTTTCAGATACCTACAAGACACTTATGCTCCACTCATGAAGCTCATTATCAAATATTTCACCTATGAAGGGAGTTTTTCTCGCTTGTACACTATCATGTTAGATTGCTGATGCATTTCAATAGAGTGAGGATGATGAACCTCCCCTATTTCATATGCAGAAATATTGAGAAGATGGCTACATTTGTGCAAAGGAAACCACCTCCTCAGCAGTTCAGTAGCATTTATCATTTTTCATTGATCAATATTGTTGTTTTGCATCAGCTGAGCTTGCTGAATATTTCATGGGATACCTTCATTTCACATGAGGTTTTCAAAAACCCTCAAGTAACCCCATTAGTGCTTCAAGAGGAAGGAGGGCCTTCAAATCAGCTAGAGGTTCATGAGACTGAAACAACAGGTGTGCCAATGTTTGTCACTTATGCAAAATGCACAAGGAAACTATTTGCAGCTGCCAAACGAGTATTATCTCCACTTGGGGTGGAAGGGGTCTTGTTTCCTTCACCAGACCACAGGCAAATGTTATCTTCACCTAGGGTGAAAGGGGCTTTGCCTTCTTCTTCAGCAGTATAGGTACCAGATAAAGGAAAGCAACCATTGCTTGATGAAGGGCCTTCTGAAGGTCAGGATAGAGATTTTGTTTTGATTCAGGAGGAGGATACTGATTTGATCTCCCAAAACTCAAGACTCAAGGAGGTCATTAGAGAGAAAGAAGCTGACATCCATGCCTTATCACTTAACCTTGAGACTGCTAAGTGGATCATTAAATACCTTGAGTAACAAAGCAAGAAATTGGAGGATAAACAAACAATCATGGAGCTGCAAACCATAAGGGAAAACAGGCAAGCAACAAAAAGAAGGAAAGTCAAATTGACACCTCTTGAGCAAGAAATTGAGGCTGACCGGGAATCATGGCTAGAGAGGGTAAACATTCACTTGGATAAATTTCTTGAGAAATCCAACAAGGAGAAGAAGATGTTGCACCACATGGCTTATCACTATTTGGCCCGGAACAAAATTTGTAAAACAAGGATAAGAAGCCTAAAAGCCAAGTTAAGGAGAACTTTGAGGAGCAAGAAAGAGCAAGATAAGCTCAAGATCTTGGCTGAAGCTTCATTGGCCTAGCATAGCACCTAACATAGATCACTCATGCCAAATTTCAAGGAATTTGGTGAAATTTTTGGCATTTTTGAAATTTTCAGGTAAAAAACAAGTTTTTCTGGCAAGTGCATAGCGCCACCGGCGCTACGCTTTTGATGGGGACCTCCATTTGCAGAAAACTTTGCATTTTTGGATTCATCATGAAAATTTATGCATTCTCAAAAATGGCTAGGAAATTTTGACAAGTTTTGGACCTCCAAAAGGGCCAAAAACACCCAAAAAATGCCATTTCTGCCACTTTTTGGCCACACAAGAAGCAGTCTTGGGATATTGCATTTTTGGAGGGGAAAATGGATTCCAAATCAAAAAATTCAAGTTGTCCTAGAAACTAGACTTGCCAGGCTTTCTAAGGAGTGATCCTGCACCTGATTTGGACTTCGGGAAGCCTTCTAAAAGTGGCTTGGAAAAAGCACTACGCGCAGAAAAAATGGGGTTACACAGTGAATGAAAAATTGCCAATTTTGCTTGTTTGCTCAGAATTTCGCCTAGTTTTCTTCTAGTTTGACTTTTTCTCTCTTATGGTCAAATTCATGATGTGAAATGATGTAAATTGATGTACTATGATGTAAAAATGATAAAAATTGACTCAAGGAGGTAGATACATCAGTTTTAGGTGGTTTTGAACTGAATGAATCAGTTTCCATAGTTTTAGAGGCAAGTTGTTCCACTGCCTATTTTTCAGTTCCTAGTTCAGATCTTGTTGAAACAGCTCCTTGACTCATGGATTCAACCCCTGATGGCTAGCATAGGTGTTTTGATGCCTATATGTTGTACTTTCTTAGTCATTTGTTAGGGTTGGACTCTTGTGGATGCTTTGAGCACTATTGTATATCATTTCTGCAGTTTGGCAAGGAAATAGACCAGGGTTTGTAGCATTTTGTGGGATTCTTTTGGCAAGGTGACTTAGTATTGTTTTTTATCCTCTGTAATTCAATTTATCATATGTTTATGTGTGCCATTATCTCTATCTTTTCTTCATAACTAAATGAATCAAGTGTAAAGGTGGAATTCATTGATGTTTCAGTGCTCTGCCTTACAATTTATTTAGCTTCACATGTTTTCTACTGTTTGAAGAGGACTCATGACACTTCCATGCCATCTCCAACTCCTCACCAGTATTAAGACTCTCCATTTCACTTAATTCAAAGTACTAAAGCACTTGCCTACCTCGCCCCACAGAAACCTCTGCAAAACTGAGTTCATTCCCCGGACCCAAAATTGCCTTCCACATCTGATCCAGCAAACAATCATAAAATTCAATCAAACTCCTCTGAGCATATACCTAGCCTAAAATTAGTATTTACAATAGTCATATCTTGCATTATTTTCCATATTTCCCAAGATTGACAAGGAGAGAGCCCTCTCCCAACCTGGTAGGGCTAGCTACCAGGTTAAGCGTGGTTTGATGTTACCCTAGACCTGCCTTTCTCAGCCTAAGGTAGATTTAGGCGCTAACATTATATATCGTTATTTAACATTTATTGGTAAAATTGATTAGATAGTAAATATATTCTAATATTCTATTGTGTGACAAAAATAACTAATGATGATATTTGATCAATGTGTTTGACAGCATATCATGCCATTGGAAATTAGGGGGGATCCATGTCTTACTGTTGACTTGAGGAATGCCATAAGTCAATTGTCAGAATTTGCAAGGTATGTGGTATGGAATGTTCATGTGTGAGAGACATAGATATATTGTATTGCATTTTAATTTTTTCCTAAAGGTTCATACTAATTTAGTATTCTTATATATGTGGGTGACATCCATGGAGATCCATGAATATGATGTGCCAAAATCGAACAAGGAAATTGTAGAAATTGTATGTGTATTTGAGAAGGAGCTCCATACAAGTTTCATGGACCTACAAGTCCATTTACTTATACACCTAGTCGATGACATTGAATTGGTGGGTGTCATATCGATGAGGTGGATGTTTTTCTTTGAGAGGTATATGAAAACTCTAAAAATATATGTCTGACAAAAGGCACATCCAGAGGGTTGCATGGCTGAAGGGTATGTATTAAATGAAACATTTTTCTTCCTATGTGAATTCCTTGGTAATGATTTCAAAGATGGGACACTCTTTTGGGATGAATAATGAGCATTATATATTATTGATGGAGAAAAACCACAATCTAATGGTGTTCAAGTAGAAATTAGTAAGTAAACTCATAATCATTGTGGTTGTTTTTATTGTGATCATTAATTTACTCTATAATTTATTTGTCAAATTAACAACATTTCATTTGGAGTTATAAATAAGCATGTTGACATGTAATAGGTGTAGATGAAAGTGCTATACTCGACAACTTCATTTTGTACCACATGAACTGCATGAAAAAATGGATTGATTTGTATGATAAAAAGAGAAAAGAAGTGTTATAAACAAGGAGACAATTTAAGAGATCGGACCCAAGGAATACCCCATTTCCTATTGATCTAAAAGGGGAATGGGCCAAAGATTCCACACTAGAATGGGTTACTAAATAAATTCTAAATCAAATAGAAGATGCAGGTATAGGTTCAAACATAGCATAAGATGAAATCAACATGTCTAGAGGATGTGAAAGAAAGGTACAATTGGAATTTTGTAGAATGTTGTTTCCTTATAGTTTTCACACTATTGACTATTTTAATATTCATCATTATATTTCTTTTAACCAAAATAAATAATTTGTCACAGGTAAGGAAATATCCAACAATGTGGGCATATGGTCGACATTATCGTGTAGAACTTGTAGATGTAAAGAGACAATCCTTCAATTGTGCCATCATGGTTGACTTCAAGCAATCAAGTTGATCAAGCTCAAAAGATAAGAATATTATTGAATGGAATCTAAAATATGTTGGGGAAATACAAGACAATATCGAGGTGGATTACCACTCTTTTAAATGAATTATTTTTAAGTGTAGATTGTATGAAGCATTTGAGAGGACACGAAGACATGGTACCCGTAGTGGATTGTTTTCTATACATTCCTGAAAGTTCCTACTAGATGATAATGAGCCTTATGTTCTACCAATTCATTGTGAGTAGGTATTTCTTTAACTAAAAGAATCAAAAGCCGTAGTGATCAATAATATATTAATACATTTTTTTATTGTGAATATATACATGTGTTTATTAAGCAATAAAATTATTATAACATACGTCCGATATATATATGTACTCGTTAATGTGTAGGTATTTTTCTATGAAGATATTCTAGACCCAAAATGGATATTTGTCATACATTATGATCCAATATTAAGGCATGTATTTGATGGTGCATTAGTGGATAATGATCAAAACAATCATGGCCAAAAAGTGAGAGATAGAGATTAGAGAACATCGAAGAAATTGACATCCATGATGATGTTGAAGATGGTTATGTTGAGGCATAAGAAGACAACATTAATAGAAAGTTGCATGATGTTACAAAAGACAACAATATGGATGGTATAGAAATTGATGATCCAAATACGTATGGTAACAATATGGATGGTCTATAGTCAAATTTCAATGATTATGAATATGATGAAAGTATAGACGAGGAGGATGATAATATTAACTACTTGAAAGAACATATGGACATTGAAAATGATACATTGGATGACATTTTTGTAGACAATGAATTTAATGACCAAGAATTCTAAATTTTCATAATTATTTGTAATCCATCTTTAAAAAATGATGATTCTTATAGCCTAAAATTTGAAATGCTTCATTATTACTTGTGTCAATACAAATTACCTATTGCAATATAATTAGTGTTTAAGATATGGTATGAAATGTTGGTAGAAAAAAATAGGCTTATTTGAATGCTTCTTCCATTCATTTTGTATCAACATATGCTCGTGAAGACATAAAAGTTAATAAAATATTAATTCCCATATCTCAAAATGATTTGAATAAGCAAATTTTTTAACTTCATTATTTTTGTATTGTTTTCATTATAATGTTGGTCGACCCGCTCTTACATTTAATTATCGATCTAGGTAGGCTTTAATTTTGGCAGGACTGTCACACAAAGTCTATGCTAAGGTAGATGATGACTAGTATCAAATAATCTTAACCTAAAGTCATTGCACACACAATCTCATAAATCAACAAAGTTGTTACACACTCCACACAAATTCAATGCAAAGAAATACTGCAAAATAATCTACTATGTCATTCAATCACTCTCACAATGCTCCTGAAAACCATCGCTCATTCAATCTGCACGCATAAAAGGAAGTGAAATCCAAAATATAACAACAAAGAAAATAAGTCACTACCACACTAAACTGAGGGAGTAGTCCAAGACTTAAGCTTTCACATCATCAAAAGATTACAACAATTAATTAAATTACACACAATTAACTATAACAAAGGATTCTACCGGATCCGAGTGACCTAAGCGTGATCTCCCTGGAAAACTAATGCTTGTCTGAACATGTAAGGTGCACTTCATCTCATGGAAAACACCTGGACTCATTACTCCACACGCCCCCTCTCCTTAGAATCCATGGACTACCTTGTCAATTGAGGCTCTTTATCCCATAACGGTCTAACCTCCCTGCTATTCTTCCTCTAATTTCCTACCCTTTTGATCATTGCCACTCCCTCTGACCTCATACCTATGCCTCGCTTCCCCTACATCACACTCATGAGCGATGACAGAGGGAGAGGTTGCCACTCAAGTTGGGGCTTATGTCATGGACGACCCCCAACCACCTCGGACGACACCTCCATAATCACTCTATTTGACCACAACATACTTGATCCCATTCATAAAAAGGTGGTGGCCATAGAAGAAGAGGAGACCCATCATGGACATTCATCCCTTTGTTCCCTCTGCAACCTCATGTCCAAGCATCTCAAGGAAAAAGGAAGAAGCTAAAACCAAAACCACCAATCGAATTGTTGAGCTCTCCGTGCTCTTCATCCACTCATCTCCTCCCTGAAGCATTTGGACAGAGACCTAGATATCGACTACCCTCCCAATGCCCCTTCCCCTACTGTGTCTCCCATGCACTCCCCTCCAACTATTTCATCCCCTCCCCCTTCTTGCAAAGCTCCTATGGCTCCCTCTATGCTCCTCACTCCCCTACTAACCACTAAAGCTTAGCTTCTTTCTCCCCTTCTACCCAGCCATATGGATGTTTTGTTGTGGAGGAGCTTCAGTGCAGGCCTGTGGCAGCTCTCAGGCATATGGTGACTCCAACTCAACATTATTTTGGCTTCATAGCGGCACACACTATTTTCCAACCACTTGATCAACACAAGGTTGGTTCTCTCTCCTTATTTTTGTTCGATGGCTTGCAAAACAGTCTCGTTTTGGCTCAGTGGTGATCAATGCAATAGAACCCCTCATGCTTGGCCCATAAGTTCCAAGTTTGCGACTGAGGCACCCCTAGTTTTGTTGCAATTCACATTTGCTACCACCCCTTAGGATTCTATCCAGACATCGTGAGGCTTATCCCTCCTGTGTAATTTGTGTGGTCACACATTTGTGAGAAACAATTTAGAAGTTGTAAGCTTTGGTTTCCCCCTTTAGGGGTAGAGAAATTTTGATATTTCTCTTTGGTTTCCTTGTTCTGAGCCAAAGATGAACCTCATGGCTATAGAGACTGTATATTTTGTTCAGTTAAACTTATAATGTTAAAGATATGGTATGGATTGTTGGAAAAACAAATTAGGATTACTTGAATGCTTCTTCCATTCATTTTGTATCAATATATGTTTATGAAGACACAAAAGTTAATAAAATATTAATGCTCGTATCTCACAATGATTTGAATAATAAACTTTATTAAATTCATTATGTTTATATTATTTGCATTTTAATGTTGGTATACCCACTCTTACATTTAATTTTCGATACAAGTAGGCTTTAATTTTTACAAGACTATTGCGCAAAATCTATGCTAAGAAAGATGTTGACTAGTATAAAATAATCTCAACCCAAAGTCATGGCATACACACTCTCAACCATCAACAAAGTTGTTACACACTCCACACAACTTCAATGCAAAGAAATATTGTGGAATACACTACTCTGTCATTCAACCACTCTCACAGTACTCCTTAAAACCATCACTCATTCAATTTGCACACATAAAAGGAAGTGCAATCTAAACTATAACAACCAAGCAAATAATTCATTATCACACTAAACTGAGGGACCGATTGAGGGCTTAAGTTGTCACAACATCCAAAGCTTACTGATATTAATTAAACTACACACAGAATTAACTATAACAATAGTAGTAATAGAAATGACATAAATGAGAAATGTTTATGAAATTTTTCATTCAACCGCTCTCATAGCACTCCTGAAAACCATCACTAATTCAATCTTCACAAATAAAAGGAAGTGCAATCCAAACTGCAATAGCAAAGTAAATAATTGACTGCCACACTAAACTGAGGGAATGGTCAAGAACTTAAGTTGTCACACCATCCAAAGCTTGTTGCAATTAATTAAATTACACACAAAATTAACTATAAAAAAAAAATAGTAACAACAATCGGGCATTCAACCACTCTCACAGCACTCTTGAAAACCATCACTCATTCAATATGCACACATACACTAGTATAAAATTATGAAATTAATGGCTAGGTGACTAAAAACATTAGTCATCATAGATTTTCCCCAGTGAAATACTACCAAAAATGAGAAATCTTAAGTGACTGAACTAAAAACGATTAACATAAATGACTAATTTAGTACCGGGTTGAAATATATGGCTAGAAAATAAGTAATACAATGAAAAATGACTAATATTAATGATTAATTTAGTCTAGGAACAAAAATACAACTACATAACAAGTATTCTAATAATACAAATTAGTCATTTATGTTAGTCGCTTTAATTCTCACTTCGGTAATCTAAAATTACAAGTGAAAGGGGACTCAAAGGTTGTTGTACATTGACTAAAAGGTTATACTTCCTTAAACACTTCTTTATTGGATTAGTGGATGACTAGAGTTATGGAGTTAATTACAATATTTAGGGTTATATCCCTTGATCACATCGATATGGAATTCAATTCAAAGACTGATGAATTATCCAAAATGGGTGTGGGCTGATAGCTGGGTCAAATATATTGTGAAACATAACTATAAGGATAATTGTTATTTAATTAGTAGAGGACACATTTCCTTTAGTTAATGTTAGGTCACTATAATACTAGCGTATTCCCTCATTGTTATTAGTGTATCCCCATCATTGTTATTGTTGTGCCACATAGAAGCCCACTATTATTATTGTTGTGCCCTTACATTATTATTGTTATGTCAGCTCTGATTATATTGTGACCCCTTAGACTCCTCTATATTGAAAGGAGGTATTTTCATTTGAATCATCATAGAATTGTTCATTTGTGTAATTTAAAGGATGTTTTCCCCTCAAAGAGGCTGATTTTGAAGTTGTTGATCTATATTTTCTTCTATTTTGTGAGTTGGTTGCATAACATTTGGTATCAGAGCTTTGGATTCTAGGGTTTTGCTTCTTCAAACATGTCATCATGGAATTTTCGGAAGCTTTAGAAGCTTTTTACAAAGCTTTAGAAGTTGAAACAAAAACCCATTTGAGACAACATCTTTAAGAAATTTTTGTTAGAAGTGTAGACCATTTTTGGCAACATTTTTGGAGATATGAATCGAGAAAGTTAGGGTTGTTGCAGGCTCACGAATTCCATAGCAAACAAGTGACCTTGGGAAAATCGTGATAACTTTCTCTCTTAGTGTGAGATTCAAATTTCGTAAAAATATATATAAATAGGACAGACTATGGTTTGTTGGGTATTGTTTTCAAGGCTGAAGGTTGAAACCTTGACATGTGGCACTTCGTACAAGTTCGCTATACTAAATCAGTGTATAATCAAGCCATTACGGGAGATGGGGCATAACTCTTTCTTGGAAAATCCAATATTGATTAAAATTGTGGTGTTGGAAAGAGGAACTCAATGTCTACGATAGGACAAAATTTAAGACCTTGGAGATCCAATATTTTAGAGATACATTAGATTCAAAATCAAGATCCTACAAAGAAAAACAAAAAAATAAAATGTGTGTAGTCTTTTTTAAAATTTGCATAAGTTTGTTTAAACAATTAGGTTGAAGTGATTCAAAGGGAATAGTGAAGCATAATTATCATTAATTTGGGCCTTGAAAAAAGAAAATGGAAACACCTAGTAAGCAACCCGAAAGCTCTTCTATGACTCATGAAGAAGAGGAATAAATGCACCATGATATATCAAAATTACGAGACTAAGTGCAACAAATATCACTCTCACAAAAAGTAATAGAAGCTAATATGGATGGTTTAATGAATGGCATGGATGCTAACATGCATGGTTTTCATAATGGCATCGAAGCATCAATGAATCAAAAGGAAACATTGAAGATTTGAAGAAAGACATAGAAGGTTTGAAGGGAGGTTTGGAAAATTGGCTACATGAAATGCTTCATAATGGCAAAAAGGTAGTAGAGGAAACTCATGATGAGAAAAAAAGAAATGTTAATCATGATTTCATAGACTCTAATATTGGATTTAAGGCCCACCATATTCCAAAGATCGATATGAGGAATTTTGATGGCAAGGATCCTGTAACATGGATACTACAGATGAGTAATATTTTGATCTCCATAATGTGTAAAACACACAAAAGGTACAAATTGCAACTTTATGTTGAGAAACCAATCATTTTGTATGGTATTGATGGACTTTTTCCCGTAAAAAGATTATCACGTGGTCAAATTTACAAAGGAAATGATAGCACATTATGAGGGTACAAAGAGAAACACCTTCTTTAGCCAATTGATAAATCTCAAACAAAAGGGTTCAATAGTGGATCACATTGAGGACTTACAAAAGTTGAATATAAGGGTAAATGATATTCCAGAGGAGCATAGGATTGATATATTCATATGGACTCTAAAGGATAACATCCAACATGAGGTTTTCCTTTGGGAACTTGATTCATAACAGACGGCATTTAGGTTGGAAAGAAAAATTGAAAGCAAAATTATGGGAACAAGGAAGCCTACCACTCACAATTATAAAGATGGAAGTGTGGTTGCTCCTAGCCTTCCATAACCTACAAGGTTGACACCACAACAATTGGAAGAAAAAAGAGAAAAAGGGCTTTGTTACAATTTTGATAGCAAGTACACTAAAGGTCATATGTGTGCTGAGAAGAAATTGTCTTACATCGATTATGAAGAGGAGGAAGAAAAGGAACAAGAAATGTCAAAAGAAGAAGATATAAAATAAGAACCAACCACATAGAAAGTATAAATGAATCTGACCATATATTGTAATGCATTTGCATGAATTACCACTCCTCAAACTCTCATGATAGAAGGACATAGCAAGAAGAAAAAGGTAATAGTGTTGATTGATTCAGGTAGTACCCATAATTTTATTCATTGTAAGATAGACATGGAATTAAATTGCTTCATATACCTAGCACCAAAGTGTCAAGTGATCGTTCCAAATGGAGGAACCATAAATTACTCAGGAAAGTGCCATAATATCAAGCTATCTGTGGGAGAATATGTATTGAATATTCCAATGATTTCCATTCCAATTGGTGGTGCTGATGTTGTACTGGGAGTCTAATGGTTACAATATTTGGGTACAATAGATTTTAATTTTCAAGAACTTTTCTTGAATTTTTTTTTCAGAATGAAAGGAATTTAAATTAAGGGGTATCATAGGGAAACCAGGAAAGATAATCAACTCTAATAGCATGACAAAGATTCTAAAGAAAGAACAACAAGGTGTAATTGAACAATTATGTTCACTTGAGGCTCAAACATTGAAATCATCTATTTCTCGAGACCTCCAAAAAGTATTGGAGAATCATTCCAAGGTATTTGAGATTCCAAAAGGCCTCCCACCTATTCATGATCATGATGATGCTATTCATTTGATTCCAAGAAGTATTCCTCCAAACATCAGGCCTTACAGATATCCTTGTGCCCAAAAGAGTGAAATTGAATGTATGGTTGTAGAAATGCTAGAGGCTGGTATAATTTAACCTAGTCAAAGTTATTTCTCTGCTCTAGTGGTATTGGTGCATAAGAAGGATGGATCATGGTGCATGTGTCTAGATTATACGAAGCTCAACCTGCTCACTATTAAAGATAAATTTCGTATTTCTGTCATTGATGAATTATTGGATGAATTACATGGAGAAACTTACTTCACCAAGTTGGATCTCCGTTCAGGATATCATCAAATAAGAATGAAGACTTACAACGTTCTGAAAATAGCATTTAGAAATTAGGAGGGTCATTATTAATTTTTGGTCATGCCTTTTGGCCTTACCAATGCACCTTCTACATTTCAAGGTTTGATGAATTCAATTTTCAAATCCTTCCTTAGAAATTTGTGTTATTATTTTTTGATGATATACTAATCTGCAACAAGTCTTGTAATGATCATGTTAAACATGTTGACACGGAGCTCAAGCTATTGAAGGAGAAACGATTATATCCAAAAACCTCCAAATGTTTCTTTGGAGTACAGGAGGTGGAATATATGGGTCATATTGTATCTCATGAGGGTGTTAAGGTAGACCCTAGAAAAATTAAAGCCATTAAGGAATGGAAAATACACACATCCATAAAGTAGGTACGAGGATTTCTGGAGATGACAGGGTACCATCACAAGTTTGTTAAGAATTATGAGAGAATAGTAACACCTCTAAGAACATTACTAAAGAAAGATGCATTTTCTTGGACTCCAAAAGCAACTAAGGCCTTTGAGAATATTAAAGAGGCAATGTTCCAAGCACGGGTCTTAGCTACACCAGACTTCACAAAAGCTTTTATTTTGGAATCTGATGCCTCGGGAAATGGAATTGGTATCATTTTAATTCAATAAGGAAGACCCATTTCTTTTGAAATTTGTCCAATCAAAGGAAAGTATTTACACAAAGTTATTTATGATAAGGAAATGTTGGCAATACTACATGCACTTAAGAAATGGTGACCTTACCTAATGTGAAGGTACTTGAAGGTAAAAACAGATCATGATAGTCTTAAATACTTTTTAGAACAAAGATTATCTTCAGAAGAGCAACAAAAATGGGTCACAAAGATGTTGGGTTATGACTTTCAAATTATCTATAGAAAAGGGAAGAAAATTGTTGTTGTAGATGCACTCTCAAGAAAGGATGAGGATGTGGAAGCATTTCTTTGTGGCATTTCTATTATCCAACTAGATTGGATAACCAAAGCAAGGGATGAATAGAAGAATGATGAAGAAGTGTGGACACTCATTCAAAATTTGCAACAAGATCCTAGTACATCTGAGATATTCAGCTAGAATAATGATTCATTATCATACAAATATCACTTGTACCTTTGTAAGAATTCCCAACTCAAAAAAAAAATTCTTCAGGAATTGCGCACCTCTCCCTTAGGAGGGCACTCAGGATTTTTAAAATCTTACCACATGGTTAAGAAATATTTTTTTTGAGATGGCCTTAAATCGATCTTCAAACGTTTGTGGTGGAAATTTTGGTTTGCAAACAAAATAAAGTTGAGACAATTAAGACCTCGGGTCTGTTACAACCTTTATCCATTCCAAGTCAACATTGGGAGAAGGTTTTAATGGATTTTATCACAGGTTTACTCAAGTCCGAAGGAAAGAGTGTCATCATGGTGGTAGTTGATAGCCTTACCAAGTATGCACACTTTTGTGAATTATCTCATCCATTTAAAGCTAGTACAGTTGCTACTACATTTATGGAAACAATTCAAAAGTTACATGGAAGCCCAAATCTTATTGTAAGCGACAGAGATCCTATTTTCACTGGAAATTTTTCGATGGAATTATTTTCTTGTCTAGGTACTCAATTAGCTCATAGCTCATCTTATCATCCTCAATCAGATGAGAAAACTAAGATAGTGAACACATATTTGGAAGGACACCTTCGTTCATTTGTATCTCATAAAAAAACATAATGGGTCAAGTGGTTACCTTTGGCTGAATGCTGGTATAACACTTCCTTTACTGCAACAAAAATGACCCCATTTATGGCACTTTATGGATATCATCCACTCTCCATCACATCATCTTTAAGAGGAAATTCTAAGGTTCAAGCAGTGGAAGATAACATCGAGCATCAACAACAAGTTCTCCAACTCTTAAAGGATAACCTCACTTTGGCACATAATAGAATGAAACGATAGGTTGATCAAGATCACAGTGAAAGAAGTTTTGATGTATGCGACTAGGTATTTTTACAGATACAACCATACAAACAAATGTCCCTCAAGCAAGCTAAGAAGGATAATAAATTATCAGCAAATTATTATGGTTCTTACAAGGTTTTGCAAAATATTGGTACTATGGCATACAAATTGGTGCTTCCTACATCTTCCCAAGTGCACCCAGTTTTCCATGTTTCATGCTTAAATAAGGTTATAAGTGAAAAACTCCCATTTCAATCAATATTGCCAAAACTTGACGAGGAAGGAAAAATCATACTAGAATCTGAAGCAGTCATGGAAACAAGAACTCTACAAATATGAAATCGTTCAATTTCAAAGTATTTGATCAAGTGGAAGAACTTACTCGCGAAATATTCCACATGACAGGATGGGAATTTTATACAGAAGTATCTAGAACTACTCAAGCATTGAGGACAACCCTTTTTTGGAAGGAGAGGGGCATGTTAGGTCTGTATAATTCTAGTGTATTCCCTCATTGTTATTAGCGTAGTCCCCTTATTGTTATTGTTGTGCCCCATAGAAGCCCATTATTTTTATTGTTGTGCCCTTACATTATTATTTTTATGTCGGCTCTAATTATATTTTGACCCCTTAGACTCCTATATATAGAAAGGAGGTTTTTTCATTTGAATCATCCAATAATTGTTCATTTGTGTAATGTAAAGGAGGTTGCCCCCTTGAAGAGGTTGATTTTGAAGTTTGTTGATCTATATTTTCTTCTATTTCGTTATTTAGTTACATAACACTTAAAGACTTCACTTTTCATGCATATCTATATTTTTTATTATGAAGGTCATATCCATTGAACTTAGGATACTAGTTTTTAACTTGGATATCAAGTTGTTTATCTAGTATGAACGTACATTATGAACATTATAATACTAGGTTCTTATGAGCTTGTTTCGAATCTTATGGAAATTTTGATATTGCTAGATATTAGACATATTTTAATGTTATATTATAGATGTAGATATTGCCAGATATTATACATATTAGAATATTATATTATATATGTGAAGTACATTCAATATATGTTAGATGACTTAAATTTCAACTTTGCATTAATATTAACTCAAAAAAAATGTTTTTTTTATTTATTATTATTGGAAAGAAATTGTATGGCATTTCCTGTCACCTAAGTCAATAATTACTTAAAAAAGTTATGCATCAATTAATCACTACTAAAAAAAAACAATTTAAAAATTATTCAATCTAATTGCTCAAGTTTCATTACACAGAAGGTGTTTTATAAGGGGAGGGTCACCCTCGCCTTTTTGTCCTCTATCAATATCTAATCGAATGACGATAGGTACATGCAAATAAATAAATGATGAACATATGGATCTTGAGCGGGTTAACAATAGTGGTAGTAGATGCAAGGCGCCTAACCAGGGTTTGAGTCCCTTGGTAGGGACAATAGAGCCCAGGGAAACTCATACTAACGGTGGGTTAAGGTCTAGTGAAAGTTGAAGAAGTTGCAGGTTGGGGAAACCATTCTGTGTAATAAAGATCAAGGGGAAGAAAGAAGCATTTGTTTCTCTGATGTTTTGGTTTTCTCAGACACAGGTGTGAATTGGGATTCCAATAGATCAATATAAAAGGAAGTGCAATCCAAACTGTAACAACAAAGAAAATAATTCACTGCCACACTAAAATACGGGACCGATCTAGGACTTAAGTTGTCACACAATCCAAAGAGTACTGCAATTAATTAAATTAAACAAAAAATGAGTTGTAACAACAATAGTAACAACAATCACACAACTGAGAAATATTTATGCAATTTTTCATATAACCACTCTCACAGCACTCCTAAAAACCATCACTCATTCAATATGCATACTTAAAAGGAAGTGCAATACAAACTATAACAATAAAATTCATTGCCACACTAAACAAAGGGACTGGTCTAGCACTTAAGCTATCACAAAATCCAAAGCGTACCACAATTAATTAAATTACAAACAAAATTAACTATAACAACAACATTAACAACAATCACATAACTGAGAAATATTTATGCAATCTGTCATTATACTACTCTCACAACACTCCTGAAAACCATCAATCATTCAATCTGCACACATAAAAGGAAGTGCAATCCAAGCTAACAACAAAGTAAATAATTCGCTACCATAATAAACAAAGGGATCGGTCTAGGAATTAATCTGTCACACCATCCAGAGCTTACTGTAAATAATTAAATTACACGTATAATTAACTGTAACAACAACAATAATAACAATCGCATAATTGATAAATATTTATCCAATCTATCATTCATCCACTCTCACAACACTCCTGAAAACCATCACTCATTCAATTCACACACATAAAATGAAGTAAAACCCAAACTATAGCAACAAGGTAAATAATTCACTTTCACACTAAACTGAGAGACTAGTCCAGGACTTAAGTTGTCACACCATCCCAACTTTACTGCAATTAATTAAATTACACACATAATTAACTATAACAAAAGTAGTAACAACAATCACATAACTGAGAAATATTTATGAAATTATGTATTCCACTCTAACTAACCAATGATCCCTTCTAAGAAGGAGGGCCCTTCCTCTTGAGTAGGGGTTGGTACACTAAAAATCACATAAACTACGCAAAGGAAATTATTGAACCACAAAGTTGAGATTTGCATTAATAAAAGTATCACGATTACAGAGCTCTAGTGTTTCCCCTTTCCAATCCTATTCTCCAATTATTTGCTCTAGACCTCATGGGACAACAATCTTCTCTTTTAGAGATCTTAATTATAATGAGAATATTTCGATTCTCATGTGATCTTAAAATAAAACGATATCTTAACAATTACACAATGATTTTTGGCGAAATCACATAATTGATCATTTGTCGACGCGTTTCGAACCAACTAGTGTGGTTCATCGTTAGGACAAGTTGAAGATACAGATCCAGTATAGCGAGTTAAATAGTCCAAGCAGAGACTCCAATGGCTAAAAAGACTAACGGCTATTTTACAACTTAA
The DNA here is from genome assembly GCA_031772625.1 of Pinus tabuliformis. Classification (NCBI taxonomy): domain Eukaryota; kingdom Viridiplantae; phylum Streptophyta; class Pinopsida; order Pinales; family Pinaceae; genus Pinus; species Pinus tabuliformis. The sequence goes on from CM062809.1 coordinate 324,452,340, forward strand.
GGACCCAGTCAAACCCCCTTTAACTAAATTAATATTAATATTCTTTATAATTATTATTATACTTCTAGAGCTAAGTAAACTGGGTAAAAATTAACCAGATCAAAGGTTATTAATCTATTTATATATTTAATATATAATTATATATAATAATATTTTTCAATACCTAATATAATACTATATTTAATATTTAGTTTTTAAATTATTTATATAAATTATTAGAAAACTATAATTTTTACTAAAAATTGAATTAGATCAATGGTTAGTTATCAAAACTAAACCATTTATTTATTTAAAATATTAATTATATATATATATATATATAAACATATAAGTATATATATAAATTAATATATTACCATACCTAACATTCTAATAATATTATATTTAATGTTTAAATATATATATATATATATATATATATATATGTTTTTAATTATATATATATAAATATATCAATTTAAAATTCTTTAATAACTAATCATTCTAATAAATTTTTATTTAAAGTTTAGATATTAAAATATTATATCAATTTATATCAATTATCAGCCAAACCTATATAATTATAAAACTTTTTAAATTTTTATTTTTTATTTTTATTTTTTTATCTTACACTATCTCTTAAGGTTAGTTCAATTAACTTAGAACTAACAAAAAATCAAAATTAATCAAATGAATAAATGAAAAGTAATATTGATTAGTTAAGATAATGCATATTTTAATTATACACGTATTTATAGCATAAGGATGTTAAAAATATAAGGCTAATAAAAAGTTAAATAATTACCTTACAATCTAAGGATAGTTCAATTATTCTTAATCATATATTATGCTAAATATTCCCAGGTTGCCAAATTTAATAATCTTCGAATATAAAGGGAAAAAGAGGGGACTAAATCAAGACCATAAGGGCGATAATTAAAAGAAGAACAAATCAAATCAAGAGAAAAGCAAGCAAATAAACCACAAACACAGAGGAAACAATTCTTAAGGAAAGGAAACAAGAAACACTAAGACCATACCAAGAAGGGACCGCGGAGGCTAGGAAGATAGGACTGGGACCCAACAGCTGCTGATCTTCCAGCCATCATCCCTATTAAGATTATTCGGCCTTTTTTCAATCTCCAGGGCCTCCCTAAACTTGCGATGGTGAAACTGAGCAACTCTAGCAATGACTTGAGCCTCTTCGATACATACATGATGCATCGTCTTCTCGGCATGCTCTGCCAAGGCTGAGGATTTGGTCCTACCATGCCTCAGGTCGGCTGAATGCTCGCTAATCCTTTGATTGATAGAGCGTCCTGTCTCACCAATATATGGAATCCCAAAAGAATAAGGGATGACATAGACGCCCTTCATGTCTTTATGGTCAATAGGATCTTTTACAGGCCTGAGGGAGCTACGGATAGTATTAAGAGGTTTAAAAGTTGCGGGCACATCAAATTTTTTTCAGAATCCTCGCAATCCTATCCGTGGTCCCTTGGATATAAGGAAGGTTAACTCCCATGACACGATCATTAGGATCCCTACGGATTGATGGCTCCTTTTTAGCCTTGAGGAAGGCCTTTTGACCCAGGTGCCTATCATAACCATTTTTCAAAAAGACATCTAGGAGATGAGCCTTCTCCTTTTCCAAGCTCTCTTCATCCGAGATTCTAACAGCACGGGTGGCAAGAGTGCTTAGAACACCTAACTTTTGAGCTGGGAAATGATGGGAAGAAGCATGCAAGTATTGCTCAGTATGCGTCTTCTTCCTAAACACTTGATGAGAAAAGGAACCATCCGCTTTCTTAGAGATGAGAACATCCAAGAACGGAAGACAACCATTGTCTTCTTTTTCCATCGTGAATTTTATGGCGGCGGACTGGTTATTAAGATGATTGAAGAAATGATCAAGCTCATCAGGACCATGAGACCAAACAACACCAGTGTCATCGTGTCATGGGAGTTAACCTTCCTTATATCCAAGGGACCACGGATAGGATTGTGAGGATTCTGAAAAAATTTGATGTGCCCGCAACTTTTAGACCTCTTAATACTATCCGTAGCTCCCTCAGGTCTGTAAAAGATCCTATTGACCCTAAAGACATGAAGGGCGTCTATGTCATCCCTTGTTCTTGTGGGATTCCATATATTGGTGAGACAGGACGCTCTATCAATCAAAGGATTAGCGAGCATTCAGCCGACCGGAGGCATGGTAGGACCAAATCCTCAGCCTTGGCAGAGCATGCCGAGAAGACGATGCATCATGTATGTATCGAAGAGGCTCAAGTCATTGCTAGATTTGCTCAGTTTCACCATCGCAAGTTTAGGGAGGCCCTGGAGATTGAAAAAAGGCCGAATAATCTTAATAGGGATGATGGCTGGAAGATCAGCAGCTGTTGGGTCCCAGTCCTATCTTCCTAGCCTCCGCGGTCCCTTCTTGGTATGGTCTTAGTGTTTCTTGTTTCCTTTCCTTAAGAATTGTTTCCTCTGTGTTTGTGGTTTATTTGCTTGCTTTTCTCTTGATTTGATTTGTTCTTCTTTTAATTATCGCCCTTATGGTCTTGATTCAGTCCCCTCTTTTTCCCTTTATATTCGAAGATTATTAAATTTGGCAACCTGGGAATATTTAGCATAATATATGATTAAGAATAATTGAACTATCCTTAGATTGTAAGGTAATTATTTAACTTTTTATTAGCCTTATATTTTTAACATCCTTATGCTATAAATACGTGTATAATTAAAATATGCATTTTCTTAACTAATCAATATTACTTTTCATTTATTCATTTGATTAATTTTGATTTTTTGTTAGTTCTAAGTTAATTGAACTAACCTTAAGAGATAGTGTAAAATATATATATATATATATATATATATATATATATATATATATATATATATATATATTTTAAAAAAGTTTTATAATTATATAGGTTTGGCTGATAATTGATATAAATTGATATAATATTTTAATATCTTATTAGAATGATTAGTTATTAAAGAATTTTAAATTGATATATATATATATATATATATATATATATATATATATATATATATATATATATATATATATATATATATATTTAAACATTAAATATAATATTATTAGAATGTTAGGTATGGTAATATATTAATTTATATATATACTTATATGTTTATATATATATATATATATATATATATATATATATATATATATATATATATATATATATATATATATATATATTTTAAATAAATAAATGGTTTAGTTTTGATAACTAACCATTGATCTAATTCAATTTTTAGTAAAAATTATAGTTTTCTAATAATTTATATAAATAATTTAAAAACTAAATATTAAATATAGTATTATATTAGGTATTGAAAAATATTATTATATATAATTATATATTAAATATATAAATAGATTAATAACCTCTGATCTGGTTAATTTTTACCCAGTTTACTTAGCTCTAGAAGTATAATAATAATTATAAAGAATATTAATATTAATTTAGTTAAAGGGGGTTTGACTGGGTCCTTAAGTTGTAAAATAGCCGTTAGTCTTTTTAGCCGTTGGAGTCTCTGCTTGGACTATTTAACTCGCTATACTGGATCTGTATCTTCAACTTGTCCTGACGATGAACCACACTAGTTGGTTCGAAACGCGTCGACAAATGATCAATTATGTGATTTCGCCAAAAAAATTTCTAAACAAACGTTATGGATCACAGAAGTCTAAATTCCTTAATTACACAATGATTTCCATGGAAGGGGTAAAACTATAACAATTTCCTTTAATTACAAATAGATTTACAAAATATCTCAACCAAATGATCTAGATGCTCCACAAATATCTCCAAGTGATGAGTTGTTTCTTTTGATTTTGATGCGCTCCTAGATCCAGTCTGATTAGGAAAGGGAGCATGTGCTTAAGCAACTGTCTTTATAACAGTAAGAACTCGTGAAACCTTAATTAATCCAAATTGGTAAAGGAACTAAAATGTAATCCTGTAACAACAAGCTTCGACAGACCATCTAAACCTAAAACAACCCATACATTAGTTTTATGATAAAAAACAACCTAAGAAAGTAGTTCTAATGTCAAATTATAAGTAGAATTGGACTAAGAAAGTGACAAGTGAAAAAGGACATACTTAGGTGAATAAGGGTTGTTACAGTAATAAGATATGGTCTTGTTGGTAAAAAATGGATAAAAGAAATAGGAAAATAAGTATGAAAAATATGACAATTCTATGAACCAACATCTCCCCCAAGCTTAATCTCCTACATGTCCTCATATAGACTCATGTCACTAATGCTTGAGATGGTGAGAGTGAACTTGTGTGAGGTTGTATTTTCCTACCATGTCTTCGCCTCTAGCCATCTATCCTCAAGAAATAACCAATTCTCCCTCCCAGCACTTATTAGTAATAATATATAAATGTTGATATCGATGGGTGGGTAACCATATAAGAGGGAACTTGAATCTATGTCTTATCTAGCCTACACCAATCTTCCTAATATAGTCAACATATCTAGGAACTCTAAAAAGTGCTTACCCAAAATTCTGATAACAATAGCAGTCTCCCTTCTTTAATTCTTTTTGGGAAAGGTCCCATCTCATCTTCCTTTCTTCTAAGGCACCAGTTCTCATTCCTTTTATATTTCTCTAGAATCTCCATAGAACTAATTCTTGATGGTCTATTAGCAGTGTCTTAGTGGTTGGAAACTGCCATATTTTATTGTATTTGTGTGCAACAGCTTCAGCTCGACCAAGTTCTCCTTTAATAAAAAATTATACATATTCTTCATTAATTGTTATAGTATCTTGGGTAGCTTTCCATCCTATCTGATTTTTCATAAAAGAAACAAAAGCCCTAAGTTGTACATCTCTGACATACAATGTCAGAAATGATTCATCCCCAAAGCAAGCGAGATGTTGTAGGTACAATTTGCACAACAAATGTTTCTATGAGAAAGTAGAACTTTGAAATGTTTCGAGGAAGCCATGTATCTTCCTCTTCTTATATGGTCACTTTTCCTTTAGGGCTATTAATTAGAATAGATAATGTTTTTCTTGCAAATATAAAGGATAAGAAGGAGAAGGAATCCTACCGCACAATAAGCCATTAATGATCTCATAAATGAGCTCCTTTTCTTGTTGTAACAACTTAACCTCTCCTTGTAATTCCTTCACCTGTTTCATTGCTTGATTCCTCTCCTTCTAAATTTTCACAAATTATACAATTCTTAATTTTTCAGCCCACTCCTTCTTAAGCTTATTGACCATTTCCTCATGCTACTTTAGGAAGATGACTTCATCTTTGGGAAAGAGTGTTAATTTCTCCCACTTCTCTAGTACCCTCATCAAATCTTCAAATTTAATGTGAGTTGCTGCAGATGTTGTTTCATCCTCATTCTAATCCCTTTTCTCCTCCTAATGCTCTATCTCAACTATTGGTTCTTGTGTAACAATATCATCATCAATAATATTGTGTGGTACAACAATAATTTTATTTTCAATTTTCTATGTTTCAACTTCAATTTCTTGTGTAACAACAACATCTATTGCAGTGGCTACAAACACCCCCAAAATTTTTCCTTAGCCTATTTTGGAGCCTCCCTACCAACCTTCACAGCAGCTTGCCTTGCTTTGTCAAGTCCTCAAGCTTCAATGTCTTTCTTGCTCAATGGTAGCCTGTCGATCATAGTTTGATCTTTTCTCCTCACAGGATGCTCATCTGGCCTTGGTCAAGCTACAGGCTGAGCAACTTCCTAGTGAAATTTGCACATTTCTGGAGGGCAACCAGCCTTCCCTCTGATTCCCTCTAATAGTCTGTTGGGCTCCAGTATTGCGCAATCCTGCCAGACAACCCTCCCAGTAGGATTTGCATAATTTTTCCCATCAACATGCAGTTAAACCCAGGATTTGTGCAAATATGGGCATCATTCATATGTTGGGCCCAGAAATTATGCAATCCCCTTGGGTAGTCAGCCCAGCTTACAGTTAGGAATGCACATTTTTCTCTAGCAGTCTCTTGCATGTGTGGCTGAGTTGACCGGTTCCCTGTGGGACTGAGAAAAAAAAACTTGCATGCATAGGCTAATTCTCCCAAGGTAGCATGCAAAGGCATCCCTTGTTTCATGGATCTATGTTTAGCAGTTGGAGGTTACATGCAAGGATTAATTCCAAAACGTCCCTCCAAGTGTTGCTTCCCCTAGATTTTTGGTTGCGCGTCATAACCTCGATGTTATTAAATCTCATCAACCGGATGCTGCAGAGTTCATTCCTCACATCAACCTTGTAGCTCTAACATCCCACATCACATCTATGAGTAGTCGGCACATTCAACTCAACTATTTTGGGGTAAGCTCACTTCCATGCCTTGTGCTGCATTTTTGTTGCTTTTTGTGTGTTCGCTTGTGTGAGTGTTGTTTGCTCGATTTATTTGAATGTATGTTGTCATTTAAATATATTCTAGCTTTTCCTAGCTCTGTTTCAATTTTCGTTTCTATCTCACTTTTTTCGCATGCATGAAACCGTTTTGCATGGACATTCAACCAACCAACGAATGACCTCACCCACATGCATGTTGATCTATTTGCACAATATTCCATTTGTATTTTTCATGCACTTTTTATCACTTCTACTATCACTTAGTGTCGCCATGCATTTCATTGACTAACTTGCGTTCAATTGCCCGTCGGTGAGTTAGGCCAACCTTGACTCACTCTCTGCCTTCACCAAGGTTGCATTGTGCAACCTGGAGAAGGAAGGCTCACCTTCCTCTCTATATTTGTGCATTCTGGCCTATCACTGGCCTCCTGGACTGAATTGCACATTTCTGGACGTCATTGGTTGGTTGGCCCAAAAATTTGCGCAAATCTGCCCCTAGGTCAGCAGTCCTTCCCAGCTGGGATTTCTCATTGCACAATCCCAACAACCATCTGCCTGAATGGACTATGCATTGTGCAGTTCCAGCAGTAAGTAAGTCTCCCAGCATCCCGGACTGTGCCTTGTGCAGTCTTGGTAGTTGGTCTCCTGACCTCCCGGCCGAAATTGTGCAACCTTCATGATCATTCACCCAAGTATATTACAAGTCAGTTCTCATGTTCATTTTGGTTTTCGACTGAAAAATTGCTTGCTATGAGTGTTTCCACTTCTCCAAGTATCACAGGTGTTCATATTCCTCTCAGCAGTATAGGTACAATGGTTTCCAAGAGCAGAGATGAAGACACCGTTCAGAGTACGCTTGGGGATGTAGTCGATCAAGTGTCCATGGGCTTACCCATTCATGAAGACATCAAGTTTTTTGTGGACAAGGAAATCAAGAAGCAACATCACAGTAAGCAGCATCATGAACAACAACTAAAGGCAACATACTGAATGCAACGAACATTGTAAATGAAGCACACCGCGAATGCAAGGGGAAGGTTGTTAACAACGTAGACGTAGAGCAAAGTTGCAAGATCAAGCATATCCACTAATAATGAAAGAAACTTTGGAGACTCAAGCTATGAAGTGATGACACAACATGGATATCGCACGAAAGCAGAAGATGGAACAAAGAAAGAGTTGCATGTGTTGAAGCAACAACTTAGGAAGAACATGAAGCTGCACAAATAGTCAAATGTGTTGCAACAGGAACAAGAAAAACAGTGGGCACAACATGTACTCACGAATTAAACTGTGCTAGTACAAGTTAAGGATCCATCCCAATAGTTGACACAGAGAAAACATGGTGAGCAGTGTTGTTGATCACATGAAAAGGATCCAACAGTATGCATTTTGTTCAGCATACACATGCAATCCAACCCATTCAACACACTCACCAAGGCAAAGACAAGAAGCAACTCCAACTAGGGTTGAACATGCACTTCGGCAAGTTGATGCACATGACCACAAACAAACACTTGAAGATCAAGACGGACACTATGCATCAATGTGTTGCTGGTTCAACTGTACCCAAGAAGACCATGTGTATGTTAGCGGATGAGTTGGATGAAGGGGCCGAACCAATGCACCGGTTGCAACAGAGATAAGAGTTTTCTTCAGCAAGATGTCAACATGAGGTGCATGCACACCATCATGGATGAACAAGCTTGGCATCAGCTCACCAGCTTCATCATCACAAGCATGTCAAAGAGTTGGTCTCACCACAGCGAACTGAGTGTCAGTGATGTCTTGCAAGGCTTGCTCAAGCCATGTTGTCTCACATGAGTACATGTACATTGTAATGTTGAGTCATGTCAAGTGTAAGTCGAATGTCAATAGTTGGATGTAATAGTCATAGAGTAGGTGAAGAGTCATGAGGGTAGTTGAACTTTCACAAAGGGGAATGTCAAGGATCACCCCACCCTCTGCTATAAATAGTCTCTGATAACTCATTGTATAGGCTTTTGGCTAGCCAAACTTCTACTAAGACTATCTTGAAGAAGACTTGGACAATATTGTAACATGCCTTGGCTTCTCCATAGCACAGAGCTATTTCATCTCTTTGGAGGAGCAGAAAGATGTGGCTGTAACGTTCCATTGATGGGGCTAGCAGGTTTACATGGTGTATTGTATGATTGTGACTTACACTTCTTTATATAATAAAAGCTAACACATTTTCATGCATATTTTGTTATTGTAGTTGGACTGTTCCAGTTGCCTTACTTATATATGTTGTTTAACTTACGTACTTGTATATGAACTTATTTGTATGCAATTATATGAATCTTGTTGTTAATGTGTTGCATATGTTGTTAATGTTGTCATCGTCCATGTCGACTGCTCTGCTGGACACCAGAGAGACCTTTCTCATGAAACTTGTTATATCAACTGGCACACTCGTATCGGACTAATCTGTGAGTGATGTTCATGTTATCTTACCTTGTATGTTGTGATTGCCACATCCGTGTCAACTGCTCTACTGGATGCTGTGCATGTCCTTTGTGTTGTGTGTTCCTAGCCGAGTTGGGACTGATCCCTTTTCAACCTGGAACTCACCTTCACCTCCTACCCCCCTTTGAAGTGTTGGAACCTCTCATACTCATTCCTTGACACACTACATCAGTCACACCATTGCTACTGACAGAGTTATCTTACTTGCCTCTGTGCGACATCGCAATCAAGGTATTACCTTACGACCCACTGTTGGGACTCCTACACCAAACGGTCTGAGGTCTAATTAGGACTTCTTACCAGGGAGATCCCCTTGACATGTTGGCGGGTCTAGCACTGTCAACATTTCTAGCGCTAGAAGTAGGGCCTCATATCAAGTAGTGTCCTCTCATCCAGTTTTGAACCTTTGCATATCTTTCATGGAATCTTGCATCCTTCTCCCCCCGAGGTGTTTTTCGAATCGTGAAGATGTCTCCATGTTAGGCAAGTTGTTTAATATCTTGTCCACTCACACGTATGATGGTGAAGGCGAAGTGGCCTAGCTTGAGCACTTACATAAATTTCTTTCCATGATTTATGAGGAAGATGAGTTTACTTACGAATAGGCTAGTCGGCTGCTTGCATTCACACTTCACAAATCTTCATTTCGTTGGGTGCGCAGCCTACCGGCTAACATTGTGCACTCATGTAAGCACTTTTGTGATCTTATTGAAGACATGTTCCATCATTTTGATCTAGACCATCTTGACCAGAAACTATTACAGGAACTAGGGCTCCGCATGAATCCATTATTGATTTTTGGCATTGCTTCCGTGACTTACAGTTTCAAGCTCCGAAGAGAAAGATGAAGTTTTTTTATCTATGGGATCGTTTCAAGTACTGTCTTAAGAAATATTCCCATCCCAAGAGGAAGCTTGATGTTAAGCCTCACTCAACCTTCTTCGTTGATGGAATTGCGTAATCCCATTTGGGAGAAGGAACTACCTCAACGAACTATCCGCCTCCCTCTCATTCAATAGTTCCACCATCAGCGAGTGATGTTGAAGATCATGTTCACACGTTTGTTCATCCTTCACACTCCCCCAACACCACTCCACTCAATTTTCATGCAGACTTGGTTGTAAGTTGTTTGAGTTCCCATATGCACTCTTTTATTTGACCTCTTTCTTTGCACTCATGTGTTCCTCCAGATGATTTTATCTTGTGTTTGTTCATTCCAGACTCTTCACTTGTTGTGAATGAGGAACAACCCACTGATGAAGTTGGTGTTGCACAACCAACATGCACTATCATTCACGAAGAGTATGAGTGGGAGCTTGAACATAACCACTCGGCAAAGGATGACTCCCTTCCATCTGATTCCCCTCCGTTCTTTCCTAGCCTCTTTGGTGAACCTACCATGCATGACTTTGCATGTGTGTCTTCGTCCACAGATGCACCCATTATTGATCACTCGTTGGACTCACCGGATTTTAGTCCATCATTCGACAACAAAGAGGATAAGTTACTCATTGAAAATCCACTTGATCCTCTATTTGTCTGTATTGGAAACACAGAGGATGAATTTGTTCGCTTTTGATTTACCCCTCTGTTTGATTCATCTGATCATGAGGATGTTGAAGAACTCATTGATTTTTCTGAACGTGGCAGTCGTGATCCATTTGCTTCCATTTTTTATCATGGTCATGAATCTATCACAGTTAATCTTTCGAAGCCATTGGTTTATGATGTTCTACCTGATGATGAAGTTGAGATACCCAAGACTGTCGAGGCACTTCAACCCAAGCTGATGGTTATGTCAGGTCCTCGCTCTCTTGGGATTAGTCTCACTTCTGATCATGAAACTGTTCAATCATCCAAGGCTCCTCACCACTCATCTGTATGCATTGAAGATCCATCTCACACATAGATCACACTTCCTCCACTCGAACTGCATGATCCCATTACCCATGCATTGCAGGAATCTTACATTGCAAGCACTCATGTGCGGCGAAAGTTATCTTTGCTTCTTTTGTTTACTTGCATATCATAGTCAAGAGTGTGCTTTTTCTTCAAAGTTGCAGTAGTGTCACACAACACCACGATAAGTCCACGGACTACCCATCATGCACATGCACTCACTTATGTCTTGTGGGCACTTTGAAACACGAAGTGTGGTTGTATTCACTGTTATATCTTTCTTGTTTGCTGGTCCGCACAACTAGGTTACTCATGGACCAAGACTTCACCAACATGGGTCTATCAATGTGCCGGTGGCTGCATTTGAAGAATCACTTCACGTGATTAGGCCCATGCACTGTTAGTGTAGGAGTAGGAGTAGTGTTTTCTTTTAGTTGTTTGCTTGCATGCTTGTTTTCTTACATGATTTGTTTGCTTGTTTGTTTACTTGCTTAGCTTTCATTTTGCTTCTGCTCTTGCTTTGTTTTGATGATTGCTAGTTTGTTTGCTTGCTTCGTTCATAGGTTAGTTTGCATGAAACCATGTGTGACACAAGAAATGGGTTGGGTAAAGTACAAGAGGGCTTGTACAGTTATGACTAATTGGTTATGTATCATCTTGCCTCTATATGATGAACTTGTTAATTTTAGTCCATGTGAAGATATTTTTTTCATCGTGACTAAACCTTCAACTTGTGGATGGGAGGAACCCTAGGTTGAAGCCGAATAGCTAGATGATCCATCTATCTTTATAGATATCAAGTTGAGAACATATATTATAGTAGCTTGTAGGGTAAGGATCGCTCTATTGGAAACTATAGGCTAAGCTGATACGAAGTGAATGGATTTGTTCTAGAACATTTGTTGTTTCCTTCCATTCTTCTTCCTCTATCTTTTTCTGCTCTCTTTCTTCCCGTAAAAGTGAATTTCCTGGTATGAATTTCGATGCTGCCCGTTTCCATTTTGTGGAAGTGCTTGGCAGAGGAAGGGGTTGTATATGTCGAAGGAAAATATGTACTATTTGAGGTGAACCTTGATGAAAACAAAACGCTTGCGCACTAACTGATGTCACTTGATCTAGTCGGTTGTTTTTGGGTTAGCCCTTGTCAGCTCAGTCAAGTAGAGTAAGGTGAGGGGGAAAACCTTAACAAGCACGTCAGAGATACCATAAACTACTTCTCTACTGGAACAACCTCCTCTGCTCTTAATAAGTTAGGATCCCTCTTCCACCTCTCAAATGAATAAGTGCTATGCACATTGAAAATGAAAAAAAATCAAAAGTAAAAAAAAATTGAAATGAAAAATAAATAAGGCGAAAGAAGAGAAAGGTTTCCTGCACAAGGAGGTGATGCAAGTAACTCTTCCGAGATACTAACTAGGCTCACTCGAAGCGGAGTCATGCTTGTGTTCCTATGTGACTCCACCGGGGTACTGTCCAGGCTTGCTGGCAGTGGAGCAACACCAGAGATGAAACTTAGACTCTGACGGCTATACTACTTTTGCACTTATATACCCCTCAACCCCAATAAAAAAACCTATGTTTCCTTGGCTTGGAATGTGTGTCAATCAACCAATATTCTGGTAGATGCTACACCTAATAATCAAGCTAGTGTGAAGCCAAGATGAACTGAGAGCTAAACAATACTTCTAGAGGTGTTACACTTGCTTTTCATGAACAAGGTCCATTCAAAGAGCTACAATTCTACTAGTGTGTCACCAAGTGTTGTAGTGGCTACAACCACCCTCTAAAATTTTTCCTTAGCCTGTTTTGGAGCCTCCCTACCAACCTTCATAGCAACTTGCCTTTCTTTGTCAAGTCCTCAAGCTTTAGTGTCTTTTTTGCTCAATGGCAGCCTGTCGATCATAGTTTGACGTTTTCCCCTCACAGGCTTCTCATCCAAACTTGGTCAAGCTACAGGCTAAGCAGTTTCCCAGTAAAATTTGTGCATTTCTGGAGGGAAACCAGCCTTCCCTCCAGGAATTGTGCAATTCCCCCTAACAGCTTGTTGGGTTCCAGGATTGCCCAATCCTACCAGCCAACCCTCCCAGCAGGATTTGCGCAATTTTTCCCATCAACGGGCAGTTCAGCCTATGATTTACACAAATATAGGAAGAAATCAGCTGTTGGGCCCAGAAATTGTGCAATCCACTTGGGCAGTCAACCCATCTTACAGTCAGGAATGCACATTTTTCTCCAACAGTCAAGCAGTCTCTTGCATGTGCAACTGAGTTTACTGGTTCCCTCCGGGACTGAGCAAAATAGACTTGCATGCATAGGTTGCTTCTCCCAAGGTAGCATGCAAAGGCATCCCTTGTTTCATGGATCTATGTTTAGCAGTTGGAGGTTACATGCAAGGAGTAATTCCAAAACCTCCCTCCAAGTGTCGCTTCCCCTAGATTTGTGGCATGCACGTCATAACCTCGATGTTATCAAAACTCATCAACCGGATGCTACAGAGCTCATTCCTCACATCAACCTTGTAGCTCTAACATCCCACATCACATCTAGGAGCAGTTGACACATTCAACTCAACTTTTTTGGGGTAAGCTCACTTCCCATGCCTTGTGTTGCATTTCTGTCGCTTTTTGTGTATTCACTTGTGTGAGTGTTGTTTGCTCAATTTCTTTGAATGGCTGCTATCACTTACATATATTCTAGCTTGTCCTAGCTCTGTTTCAATTTTTGTTGCTATCTCACTATTGTCGCATGCATGAAACTACTTTGCACGGACGTTTGCCCAACCGACGAATGACCTCACCCACATGCATGTTGATCTATTTTCTCAATATTCCATTCATGTTTTGCATGCACTGTTTATCAATTCTATTATGACTTAGTGTTGCCATGCATTTGATCAACTAACTTGCTTTCAGTTTCCCTTCGGAGACTCAGGCCAACCTTGGCCTATTCTCTGCCTTCACCAACGCTCCATTGTGCAATGTGGAGAAGGAAGGCTCACCTTCCTCTCCAGATTTGCACATTTTGGCCCAACACTAGCCTCCTGGACTAAATTGCAAATTTCTGTAGGTCAATGGCTGCTTGGCCCAAAAATTTGTGCAAATTTTCCCTTGGGCCAGTAGTCCTTCCCAGCTGGGATTTCTCATTGCGCAATCCCAATAGCCAACTACCCAAATGGACTATGCTTATGCAGTTCCATCAGCCAGTAAGTCTCCCAGTAGCCTGGACTATGCCTTGTGTAGTCTTGGCAATCAGTCTCTTGACCTTCTGGCCAAAATTACGAAACCTTCATGATCATTCACCTAGGTATGTTGCAAGTCAGTTCACATGTCCATTTTGGTTTTCGACTAATATATTTTTTGCTATGAGTGTTTCCATGTCTCCAGGTATCACAGGTGTTCATCTACTTCTCAGCAGCACATGTACAATGGTTTCCAAGAAAGCAGAGACAAAGACACCATTCAGAGCATGCTTGGGGATGCAGTCGATTAAGTGTCCATGGACTTACCCACTCACGAAGACATCAAGTTGTTGATGGACAAGGACACAAGCAGCAACATCAAAACAAGAAGCATCATGAACAACAGATGAAGGAAACATACTGAACGTAGTGAACACATCAAATGAAGAAAATGCATTGAATGCAAAAGGAAGGTTGTTAACAACATAGAGGTAGAGCAAAGTTGCAAGATCAAGCAAATCCACTGATAATGAAAGAAACTTTGGAGACTCAATATATGAAGTGACAGCGCGACATGAAGATCACATGAAGGAAGAAGATGGAACAAAAAGGAGTTTCATGTGTTGAAGCAACAACTCAGGAAGAACATGAAGCTACATAGACAAGTCCAATGATTTGTGGCAGGAACAGGAACAATAGTGGGCACAACATTCACTCACGGATGAAACTATGCCAGTACAAGTTAAGGATCCATCCCAGCAGCTCACATAGAGAAAAAATGGTGAGCAGTGTTGTTGATCACATGCAAAGGATCCATCAGCATGCATGTCGTTGAGTGCACACATGCAATCCAACCCATTCAACACACTCACCAAGGCTAAGACAAGAATTAATTCCAACTGGGGCTGAACATGCACTTCGGCAAGTTGATGCGCATGACCACCAACACACACTTGAAGATCAACATAGACACTATGCATCAGTGTGTTATCGGTTCAACCATACCCAAGAAGACCAGTCGCATATTAGTGGACGAGTTGGATGAAGGGGCCAAACCAATGCACCAATTGCAATGGAGGCAAGAGTTCACTTCAACAAGATTTCACCATGAGGTGCATGCACACCATCATGGATGACTAAGCTTATCATCAACTCACCAGCTTCAACATCACAAGCATGTCAAAGAGTTGGTCTCACTACAACAAACCGAGTGTCAGTGATGTCTTACAAGGCTTGCTCAAGCCATGTTGTCTCACATGAGTACACGTGCATTGTAACGTTGAGTCATGTCAAGTGTAAGTCGAGAGTCAACGGTTGGATGTAACAATCATAGAGTAGGTGAAGAGTCATGAGGGTAGTTGAATTGTCACAAAGGGGAATGTCAAGGGATGCCCCACCCTTTGCTATAAATAGTCCCTCATAACTCATTGTATAGGCTTTTGGTCAGCCAAGCTTCTTCTAAGACCATCTTGAAGAAGGCTTTGTAGGTTTTAACCCCGTACAGAAATTACCTGCATACGAATTCTAAATCACAGAAAAATAAAAAATGCGAGAGCATAACACATAAAACACATATACACAGAGATTTTCCCCTGGATCCCAAAACCGGGACTACCAGCTTGATTTTTCATTATATTCCTTTCAATGTTACAATACATATTTATACATGCCGAAGCATCCAATACCATGGACCGAAAACCATTGCGTCCAAAACCATGGACCAAAAACCATAGGTAGGTTCGCCCAACCTAATATAGGGTCCAAAAAAAAATTTCTCGGGGCGCTGCCCCGGACCCTATAGAGGGGGGCTACCCACCCCCCTCAAACCCCTCAGACAGGGGGGGTTGCCGGCCCCCCTGTGACCCCCCCGCTGCGCAATCGGCGCAACAAAGGGGGGGCTCCGCCCCCCCTCTAACCCCCCAGTTCACTACGTGGGTTAGTCGTGGAAAGAATATAACACAACCCAACAATCTCCCACTTGTTGTTTTCTTTCCACAGGGGGCCATAGGAAAGCTTAGTCATTTTTCTAGCCCTGAAATGCCCATTGTTTCTCTACACCAAGAGAACTTCTCAGAGCTCACAGATTTTGTTAATGCATCTGCAGTATTCTTCAAAGTGTCCACCTTTACTAGCAACACCTTTTTGTCTTCTATCATATCCCTCACAAAGTGATACTGAACATCAATGTGCTTTGTCTTTGAATGATAAGCAAGGTTCTTTGCCAAGAAAATTGCACTTTGGCTATCACAATCTATTCTTATAGCTCCCTGTACTAACCCCATACTTGAACACAATCTCTGCAACCAAACTGCTTCCTTGCTTGCATGAGTGGCTGCCATGTATTCTGCCTCTCTAGTTGATAGTGCCACTACAGATTGTTTCTTACTCATCCAACTGACTGCACCTCAAAATAGGTTAAACACATACCCACTTGTAGATCTTCTCTAATCCAGATCTCCAGCCCAGTCTGCATCAACAAAGCCACGAATATCCAACACTCTCTCCAATCCTGGTCTTCCTTGGTAGCACAAACCATAATCACTAGTGCCATGCAAATACCTGAAAAACCCACTTCACTGCTGTCCAGTGCTCCTTCCCTGGTTTTGACATAAACCTGCTCAATACTCCCACTGCATGTGCAATGTCTGGTCTAGTATAGACCATTGCATACATCAGGCTACCGACTGCACTCACATATGGAACACGGGATATGTCCTCTTCCTCTTCTTGTGTCTTGGGACACTGTACAACAGATAACATCACACCTACAGGAATAGGAACCTTCACCGGTCTACTATCCTGCATATTAAACCTCTGCAGTATTGTCTCGACATACTTCTCCTGGTTTAACTAGAGGTTCCTCTTTGCCCGATCTCTTTTAATTTCTATGCCCAAAATATAGTTTGCAGCACCAAGATCTTTCATGTCGAATTTGGAGGACAATTGGGTCTTCAAATCCTGGATAATTTCTTTGTCATTTCCAACTAGCAACATATCATCCACATACAAGACCAGATAAATAACACGGTCACCAATTAATTTAAAATACACATAATGATTTGCTTTTCTTCTGGTGAAGCCAAGTCCCTGTATAAATGTATGAAATTTCTGATACCAGATCTTTGGTGACTGTTTTAACCCATACAGAGACTTCTTTAACTTGCATACCAATTCTTTCTTACCCTTCACTGCAAAGCCTTCAGGTTGCTTCATGTAGATTTCCTCTTCCAAATCCCCATGAAGAAATGTTGTCTTCACATCCATTTGTTCTACCTCAAAATCAAAAGCAGCAACAACAGATAAAAGTAACCTAATAGAAGTTACCTTAGCAACAGGAGAAAAAATATCACCAAAATCAATTTCCGGTACCTGGGAATAACCTTTTGCTACCAACCGAGCTTTATATTTCTCCACCTTCCCTTCTGCATTTGTCTTCCTTTTGAACGCCCATTTGCTGCCAATGGGTTTCCTTCCAGCTGGCAACTCCACCAGATCCCAAGCCTCATTTTTGTGCAAAGATGCCATTTCATCAACCATGGCCTCTTTCCAGAGTTTTCCATCCTCTGAATCCACTGCTTCGTTCACAGTTCTGGGATCATCATCAGTAACAGACAAAGAAAAATTTGAACAGAATGCAGATGGACTATACCTTTCTGGCTGCCTTCTTTCTCGAATTGATCTTCTCAGAGCCGGAGTTTGCGGCTCTTCATCTTCTGATTCCTCCTCTGTTGTAGAGTCTGATTCTTCCTCCTTTAGCTCAAACTCTATCTTCTCAGGTTCCTTTGGTTGGACTTCATGTTTAATAACATCTTTCACCTCTCTCAACACCACATCTCTGCTGTACACAACCTTCCTTGTTACTGGGTTCCAAAGGTTATAACCCTTTAAACCATCCTTATACCCAATAAAGATGCACTTTTCAGATTTACTATCCAACTTGGTTCGTTTCTCCTTTGGAACATGTACATATGCATCACATCCAAATACCCTCAGATGTGAAAGAGAGGGTTTCTTACCCGTCCATACTTCTTGTGGAGTCTTATCCTCCAACGCTGATGAAGGTGACCTATTGATCAAGTAACATGTAGTATCCACCGCCTCTGCCCAGAATTCCTGTCCTAACTCGGCACCACTGGGCATGCTTCTTGCCCTTTCCATCAATGTCTTGTTCATTCTTTCAGCGACTCCATTTTTCTGAGGTGTATATGGAGTAGTCTTCTGTCGTGATATACCACACTTCTTACAGAATTCTTCAAATTCCTTGCTGCAAAACTCTCCACCATTATCTGTCCTCAGCACCTTTATCTTCTTCTCTGTCTGATTTTCCACCAGAGCCTTAAATTCTTGAAACCTGTCAAAGACTTCAGATTTCTTCTTAAGGAAATATATCCATGTATTCCTTGAGAAGTCATCTATAAATGATACATAGTACATAGACTTAGCTAGTGATGGAACCTTCACAGGTCCAAACACATCACTGTGCACAAGCTCTAATATCTGTTTCGCCCTCTTAGCACCAGAGGGTAAACTCACCCGATTCTGCTTCCCATATACACAATTTTCACAGAAATCAAAATCCAGAGAGCTATTACTCATACCTTCTACCATACCTTTACCATGAAGTATTCGAAGGCCCTTCTCTCCAATATGTCCAAGCCTTTGATGCCACAACATGGTCTTCTCTCCAGAGACCACTAGATTTTTAGCTCCACTTTCAAGAACTACAGAACTGTTGCACCCATCAACAACAGTGCTACCTTGCAGCTTGTATAGAGTTCCAGTCCGAACTCCCCGCATCAATACCAGTGCTCCCCGAACCATCTTGCAGGTATCCTTCTCGAACACTGTTTTTACACATGCATTATCCAACTTGCTTACAGAAATCAGATTTCTGGCCAATGCAGGAATATGCAGAACACCCGAAAGTGTTCTAACCCTTCGACCTTGCAACTTCAACTTTACTTTTCTGTGACCAATGATTCTAGCCTTCCTATCATCTCCTAAGAAGACATCACCACCATCGTATTTCTCATACTCACAGAACCACTCTCTATGGGGAGTGAAGTGAAAGGATGCACCTGAGTCAATCAACCATTCCTCATGATCTACATGTGTACTTGAAGAAGCCAAGTACACATCCCCACCTTCATCTGAGGTGGTTTTCGCCTCTGCGGAAGGAGCATCATCAGATCCCTTTCCTTTATCATGGGCTTTAGATTTACAGTCCCTTTTTAAGTGCCCTTCCTTTTCGCATTTCCAGCACACCACCTTTACAGGTTTTCCTGGAGATTTAGATCTCCCTCTAGATTTAGATCTCCCACTCGATGACTTATTTTTGTTTCTATTCTGGGACTGTCCTCGTACAGACAAGGCATCACCATTCTGGCTCTCCATATTTTTCCATCTCATCTCCTCCGTCAACAAGGCTGAGACTATTTCATCAAACTGCAAAGCAGTTGCATTGCTACCTATTGCAATAACCAGACTATCCCATGAATATGGTAGAGAACACAATAAACTGATGCACTTATCTTCATCTGAAATTTTAATATCAACAGACGCTAACTGACTTACCACAGTATTAAATGCGTTCAGATGATCTGTCACCGAGTCTCCATCTTTCATCGTTAGGTTATACAGCTTTTTTCGTAGGAACAATTTATTCACCAGAGACTTAGATTGGTACAAAGTCCCTAACTTGTCCCACAAAGCCTTCACTGTAGCTTCCCCTGATACATTCAGCAATACTGAATCTGAGACACACAATCGTATTGTGCTCTTTGCCTTCCGATCCAACTTCTTCCATTCTTCATCGGTCACTCCCGTTGGTTTAGTACCTGGATCTACCGCGATCCACTGATCTTTATCCACCAACAGATCCTCCATCTTGAGTTTCCACAACTCAAAACTCTAACCATTGAACTTCTCGATCTATATCTTTCTGTTGCTCGCCATCTTCTTTCACCACCAGAATCGATCTCCCACTGAACAGGGTCTACCACAGGCCCGAGCGAAACCCCTCAGCAACAAAGGCGTCCCCTTGAAGCCAAAACAACTCTGATACCAAATGTAGGTTTTAACCCCGTACAGAAATTACCTGCATACGAATTCTAAATCACAGAAAAATAAACAATGCGAGAGCATAACACATAAAACACATATACACAGAGATTTTCCCCTGGATCCCAAAACTGGGACTACCAGCTTGATTTTTCATTATATTCCTTTCAATGTTACAATACATATTTATACATGCCGAAGCATCCAATACCATGGACCGAAAACCATAGGTAGGTTCACCCAACCTAATATAGGGTCCAAAAAAAATTTTCCCGGGGCACTGCCCCAGACCCTATAGAGGGGGGCTACCCGCCCCCCTCAAACCCCCCGGATAGGGGGGGCTGCCACCCCCCCTGTGACCCCCCCACTGTGCAATCGGCACAATGAAGGGGGGGCTCCGCCCCCCCTCTAACCCCCCAGTTCACTATGTGGGTTAGTTGTGGAAAGAATATAACACAACCCAACAGGCTTGGACAGTATTGTATCACACCTTAGCTTCTCCATTGCATAAAGCTAGTTCATATCTTTGGAGGAGCAGGGGGATGTGGTTATAACGTTCCACTGATGGGGCTATCAGGTTTACATGGTGTATTATATGACTGTGACTTATGCTTCTTTATATAATAAAATCCATCACATTTTCATGCATATGTTTTTATTGTAGTTGGACTATTCTGGTTGCCTTAATGATATATTTATTTTAACTTACGTACTTGTATATGAACTTATTTGCATGATATTATATTAATATTGTTGTTAATGTGTTGCATATGTTGTTAATGTTGTCACTGTCCATGTTGACTACTCTACCAGACACCAGACAGACCTTCCTCATGAACCTTGTTATATCAACCGACACACTCGTCTAGGATTGATCCGTGAGTGTTGCTCGTGTTATCTTACCTTGTATGTTGTGACTGCCGCATCCGTGTTGACTGCTCTACCAGAAGTTATGCATGTCCTTTGTGTTTTGTGTTCCTAGCCAAGTTGGGACTGGTCCCTTTCAACTTGGAACTCACCTTCACCTCCTTCCCCCCTTTGAAGTGTTGGAACCTCTCATACTCATTCCTTGATTCATTGCATCAGTCACAACCTTGCTACTGACAGAGTTATCTTACTTGCCTCTGTGCGACATCGCAATCGAGGCATTACCTTACGACCCACTACAGGGAATCCTACACCAAATGGTCAGAGGTCTAATTGGGACTTCTTATCTGGGAGAACCCCTTGACATATTGGCGGGTCCAGCACCATCAACAACATCATAAACATGTTCTTGTGGATTGGCAGACTTTTTTTCTTCTTCCTTCTCTACTTTGACCGCTGGTTCTTGTGTAACAATATCGTCATCAGCAGGTTCTTATGTAATAGTAGGTCAAATTTATTTGTCCTATTCCCCCACTTGTACTCCAATTGAAAAGGTAACAGTCTCCATGATTTTTGGCTCCTCGAGGATTTGTTGGCACCCGTTATAGTTTTTGTTTGAGACAATAGATGATGCCATTTATACATCCTTTGCCAACATATCCAATCCAACTTCATTCCTAAAATGAAGTTGATATTTAACCAAGGAAATTTGTTTCTTTAACTCCTCATTTCCTTTCTTAGATTTTCAATTTGAACCAGAGGGTCAATTTTTGACTTACTTGGTGAATTAATAACCTCTTGTTCTTCTATCTGCTCTTTTGTTATTGGTCGTTCTATCTCCTGATCTTTCTTTGGTTCTTTTTTAGGATCCAGTGTAACAAATGGGATTTTAGATGTAGAGGGGCTTTCCTCTACAAACTTCTCCTTCTTCTCTTTGTCTTGTTGCTCCTCAAACCCATTAGATCCAGTTTTATCAACACATTCCCCATCAGTTGTAGTAGTAGGTTTTCGAGTATCTACTGGTGTAAAAAATACACACACCCTTTTCTTAGGGGTTCTGCCACCAATTGGATTTTTCACTTTCCTTTTCTACATTATTACCTTCATTGATACTCCTGACGTTATCCCTTCAGGTGTCTTCACTTAGCTCTAGTTTCAGGCACAACTGTTATTCCAGTAGTTTCTTTCTCCATCACTTCCTCTACAATCAAGTGCCCACCTCGTCTTCCCTCTTATGAGTCACTAGACATAGGAGGATGAACTAGGGGTCATTTTAATGGAAATATGCCTCTTAGGGCTATGTTGACCAGTGATAGGAGGTGTATCATCCCTAATCTGCTTAGAGCCTATAGTTGTCTTTCTCTTGGAAAATGTAGTAGTTTCATCAACATGTGTTGTTTTAGTCTTGGGTGTTGTTCAGTACTTTGTGTTGTTTCAGCACTAGGGGTTGCCTCAGCACTGGGTGCTGCTTCATCACTCTCTTCATGCTCCTTATTCGCACCAACACAAGGTCTCACTATCAAAGCATGTCATGCACTCTCTTGTCTCTATAATGAATGCATGATGATTAATTTAATGAGTGCATGGTTAGTGACACAAGTTTCTGGATGTTTTTCCCATTTCACAACCTTTTCCATGTGTTGTAATGACTTCAGAAAGTAGTATGGTAAATTAATCAACTGCCTTGTCCTTAGGTGTGTCAACAATTGAAAGTGATAATTGAAAATAATCCCAAAACAACCCTCACAGGTAATGAATTTTTGGATGAAGAGGGCTACATCTTCCCAAGGGTGAGGAAGAGATGTTCTATCAAAACCCTTGTGCTTGGGTGTTAATTCCTCTCCCTTATGTAAGAATATGGCATTAGTTTCAAGATTGACCACTTTCCTTGAGAACCATTATTCTCATGTCCTAGGCATCCCTCTCACTTTTGCAATAACTTCTGTAACAACAATTTTGAAACCCCTGAGCACATAATGTTGTTCAACTAAGGCTTGGGAAAATTCAAAAGTGACCAAGTCATTGAAACCCTATAATTTTTCAAAATAATTCATCCATCTAGCCCTTTGAAAAAATTTCAATGCTTTCAGATGTTGTAACAACACATTAACAGAGTCAGGCTCATGTATGACTGTTGCTCCACCCATAGCTTCTCACAAGAACACTACTCAACAATGCTAAGAACCTATTACAGAGCTTCTTCAATGCACACAGATGCTTTGTCATGGGAGAATGTCAAGGTGTTGGAATTACTAGTGGTTACTCCTCATTGCTAATTCATAACTTTTAAATCAAAAGGATTTTTAAATGATTGCATTGATCTCCAGATATAACAACACAAATAATAAAGAAAACAAAGTAATAATGATGGAGTATTGTTACTAATGACGACGGTTACATCAATTTAATTATAAAATGTAATGATGCTAGAATGGTTCAATCATGTAGTATTGTGGTAGGGTGATGTATGTATTAATTGGATTTCCTAGATCTGGTTTGATAAAAAATGCAACACGTTCTTAAGCAACTATCTATGTAACAATAATAACTCCTGTAATCTTAATTAATCCAAATCAATAAAGGAACTGAAATATAATCCTATAACAACAAGATTCGATAGACCATCCAAACCTGAAATAGCCCAATCATTGATTTTTAAACTACCTAACCCATAAGCACCAAATCCCTTAGCTCTTGACCCTTAATCCCTAAATCCCATAATCTTCAAAGCCCCTATCCACTCAACCCCCAACACCTCAATTAATTAACTATTTGGGCACATCTAACGCTAATTGTGGGGTTGAAAAGGGAGCTAACCAAGGAGGTAATGTAGGTGAAAAAAAGAGAGCTAAACTTGAAACTATCATTGACACTATTTATAGGGAAATTGATGGTGTAATTTCTAGCGCTATTTATGATGTTACTTCTAGCACTATTTTCCGGTACTATTTATGGCACCGATTTTGACGACATTTAGAACATTATTATTTCTTGGATTAGCACCTAAATGTTTTGGCTAGTGAAAGCAACACCAAAAATAGTGTCATCCCAATAGATAGCACCAACGTTTTCAAAAAAATGGAGAAAAATACACTAAAATAGCCCTTGGAAGCAAAAACGTGAGCTAATCATAGGGATTTGTTGTAGTTATATCAGAGTGGAATTAACAAGTCCTAAGGATTTCATAAGAAACCATAGTCTCATCTCTATAGACCCTCAACTATCCCCTCGCTACCTAGAGAAACAAGAGCAAGTCATCCTCCATTTTGAAGACATTTTTAGGCTTTTGGGGACTAAGAGTTTGTAGGCTTGCAAGAGGAGATGTCATGCTCCACCCCATAGTCTACAAATCAGGGAATACCACTCACCTAAGAGGTTGATGAATGCCCTAGAAAGGTCCCCATTCTACAAGAGAAAATTTCAAAGGTTCAATATTAATTGGATATGCTTAAAGCTCATCCCTCCCTTGTTATTGGGCTTATAGGAATGATGATATTAGACATAGGAATAGAGGGAGTGGGCAGAAATAGAGGAAAATTGAGGCTTTTATCCACAAGAAGGTCAACTATCTACGGTGCCTTCGGATGTCAAAAATGCCACCAGGGTCATGCATGAGCTACAAATCAGTGAGTAAGTTTCTCAGAGGGTGAGAAACACCTTGAATAGGGGGGTGAGGATGGGTCCCATCCATAGGTATGTCATAGGGCCCATTTTTCCATACTCTAGCATAAAATTTCCTCTTTCCTCACATTTATTAGCAATTTTTTACTATAATGTGCTTAATAGGGAGACTAAAGGATATTTGTTATACTTCGTGGCCTAATGTGGTTAATGTGTAGGAAAATAGTGCTTTTGAGTGCAATTACTATGCATAGTACATTGGAGGCAGTTGGAGAAGGTGTAGGAGGCTTGTCCCTTGCATTTACTCACCTACAACTTGAGTTGATCCCCAAAATCACTCACTTATAGCTCGAGGATCTACTAGTAGTCAATGCACTCAAGGAATTGCGAGGACATAAGGGAGATAGATCTAAGTTTTTAGATATCTTGGAGGGAAGTTGTCCTCTTACCAAGAAGGTTTCCCTTCATTAATTTTAGTATAAATAAGTACGCCTAAGGGTTCAATAGGATTTGTAATTTTGGAGCAAATAGGAGCTACTAAGAGCTAAGATCTTGAGACTTCAATTTTAATTTCCTTTGCAGATGTATTTGAACCCTTTTTTATGTCAATTAAAATCTTACTATTATCTTTGATTTGAGTTTGTTTTAGAGGGGTAAGTCCCCTTGGGTTAGGACCCAACCTAAAGGCTCTGGTATCTCTTTGTGTATTTTATTCAGGCATTGCCTTTGCTAGCAACACATCTTTTCTTTCTTGATAGAATTTTGCCTATACAAGTTTCGAGTGCGGGCCTATATACCACCTCTATTGTGGGAAGTGTGGTTGAGGAATATGTATTAGCAAGCCAAAAATATATGGTCACTTTTTCTTGCAATTGTTAGATCTTAGATTAATTGTCTTTTCCATACTCTATTTTCTACATACTTAGGGATTAAATCACAATCTTCTGTTAGATTTTATGGATGTAAGTCATATTTATGCTACAAGTAGATTTTCTTTTGATGCAAATAAAATTCAATTCATCCTTTTTACTTAGTCTCATAAAATTCAACTCTTCCTTTCTTGTTTAGTTCATTTTGCTCCAATTTGGCTATTAGTTTGGCATTCTTTCCAAGTTGCAAGTAATACTAATTTCTTGATGGGTTGGCATATTCATCCTTAATTCCTCCTACCATCATCAGCCTCTTTCTCCTCACCTCACAATGCCCTCAAAACTCTGCCACCGAAAGTACATTTCTGGGTCATTGAAGGACACCGTGTGCCTTTGTTTTTGTGCAAGATGGGCCTATGAGAGGTGTTAATATTGGAAAAATATTCATATAGCCTTAATATATCTTAATATATCCTTTCATACATTAATATCACCTCTTACACCCTCAGAATGCTTATGGATCCAATCTTGTAGCAAAACAGGGCAATATTGTAGCATCCTATAACATCGTGTAAACTTGACTAGATTTCCTCCACAAGCTTGATTTTTTTCCTTTTAGCCTTGAATAATGTCCCATAGGCTCTCAAACCATGATTGAGGAGGACAAAAGTCCACTTAAGACCTGCATTTTCTTCACTGCAACACAATTTTGCAATTAGGGTTAGAGGACAAATTTCTGGATTTGAAGTTACAGTGATGGCTTTCTTGGTTGTCCCATGAAATGCCAATGAACTCCGTCACTAAAGCTAAATACCTTCGAACACACTGATTGAAGGTTGATTTATCCACGCAAAGTAGATTACGAATGTTTATTTTGGATTTATGCTTCTTTTAGGGTTTTAATTACAAGCATTGTTATTGCATAGGCTAGTTTCCTTTTCAATGCAACTTTTCACATTTTTCAATTAGATTAATGTTTATATTCTTGCAAGTAGCATGAAATTTACATTCTGAAAGTAGGTTAATGTTTCCATTTTTTTCAAGTGATATAGCCATTACATTCTTGCAACTAGGGTTAGCATTTACATTTGGATAAGTAGCATCTTCATTCCTTTTGCAAGTAGAATAATATTTTCGTTTTTGCAATTAAAATAGAACTCTCTTGCTTAAGTCATATAAAAGAGTGGTCTTTGTATGCCTTGGTCTGGTCCATTTCTTGAAGGTGGAATGAGTAGAACATAACCTACTGTGCATATGGCATTGTCACCTCTTAAGTTTGTACGAACCACAGGTTGATAATTAAGGCTGGTAGCCTTGGGAGCTGCAACACTCTTGCTGCAATGTTGAGGCTCATCACTTGGTTCAATTCTGTATAGGTTAAAATAAGAGCTCATTGTTCCTACGTTGCCTTAGAGGTGTCATAGCTTGGCTAGTGGGTGGAGTTCTATAATGAACTACATATGGTTTGGTGGAAATTACTCTATTTGCTCAATTTTGTTGACCATCTTCATTATTCTCAAATACATTTTATATCTTTGTTTCTATTAATACCCTACACTATTCAATATAATTGTTATGATGTAATTATTTTAGCTGTTTGCTTTTAAATTATATGTAAAAATATAAGAATAAATATTTTAGTATCACCCCTGAGTAATTTTTAGAATAGTTATTTATATTGGAGTTGTAAATAATCTTGGTATTATACTTCGCTGGCAAGGTGAATTATTTTGAATTCTATGAAATTATTTTATAACTTTTAGAGTAAATTACTCTTTGTGATGAAATCTATGACCTAAATAAGGTTAGTTAGGGAAATTTACAGGGTCTGAGAAGCCAATTGCAAAGAGTTGTAACTGCTCGAAATTAAATAGAAATAATGGAGCATTCTCCTTGACATAAGTAGTTGTCATTAATGTATTATCATTTAGAATAGCGTGAAGTATTACCACAAATCCAATCTATAGTGGTAATCCTTATGGTTTTATTTCAAATTCCATTCACAAATAACTGCTCGAAATTAAATAGAAATAATGGAGCATTCTCCTTGACATAAGTAGTTGTCATTAATGTATTATCATTTAGAATAGCGTGAAGTATTACCACAAATCCAATCTATAGTGGTAATCCTTATGGTTTTATTTCAAATTCCATTCACAACTCATTGATTCTGGCCTGTTACGCATATTTCCATACACATGGTTATATCAACAATTGGATTTTCATGTACATGATGCCATAATAATAATCGAATGTAGTGTGGTCCATGTCCGAATGGACAAAAATATGTTATACATTCGATTATTATTATGGCGTCATGTACATAATAATGGAATATGTTACACTCAAGGACAATGCCAAGGAAACCTTAGACATTAAAGACCAACATTTACATAAAGTGGAAAAGAGAACTAAACATTCTCATAGGAAAGGAGTTAAAGTTTTATCATAGTTCATCTCCACCGAAAACTTGATAAGGCATAACTTGTGAAAGAAAATTATCACCATGAAAAAAAAATACGAGAGCTCATTTGAAGAAAATACAAAATGTAGCCCTGAGAAGCATGTAAATTAGAATACATAAGATTAGGCAACTTAGACTATTAATGAGGAACATTTCCTTGTTATAAGTTTACATAGTTCTCTCTAAGTCAAAAACTAATTTTAAGGATGCATGTCACTGAAATCAATATTATATTCATGTGCATATAGTCTAAAACTAAAAATTATGTTTTAAATAATTTATACATCAATATATAAATTATTAAATCTATATAAATTTTTAAAAATATATGCTTTCAAGGGTTGAGTTCCCCTCAATATATTAAATCTATATAATTTTTTGAAAATATATGCTTTCAAGGGAGGAGTTCTCCTCATTCTTAACACTGTTTTGGCTAAGTTAGTTACGCTTTCTTTGGAAACTAGGTTGGGGCAAACAACTTGCTTTATATTAATCTGTCTTGATTAGAGAATTTTTGAAATCTAAAATGAGTTTCCTAGGGAAAATAATAAAATGATAGTTAAAATAATAAAATAAGACTTGTGATTTTCCAAAGAAACAAAAAATAAACTAATTTCTTTTATTGTAATTTTGACTTATCTCCTTACAAATTTACTCAAATTTTAAACATTAGGCTAACTTTGAGGTAAAAAACGGGCCTCAAAATTAAAAGTGTACTCACAAAATTAACTTTGAAATAAACAATAGGATTCAAGATGATGATATCATCCCCAAGAGAGAATATTTCTAGACGGAAAATAAGGAAACTATTTTTTTAATCATATTTTTTACTTATCTCCTTGTCGGTTTACTCAAATTTCAAGTGTGTACACTCATTGGATGTAGAATTAGATTTCGCATCCAACAAGTACACACTCGACATACTTTTGAGTAGATCAATTCCAAGTACACACTTGACTCAAAAGTATGCAGAGCGAGTATTTGTTATATGGAAAATCTAATTTTGCATCAAATGAGTGTACCCACTTGAAATTTGAGTAAACCTGAAAAGAGATAAGTAAAAAATACAATAAGAAATGTAGTTTTCTTTATTTTATTTTATTTTAATTTATAACCCTTATTTTATTATGTTTACTATTATTTTATTATTTTCTTTAGAAGACCCATTTTAGACCTAAAAAATGTCCTAATTAGTGACCACATATTCAAGGTAGAATTAAATTATAAATGCAATTAGTTCTTACTCTTGAAATATTAGTAAACTTATAATCAAATAAAATGAAGATATGACTTAAATTTTTTTTTTTCTCTTTCCCCCAAAACTATCTACCGTTATAGCAGATATCATCATCTTGAATTCTATTAGTTCTTTCATATTTAATGTTATAGCATATTTTTTGTTTTGAGGTATTTTGACTTCAATTTTTTTCTAATACAATTTAGGTTGTAAGAGTCTATATTTTCCTCCAAACTCTAAAACACACTAATACATTGAAAAAACAACCTAACTTATAAATGACTAAATAACTAGGCTAAATGTGGAGCAAAATAGAGAGGGATAGCAAGCCAAAGTTGTAGGTGGCATAGAGCATTATTGAATATTTACATGGTAACTAGCAAACTATCCAAATGCAAAAAATATGGTTTAAAGAAACATTGAAGCAGAGAGATGTATGAGATATTAATGCTAAGAAGAAAATCTCTTTGGAAAGCATCTTAAGAGTGTACTGGTGAGAGCACTGTGATAATGGATTTTTGATGTAAGACATGAATATTTGCAATGCATTATATGGAGTTGATGATAATTTATAGACATATGATTAGTGATAATAAAGATTGTAGTGATAAGTAAGACAATTGAAGTGTTGATGTGTAACTTATATATATAATAGCCAATTATTGATAAATCATCTAAATTTATTTTTAATAATTACATTGTTTCATAATCCATATGCTTATTTATATTTATTGACTTTCATTATAACAATGAGACTTGTTAGCCCAAAAACAAATGGATTCATAAAATTGTTAGTCTAAAATTGTTATAAAGACAGTCACACTTAAATGTAAAAAAAAAATACTTTCTCCTCCATTATTAAAAGTGACTTAGCTATATGACCACTACTTAATTATCAAGATATTCTCAACTTACCAAATATTAAACTAGAGTTTCGAATCTCCCAGAATTGAGTATATATTGTGGCCATGAGCTATTTTGTATGTATAATTTTCTAAATCAATATTTTTAATGCATTTGACAAATTAATCACGTTACCATATTTTATTATAATTATTTTTTTTATTATTTTACAGTTAGAAGGTATAATGTAATTGATATTTGTTGACGATCCATTAATAATTAATTTAGTTCGGTCAAAAAATAATGGTAATATATAAAGTTTATATTGTAAAACATAAATTATTTATTTTTTTAAATATATTAATTTTATTTATTTAAGGTTTAATTGGTTAATTTCATGATATTCTTATTTTGAAATGATAATTTCGTACAACCTGTATTTAATCCTGGTTTCTGTTATGTTAGTAAGTAAATGACCACGACCTACTTCTCCGTTGCAGTGTAAAACAAGGTGAAGGATTTCCCAAAAAGTAAAAACTTATCTGATTTTAAATGCTTGTGCTGCTATGTCACTTTTAAAATATGCTTGCCTTACTATGCCACTTTTAAAATTTTTAATTAATTCAGTGACCTTGCATCATTAACCTGTAAAAATTTATCTTGACTCTTTCTCATGTAAGTAACCTAAATGGCAACAATTCGATCTGAGTGATTTTTTAACTTAATTGAATTATAAATTAAATTTATGTAAGTCACCTAAATGGCAACAATTTTATCAGAGCGAATTTTCTAACTTAATTTAATTATAAATAAAATTTATGTTTTTATTTATTGAATTTCTTGATTTCTAGTTATTTACAATGTAAATTTTGGAATATTTTAGAAATTAATAAAGCTAATTGTTTTGTTTTTACTTGATTTATGACTAAAATAAATTATTTAATTCCCTAATCAATTATTTGAATTGACTCTTGTTGCTAAATATTGTTTTGTTTTGACTTGATTTATGACCAAATAAATAATTTAATTAGTTAATCAATTATTTGACTTTATTTTTGTCCCTAAATTTTTAAAATATTCTAAAATTTACAATCAAATTATTCTCATGTTTCTAGTTACTTGTTCAGTGATAATCCATCCAATACAAAGATGGAAGGGTTCTATACTCTATTGATAGATTGAGTATTTCTTTCACAAAGAGAAATTATTGGATACTAAGAGTGAAATAGTCAGTTTAACTAGTGGATCTCACTTATTCAAAGATTTGTTCCTTAAGATATCTAGGTGATTGAGTAGTTTAATAATTCTTTATCATGTTAGGATGACACTCCCTTTTGACTATTTAAGGTATACAATGTTAATTTTTTTTTAGCATTTTTATGTCAGATTGTAGATTTTTAGAATATTTTGAAATCTAACAGTCAAGAGAAGGGTCAAACAATCAATCTCTTTCCTAACAGAATATCCCAAAATCTACAATCCACATAAGTACAACAATCTTTTCAAATGATTCAATGCATTCAGTGATACATAATAATATTCTAAAAATTATACTATGTATTATTAATTCATACATATAGAAAGTAAGAACAAATTTTCAATATAAGGAATCCAAAACTTGCTTTCTTAATTGATGTGTTTAAGTAATGACATATATCAATTTAGGTTAGGGTTAGGGTTAGGGCCTTTTTATTATCGGGTTAGGGTTTTGGTTGTTTAGGGTTTGCTCTTATTGTTCAATAATAAAAAGGCCCTTGAGATTCATTGTAGTTCAATTCAGAGGCATGTAGCTGCCACATCTCTTCTCAGAGATAAGCTACCATCACCCTAGGTGGTGTATTTCTATTTCTATTTGTAAGCATATTTCAGTATTTTACATTAATGAAATGAAGTATTATTTCCATTGCATCTATGTGTTTATGGTTATCTCTGTAATTTGTTGCATTCATGTTTAAATTTGGATCAATGGTATCAGAGAGGTCTGTTTTTTTCTTTGTTTTCTTTGCATGTTCCCAACGAAGTTGGGATATAAGGAGTTAGGACTTGAACTGGTCGAACCTTTGCAAGACCAGCCTCAAAAATCCCGATGGCCTCCCATGGCAGATGAAAAAAAAGATGAGGGGGCAGGAGATCCTATCAAAATGATGCTTGAAGAAGCCCTCGAGTGACAAAGGAATGCGATGGTGGACAACTTTCTACAGATCCTTTAGCGACTACCCAGGGGCGACGCATCGGCTTCCAACAACTGCTCTGGAAATGCCACATCGTTTAAGGTACAAGTTAATTTTGAAATCCCCATATTCGAGGGTCAGATAAATGCAGATGCCATCGATAAATGGTTAAATCTGCTAGAGGTTTATTTTTCTATTCATGATTTTTCCAGCAGGGAAAAGATTATTTTCGCTCTTCTCAAAGTAGCCCCCCACATCAAGGACTGGTGGAAAACTTACTACGAGCAGAAGGATGGAAGTACAAGCTCACTATTTTCAGCTACACCCACTTGGAATTCATTCCGAGATGCCATCAAGGAGCAGTACTACCCTGTCAGAAGCTATGAGGATCAATACATAAAGTGGACCACGTTGCGGCCTGGAAGGGACCAAGACGTGCCAGAGTTTACAAATATTTCCCATACCCTTCGCACAAAGTTGGGTATCAAGGATTCAGAGCAGCATTTGGTACTCAAATACCACGGCTATGTGCACAAGTACATCCAGGAAGAAATGGAATTCTTGAACATCTCCTCATTCAGCACGACATATCGATATGCCATCAAGGTCGAGCAAAAGTTTAAACAAAAGAAGCGAGACTTTGGATCTGTGAATCTGAAGCAAGGGAAAGGTGCCCCCAAACCACAGAACAAAGGACAAAGCCAAGGTGGGGAGGCCAAAGACAACCCGCTAAAGCTGCAAGCAAAGAACAGTGCCGTGAAGCCGAAAAAGGACATGGGAAAGTGGTGTGAGTTCCATAAGAGCTCCACTCACAACACAAGTGAGTGTCGGGCTAAGCAGTCACTAGTGGTTGAGCTAAAGGTTTCAAAATCAGATGCATGTTCTGACTCTAAGTCAGAACCCGACAAGGGGAATGACAAAGGGAAGCAGATTATCAATGCAGAGCCCAACGCCATCGTTGCCACCACGAAGATCCATAAGGAGGAACCCGAAGATCTAGAGGAGGAGGAGCATCTCTTCCACTCCTAGATGTGGGTAAAGGGCTCCCCGCTACAGTTCATTGTTGACAACAGGAGCCAAAAGAACCTCATTTCGGTAGAGGTCATGAAGTGGCTAGGCTTACCAACCATAGCACATCCACAACCGTACACCATTGGGTGGCTTCACCAAGGATGGGATCTTCGCGTGAGCCAGCAGTGTCGCCTTCCATACAACATCAAGCCCTTCATGGATGAGGTATTGTGTGACATTTATCCCCTTGAAGTTTGTGATGTATTATTAGGACAACCATACTTGTGGAAGTGACATGCTGTGTATGAATCAAGGCCCCGTGTTGTTATTGTTACTTTGGGAAATAAGTTGTACAGGATACTAGAGGTAGCACCGCCTACCGCCATCTCTTTGGTCACTGCAAAACAATGCAGTAAGCTTATTTCCAAAACTAGGAAATTTGTTTTCTTGATGATATGCCCTCAAGGAAAGAAGAAGATGGTGGCCATGACCACCAGACATGGCCCCTCAACATGACAACTACAGATGGACAAGGTCGTGGAGGAGTACGAGGACATCTTCACCTCCCCCGCAAGGGTTCCCCTACACTGTCAAGTCAAGAACTCCATCGATCTAACCCCAAGTGTACCGCTACCCAATGGACCAATCTATCGGCACTCCGTTCTGGAGAACGATGAAATCAAGAGGCAAATTCAAGAGCTGCTGCAAAAAGGTCACATCCATCCGAGTTCATCGCCCTGTGGGACCCTGATCGTGTTGGTACAGAAGAAGGATGGGACTTGGAGACTCTTTTTTGACTATCAGGTGCTGAACAAGATCATTGTCCGTAATAGGTACTTGATCCACGGATTGATGGCCTCCTTGACCAACTGAATGGGGAAAAATATTTCAGCAAGATTGATTTGAAATCAGGATATCACCAAGTACCAATCGAACCCTCCGATGTGTGGAAGATTGCCTTCAAATCCAAGGAGGGCCTTTTCGAATGGTTGGTTATGCCTTTCGGATTGACAAATGTTCCTGCAACCTTCATGAGGCTAATGGATGACATCTTGTAGCCATTCACCAGCTCATTCGTATTGGTATACTTCGATTACATCCTGATCTTCAGCCAGAGTTGGGAAGAGCACCTCCACCACATCTGATAGGTTCTCCAAACACTGTGGCAACACAAGTTATGTGCTAATTTGAAGAAATGCACTTTTGGCATGACCCAGGTTCAGTATCTAGGATACATTATTGATGAACAGGGGGTGCATGTGGATCTAGCCAAGATTCATGTCATTAGGGATTGGCCATCTCCAACCACTCTGAAAGAGCTCCACATCTTTCTAGGCCTTGCCAAATTCTACCGTACGTTCATGTTGTGATTTTCTCATATGACTTGGCCCTTGAGTCAAGTCACCAAGGGAGGAGCAAAAGAAAAATTCTTTTGGTTTGAATCTCAATAGAAGGCATTCACAAAGTTGAAAGATTGCCTCTGCTCGACACTAGTGCTCGCATTACCAGACTTGCAACAACCATTTCAGGTCGAGACATATGCCTTTGAATATGCTATTGGGGCATTCCTTACTCAACACGGGCATCTAGTGGCATATCATAGTGAGACAATTTCAGACACAATTCGGAAGTATCCCACTTATGACAAAGAGATGCATTCCATTATGCAGGCCTACCGACAATGGAAGAATTACATTTTGGGGAGGGAAACGGTCATCCACACAGACCACCGACCCCTACAGTTCATGTAGACCCAAGGGAAATTGCAGGATGATCACCATCAGAAGTAGTCCACATACCTGCAACAATTCCATTTGAATATCAAGTATAAGAAGGGCAACACCAATAAGGTTGCAGATTCCCTCAGTTGACCACCAATCATGGCGTTAACCACCGTGCTCAACTCTTGTGGGAACGAGACTTCCGATTGGCCACTTCTCTACAAAAGCAACCTAGAATTTAGCCACACATACCATACACTCTTGGAGGGTCAGGATGTTCTAGATTTTCACCTCCAGGATGTCCTGTTATGCCACCTAGGTCACCTTTGTGTTCCTTCAAGCGAGCGTGCCAAGATGATTTGGGAATCGCACTACAGTCGGGCTATTGGGCATTTCGGAGTCGAGAAAACGGTGGCAATACTGCAAATGTATTTCTATTGGCCGATTCTTTGATAAGATGTTGGGAAGTACATCAGATCATGCACTGCCTGCGCCATTGTTAAATTGACCATCAAGAAGTAAGGCCTCTATACCCCACTGCCTACCCCTAGTCAACCTTGGGAATCCATTTCCATGGATTACATGTCAGGCCTTCCTTCCACTAAGCATGGAAATGACCATGGTTTTGTGGTCGTCGACAGGTTCTCGAAGATGGCCATTATGGTAGCCTACAAGAAGAATATCACAGCCGAAGCCACTGCTAAACTCTTCTTTGAACGAGTGTAGGTACACTTTGTGATCCCACAATCTATCATATCAGATCAGGACAATAGGTTCCTTAGTACATTTTGGTTCAGTCTATAGTCGATGCTGGACACCAAACTCACTAAGTCCACAACCTTCCATCCTCAAACTGATGGCCAGATAGAGGTTGTCAATATGATGATCGTACACATTCTGGGCATGTACAACTCAAAGCATCAATGCACATGGGACAAGAGCCTCCCCTATGTTCAACACAGCTACAACTGGGCTCTCCACAACTCGACTGGCCACAAACCTTTTCAGGTGGGCTTGGGATTCCAGCCACTATGTCCCATTGATGTGGCCATGCCATTTGCAACTACTCACTTAGATTCAGCTCATGTCCAATCTGAAACAGATAAGGCAAACAACTTCATTGAGCACATACAACATATTTTCTAGTAGGTCCATGACATTCTATAGAAATCAAATGCCAAGTACAAGCAGTGACATGATCAACATCGGGTGCCACGCAAGTTTCAGGTGGGCGACAAAGTCTAGTTGCATTTGGAAAAGGAACGCCTTACTTGAGCCTATTGGAAACTCAGACCACTAAGATATGGTCCTTAAACCATTACCAAGGTTGTGGGAGACAATGCATTTGAGGTCAACATTCCCCATTCCTTGGCCTGCACCTAGTGTTCAATGTGGACCGCCTTCGGCCATACTTTCCACCATTACTAAACACATCCGACATTGCAGAACAACTCACACCCACATAGTTAAATCCAGATTGCATGGAACAAGCTGTAACTGATCAGATCATGGACACACAGATCAAGCACACTCGCCAGCAGAATATCCAACTATATCGAGTTGTCAAAGTAGGCCAACTCCTTCACCAGGGCAAGTGGCTCACGAGGGACCAGGTTCAGCAGAAGTTTCCTCATCTCATGGAGGAACTCAATGCAATGGGGACCATTGCTTCCTAAGGGGGGAGGAATTATTGGTGGATATTAGTGTCCACCCACTAATTCCACTTGGACCCCCACCATTTATTCTTTCAGTTTTTCAGTTTCCTTACTTCTAGCACAGTTTACTATTTTTAGCAGTTTTTCGAGTCCTAAACTTCCGGAGCCATTTTGATGCCCTAAACGATGTTTTTTGGAAATCTACCACCAATAATTCTTTTTCTAAAATCGTTTTTTCCATCGTAGTCCTTGGAGAAATCTTTTCAACGGGCTATCATGCACGTCAAACGGAGATAATATGACCAAGTCACGACCCCAGGAATTTGGTTGTCCAACTCACCCCAACAGGGCCCATAAACTCTTGGTATTACATCTCCTCGGGTTAGGGTTTTGGTTGTTTAGAGTTTTATCTTATTGTTCAATAATAAAAAGGCCCTTGAGCCTCATTGTAGTTCAATTTAGAGGCATGTAGCCGCCACATCTCTTCTCAGAGATAAGCTACCATCACCCTAGCTAGTGCATTTCCAATTCTATTTGTAAGCATATTTCAGTATTTTACATTAATGAAATGAAGTATTATTTCCTCTGCATCTATTTGTCTATGGTTATCTCTGTAATTTGTTGTGTTCCTGTTTAAAATGGGATCACTAAGTAAATTATTACATAGATGAAACATCATATCCAATAGTGGAACACAAAGCCACAACTTTCTTCTCCAAAGAATGATCTATGTCCTATGTCTTACAAGAGAATCCAAGGCAAGACCTCTAGAATCTAAGCCCTCCAAAAATCCCCACGCTTGAGTTATGAGGAGCTATTTATAGCAATTAATAATGACCTTTGAGCTTCCTCATGACTCTTTGACTTCTATGATTGTTCATATTCTATACATGACTCATTACATTCTAATGTGTGGCTATTCACATGCCACATGTTCCTTGGACTTCATTACATAACATTTATTACATAAGATAAATTAACAATGAGAAGACTATATAAGACAAAACTATAATGGGACAAAGACTCATCAAATGGATAAGTCATTTTCTTCTACATGGAGCTCATTTGTAATGTATGTGTGCCAAGCTCTGAACTTCGTGGAGATGTCTTTGACCCAAACTGACAAGTCCCCAATGTAGTGCATCTTTACCTCTAATGCCTCCATTAATATTTTCTTGGAGGTTGATTGTGCATCATTACATAGCCATGAAAAATTCATATGCGCTTTGACTAGTGCAAAGGCGTACTGCTGAGTAATATCTTTGGTTACCTCCAAGCCTTCTTGTTTCATTGCTTGCTTGATCTGCTTGATGTATTTCCCGATCTCCAAGAAGATTATCTCCTTGCCTTTGATTTATTCAATTGTACCTATCAAAAGCATCCCATGCCTCTGTGTAAGAGACTCAAAACCATTATGTAGACAATTATATGTGGAAATGGTACTAATCAAATTTTCGCCAAGGCACATGTAGTTTTGGTGGTGGAGTCTCAACTGAACTCTATCCATTTCTGCAACAATCCTATTTTTCTTCTCCAAATTTTGCGAAGTATCTGGATACTTGGAAACCCACTCCTAAAGATAATCGACTTCTCTGTTTTCTACCTTCAAGAGTTTCACCACTTCTTGTGCCTTCTTTTGAATGCCAACAAGAGGAGACACCACTTGTTGTAAAAGAATCATCACATCGTATAATCGCAAAATGGTGTCCTCCATTCGCCACAATTATTACTTCATGGCTAACTTCCATTCGACAGTGTTGAAGCTTTGTGATGACAACCATTGATTCTGCACATAATTATGTTATGGCTGTTGCTTCACGGAAACAATTTCTCTTCTTAGCCTGACATTCTCATTCAATAAGTACTCAAAATTATCTTGTGTCATTATAGCGAATGCAACATTTTCCACCATAATAGCTCTAGGATTCCTTCTGGTGTTGGAGGTTATCACCTTCTCTGTAGAAACTGAGACTGGATTTTGAGGATCCTTGGGGAAGTATCTATGCCTCTGCTGCATGATCCTCTTCTTAAGTTGATCAAACATTACACTGCATACATCCATGACTTTGTCAGTCGGTGGAGGTGTGATCCCCATTTCCCTGAATGGAAGATGACCACCTATAAGGGGAGGTTCCTCTGGAGTGTCTAGTTCATCATCCATGGGTTGGATGGTATCTTCTTCCTCCAACGCTTCTTCTTCCATTGCCTTAGTCAACTATTCTTCTTCCAATATTTATGCTGCTTCTTCCCCCTGGGACTACCTCTATTGTTCTTCTTATATCCTTCTCTTTTGTTCTCCTTCTTCTTGTTTCTTTTGGAGAAACTCATCTTTCTTCCTCTTCTCCTCCTCTTCTTTTGCTTCTCTCCTTTCTTGTTCCTCTTGGATATTTCCTAAGTTAAGAGGATAAACTTTCCACTTTCTACTGCTCTTGATTGTCGAATCATAACTGATCATTTTCTAAGGAGCTAGTTTCCTTTCTTGAGGGGTTATTTTTTCCTTCTCATGTACCTTCAAGTATTGAGGTGGTGGATCATGGGGTGAACTGGTCCCCATCTTTGGATGTGCCTTCATGTTCACGTTGTACCAGTTCTTTATCTTCTCATCTTCTACTATGGACATTGATGAATACCTCGTATTATGATTGATCCTTTCACAATTTTTCCTGACAATTCGCTTAGGATCATATCCATGGAAATCCTTACTGGTGAAGTGCAGGCAGTCCAACCCCTATATCTTAGTTGTAATTGCCTTGTGGCTATTCAACCCATATAATCTGATCCTCAATGAAAATATTGGCTAAGAGGTTTTCTTCCTCCTATGAAGAATTCCCGACAATCCCCTGTCCAACTCATTTTCTGCCTCTTGCATGACCATGTTGTTGGTCACATATCATGGCATAAGATGAGGGTATATCATACAACCAAAACATTTGAGGTATGTACCCTCAGGAGCTAAAACTCAGTCTGCGCTATCTCAGAGTGACTCCTTCACTTGATCAATCATGCAAGGAGGATCGATCTCGAATATCATATGAAATATAACTGCAAAGAAGTGCTTAGCCAATTTTTCATATACGCCTTTGGAGCTTTCTTTTGATAACACTCTATAGTAGAAGTAAACTAGGAACTTGTCCTAAGAGGTCCACTTCTAGTTCATTCATGAGAACACATACTATGCATAGATTCCATCTAAGAAAAATGTAGACATGTAGAATTTTGGTGTCTAGTTCACCCTTAAAGATAATTTTTCCTGCACCACCTGATGCTGCAA
This sequence comes from Pinus tabuliformis, assembly GCA_031772625.1. Classification (NCBI taxonomy): domain Eukaryota; kingdom Viridiplantae; phylum Streptophyta; class Pinopsida; order Pinales; family Pinaceae; genus Pinus; species Pinus tabuliformis. Next base: position 324,492,067 of record CM062809.1, read on the forward strand.
TTCATATGACAATATATCTTCCAAATTTAAAGCTATATCACATGTCACCACCATATTGATCATATATATCCAATTCCCTTCAAACATCTTAGCGTTCTCAAGCCCAAAAAATCGACAATTAATGTCTTTCAAATACTAATATAAATATCTGAGGATCTTTGTTAGATAGACTATGAATGGGCAATGGTGAAACTTGGCAGGATCTTGACACCATGATTTTATAACATCACTTATGTCTAGGGTATCCCATCTCATGTAGAAGGTGTCATTTTCATATTGATTGGGTGTGAGCATCTTAAAATATGTCTTCATGTCTTCACCGTAATAGGTGGCAAGATGAATGGCTCTGTTACTGTGAAGCACAAGGTGAGAGTCATCCATATTTGTAAAAATCCATTCAATTACATCCACACATGGCATGACCAGGAATCTACATGTGATCCTATGCATCTTGGACTTCTTGATGTTGATGTATGCATGCACATCTTCTATGTCCTCAACAAACTTTTTTAGCATGAATGTGTTGTATATCTTGCTCCATGTGACCGTTTTAGCCTTATCAATAAAGCACTAGGTGTCTTCATATATGGGAATTTTTGGCTTTGTAACTTCAACAGGTTCATTAGTGCTTACATACGAGAGTTATTTGGAGGCCACTTTATGAGGCAGCATGGCTGCAATAGATGACGATAGAGTGACAATACTTGTAATACAAACACCTATTTGTGTTAGCACACTCATAATGAAAATATTAGCATAAAGAAACCTACTTATGTAGAAATACTTGTAAATAATGTACAAATATCCATTACATGTTATTAGGCCTAAAAATATGTGAACGGAAACACAAAATGACTTTCATGCATGAAAACTAGGAGGGTGCACTTTCAAAGTGTGAAGGGGTGTATAGTATCATTCAGGGCTTTACATTGCACTCAACCACTCAATCAAGTGGAGAAAAACACCTAAGGAACATTGGTGCACTCCAAAGGGATGAGGGATGATGCAGTTAAGTCATCAGGCCTTCACTATGCACTAATGTGCTCAAAGAGAAAGGGAGGGTGAGCTCTCGCACTCTGAAGGGACAAAGGATGGCATAGTTAAGTCTTCAGGCCTTCAAGGTGTGCTCATGTTCTCAAGAGAAAGGAGGGCACACTATCACATGTCGAAGGGTCGAAGGAATATGCTTTGTTTCTTCATGATGCGCTCACGTACTCAAGGGAGGGTGCAGTTCTTTGTGGTGAAGAAGTGCGCTCAAGAGAAAAGCTTGATCATTTTGAGTGCATTTTTGGAGACTGATCGGGCTTAAAATCTCAAGAAGTTTAATCTACTTGTTGGAAGCTCAGAAACAAGTTTAAACATCAGGAATTTATGATTAAGACGAGGAGAAGAAATATATATAAGGTTATATAGTTGTCATCGCATTCACGATGGAATATGAAAAGGTTGAAGAATGTGAAGAGTTTCTTTATACGACAACAGATTAACACTTGCAACATGAATATTGAGAATAAACACCAACAATCGAATTGAAAACCCAAGAAAAGACACCAATAAAATCACAGAAGACAATGAAATCATGAAAAAGATTCGACATGCAAAACTTACTTGTAGTGCTAGTTGATGAAAAGTTTATTGATTCCCAGATGTGCACCAAATTTAGATGGCATGATTATGTAAATGAATGATTAACAGATTTGATTTAAAGAAGTTAAAATGAAAAATTGATTCATGCATGAGCACCTCTTGTTGACAAGTCAAAGGATTGGTTAAGAAAAGTTAAGTGGGCTCCTATTTTATAAGAGTGCTCCCACATGCAACAAGTTACTCATACATGCACCCAGGAAGAGTGCATGTCTTTGACATGAAGGAGTGCGCTCAGGTAGGGTGCAATTTCTCAGCATGAAGGAGTGTGCCCAAGGAGGGTGAACTTATTAAGCTCGAAGGAGTGCACTCAAGTTGGGCACATGTCTTCACCAACTTGGAGTGCACTTTTTCTTTTATGAGTGATTTTCTTGCTTTTGTCTTCTTTTTCTGTGCTTTTGAGTGCTTTTCGAGTGTGTGCATGGTAAGAAGGAAAGTATCTAAGTCAATAAAGATCATGATTTCACCTAACTATGGAATAACCAACTCAGGCGCTTCTAATGGTTAAGTGACAATGCTTAGGAAACATTGACTTAGGAGGATGTGACACTAGGAGAAAACAAATGAATAGAAAATCAAAAAACACGATGACACAAATTATCTTGAAATGGTAGTTGATGTAGGCTCCAAAATTTACATAGGAAAACACTTTGGAGGGTCGTTGTTGCAGCAACAACACCTGGCAACACACTAAGAGAATCCCAACTTCTCTGAAATGGTTTCATTGTAGGCACAAAGGCTCATTTCTTCAAGAAGTATTAATTTAGAGAGTGGGTTACCTTAGCTCCCCATTATTACATTGTTAAGGATATAGTCTTCTCCTTTCCATTACTCAGTTTAACACAACATAAAGTGATCCATACCATTGTCCTGTTGATGTAATTAAGCGTAAGATAGCATGGTGAAATAAAAACAATCAGAGTATGAGTTTTACATCTCTGGCACTGCTCCACTTCCAATAGTCCAAGAAAGTACCCTAGAGGAGTCACTTCAAGAACAAAAACATTGCTTCACTACCATCGAGCCTGGACATTACCCCCGCAAAGTTGTTTTCTTCTCCTCCCTATGCAGGAAGCCCTCCTCTTCTTTCACCATTTATTTTCCTTTCTTTTTCAATTATATTGTGCATAGGCACTTATTACTTTTAAATGGGTGGAATAGGGATCATCACGTATTGAGAACAGACAAGGTTTTTTCTTTAGAGATAGGTTTTAGACCTCTGATGCTTTGATCAATAAAATGTTTCCCCTTATCTTACTCTACACAGATAGATAAGCAAGAACACTATTCATAATAGGATAGAGTGCACGGAAGAGAATCCTAAATAGATGCGGGCATCATGGCTTTCTTTCAGCTTCCAGCCTAAAGGATCATATTTTCCATCAAAAAATTATTGACTCAAAGGATATAAACCACAACATAAAAGAGGGTATCAGATAAGACAAGGGTTGTATGTTACTACAACTTGTCATTCACAAAAGATGTAATAGCCCTAGTAAAAAATGCATGTAATAAAATTTATAAAGGAAAATTAATAACCAAGGTCATGGGACACTTATTCCAAGCTCAATGTTGGGAACAACATCCTAGTGTGGGTGTTCATTTGGTTTACTATGGTTAAGGAAATTGGAAAAGGCAATGGAAAAGGACTTGGGAGGCAAAGTGGCATTAATTGGCATTTTATTTATGAAAATAATGGAAATAGGAGAAAAGGAAGGTGAAAGGTCATAGGTTGCCTGTGAGGTGGAAAATGAAGGAAAATAATGGAAAGTTGAAGAAATAGATGCCTCATAAATAAAAGGGCTTTTGAGGATCAGTTCAAAACCTTTTCTCGGTTCAATTTTAGAGCTCTCTCTCTCATACTCTTGGACACATAGAGAATTCTTGGAGCACTCTAGCATTGGAGGAAAGAAGGCAAAGGAAGGACAAGGAAGCAAGAGAAAGCAAAAGATCAAACAAGGAAGAATAGGATCAATCGGCTACATCGAGATTACTTGCAGGTATCGAGTTGTATGTGTGATTTCCTTGCTAGTTTTGGCATGCATGGTACATGCATGTATGTTTTTTATTCTCTTAATGTCATTGACATGGATTTTTCCAGGTGTGACAATGTTCTTCAGCCTTGCCTTTCCATTTCCAGATAGCCATGGAGTGATGGGGTTTTATTATTTTGGTTGAGCTGGATTTCCATATGGATTCAAATTTGAGTTGGGTGGTCTCAAGTTTGATCACAAGGCTTAGGAATCCTGGGGTGGGATATACGATAAAGCCTGATTGTGAATACCCTTGATTGGGCCTAGGAATCCATTAACTAGTAATGATGGGATACACAATAAATACCAGAGAGTGGTGACCTTGTAAGCCTATGAATCCCTTGACCAGTAATGGTGGGATACATTGTAAATCCGAGAGGTTGAGATGGGAAAATTACTCACGGTTTAGGTGGATAGATCCGAAGGTATCCATGCTTGTATAGGCCTAGTGATCCGGTGGGATTGCGGTAAAGCTTGGTTGTATTGATGAGGTTTTCGGGCCTAAGAATCCCTTGGTTTGATATACAGTAAATCATGAGGAAGCCCTGGTTGGTCTTGTTGTGAGTCCCATATTCATGCTTGGAATATGGCATGAGGGTGATTGGTTGAAAGAAAGATTTGGTTCAACCAATTTGTGGTCAGGTGGTTCTTGGAAGTCCCTAAATTGGTTGGTTGATGAATTCATTAATAACAAATCATTATCCTTTGTTATTTCATGTGTAAATGTACTTTTTTGTATGTGGTCTTATGATTTTTATATCGTTGTTATTTATATTAGTTATATGCTAGTGGTAAGTGTGGTTTATAAAAAACTTTGGTTATGGATCTCATCATGATTTTACTAGTATATGAGATGTGAATGAATATATGACCTAATAGATAATAATGCAGCCATGGTGATAAGGCACCAATCCTTCTTAGATTTGTAGTTATGACCTGTAGATTTCATATTTATGATATGTTTGACGAAATTCCTGTCATGGCTAATAGGGGTCCGGTCAAGTCCTTGTACCAATGTTTGCATTATTATCTTTAATTCATGTTTATTTAATATTTCTAGAAGTTTCATGAATGTTGGGTAGTGGCCTGAGTCCTAGCCCTAAAAGAGGCTCATAATCAGGGGTCACTGGCACATAACTACTTGAAAAAAGGCCGCAATTGCTGACATTTCTTGTTGTGGGAGAAACTAGAGGGCCTCAATTGCATGCGTGGCTTGTCATCAGAGTGGATGGGGGTCTAGCTCAACAAAAATACAAGTTATCTCAGGGGTTAAACCCCTGGAAGGGTTGGTTGTTTCCTTGAGGGCCTGTAGTTCATGAGTAAGTTTAGATTAGGTTTGTTTAGCCGGTTCCACTTCTTTAACTGTACTTGGGGAGTTGAATCACATCATAGTAGCCTCTTGTCACATATTTACTCCAATGGACTGGTTAGCTTGAGTAAATGTGGGAGGAGGGTGTCACAGAGTGGTATTATAGCGTGGTTCACCCCTTGGACTAGATGGGAGAAATGCATTGGTCATGCATACATGTAGATGACATATGTGTTCTTCATGTTTTTGGTATATGTGCTTGTTGTGTATGCATGGTGGAGATCATGGTTGCAGTTGTGTCGCCATGTGAGAGTTGATGGTGTTGTCATTAGAAGTGGCCATCATGAGTGTATGTAGGTTATGCACTTGTTATGCATGTCAATCTCTATATGTCATTATGCATAAATTGACATGGTTATAATGTTGTGCATGAGATCATGGTGTGTGGTTGGTATGGTCATGCATTGATAACTGAATAATGGTTGAAATGATGGTTATATGTTGATATGATTATGTTTATACATGTATTGTGCTAATCAAGTTGAACTTGCAGATGCAATATCCTCCCCTAAACTATATTGAGCTATGTTGATTATGTTATGTTTTGGTTTAAAATGACATGGTATAGTTGCAAGAAGAAGATCGAAGATGACTAGCAATATGGTAGACTATAGTTCACGAGACTCTCCCTATGGGCCAGATGGGCAATATGGTGGTGGTAATTGTTTTGACTTAGTAGACACATTGAGAAGTTTGAAGGTAGAAATAAGAAGTTGAAAATCATATAATGACATAATCATTCAAGCACAGGAGAAACAAGTAGAAGTTAATCTAGTAATCCTTCAGATCTTGTCAGACTTGCAGAGACAGGAACCGCTTAGGATCAGCCATGGGCAGGAGGATAGGAATAATGGAGCATATGGTAGTAGGTCTCATGGTGGTCACAGGTCATATAGAGATGACAGGCTCTTGGATACACCTGATAGGAGAGGTGATGGACACAAGTTTTATTCTAGTTCTGGGTTTGACAGGTATCATGATTGTCATCGTTATCATCCTTACAGAAGGAGTGACAGGCGATATTTTCGAGATGAGTTCAAGAAAGAAAAACAACCTACCTTTGATGGATATTTGAATAAGTCAGAGGATGCAGAGGCATGACTACTTGGGATTAAGAAGATCTTTGAGCTACATGAGTACATGGAGAACATGAAGGCCAAAACAACTATCTTCAACCTGAAAGGGAAAGAAAACATCTGGTGGGAAGTTGTGAAGCGGGTTAAAGACATGAAAATTTTAGGGGCTAATATTCGCAGGTGGGCTAATATTTCATGTTTTCTCCAAAAAAAAGTTTCGCTAATTTCCATTTTTTCTACAAATTATTCGCCCAAATTTTATAGTATAAAATTATTTTACCTTACAAATTGCCAAAAATTTATATAGACTATATAAAATCCTTATAAAGTTGAATATTTTCACAAAAATATTGCTAAACATTTTATAGTTTTCATATTATGTACTAATAAGATTCGCCAAGGTTTCTAAACTTTTAGAGAAATGTCCATCCTTAAAATTTTCCCTAGTTAGAGACATTAGGATAGAGGAGTTGAGTTGACATGAATTCAAGAGACTTTACAGGAAGAAATATCTATCAGAGAGGTACTATGACAATAAACCCAAAGAATTCTATAGGATATGTTGCATGTAGTTAGATGCACCAAATTCTTGTTGTGTGTTTTCATTTTTCATGTTTCAGTTTTATCCTCTTGGTTTTCTTTCACTTTGAATAAATTCAGTTTTGAGCTTTGAGATGACGTGGCTAATATTTTGTAACACCCTCCTCCCACATTTACCCAAGCTAACAGGTCCACTAGGGTAAAAATGTGATGAGAGGCTACTATGATGTGATTCAACTCCCCATGTACAGTTAAGGAAGTGGAACCAAGAAAACAAACCCAATCTAACCTTACTGAGGAACTGCAAACCCTTCAGGAGACAACTAACCCTTCTTAGCGCCTAACCCCTGATACAACTTGTCTTTTTGCTGAGCTAGACCCCCAGCCACTCCCATGCCAATCTATTCATGCGAATGAGGCCCTCCAGTCACTCCCACAGAAAGGCATGCTAACAATTGTGGCCCTTTTCAGGAAGTTTTTTGCCAACTAGCCTAGATTTTGTGCCACTTTTTCAGGGCCAGGACTAAGGCCACTGCCCAAAACTTCATGGAACTTCCATAAATGTTAAATTACCATGAATTAAAGCTACTAATCCAAACATTGGTATAAGGACTTGACCAAACCCTTACTAGACATTACAATCATTTCATCAAACATATCACAAATATGAAATCTAAAGGTCATAACAACAAATCTAAGAATAAGGGTCTCATACTTATCTAGGATTCGTAAAGAAGGATTGGTGCCTTATCACCATGACTGCATTATCATCTATTAGGTCATATATTCATTCACATCTCATGTACTAATCAAATCGTGATGAGATCCATAACCAAAGTCTGTCATAAACCACACTTATAACTAGCATATAACCAACAAAAATAACAAGGATATAACAACCATAAGACCACATTTGAGTAAGAAGAAGGAGATTTTATTAATGAATGCATAAGCCAACCAAGCCAGGTACTTTCACAAACCACCTGACCACAGATAGGCTGAACCAAATCTTGCTTTCATCCAATCACCCTCATGCCATATTCCAAACATGAATGTGGGAATCACAACAAGACCAATTAGGGATTCCTCAGGCTTTACAATATTTCCCACCAAGGGATTCCTAGGCCCAAATCCCTCATCAATACAACCAAGATTTACCACAATCCCACTAGTTCACTATGTCAATACAAGCATGGATGCCCGTGGATCTCTCCACCTAAACCTCGAGGAATTTTCCTGTCTCAACCTATTGGCTTTACCATGTATCCCATCATTACCAGTGAAGGGATTCCTAGGCCCAATCAAGGGTATTCACAATCAGGCTTTACCTTATATCCCACCTTAGAATTCCTATGCCTTTTGATCAATCCTAAGATAAGCCCACTTAGCTTTGAATCCATTTGATGATCCAACTCATCCAAAATAATAGAACCCCATAAAACCATGGCTATTCAGAAATTGTAAGGCAAGGTTGAAGAACACCCCCATGCCTGGAAAAACCCATGCCAATGAAAACAAGAGAACCAAGGACATACATGCATGCATGCATCATGCATGCAAAAACTAGAAAGGAAATCATACATGCAACACAATACCTGCAAGTAATTCCTATAACTACTTGATACTACTCTTCCTTGCTTGATCTTTCGTTTCCTCCTGATTTCTTGTCCTTCCTTTGCTTTCTTTCCTCCACTGCTAGAGTTCTCCAAGAATTATCTAAGTGTCCAAGAGTATGAGAGAGAGAAATTAGAGAGACATAGAACTCCAAAATTGAACTGAAAATAAGTTGTGTTGAAGGCCAGCTCTATCCCCAAACCTGCAAACAACTCCTTCCAAAACTTGGAAGTGAACTTAGCATCCCTGTCTAACATAATATTTCTTGGAACACCATGGAACCTCACTACATATCTGACAAATACCTATGCTACATAATTCGTTGAATAAGTAGACTTCACTGGAATGAAGTGCGCTACCTTTGTCAATCAGTCAACCACAACCACAATGGAATCATTCTATCTAGATGTCCTCGAAAAACCTGTGATGAAATCCATGGAAATGACCTCCCATTTCCACTCTGTAATTAGAATCAGTTGAAGTAACCCACTTGGATGCTTACACTATGCTTTGACCTACTAATAGTCTAAGCATATAGCCAAAAACTATGCCACTTTCTTCTTTAGATTTGGCCATGATAAAACTTATTCATGTTGTCAATGTCTTCTGATATCCTGGGTGACTTGAATACGACTTTACATGAAATTCTCACAAGATAATCTTCTTGAGCTCACTGTCATTTGACACATAGATCCCATCCCTAAATCTGACCATGCCATCAGTTGTAAGATGATAGTCCACATCCTGACCATATGTATCTGGTTGTAACCTATGCATAACATCCGTGTACCTGTCATCCTGTTGTCCTACCTGTAAAATTTGATCATGTAAATCTATCCCATATGAGCTCATGACTACTATATGATTTACCTGTATCCTTCTATTGTGAGCATATGCAACCCTATTCTTTTTCCTTTTGATGCACTTGGTCCCAAAGTTAAAATCATTGATCTTTTCCAACCATCTAGCTTATCTAGAATTCAAATTCGGCTAGTTAAATAGATATGCCAATCACTTGTGATCACTCATAAGTACAAACCTCCTGCCAAGAGGATAGTGTCTCCACATACACAATGCATGGATGATTTCTTCCAACTCAATATAATATGTCAGATAATTCTACTCATACTCATTCATTTTATGTGACTCATAGCATACTACCTATCCTTCTTGCATCAGGACTCCACCAAGTCCTCTCTTGTAGGCATTTTCACACACCACAAACTCTTTGTTTAGATCTACAATCTTTAGCATTAGAGCATTTGTCAACAACTACTTCAACTTCTCAAAAGTTGCCACACATTCTTCTGTCCATTCAAATTTCTTACCTTGCATTTACAGTGATGTAAGATATGAAAACCAAGATAATTTCATGATGAACCTCCTGCAATAACTTGGTAGCCCCATAAATAATCTTACCTCATCGACATTGTAGGAATTGCCTACTCCATGATAACTCTTATCTTCTCTAGATCTACTGCTATACCTTCTTTGGAAACCACATGCCCCAAGTGGTGTACCTTTGTGTGAAAGAAACTGCATTTACTGAATTTAGCATACAACTAATGCTCTCTCAACAATCTCAATACTGTTGCTAAGTGCTTGGCATGCTCTTCCTCATTTTTATAATATATCAAAATGTAATCAATGAACACAATAACAAACTTGTCCAGGTAAGGACACAACACATTGTTGGAGCATTAGTCAAACCAAATGGAACTACAACAAACTCATAATTCCCATACCTGGTCCAGAAGGAAGTCTTGTAGATGTCCTCTTCTTTAATGCATACCTAATGATATCTAGATCTCAAGTCAATATGCGAGAACATTATTTCTTCTTTCAATTGGTCTAATAAGTCATCAATCCTTGGAAAAAAGTACCTATTCTTGATGTTCACCCTGTTCAACTACCTGTAATTAATGCATAATCTAAGAGTACCATCCTTCTTCTTCACAAAAAACACTTGTGCACTCCAAGGCGATGCACTTGGACTAATGTATTCCTTGTCAAGCATTTCCTTCAACTACAACTTTAGCTCTACTAACTCTGGTGTGATCATCCTATATGGTTCCTTTGATGCTGGTGCTGCCCATGCTACCAACTCGATAGAGAAGTCCACTTCTCTATGAGGTGGAAACTATGAAATCTGTGATGTAATCAAATCCTGAAATTGCTACAAGGTCGGGTACCTCTTCATAACTTATGCATCCTCAACATCCTTCCCTTTATCACTAGAAATATGCACTGCAAATAACACACATCCTTTTCTATGACTATGCTTTTCCTGCATAGTTGTCACCATTCTGACTGGTGTAGATTTCTTCTTACCATGGAAGATTTTTTGTTCCCCATTTTCATTCAAAAATTTAATAGCTTTTTCATAACAATCCACCTTGGTCCTATGAAGGTACAACCAATCAATACCCAACAACATATTGTATGATCCCAATGGAAGTACATTAAAATGTGCTGAGGCAGGCATACCATTCAACGTGAATGCACAAGATCTTACCCAATGATGAACTCTCTTCTTTGTAGTTGTAGCCAAATGCACTAACCAAGATTCTCCATGCACTTCTTTATTCAACCCACACTTATCCACCAAGTCAGGGCTAACATAATGTTGGGCAAATGATACGTGTTATAATTCCAACATTAAATTATCAATCCAAGGTCATAAGACTTAGAGGCACAAGTGCATGTAATGTAGGATCAAAGCATCTAAACTAAACTAACATCTAAGAATTATGGGATAAGGTGTTGAATAGAGTACAGAATCACCATTCTTAAATTAATTTATAGAATTAGGTACATAATTAGAATTTTTGTTTCTAATTAGTTTATAGAGTTAAGTACAGAACAAAATTTCTACTTTAAAATCAAAATCATTCTACAACCTCCAATTTCCTAGCTTAGAACCAATCTGAATTAACACACAGTTTCATAAATAAATCTAATTAAATCTCACTACGAAATTAGGATATAACAAATTATCTACTCTAATGATTAACCAAGCAAATAAAATAACACTCCATAAATGGCATGCAATTTCAAAAGCATTAATACACAACCTATACTAAATAAAAACACTATGTCTCTAATCAGTTATGGATATTTAAACAAAGCATAAGCTACAGGACTCACATCCCATTGATATATAAATTCATAAGAAATAAACAAAATAAATTCAATTTAAAACATAAACATTTGTTTCTTCATAAATTCATTTCAAATTGAAACTCCCCTTTTCCAACATTCATGAATTTGAAAGTGTAATCATGGAGTTAATCATGTACGGAGTATGGTCATAAGAATGCTCCAAGGGTTGCAAATATTTAGCAACAATGCACTTGTTACCCTTAATCCAAATCTATGAAAACAGAGAAACAACTTAAGTACATAATTAAATGCAGAAATTTTGAAAGTCACTAATGAAAGTAATGAGAATTCAATCAACTATTTTGATTAGTTCTAAATTCAAATTCAAATAAAATACTATCCCTAGGGTCACAACATAAATCAGAAAGCAATTACATAATAGAATGTAGAAACAAATGAACAAAGCAATTAATGCTAATTCAAACCATTTGCAAGAAATTAAATATAAAAAGGAAATAAACATTAAAATTCACACTTACATAATCTATGTTAACCTTGCAAACACGATGGGTTCAGGTGGACTTTCCTTTCCATGTGTTGTAGGTCAAATCTCAATTCACAAAATGGACACCAAAGCTATAACAACTTCATCATCCTTTATTCATCCAAAAACAAATTTCAATGTACAACAACCAACAAATGTAATTGTGCTTCCTCTCCTATGTAACTCTCTGTGTGTAACCTGTAACTTGTAACTCTTGTGTGTAAATCTCCTCTATGTAACTCTCCCTCTTTCACAATTTGATATCCAAAACTCAAGGATCTCATCTTAGCCAAATGCCAACAAAATTACAAAAATACATTTCAAATGATGTTTCTGGAATTGGTTTGGGCAAATTTGTCTTGGGAAATCTCATGATCAATGTATAGCATGATTGAGATATTAAATATCTGATTGTAGCTCCATATAGCTTGAAAAAAAAATAATTCTTCAACCCAAAATATATGGAACTGTGGCTAACTCGAAACCGTGGCGGACCCGAAACCATCAAACCCAGCAATTCTGTACTTAACTTCAGAATTCCAGCACTGATTTTGTACTTCAAAATTACGCTAACCATAGCTTCTTCATGATGACGAATTTTGACAAATGGTTTCTGGGTTAGCTGAACGAGGGTACTTTGAACAAGCTCCATGTCTCATAATAACAATATTTTTCTTCATTTTATCATAAATTTAGATTTTAATCTACAACCATTCTATACTTAACCTATAGCAATGAATCCCTGAAGTAAATAAACTTGGCAAAACCATAATTGGAAAATCATAGGAAAGTCATATCTAATCATTTAAAAGTTAATAAAACTAATGGTAATAAACCACAAAGTATAAGATATGAATTGGCAGCAAGTTGTGTAATTATTGTATGAAATGAGTTAAAAATATATGAATCTATGTTATGAATAGTGGAATTGTACGATGGAAAAAATGGGCATATTTGAGGCCCAACATCTTCCCATGACTGTGGATTTTCATGTCCTCATGCAAACAAATCCCTTTCTCATTTACAAATTCTTGACATTGTTTTGTAGATGTTGGTTCTTGTGGAACAACATTGCTTGAATATTTGGAGGTGTTGGTTCTTGTGGAGCAACACTGCTTGAATATTTGGAGGTGTTGGTTCTTGTGGAGCAACACTCTTCACATTTAACATATCATACTAATTTACTGAGCAATACAAATTGAGGACAAGAAAGGGATGGATGAGGAAGAGATGATGGATGAAATGAGGTGGTGATGGATATGGTAAGTATGTGGATGGGTGCTTGCATACTCTGTCATCACAAGGCCAATGCTTATAAGTGGTTTCCTTTATCATTTTATGGAAGTAATGACTTCATCCTTCAAATAGAATGCTTGTTATCATGGGAGGAGAAGACACTATAGAGACTACCTTTATTAATATATCATAAGGATTTTCTTTTAACATGGTCTTGTAATCAGAGTATAAGTCTTTTTATTATGAGTGGAAAATGGAAGGAAAACAAAAGGATGATGATTTATGAAAGATAAAATGCATGGAATGAGAAGTGGTGAATCATTTATTTTCCTAAACCTTCTAATGAATTAGAGAATCTTAAGCCAAATTTACCTCAAGTTTTACCTTTATTTTTGATGTGATTGGCATTGCGGGATGAAGTGGAAGATGAACTGGATGAAGCTGGTGTGACTTCTGATCTGACCTGCTAAAGAAGGTTGAAGGATGAACTGAAGTTCCCCTTCTCCCCCATGCCTGAGGAGTTGTATGTCCCCAAAAAACTGAGGAAAGGTGACTATTGCTGCAAATGAATGGCTAGGCTGCTATATGGAAGCCTTTACTGAAATGAATATACTGTTGCAAATGAAAATGGAAATGTTGATACAAAAATCCAAACTGTTGCAAATCTGTGTTGAGATCACAAAACCATATAGTCTTCAACCACTTCACACCCATGTGCAGTCTTGCATATGTGAATATAAAGTCTTTATGTTGAACATAAGAAAGAATCATTGGATTACCAACCATTGAGGAAGTCGTTAACCAATGCGATATATCCCACCTTTGATGTCAATGGGAATCAAGGCACTAGGTACATTCTACCATAATGGATTTGTCAAAGTCGAATGGACTACATAATTCATCCACTAAGAAACATTGATGTATTTTATCAATAGATGAAAAGGATACCTGCCATTAAGGCATGTAGGCTCCTAGGTACCTTATCTAACCCTAACCTTGATCCTAGATAATGTGCTGATGTTGATGGGACAAGGCTTGTTGACAGGTGGGCCTTATGGGATCCCACATCAACCAACTTGAGTATAAACATAATGACTTGAAATATACATGATTTGATGAAATCATACAAATTTACAAACTTTATTGGGAACTTTTCCCACCAGTTACCTGGTTTTCAAGCAAAGTCCCTGTCGAGTTGTGCCAAACAAGTTGGTTTCCACAAACGGAATTATTTTTCTCTTTACTATTTTCATTTATTTATTTATTACAATACTAACTTTCCTACTACAGTGAAGAAAATACATCCTCCTTCCAGTGAAAGAGAACTTAGAATGAAGCCATGTGTGGAGCAGGTATAAAGATATATTCATGCCCATATTTAACATATAAACTTTAGAAGGTGCATGAGCATGAAAAATCAGAAGTTTTGAAAGATGTGATACAAAGAGTATTTGAAGATGAGAGTGGTACTTCATTTGGACCACTCTAAAAGTCCTCCTTAGTCATGCTAGGTAAACTTGGATAATTGGTCTTTAGAATGCATACAAGGCTTATTGATGGGCATGGTGAAATTTCCTCGATCTCAGGTTCAATAGGATGCTCCTCATCGGATTTGTTCTCGATATCCTTAGTAGATAGGAAAGTGGAATCAAGGGAGAATTCCAAATCCTTTTCTAGTTGTGGAGAGATAGATAATTTCCCGAATGTGGTTAGGATGAACTCTTCCTGAGAGGCATATATCCCAGCTACTACTAGGATTTGAGAAAGTACTTCGAGGGACATTATTCAAGCTCTCAATCATTCTTGAATTTCTCTCACTGGTTGATGATCCCTATCTTGCCACATGGATTAGTACAAAGGGGTTCTTACAACACCCCAATTTTATTTATTTTTATCTGTAAAGAGCTTGCAATTTTAAACTAAATGAATTAAAACTACTAATTGCAGTAAAACTTACAAAACTTGAACTCCTTGCTTACTTAGACAACCAGACTTTGGAGCAGCCCCAAACCAAGGTGGATCCATGGCTCTTCACTCATGTCTTACCATCTTCTCCGCCCTCTAGTTTCACTACAACTAAGATCACACAAACAAACTTGTGAAAGAAACTATGCTCTAATCCCTTTAGCACCTCCCTGGAAACCACGCAAAAAATGTTGGGGAAATTATATGTTTTATGATTCCAACATTAAATTATCAATCTGGGCTTGTAATAACTAGAGGCACAAGCACAGGTAATGTGGGATCGGAGCATCTAATCTAAATTAACATCTAAGAATCCTGGGATAAGGTGTTGAATAGAGTATGGAATTATTGTTCTTAAATTAATTTATAGAATTAGGTACAGAATCAGAATTTTTGCTTCTAAATATGTTTATAGAATTATGTATAGAAAAAAAATTCTTCTTTTAAATCAAAATCATTCTACAACTTATGATTTCCTAGCTTAGAAGCAATCTGAATTAACACACACAATTTCATAAATAAATCTAATTAAATCACACTACGAAATTAGGAAATAACAAATTATCTACTCTAATGACTAACTAGGTAAATAATAAAACTATATCTCTAATCGGTTCTGAATATTCAAACAAAGCATAAGCTACAATAGTCTCATGCCATTGATATATAAGTTCACAACCAATAAACACAAGAAATTCAATTTAAAACATAAACGTATGTTTCTTCATAATTTCATTTCAAATTGAAACTTCCATTTTCTAGCATTCCTGAATTTCAAAGTGTAATCATGGAGTTAATCATGTACAGACTATGGTCATTACAATTCTCCAAGGCTTGCAAAGACTTAGTAGCAATGCACTTGTTATCTTTAATCCAAATCTATGAAAACAAAGAAATAACTTAAGTAGGGAATTAAATGTAGAAATTTTGAAAGTCACTAATGAAAGTAATGAGAATTCAATCAACTATTTCAATTAATTCTAAATTCAAATTCAAATCAACTACTTTCCTTGGGGTCACACCATAAATCAAAAAACAATTACATAATCTAGAATGCATAAATAAACTGCAGAAATAAATTAACAAAGAAATAAAATCTAATTCAAACCATTTGCAAGAAATTAAATATAAAAAAGAAATAAACTCTAAAATTTACACTTACATATTCTATGTTAACCCTGCAAACACGATGGGTTCATGCGACCTTTCCTTTCCATCTGCTATAGTTCAAATCTCAATTCTCAAAATGGAAACCAACACTATAACAACTTCATTATCCTTTATTCATCCAAAAACAAAGTTCAATGTATAACAACCAAAAAATGTAATTGTGCTTCCTCTCCTATGTAACTCTCTGTGTGTAATTTGTAACTTATAACTCATGTGTAACTCTCCTATATGTAACTCTCCCTCTATATATTATTCTTTCACAATTTGAGATCCGAAACTCAAGGATCTGAGCTTAGCCAAATGCAAACAAAATTACAAAAATACATT
Source organism: Pinus tabuliformis (assembly GCA_031772625.1). Taxonomy (NCBI): domain Eukaryota; kingdom Viridiplantae; phylum Streptophyta; class Pinopsida; order Pinales; family Pinaceae; genus Pinus; species Pinus tabuliformis. Next base: position 324,508,687 of record CM062809.1, read on the forward strand.
TCAAATGATGTTTTTGGAATTGGTTATGGAAAATTTGTCTTGCGGAATCTCATGATCCATGCATAGCATGATTGAGATATAGAATATCTTATTGCAACTCCATATAGCTTGAAAAAAAAATAAAAAAAAATCTTCAACCCCAAATATATGGAACCATGGCTAATCTGAAACCGTGGCTGACTTGGAACTATCAAACCAACAATTTTGTACTTAACTTCATAATTCTGACACTGATTCTATACTTAAAAATTGCACTAACCATAACTTCTTCATGATTATAGATTTTTAAAAATGATTTTACTGAGTTTCCTGAATGAGGGTAATTTGAATAAGTCCATGTCTCAGAATCACAAGATTCTTCTTCATTTGATCACAAATTGAGATTTTAATCTACATCCATTTTTTACTTAACCTGTAGCAACTAGTTTAGTTGACTTATGAATAATTTCGGTAATGAATCCCTGTAGTAAATAAACTTGGAAAAAACATCATTAGAAAATCATATCAAAGTCATCTCTAATCGTTTAAAAGTTAAGAAAACTAATGATAATCAACTACGAAGTGTAAGATATGAATTAGCGATAACCTATGGAATTATGGTATGAATGAGTTAAAAATACAAGAATTTATGTTATGAATAGTGGAATTGTATGGTGGAAAAAATGGCCATTTTTTAGGCCCAACACATAGCTATAATTATATCCAAGGTCAATCAAAATAGAAATAACTTGATCACAAATATTACTGTCCATATTGATAATAGATGCCTGGTGATCCACCTACCTTTTATCCAACACTATATAGATCTATGGAATTCTCTGCTCAACATCTCCAATTGTTTGTGCTTCATGTGCACTGTAAATCTGAGGCCTACCACCCTAATACTACAAAAAATATATCTTGAGATGCTCCTTGCCACATATCCAACATTGCAACTGTCCTTTACCATCACCATTATTTTTCTGCCCGCCATGTTATGACCCATTAAACTTCTTGTAATGTGCAACATTTTCTTTCTCTCCTGCATTCTGAGTTCGTGTTCTTTTCAACTTCAATTTAAATTTGTCTTTGTATTTCCCTTTCCAATCTTGCTGAGATTTTGTCTTACACTTTGATTGCTCATAGCATTTCTTCAATTTCTCAATGACTTCTTCAAGTGATTGAGGCTCATCATACTCAATCTGATCTTTAAATGCTAATGGTAATCCAATGAAAAATATATGAACTTTGGCCTTCTCATCCTTAAGATATGTTACATACCTCAACAACTCCAGGAACATGGTTGTATGCTCCCCATCCATCATGAACCCCATCTTTAGCTCATGACCTAAACTATACGGGGTTGGGTCATGTAAAGTGGAATTTCTAATGCATCCATAGAAGTTTCTCTCAGCCTTTATTCAAAATTATGTGATCATGTAGAACCAAAACAAATATAAGTCTAGTGAAATAGAGAAAGTGTGCAAACATCTGCACTAACATATGGAAACAAGAAGTGCAACCACAACAGTTTTCACTCAAATTGTCTTTCAAACAAAAAATTCCACAGTAGCAATAACTACCAAACTTGTGACCATACAAAAATCAACAAAGTGCATCAAAATGTAGGCCACGAGACATGGGTTCGAACTCAAAAGAATATTCTAAGGAGTCCACAATAGGATCATGGAAACAGCCTATAGGGAAGGATAGATAAGAAAGACTGAACAAAGAAAGATCCATGTCATAAGCAATGTTATCAGGTTGACCACAATCCATTCTATCATGCATGAGAGATTCTTTGATGGATGAGGAAAAATATTTGTTACTATTCTTCTTTGTTTCTATATTATACATTACATATTTTCTTGAAATGGGATGTAATGGTGGAAGCTCAATAGTCAAATTAAATTTCCTCCCCTTGGAGTTGAATAATTTTATGTGAAGAAAATAAGCATCCCTCAAGAGAGATTCAACATCCCATATGATGACATTAGTGATAAAATTATGCAAAAGAATCATGAACTGACCGAAATCACAAATGTCGCCATGGTGATAGGAACCTGACATAACCATCAATGTAAGTTGTCCTACTCACCTAACATAGCTTTGAATTTCATGGAAACATGATCAATTTCTTATCAAAATGAGATTCAATAGTTAAATCATGATATTCAACAGAGGATAGATTTTCAAGATTACTACAAAAATATTCAATGATAAGCATTTCATCTTCTTGATCAACATGATCTTTACCTGAAAGACAATATTTGATAATCACATCAAAATCCATGCAAATCCAAATCTTAATGTAAGAACAAATATTTCTCCATATTACTTGAATGATAATGACCGTATGATTCAGAGAGAAGGAAATACTTAGGATAATGATAAGCCAAAGGTTCAATTTGATCAATGGGAGAGAGACCAACTGAAGGAATATCAATATTCGAAGATGGTTGATTGATAAGATAGAATGAATCAACACCAGGGACAATATGTGAGAGAAAATAAATTATTCATCAACAAATTGATCTTCTGGTTGAGTGATTACTTTAGGTCCAACATAAAGAACATCAAAATGAGGAGGACATGGGACATAAACATATCTGGTTCTTCCTCAGGATTCTGAAAATATTATAGATCAAGAGGACATGAAGATTCTAATTAAAAAGATTTCCTTGGCATCCTAACTAAGAATAAAAACTTCTCATCCAAGAACTTCCAATCCACGTCCTCATCTGGAAATTAATAACAAATATGTAGGAATTGGTCAGCAAAATTTTCAAGAGATTCATTCAATTCCATTCTAAGTTGATCAATTTCATCAATAACATATGATACTCATATTTTTCAAAAACATGATGAAGCTCGTTAACCAAATGTTTGAAAGATGATATAGAAGCAGTGGGTAGAGAGTAGCACCATTGCTTCGCACGACCATCCAATGTAAGGGTAAACAACCATGTGAGGATTTTTTCAGAATAAACACCACTTGAAAAACAAAATTGCACAAAATCAACAACATAATAAAGGATGGTTACTATACCTTTTCCATCAAATTTGAAAAGTGACAAGTTATGTAGAAAGTCTGTGGGGATTGAAATATCTAAATCTTTGGAAAAACACCTCGGTATTATGATTTGGGATGAAGTCATTAGAGCTAAGAGGCTCAAACAAACTTCAAAGGCTCAACTTATCATATGGCCCTCCTTCTAGCACCAAATATGATGATGGTGCTAGAAGTCATCAAAATTGTAAGGGGATATCCCCAATGTCAGGTCCTAATTAGACCTCACACCATTTGGTGTAGGAGTCCCATCTGGTCATATGGTCTGGCCATTGTTGGAAAGGTTTAAAGATATGCCTTGGTTACAATTCAACACAATAGAACACAACACCATTTTGGGGCAACAAGAAAGTGAGCTTTGTGAGACACCCAATGTAAGGTGTACGAGGGAGACTTCCACAACTCGTGAGGGAAATCAGCCACCAGTTAGAAAAGTAATAGTACTATCCTAAAGGGGGACCCAGAAAGAAAGAGAAATGTTTGTTGAATACCTGCATATTAGTCGACATAATAAACAACAATAGTTAAAGCATAACATCACTCATTCAATATTAGCCATATCTAAGCAAGGAATTAGTTCATTAACTTAGTATATAGTTAAAACAACATATACCATAAACACAAATAGAATATTCCAAATACATCTATGATACATGAATGAAGAAGTGTCAGCTTATTGAGCTACTAATTAAAAGTGCAAGATCCCAAGTACACTGTTACATACATGAAATATTGTATCCAATATTGGAACACGAAGCCACAACTTTCTTCTCCAAATAATGATATATCTCCTATGTCTTACAAGAGAAGCCAAGGAAAGACCTCTAGAATCTAAGCCCTCCAAAAATACCCATGCTTGAGTTATGAGTAGCTATTTATAACAAGTAACAATGACCTTTGAGCTTGCTCATGACTCTTTGACTTATATGATTGTTCATATTCTATACATGACTCATTACATTCTAATGTGTGGCTATTCACATCCCACATGTATCCCTTGGACTTCATTACATAAAAAAAATTACAAATGAGACGATGGCTATATAAGACAAAACTATAATGGGACAAATACTCATCAAATTGATAAGTCATTTGCTTCTACATGGAGCTCATTTGTAACACATGTGTGAAAATCCCTTAAATATGTGGAGATGGTTTTGACCTAAAATGAAAAATCCCCAATGTAGCACATCTTTGACCTGAATTGGAGGTTGATTGTACATTATTCCAGAGCCATGACAAGTTCATACACACTTTGAATGGTGCAAAGGAGTACTATTGAATAATTTCTTTTGTTACCTCCAAGCCTTCATGTTCCGTTGCCTTCTTGATCTGCTCGATGTATTGCTTGATCTCCAAGAAGATGATTTCCCTGCCTCAGATTTATTAAAATGTACCTATCGAAGGAATCCCATGCTTCTGTGTAAGAGACTCAAAACCATTATGTATTTGATTATATGTAGCAATGGTACTAATCGATTTTTCACCAAGGTGAATGTAGTTTTGGTGGTGGAGTATTAGTTGAAATCTATCCATTTCTGCGGAAATCCTATCTTTCTTCTCTAGATGCTGTGAAACATCTGGATGATTGTCAGCCCACTCACAAAGATATTCAACTAATCTATTGTATACCTTCAATAGTTTCACCACATCATGTGACTTCTTTTAAATTCCAACAAGAGGAGACACCACTTGTTGTAAAAGAATCATCTCACCATATAATCGCACCATGGTGTCCTCCATTGGCCCTAATTATTCTTGCATGGTTGGATGCCATTTGACAGTTATGAATCTTTGTGATGGAAATCTTTGATTCTCCACTGAAATATGTTTCACCTATTTCTTCATCGCAACAAGTTCTCTTCTCAACCTTGCATTCTCATTCAACAAGTACTCATAATTATCTTGTGCTGCTATAGCGAATGCAAAATTTTCCACCATAATAGCTCTGAGATTATCACCTTCTATGTAGAGACTGAGACTATATTTTAGGATCCTTGTGGAAATATCTATTCCTATGCTACATGATCCTCTTCTTATGTTGAATTAATGTTACACTACATACATCCATGACTCTGCCAGTCGATGGAGGTGTGATCTCCATTTCCTCAAATGGAAGATACCACCTATAAGGGGAGGTTCCTATGGAGTTCCTAGTTCATCATCCATGGGCTGGATGGTATATTCTTCCTCCAATGCTTCTTCTTCCATTTCTTTAGTCAATTTTTCTTCTTCCAATCTTTCTGCTACTTCTTCCTTCTGGGAATGCTTCTATTTTTCTTCTTCTATCATTCTCCTTTATTCTTCTTCTTCTTGTTGATTTTGGAGCAACTCAACCTACTTCCTCTTCTCCTCCTATTATTCTTCTTCTCTCCTTTCCTGTTCTACTTAGATAGCTCGTATGTTCAGAGGATCAACTTTCCACTTTCTGCTGCTCTCACCTGTCAAATCATATCTCATCCTTTTCTTAGGAGCTAGTTTCCTTACTTATTGGGCTATATGTTCCTTCTGCTATACCTACAAGTCTTGAGTTGGTGGATCATGGGGTGAAATGGTCTCCATCTCTAGGTGTTCCTTCATGTTCACATTGTATGAGTTCTTTAGCTTCTCATCTTCTGCTATGGACATTAATGAGTACCCTATATTTCAACTGATCCTTTCACAATGTTTCATGATAATTCACCTACTTTGATATCCATCGAAATCCTTAGTCAAAACGTTCAGGTGTTCAAGCTCCTATATCTCAGTTTCCATCACCTTGTGGCTCTTCAACTCATATCATCTAATCCTCAACAGAAAGATAGGTCGAGGGGATTGCTTCCTCCTGTGAAGATTTCCTAAAAATCCCTTGTCTAGTTGATTTTCTACCTCTTGCATGACCACCTTGTTGGTCACATACCTAATATGAGGGGATATATGACAACTAAAACATCTAATTTATGTACCCTTGGGAGATACAAACCAATCTGTGATATCTTAGAGTGAATCCTTCACCTCATCAATCATCCAAGGAGAATCAATTCCAAATATCATATGAAATATAACTGCAAAGAAGTGTTCAACCAATTTGTCATATACCCCACTAAAAATTTCTTATGATAAAACTCTATAGTGTAACTAAATAGGAAATTATCCTCAGGGGTTCGGTTCCAGTTCACTCCCAGAAGCATATATTGTGCATAGATTCCATCTAATAGAAATGTAGACATGTAGAATTCTAGTGCCTAGTTTTCCCTTAAAGATGATATTTCCTAACCCACCTTACGCTACAATTTGTATGACAATATATATTCTATTTGAAAGCTCTATCACATGGCACAACCATATTAATCATATATATCCAATTATCTATGAACACCTTAGTTTTCTTGTGCCTAAACAACCAGCAATACATGGCTATCAAATATTGATATACATCTCTAAGGATATTTGTCAAATAGATTGTAGATGGGCGATGGAAAAACTTGGTAGGATCTCAAAACCATGATTTGATAACATCACTTGTGTCAAGGGTATCCCATCACATGAAGAAGTTTTCATTTGCATATTCATTGTGCTTAAAAATCTTATAATATGTTTACATTTCTTCAACATAATAAATGGCGAGCTGACGCCGCTCTTACTGTGAAGCACAAGGTGAGAGTCATCCATATGTGATGATACATTCAATTACCTCCACACATGGCACGAACATGAATTTTCATGTGATCTTGTGCATCCTAGACTTCTTGTTATTGGTGTACACATGCACATCTTCTAAGTCCTCAGCAAACGTTTCTTGCATGAATGTGTTGTATATATTTCTCCATGTGATGGTTAAAGTCTTATCAATAAATAACTGGGTGTCTACATATATGGGAATGTTTGGATTTGTAACTTCAACATATTCATCATTTCTTTCTTTTGATATTTCTTTGGAGGCCACTTTATGAGGTGACATGGCTCCAACAGATGATGATAGATTGACAATACTTGTAGCATAAACACATGTTTGTGGAAACACACTCATATGACAATATTAGCTTAAAGAAACCTAATTATGTAGAAATACTTATATATCATGTGCAAATAGCCATCACATGTGATTGGGAGTGAAAATGTATGAACGAAAATGCAAAATGACTTGCATGCATGAGAAAATTGGCATGCAAACTAGGAGGGTGCACTTTCAAAGCACGAAGAGTTGTACAAGGTCATTCATGGCTTTGTAGTGTGCTCAAGAGCTCAAGAAAGTAGAGAAAAATGCCTAGGGAATGTTAGCGCGCTTTGAAGGGATGAAGTATGATGCAGTTAAGTCTTTAGGCCTTCATAATGTGCTCATGTGCTCAAGGAGAAAGGGAGGGCGAATTGTCACACTTCGAAGGGACAAAGGATAATGTAGTCATGTCTTCAGGCCTTCGATGTTTGCTCATGCCCTCAAGAGCAAGGTGGTCACACAGTCGCATGGAAGGGATGAAGGAATATGCTTTGTGTCTTTGTGATGCACTCATGTGCTCAACGGAGGGTGTAGTTCTTCATGGTGAAGAAGTGCGCTCAAGAGGAAAACTTAATCATTCTAAGCACAATTTTTGAGACTAATCGAGCTTCGATCTCAAGAAGCGCACTCTACTTATTCGAAGCTCGGAAACAAGTTTAAAAAGAAATATTTGATGATTAATATGGGGAGAAGAAAGATATATAAGGTGATATAGATGTTGTCGCATTCACGGTGGAATATGAAAAGGTTGAAGAATGTGAAGGGTTTCTACATGCAACAACAAATTAACACTCATAACATGAAGATTAAACATAAATTCCATAATCGAATTGAAAAACCAAGAAACAACAATAAGAAAAGAAATAACAACAATGAAATCATGAAAAATATTCCACATGCAAATCTTACTTGTAGAATTGGTTTATTAAAAGTTTCATGATTCCCAGCTATGCACCCAACTTATATGGAATGATTATGTAAATGAATTATTAACTAAGATGATTTAAAGAAATTAACATGGAAAATTGATTCATGCATGAGCGCCACTTGTCGACGAGTGAAAGGATTAGTTAAGAGAATTTAAGTGGGCTCCTATTTTCTAGGAGTGTGCCCACATGCAACAAGTTTCTCATGCATGCACCCAGGAAGAGTGCATGTCTTCAACATGAAGGAGTGTTCTCATCTAGGGCACACTTGGTCGACATGAAGGAGTGAACCCAAGGAGGGAACAATTGTTTAGCTCGAAGGTGTGCATTCAAGTTGGGTGCATGTCTTCACCAAATTGGAGTGCACCTTTTCTTTTCTAAGTGATTTTCTTGCTTTTGTTTTCTTTTATTTTCTTTTTCTATGCTTTTGAGTGCTTTTCGAGTGTTTTCTTGGCGAGAAGAAAGGTTTCTAAGTCAAGAAAGATCATGATTTCACTTAACTATGGACTAACTAACTCAAGCATTTCTAATGGCTAAGTGACCATGCTTAGGAAACATTGACTTAGTAGGATGTGACACTGGGAGAAAAAAATGGAATAGAAAATCAAACAACATGATGACACAAAGAAGCTTGAAATGACAGTTGATGTAGGCTCCAAAATTGACATAGAAAATATTTTTTGAGGGTTTTTGTTGAGCGACAACACTTGGTGACACACTGGGAGAACCCCAGCTTCTCTGAAATGGTTTCATTGTAGGCGTAAACTCTCATTTCTTGAGGAAGTATTGATTTAGTCAGTGGGTTACCTTAGCTCCCCATTCTTACTCGGTTAAAGATATAGTCTTCTCCATTCCATTACTAAGTGTAACACAACATAAAGTGGGCCATACCATTGTGCTGTCGATGTAAGTAAGGGTAATATGGCGAAGAAAAAAAAAATTACATCTTTGTCATTGCTCTATTTCCAGAAGTCCTAGATATTACCTCGACAAAGTCACTTTAGTAACACAAATTTTTCTTCACTACCAGCAAGCCTAGAAAGTACCCTGGCGAAGTCGATTGCTTCTCCTCCCTGTGCAAGAATCCTTTCTTTCACCCTTTATTTTATTTTGTTTTTCAATAGTACCTTGCACAGGCACTTATTATTTTTCAAAAGGTGGAAGAGGGATCCCGACTTATTGAGAGTAGAGGAGGTTGTTCCTTTAGAGACAGATTTTAGACCTCTAATGCTTTGATTGATAAAAAATTTCCCCTTATCTTACTTTTCACATATAGACAAGAAAGAACACTACTCATAACAAGACTGAGTGTAAGGAAGAGAATGCTAAATAAATCCAAGTATCATGGCTTTCTTTCAACTTCCCAGCTAAAGGATCGTATTTTCCATTGGAAAATCATTGACTCAAAAGATGTAAACCAAAACACAAAAGAGGGTAAAAGATAAGCCAAGGGTTGTGTGTTATTAAAACTTTCCATTCACAAAATATTAGCCATGGCATCTCAAAGCTCAAAATCAACTTTATTCAATGTGAAATAAAACCAAGATAATAAAACCGAAACATGAAAGATGAAAACACACAATAAGAATGTAGTGTATCTAACTACATGCAATCTATCCTATCCCAACCAAAACTGTACGGGTTTGGGTCATGTAAAGTGGAATTTCCAATGAAGTCATAGAAGCTACTCCCGACCTTTAGACCAAAAGATGTGATCATGTAGAACCAAAACAAACAACAGTGCATTGAAACAGAGAAAACGTGCAAACATCTGCACTGAAAAATGGAAACAACAAGTGCAACCACATTGGTGTATTACACTCAAAATATCTTTCAAACAAAAAACTCCACAACAACAATAACTACCAAGCTTGTGACCATACAAAACTTGACAAACCGCATGCAAATTCAGGCCACGAGATATGGGTCTGGACTGAAAGAAATATTCTAATGAGTCGGAAATAGGATCATGGAAACAACCTATAAGGAAAGATAGACAAGAAAGACTGAACAAATACAGATCCATGTCATAAAAAATGTTAGAAGGTTGATTGCAATCCATGCTATCATGTCTAAGGTATTCTTTGATGGATGATGAAAAATTTTCGTTCATATTCTTCTTTGTTTCTACATTACAGATTATAGATTTTCTTGAAATGGGATGTAGAAGTGGAAGTTCAATAGTCAAATTAAATTTCCTCCCTTGGGGGTTGAAGAATTTTATGTGAAGAAAATAAGCATCCCTCAGGAGAGAGGCAACATCCCATATGATGTCATTAGTGATAAAATTGTGCAAAAAATCATGAATTGATTGAAATCACAAATGTAGCCATGGCGAAAAGAACCTAACATAACCATTAGCATAAGATGAAGTATACTTCTCACCTAAATTAGCTTTAAATATTGTGGAAACACGATCAACTGCTTATCAAGATGAGATTCAATAGTTAAATTATGAGATTCAACAGAAGATATATTTTCAAGATTACTACAACAAGAAATTGCCCCGAAAGGTGCAAAAGAAGCCGATAGGTTTGTTAATTTCGAAAAATTGTACAAGAAAAACATATTTTGGAAAGTATCAAAGTCAACTTTTGAAGATGAAAAGTCATACATTACTAACTATTACCCACACCGTAATTGAAAACTATCAAAAATATATCTATGTTTATAGATTTTAATTTGAAATAAAACTATTTTTATTGGTGTTATAAATTATTTTATTTTATGTAAAATAGTGTACCATGCTCATTCTCTCCCATACCCTAATTGAAAACTATAAAATTATGTTTATGTTTATACATTTTAATTGGAAATAAAGCTATTGTTTGGTGGTGTTATGAATTATTTTATTTTATGTAAAATATATTTTTTAAAAATCATTTAAATATTATTCTTCTAATTTTTTAACCGAACCTTTACCCATTTTATTATTATTATAATAATTAGGTAATTAACATAATTTATACTTATTATTTAATTTGTATAGCAAAAATATTTTTAAATAACTTTTTGTTATTTCTTAAATATAAATCCATATGAATAAAATGTGGACTATAAAGTAACTAATTTCTTTTCTATTAAATTTGATTAACACACCCAACTCTCCTCCATCCCATATTACTTCATGCTTCTTGTGATGCTAATAAAGATTGATTAATTGAAATTCGCTATGGTAATTTTAAAAGAGCATGTATGACATGTTAATCCTTTCAAGTAATAAAGTATTTATCTTGCCAGATAAATACTTTATTGCTTACAATTAAAAAACTTGAATGCATAAAATTATCTACCTAACTACCCTATGTGGTCAAAAGATCAAAAATATGTAAATCATGATTACAAGCTCAACACTTTACTAAAAATTATAGTTAAAAAAAAGTAAAAGTTTCTTCTTAAAAAATTATATATATATATATATATATATATATATATATATATATATATATATATATAGATATATATATATGTGAAAATTTAAAAGAGAATTGTCTATATTTATATAGATTTTAGTAAATCACTGCAGATTTTAGTAAATCATTGCATTAAAATAGAGTAAATCACTACGTTAACAACTTCCAACATTCATATATGAATTAGTAGCCACACAACAGACATTGTAACCACCATTGATTATTTCTAGGAGTTGCTCAACCTGCTCTTCTCTAGAGTCCTTGTGAACAAGGAGACTCACAAGCTCACTATAGTGGCAAAAAGCTTGAATGTAAGGTTCTTTCTCCTTGAACATAAAGGTTCTCACTCACTCTATTTTAATTATTAAAATTAATCACAACACTAAAATTAATCTCTTTTTTAATTTATTTTAAAAAATATTCTTGTTGAATAGATTTGAACCTCACATATTAAAGTTTTTTAAGTCTCGATGAAGTTATACATTAAGATCCCACTCACTCTATTTTAATTATTAAAATTCATCACAACTCTAAAATTAAACTCTTTTTAATTTATTTTAAAAAATAATTTTGTTGAATAGATTCGAACCTCACATATTAAAGTTTTTTAAGTTTCGATGAAGTTATACATTATTTATTTTGTTTGAGATTATGATAATATAATCACAATGTTGGAATGTCTATATAATGTAAACATAACATTATGTTTGTATTATTATGTTGGAATGTCTATATAAAATGTAAATTATGTTTGTATTATTATTTAATATACAGTATATAATTATCACATAAAATTATTTGAATAATTTTGTATAAATAGACTTATAATATAGGATAACTATCTTAGTTTAATGAAATGAAAAAATTGAATTTAGCCGCAAACTAATAACAATAAGCAATTTTAAAATGAAATAACTAATAAGAGGACTTTGGGGAAACACACTGGATAGGGGTATTGTCCCAGATTTATTGAAATACATGAGTTTTTCCATATTTATTGAAATACATGGGTTAAAGCAGGGTATCTAGCCCTTTCATTAAGAAAGGGAGAAAACATAGAGAGCTTTCATTTATGTGGAACTCGGTCTGACGTTCAATATCCATAAAATCAAGCCTTTTATTTAGTTGTCAATAAAAGGAAGTATTCTAAATGAAGAAAGCTTCCTTAAAATGGGTGTTCAAGGCCACTCAAATTGTACATAGAAAAAAGGCAGGATCAATTGCTCACCTGATCCTCCTCTTCAATTTTGTAAAGCAGATTTGGATTACTCTACTCTTCAGGGATTTTAAACTCCACATAATCTTCTAGAATCTTGGTTGGGAAGAAACCATACGCAAGGCATGTCCCTGTGTTGGGACTTTGTTACACATAAATACTCTCCTTCTAGTTTTGTGTTTGAATGTTGAGTGTGTGTTGTAAATAATCACACGTGTAGTAGAATTGTGAAACATTATGACATATCACCCCAAACAAACTTTATGACTCGCAAAGTATAGCATTTTGTTACACATAAATACTCTCCTTCTAGTTTTGTGTATGAATGTTGGGTGTGTGTTGTAAATAATGGCACGTGTAGAAGAAATGTGAAAAATTATGACATATCATCCCATCCCAAACAAACTTTATGACTCACAAAGTATTGCATCTCCATGAGATATTTGTATAGAGAGATGTAGCACAAGCGAGAGCTTGGGTAGAAAGATAATTGATTGAAACAATTTGCTGTAATTAAAATATAGAGACCTCAGTACTTCAACTCACAAAAAATATCACATTCTAATTTTTAACATTTACCTTTATCTTGAATTTCTCCAAAGGGGTTTGAGCTCTAGATTTGAAGTTTCTTGTACAATGTCATGAGGTAAGGATTTAATTCCCTTTTTATTGTTAGTGTTCTGTTGGTCCTAATAAATATTATACAAAGTCATTTTAACACATTGTAAATTAATAACAACGAATAACATATTGAAGGTCCTCTCATTAGAGCACAACTACTATTGAATTTTCAAAAATTCTATTTACCACTATTCACAAACTACAATACAATAAGTAGAATCCTTACAGTTATTCGCCATTCTCCCTGCAATACCCTTGTCTGTTCATATTGTTCTTTCATTGTCATGGCAATAAGAAACAACATAAGTATTTTCAAAATTCCCAAGGAAGGTATCATTTTTATTCTGAGCCCCTTTGAACCTGGTGCTTTTCCATCTCCATGCATTTAATAATAAAAACATGTTCTTTTGTAAAATTCTTCAAGAGAAGAAAGATAGCAAGTGAAAGTACCACGCCACAATCCAAATTGCAGGAAAAAAATAAAAGGCTTTTCGATGACATTTTTATTCATTCAAATCCAGGGCAGTAGTTAAGGGCAACACCTATACCCCAGAAATGGATCCAATGAAATATTTCTAACAGATTTGCCAGTTTGCCAAGAAAAAAGAAATAAAAAAGGTTATAATCCCCTTTTGGTTGTCTATACACTTAATCCTTTGTTACTTTCAGAAAATTTTCAAAGTAATTGAAACACTGGGTTTACAACTGTAAATTTTCAATTTGAAAGAAATTATTGTTGACAACCCAACATTAATTTTTAATTTGAAAGAAAATATTGTTTCCAACCGAGAATAAATTTTCATTTTGAATGAAAAAATCATTGCCAACCAAGCTTGAAGATAAAAAAACTGGTATACGTTCACATGAAAAGTTCCACAACAAAAATTGATATTTTAAATAAAATTTTAGTTTTAATGAATAACAGTTAGCACTTGTTCTTTCGAAAGTAGTATACGATGTGTTGGAAGCTTCATGAGCAAGAATCTGGAACTTAAAAACAAAATAAAAAACATAGTAAGCATGTTTTTTTAGCACCAAAGCCAATGGAGGAATGAAGTTCAGTTGAAACCATCTAGAGGTCAAATATGAATGATTGGGGAAAATACCTGGAAACAACAACATATATTCAATCGAAGTTTTCTATCAAATTATTAGAAGCAATGAAAAGGCATGTCCAGTTAAAGTGAATCAGCTTAACCGCAAACAGTTTGCCAAGAGGCTTAGCGAATTGCCTGGATAATTGATATAAAGTTCATCAAGGACTTATTTGTGTTAACATCTATTGTTGTCTCACAATAGTGTATTTTTCTCTGAAATTGTTTCGAAATGTTTTCGGATGGGCTTGGTTTGGTTTTCAGACACAGTAACCTTCTGGAAAAACATACTAGAATCCAAAAGACTCAAAAACATCCGAAAAAGGTTCATGAGAGGACAACAAAGTGGAAAATTACTTAGAACGCTGGTAGATTGAAACAATGATTTCATAGGTGGAGAAAACATAACCATCAAAAGCAAGGGGGAAGCCTTCAGTGACACGTAATAAATATTTCCTGACATTCTGATTTTCAAAACGGACTGAGACAACAGATTTATTTGGATTCGAGGCACCAAAAATCACACTCGAAGGATTGACACATAATTATTTTTTTCGTAAATTTAAAGGTTGCCCGAATAGAAAAACTAAGCTTCTAGGAAATAGAAAGGAGACATTTATGAACTTTCATAGCAACAAATATTTACTTTAAATAAAATCATGAATCACATTACTACAACTAAGAAACAAAGAAAACTGAAAGAGATAATGGATCATTGCCAAAACGTGATCTTCACTCTTTGAATCTCACCGACGAAGAGATATTTTCATAAATTACACACAACAATATTTCATAGAAGTTTTGAAAGCACAATTAAATGGAAAATTAATCGAGTCCTTCCGAGCTGCAAGGTTTGCAGAAAATCGTATATCAGAGAGAATCCAAAACTATACAAATTGAAAAAGTAAATAATCGTTGGGGACTTACAATTATTTCTGCAATGACGCGAGGTTGCCTTAATGGCCTGAGCAGAAAAGCCAGCGTCCTGGTGACGAGCAACACAATACAAATCTGCATTATGAGTAGCGGGAACGCAAAATTAATGAGATTATCGCCCTGCCATGCTCCATTGGATGTCGTCTTCATCAATACTACACAAACTAGTGGGATTATTGCCCTGCCATGCTCCATTGGACATTGTCTTCCTCAATACTACACAACTGGTGGCATTCGCTACCGCGGACGCTCTGATCACAACATGCTCCATGGTTTTTCCCCGCACAGTACCTGTGAACCTTCGCTAAAACAATGAGTCGGGCACAGTAACTCAGAAATCCATGGAAAAAAAGAAAATCACTAGTCGTCGTTATCTTTGATGCGAAAGAAATCAGGGAAAAGTTCTACAGAGAAGCCATATTTTCACTAGTTTTATATGCCACATCTACATCACTATGCCTTTTTCGCCCCTCCACCCGCTTAAAAAGGCCACCGTTAAGAAGATCACTCGTCAACCACACCTAAACGTTTGCGGTTTGAGACCTGGCATCGGGTATATCAAAAATTTTGTGTCGATATGAGAGCAGAAAGAGTTGGACATGCACATGAAGCCTCTCGGAATTGTCGGTTCCTTCCTAGAGTTAGCCACGTGACAAGATTTTTGAGAAGGCATCAACACTCCTCTATTCGGCGTAGTGGACCCTGACTTCCACGTGTCAGAGATCATGGAATCGACCTTTGGTAAAGCACGACAAACGTAAAACAAGGCCCAATAGAGGGTGTGTGAAATATATGCAACTGTAATTGAATAGAACAGGTGTCATAGTCATATGGTTCTAGTTTTCATGGTTTTTTGTATAGATTTTATGGTTAAACGAGAAAGGTAAGGTAGACGAAAATCTAAGGTCAGTTGATTAAAAAAGAAGGCCTATCGGCCTAAAAATATTCAATGATAAGAATATCATCCTCTTGATCAATAAGAGGTATACTTGAAAGATAATCTTCTATAATCGCATCAAACTCCATTTGAAGTTTATGCAAATACAAATCTTCATGTCAAAACAAATATTCCTCCACATTACTTGAATGATCATGACCATATAATTCATAGAAAAAGAAATCCTCAGGGTCATGATCATCCAAAGGTTCAATTTGATCAATGGGTGATAGATTGATTGAAGGAATATCAAGATTTGAAGATGGTTGATTGATAAGATAAAATGAATCACCATAAGGGACAAGATGTGAGAGAAAAAGAAATTCTTCATCAACAAACAGATCTTCTGGTTGAGTGATTAGTTTAGGTCCAACATATGGAACATCAAAAGGAGGAGGACATGGGACAAAAGGCATATCTAGTTCTTCCTCGAGATGTTGAAATTCTTCTTGATCAGGAGGACATGAAGAGTTTGATTCAAAATATTTCCTTGACATCCTGACTAAGAAACAAAACTTCTCATCCAAGAATTGCCAATCAACGTCCTCATCCTGAAATTGATAACAAAGATGTAGGAATCGGTCAACAAAATAATTAAGAGATCCATTCAATTCCATTCTAATTTGATTAATTTCATCAATAACATCTTGATACTCATATTTTTCAAAAAAACGGCAAAGCTTGTTAACTAAATGTTTGAAATATGATATAGAAGTAGTGGGTAGAGAGTATCATCATTGCTTGAACGACCATCTAACATAAGGGTAAAAAATAGTGTGAGGATTTCTTTAGAATAAACACCACTTGAAAAAAAAAATTGTACAAACTCAACAACATAATCAAGCATGGTTACTGTACCCTTTCCATCGAATTTGAAAAGTGGCAACTTATGTAGAAAGTCTACGAGAATTGAAAGATCTAAAACTTCGGAAAAACACGTCGGGATTATGATTTGGGAAGAAGCCATTAGATGTAAGAGGCTTAAAAATACTTCAAAGGCTTATCTTGTCATCTGGCCTCCTTCTAGCACCAAAGATGTTGATGGTCATGGATGTCATCAACATTGTAAGCGATCTCCCCGATGTCAGGTCCCAATTAGACCTCACACCTTTTAGTGTAGAAGTGCCATCCGGTTATAAGGTATGGCCACCATTGGAAAGGTTTAAAGATATTCCTTGATTACAATTCAACACAAGATAACACAACACCACTTTGGGACAACACGAATGTGAGCTTTGTGAGATCCCCAATGTAAGGTGTACGAGGGAGACTTCCACAACTGATGAGGGAAACAAGCCACTAGTTAGAAAAGTAATAATAATATCCTAAAGGGCAACCTAGAAATAAAGAGAAAGGCTTATTGAATAACTACATATTAGCCCACATAATAAACAACAAACATTAAAGCATAACAAAACTCATTCAATATTAGCCATAACTAAGAAATGAATTAGTTAATTAACTTAGTATGTAATTAAAACAACATATACCATAAAAACAACTAGAATATGTTGGAAATAATACTGAGAGGGGGGGGGGGGGGTGAATCAGTATTATCAAATCAACATGGCTTTTTCATTTTCCATATTAAGATTCTTAAACCGCGTATAACTAGAATACTTAAGATTCAGTTAATCCATTAAACAATGATATTTAGTTAGTGCAATAGAACTTATTAACCATATGAGCAGTAATAGGAGCAATAAAATAGAACATATCATCACACACAAGAAGCACACATGAACACCATGATGTAAGGTGGAAACCCAAAGTGGGAGAAAACCACCTGCTGCAATATGTCTCTATCTTCTTTCAATTATAAACTTCTTTTACAATGATTTTGTACTGCCGTGTAGTCTTATACCAGTACGCAGTCTTCAACCTGCAGAATGCTACAACCTTCTCTCGTTCTCCAGACTCTCTTGGAAGGGAGCTACAACCCCCTTATCTCCTGTACGAGCCGATCCATTTACTAGTACATAGGTGCCGGCCTACTGAAATGCTCCAATATTTACTCATTTTCAAGTTGCTACTGGAAGGGAGCTACCACCCCCTTAGCTCTTGTACTAGCTGATGTACTAGTACGTAGGTGCTGACCTACAGAAGGCTACAACCTTCTCTTTCATCCTCCAGGTACCACATTTCATACATTTTCATACTGGATACTCATGGAACACAACATCATAATCTAAAAGGCCACGTTTCATCCAATTTTCATACTAGACCCATCAATATCATTGAAGCACACAATCAATCAATCTTTTGAATCACCCAATTTCTAGATCATTACATATACAAGGATAATATGCGTGTTAGCAACCAGATCTAGTCTATTAGATGACATAAAGATAAGTCATTATGAACCTAATCCATTATAGATCTCATCCATCAATACTGAAGCTAAACATAATCAATCAATCAATCACTTCTTAGAATGTTGTTATCAGAACACAGTACCAGTAACCAGACATCACTTCAAAAACCCAGACCACTGCAGTAATAAACAAAATCAGCTAAAACATATTTTCAGAGAAGTTTGCAACTTCACCAATAGAAAACCTGCGGGTATACGCACTTCGACCTTGTCGAGCCTGCGGATCACCGCACCTGCGCCTGTGGCTCACCTGTGCAACTCCACCCCTGCTATGTGTCTCACCTGCACACCTCCATACCTGCGCCTTCACTTCCCTGTAGTTCTCCGCGCCTACACTGTCTCGCACCTACGGTCCTGCGAGTATAAATAATTTTTCAGACTTCAAGTATACCCCAGACTATCAGATTTACAGATTTGATCATGCGTCAAGGAGATCTCCACCCATCAGTAGATCCCTCTTGTAACGCTCAAGTTTCAACTCTCACTCACACACTGATCACAAGTATTTTAGATCTTGCTTGCCTTAAGATGTTCAAAACATGAGTACACAGCCAAATGATCTCCTTTCCTTTTTATAGATAAGGCCTTACTCAAACCATGGACCAAAACCATAGAAATCCAATAAAAGGGACCCAATACCAGGGATCAATACTTTAGATGAAAAACCACAGACCAAAACCATAGGATCAAAAACTGTCGAACTAAATACCATGGACCAACCATAAGATTTCCCACACTTGCGCTTTTCTCGCATGAAAGTGCGTGCTACTGAAAGTCCGCACTTTTTGTTCGGTACGCCTGCAGATATGTCCGCACCTTTTGAATGGTGCACCTGCGTATGTCCACAACTCTGTCAAAAGGAAACTGCGGGCCTCATTTTCTTCCATTCTAAGAGCCTGAAATGTGATCTGCCTTCTTAGTAAGTTGCCATACTGTTAGAGGGTTGTCATAATGTGAACTATCATCATAATAAGTTGCCATACTGTGAACTATCATCATAATAAGTTGTCATTGTACATTACATCAAGTACAATACATGCATCATAATGCCAATAATCTCCCCCTTTGGACTTGATGGCAACAACCATCTCACTCTCCCCCTTTGACATCAAGGGCAAAGGGCGGACCAAGATACTTTCTTCCTTGATATACATTCCGCTGTCCATACTCCCCCTGAGTACCTGCTGAAATCTCTGATTGAGCTCCCCCTTTGTATATGCCAAGATGTACCAATCTGTCCATGCTCCCTCTGAGTACATGCTGAAAACTCTGTTTAGCTGAGGAGTGTTGTCCATGCTCCCCCTGACTGTAAGCAAGGTCTGCAAAAAGATGTTCTACAAGAAGAACATGACTCTATACATCATAAATGACCTTCCTATCACCAAAGACTCATACATACATCCATCTCCCATCAAAATGGGGATATACCAAACTTGACTCATCCACCTAACCAAGTGGGGATACATCAAGGTTTACTCATGATAACACAAGAGTATAACATCATTCATCCCAGGCATAGTGGGGAAACCAACATAGGCCGTTACATGACCTTGATAATACAAGAAATACATGACTGAAATATTTCATCACTCTTCCTATGCATAGTGGAGGTACAAATGACCAGAAGAGATCTCATCAAATGACTATAATAGATAGAGACACAATGTTATTCATGACATTTATAACAGAGACCATGGTAGTCATCAGCAACTATCATACATAGTGTATGATGAAGCATCTGTCAACAGCATCAAAACCAGCACCCTGTATACATCCATTAGTGTAGATAGCATCAACTTGTGACAAGATATGTCATCATCAACTTCATCCAGAATCATTTACATTATATCATATGTAAGAAATACTACAGCCATCTCATCAACATCAAGATGTGCATGATCTAAGTATCATCACTTGGGAACATTTGCATCAATCAACATATGTAAGTATCAACCTATCATTATATCATCATGACTCCAACAATGCAACTTTGAGTAATCATCCATGTATCCAGCACTATGTATCTTGAGATCAAGATCATTTGTCAAGACTTCTTGATATCATCAACCACAACAATCCTTATCCATATGAGTGCCAAGAACTATAGGAATCATGCATCATAACTGATCTGTATGCATATGACGACAGCAGCATATGAAGACTCATCATCAAGTAATGAAGATGTGTATTCAAGATTTGTACTTTTCTTTATCCTTATGAAGATCATCATGTAAACACCGTATATGCATCATCAAAGAATCAACCACAAATCTGATCTGTAACCCCAAGAATCATATGAGATTTTGTCATGGACAACTCATAACCATATCATAACAAGATATATCATTTAGCCATAAAAGCATCATCACCAAGGACTACATAATGCCAACAATGCATTTAAAAGTATATACTCCCCCTGAACCTGTGCCATCTTGTTTACAGTCAGATCTGATCATGCATATATCAGCAAGAAGTATCAAGGCATCATCATCAACAAGTTAGGATCAAAACACTTCTAAACAAGTATCAAGACATTTCCACACATCATCAGCAGATTGTACCCATTATCAAACAGAGCAAGTAATGGACTGAATCATATCAGACCCTTTTCCTGAGCCTGTCCCACTGCTTTTCCTCAGATTGACATATACGCGACTGTGCAGTGTCTAACTCGCGTATATACGTGACTTCCCTTTATGAAACTTGCGTATGAGATTTAGGACACTGAAGTTTTACACTTTCAGCTCCCCCTGAGTCTGTTATGTCTGTATATGGTGCTGTGCCACATCTCTCTGACTGTACTTCCTTCTTCTTCCATATCTTTAAGAGTGATGATGTTTTCTCCTTTTGGTGTGGAGCTCGTACCTTGTTCCTGCATTCCTTTGCTATATGTCCAAGCTTGTTACATGCATAACATCTCATATGTTTCATATTCCTTCTGTAGCAGTCAACAGCTTTGTGACCAAACATATTGCAAGAAAAACAATATCCCTTAAAGTACCTGGAACGTGATGATCTTTCTGTGTGATGGTCTTGAACCATTCTTCTTCTGCATCTAGCTGCAACATGTCCAAGATTATGACATACATAACATTCAACATTATTCATTGGAGGAGTAAAAGATTTTCTTTGAAGAATTTCTTTCCTTGGTTGTTGATGGGGTTGACCTCTCATCTCCTTGTTGATCATTTCAGATTTTGCATTGGAGTCCCTTGTCTTACTTTGTGAACTAGATTCTCCTTCAACAGATCCATGATAACCAAGACCAGTTTTGATAGCAAGAGACCTTTGACTACTAAGAATATCATCCAAAATCTTAGTACTATCTTGAAATCGTAAGAGCTTATCTTTTTCTTCTAATTTATCTTTTAGAATATTTACCTCAACCTGATGTTGCTCTTCCTTTTCAAGATACTGCTTCTTCATGTTTTCTTTAGCATTTCTTCCTTCTTCCAACTGATGTCTTAGTTGAATAACTTCGTTTTCTTGTTTTTCAAGAGATTGGAGTAGTTCTTTATTCTACTTCTTTGATTCTTCTATATCTTCCTTTAGCGAGTGGATCGTAGCTTCAAGCCTTTCATAATAACTGGATCTATCTCTTAGTTTCTTGATTGTTGTGCTCCTTTCATTGACTTCGTTTCTTAATGATGTCACTTCATCCTGCAACTTTTGACATTGAACTACCATGTCCTTGAATACCTTCCTTACCTTGTTTCCTTCCTCTAGTTGAACTTTTAGTTTGGTAGCTTCTTCTTTGAAGGCACATTCCCTTTTGTTCAACAGATCTTGTTGATCTCTGATTTTGTCTGTAAGCCTTTTAAATTCTGCCTCTATTTGATACCTTTCTTGCTCACCCATAAGAGAAAATTCAGTTGTTTCATTACCACTTTCATCATCTTCAAATGGATAAATAACTGTATCACCAGAGGATAACAAATTCATACCTGATAGTTCTTGCTCATCTTCATTCTGAAATGATTCTGAATCTGAAGTGCTTCTTCCACATATTCCCCAATCAATTCTCCCACTGTCATAGTCTTTCTGAGATGTCTTCTTCTTCTTAGGTGCTTTCTTCTTGAGCTTCTTTCCCATTGTCCTACGAATCTCCTTCAAGCGATCAAGCTTCAACCAAAGGACTTGCTCTGATCCCAATTGTTGGAAATAATACTGAGAGGGGGGGGGGGGGGGGTGAATTAGTATTATCAAATCAATATGGATTTTTCATTTTCCATATTAAGATTCTTAAACCGCGTATAACCAGAATACTTAAGATTCAGTTAATCCATTAAACGATGATCTTTAGTTAGTGCAACAGAACTTCATTAACCATATGAGCAGTAAATAGGAGCAATAAAATAGAACAGATCATCACACACAAGAAGCACACATGAACACCATGTTGTAAGGTGGAAACCCAAAGTGGGAGAAAACCACCTGCTGCAATATGTCTCTATCTTCTTTCAATTAGAAATTTCTTTTACAATGATTTTGCACTGGCGCAGTCTTATACCAGTACGTAGGCTTCAACCTGCAGAATGCTACAACCTTCTCTCGTTCTCCAGACTCTCTTGGAAGGGAGATACAACCCCCTTATCTCCTGTACTAGCTGATACATTTACTAGTACGTAGGTGTCGGCCTACTTAAATGCTCCAATCTTTACTCATTTTCCAGCTGCTACTGGAAGGGAGCTACCACCCCCTTAGCTCTTGTACTAGCTGATGTACTAGTACGTAGGTGCTGACCTACAGAAGGCTACAACCTTCTCTTTCATCCTCCAGGTACCACATTTCATACATTTTCATACTGGATACTCATGGAACACAACATCATAATTTGAAAGGCCACGTTTCATCCAATTTTCATGTAGGACCCATCAATATCATTGAAGCACACAATCAATCAATCTTCTGAATCACCCAATTTCTAGATTATTACATATACACGGATAATATGCATGTTAGCAACCAAATCTAGTCTATCAGATCACATAAAGATAAGTCATTATGAACCTGATCCATTATAGATCTCATCCATCAATACTGAAGTTAAACATAATCAATCAATCAATCACTTCTCAAAATGTTGTTATCAGAACATAGTAGCAGTAACCAGACATCACTTCAAAAACCCAGACCACTGCAGTAATAAACCAAATCAGCTAAAACATATTTTCAGAGAAGTTCGCAACTTCACCAATGGAAAACCTGCGGGTATCCGCACTTCGACCTTGTCGAGCCTGCGGATCACCACACCTACGCCTGTGGCTCGCCTGCGCACCTCCACCCCTGCGATGTGTCCCGCCTGTGCACCTCCGCACCTGCGCCTTCACTCCCTTGTGGTTCTCCACACCTGCACTGTCTCGCACCTGCAGTCCTGCGGGTATAAATAATTTTTCAGACTTCAAGTATACCCTAGACTATCAGATTTATAGATCTGATCATGCATCAAGGAGATCTCCACCCATCAGTAGATCCGTCTTGTAACGCTTAGGTTTGAACTCTCACTCACACACTGATCACAAGTATTTCAGATCTTGCTCGCCTTAAGATGTTCAAAACATGAGTACACAGCCAAATGATCTCCTTTCCTTTTTATAGACAAGGCCTTACTCAAACCATGGACCAAAACCATAGAAATCTAATACAAGGGACCGAATACCAAGGATCAATACTTTAGATGCAAAACCACGGACCAAAATCATAGGATCAAAAACTGTTGGACTAAATACCATGGACCAACCATAAGATTTCCCACACGTGCGCTTTTCTCGCATGAAAGTGCGTGCTACTAAAAGTCTGCACTTTTTGTTCGGTATGCCTGTGGATATGTCCACACCTTTTGAATGGTGCACCTGCGTATGTCCGCAACTCTGTCAAAAGGAAACTGCGGGCCTCATTTTCTTCCATTCTAAGAGCCTGAACTGTGATCTGCCTTCTTAGTAAGTTGCCATACTGTTAGAGGGTTGCCATACTGTGAACTATCATCATAATAAGTTGTCATTGTACATTACATCTGAACTGAATGCTTTGAGCTGCCCTGCATCCCATGTATTCTGTCACATCTGATCTCTCTTCTGTAGATTCATCTAGTTATATATAAGTGAGATGTTCTGCTGCAAGAGGGTTTCCATCAAGTACAATACATGCATCATAATGCCAACTGAATAGTCCAACTACATCTACAATACATGTATGAATAAGTGTTGGCTTATTGAGCTTCTGATTGAAAGTGAAAAATCCCAAGTACATTGTTACATAGATGAAACATTGTATCCATTAGCAGAACCTGAAGCCGCAACTTGCTTCTCCAAAGAATGATATATCTCCTATGTCTTACAAGTGAAGCCAAGGAATTACATTTGGAATCTAATCCCTCGAAGAAACCCCATTCTTAAGGTATCAAGAGATATTTATATCAAGTAACAATGAGCTTTGAGCTTCCTCATCACTCTTTGACTTTTATAACTATCATATTATATACATGACTCATTACATTCCAATGTGTGTCTATTAACATTACACATGTGTCCCTTGGACTTACTTACATAATATTTATTAGATAAGACATTAAAAATGAGACAACGACTATATAAGACAAAACTATAATGGGAAAAGTCTCTTCAAATAGATAATTCATTTGCTTCTACATGGAGCTGATGTGTAATGTATGTGTGCCAAGCTTTGAACATCATGGATATGTCTTTAACCCAAACTGGAAAGTCCCCAATGTAGCGCATATTTACCTAATTCCTCCATTAATATGTTCTTGGAGGTTGACTGTACATTATTCGAGAGCCATGAAAATTTCATATGCGCTTTGT
Source organism: Pinus tabuliformis (assembly GCA_031772625.1). Taxonomy (NCBI): domain Eukaryota; kingdom Viridiplantae; phylum Streptophyta; class Pinopsida; order Pinales; family Pinaceae; genus Pinus; species Pinus tabuliformis. The sequence goes on from CM062809.1 coordinate 324,534,050, forward strand.
CTAGTCCAAAGGTGTATTGTTGAATAATATCTTTGGTTACCTCCAAGCCTTCTTGTTTTGTTTCCTTCTTGATCTGCTCAATGTATTCCCTGATCTTTGGGAATATGATATCCCTGCCTCTGATTTCTTCAAGTGTACCTATCAAAGCCATCCCATGGTTCTATGTAAGAGACTCAAAACCATTATGCAACCGATTATATGTAGCAATGGTACTAATCAATTGCTCACCAAGGAACGTGTAGTTTTTGTGGTGGAGTCTCAACTGAGCTCTATCCATTTCTATGGTAATCCTATATTTCTTCTACAAATGATATGGAGCATCTGTATAGTTGGCAGCCCATTCCTAAAGATAATCAACTTCTTTATTTTCTACCTTCAGGAGTTTCACCACTTCCTATGCCTTCTTTTGAATTCCAACAAGAAAAGACACCACTGGTTGTAAAATAATCATCTCATCATATAATCGTGCCATGGTGTCCTCCATTGGATCTAATTCTTCCTGCATCATTGACTACCATTCGGCAGTGCTGAATATATTTGTGATGAAAATGTTGGTTCTCCGCCACAAGATGTTCCACATGTTTCTTCACTGCAAGAAGTTCTCTTCTCAACCTGGAATTCTCATTCAACATTATCCAGATTTAAACAGGAATGCAACAAATTATGAATATAACCATAAGTACAAATATGTAGTAGAAATATCACTTCATTTCATTAATATCAAATACTGAAATATGCTTACAAACAAAATGGAAATAAGACTAGCTCGGGCAATGGAAGCTTATCTCTGAGAAGAGAAGTGGCAGCTACATGCCTCTAAACTGTGTTAAAATGAGACGCAAAGGCCTATTTATTATTGAGAAAATCCTAAAAATCCAAAAACCTAACCTGAGGAGATGAAGTGCCAAACTATGGACCCTATTTGGGTAAATTGGTACATCAACTTCCCCGAGTCGTAACTTTGGCATACGATCTCCATTAACGCACAAAATACCTCGCTAAAAAGATCTAGCCAAGGACTACAAATTTTGAATGGCCAACATGGGTCAACAACCCCTGTTGGCCCTGAGTTTCCCTAAAAACTTTTCTAGGGGCCTCAAAACGGCTCCCAAAGTTCAGGATCTGAAAAATGCCAAAAATAGTAAATTGCGCTACAAATAAGGAAATTGAAAAAATTAAAGAAACAATGGTGGGGGTCCAAGTGGAATAAGTGGGTGGCCTCCAATATACACCTGGATCATTCCCCCCACCTTAGGAAGCAATGGTCCCCATTTCATTGAGTTCCTCCATGAGACGAGGAAACTTCTGTTGAACTTGGTCCCCGGTGAGCCACTTACCCTGGTGAGGGAGTTGGCCTACTTTGACAACTCGATATAGTTGGATTCTTTGTTGTCGGGTGTTCTTGACTTGTGTGTCCATGATCCGATTAGTTGTAGCTTGTTCCATGTAGTGTGGATTTAACTTTGTAGGTGTGAGATGTTTTGAAATGTCTGATGTGTCGAGAAATGGTGGGAAGTATGGAGGAATGTTGAGCTCAAATGCATTGTCTCCAACAACCTTGGTAATGGTGTAAGGACCATATCAGAGTGGTCTGAGTTTCCAATAGGCTCTACTAAAGCGTTCCTTCTGCAAATGCAACCATACTTTTTCACCCACTTGAAACTTGTGTGGCACCCGATGTTGATCATGTCGCTGCTTGTACTTGGTATTTGATTTCTCCAGAATGTCATTGACCTGTTGGTATATATGTTGGATGTGCTTAATGAAGTTGTTTTCCTCATCGACTTCGAACTAGACATGAGTCGAATATGCCTGAGTAGTTACAAATGGTATGACCATATCAATGGGACATAGTGGTTGGAATCCCAAGCCCACCTGAAAAGGGTTTTGGCTAGTCGATCCATGGATAGCTCGTTATAGTTCTGTTGGACATAGGGGAGGCTCTCATCCCATGTGTGTGGATTCTTTGAGTTGTACATGTGCAGAATGTGTATAATCATCCTGTTGATGACCTCTGACTAGCCATCAATTTGGGGATGGAAAGTTGTGGACTTAGTGAGCTTGGTGTCCAACATCGGCCAGAGACTGGACCAAAATGTACTGAGGAACCTATTGTACCGATCTGAGATGATAGAGTGTGGGATCCCAAGTTGTATCCACACTCATTCAAAGAATATTTTGGTAGTGGCTTTTGTTGTGATATTCTTCCTGCAGGCCGCCATAATGTCCATATTCGAGAATTTGTCGAAAACCACAAAAACACAGTCATTGCCATGCTTAGTAGAAGGAAGGCCCGAGATGTAATAAATGGATATGGATTCCCAAGGTTAACTAGGGGTAGGTAGGGGAGTATAAAGGCCTTGCTTCTAGATGGTCAGTTTGGAAATGGCATAGGTAGTGAAGGATGTGATGTACTTCCTGACATCTTGTCGAAGATTTGGCTAATAGAAATACTTCTACGATACTACCACCATTTTCCTGACCCCAAAATGCATACTGGCTGGACTATAGTGCGCTTCCCAAATCATCTTGGCACACTCACTTGAAGGAAAAAAAGGGTGTCCCAGGTGGCATAACAAGCCATCCTGGAGGTGAAGACCTGGAACTTCTTAACGCACCAAAAGCGTCTGGTATGTGTGGTCGAATTCTAGGTCACTCTTATATAGAAGTAGTCATTCAGAAGTCTCGTGCCCACAAGAGTTGAGAATGGTGGTTAATGACATGATCGGTGGTCACCTGAGGTAGTCTACAACATTATTGGTGCTACCCTTCTTATACTTGATATTTAAATGGAACTATTGCACGTATGTGGACCATTTCTAATGGCGATCATTCTGCAACTTCCCTTGTATCCGTATGAATTATAGGGGTCAATGGTCTATGTGCATGACCGTTTCCTTCCCCAAAATGTAATGCTTCCATTGTTGGTAGGACTGGACAATGGAATACATTTCTTTGTCATAAGTGGGTTACTTCCAGACTGTGTCTGAAAGTATCTCACTGTGATATGCCACTTGGTGCCCCTGTTGAGTAAGGACAACCCCAATAGCATAGTCAGAGGCATCTATATCGATCTCAAATGGTTGTTGCAAGTCAGGTAATGTGAGCACTGGTGTAGAGCAGAGGTGATGTTTCAACTCTAGGAATGCCTCATGTTTAGATTCATACCAAAAGAATTTTTCTTTCGCTCCTCCCTTCATGATGTAACTCAAGGGCCAAGTGATATGAGAGAACCCCAACATGAACCTGCAGTATAAATTGGCAAGTCCTAGAAAGATGTGGAGCTCTGTCAGAGTGGTTGGGGCTAGCCAATCCCGAATGACTTGGATCTTGGCTGGATCCACATGCACCCCCTGTTCATCAATAAAGTATCCTAGATACTGAACCTCGATCATGCCAAAAGTGAATCTCTCCAAATTGGCACATAGCTTGTGTTGCCGTAGTGTTTGGAGAACCTGTTGGATGCGGTGGAGGTTCTCTTCCCAACTCTGGCTGAAGATCAGGATGTCATCCAAGTATACCACTACAAATGAGTTGGTGAATGGCCACAAGACGTAATGCATCAGCCTCATGAACGTTGCATGAGCATTCATCAACCCAAAATGCATAACCAACCATTCAAAAGGCCCTCCTTGGCTTTGAAGGAAATATTCCACACATCAAAGGGTTCGATTGGTACCTGGTGATATCTGTACTTCAAGTCGATCTTGTTGAAATATTTTTCCCCCTTCAGTTGGTCCAGAAGGTCATCAATTCATGGGATCGACTACCTATTCCAGACAGTGATCTTGTTCAGCACCTGATAATCAATACATAGTCTCCAAGTCACATCCTTCTTCTATACCAACATGATCAAGCTCCCACAGGGTGATGAACTCAGCCTGATGTGACCTTTCTACAGCAACTCCTGAATCTACCTCTTGATTTCATCATTCTCCATAATGGAGTGTCGATAGATTAGTCCATTGGGAAACAATGCACCTGGGGTCAAATCGATGGAGTGCTTGACCTGACAGTGCGGAGGCACCCCTACGAGGGACGTGAAGATGTCCTTGTACTCACCCACAACCTTGTAAATATGTTGTTGTCATGCGGAGGGGCCCTTTCTAGAGGTGGTGGCCACCGTCTTCTTCTTTCCCTGAGGGTGCATCATTAGGAAAACAACTTTCCCTGTTTTGGAAATGAGCTTATTGCATTGTTTTGCAATAGCCAGTAATACACAACACACCGCTTCCACGGGTACAATTGGACTAATAATACATCACAAACATCAAGGGGAGCAACGTCACATAATACCTCATCCATGAAGGGATTGATTCTATATGGAAGGTGAAAATGTTGACTCATGCGAAGATCTCCTCCTTGGTGAAGCCACCTAATGGTGTATGGTTGTGGGTGTGTTGTGGTCGGTAAGCCTAGTCCCTTCATAACCTCTACTGAAATGAGGTTCTTTTGGCTCTCGTTGTCAATGATGAACTATAGCAGGGAACCCTTTACCCACATATGGGAGTGGAAGTGGTGCTCCTCCTCCTCTAGATCTTCGGGTTCCTCCTTTTGGATCATTGTGGTGGCAATGGTGGCATTGGGCTCTGCATCAATAATCTACTTCCCTTTGTCATTCCCATTGTTGGGTTCTGACTCAAATTCGGAACATGCATCTCATTCCAAAGCCTTCATCTCAGTCACCAGCGACTGCATGTCCCAATACTCACTTGTGTTGTGAGTGGAGCTCTTATGGAACTCATACCACTTTCCCATTTCCTTCTTCTGCTTTGTGGTGTTGTACTTTGCTTGCGGATTCAGTGGGTTGTCCTGGGCTGCCCTAGCTTGGCTTTGTCCTTTGTTCTGCAGCTTGGGGGAACCTTTCCCTTGCTTCATATTTGTAGGTCCAAAGTCTCGCTTCTTCTATTCAAACTTATGCTCGTTCTTGACAACATATTGGAACATTGTGCTAAGCGAGGAGATGTCCAGGAACTCCATCTCACCCTAGATGTACCTATGTAGGAAATCGGTACTTTAGTACCAAATGTTTCTTAGAATCATTGATACCCAACTTCGTACAAAGGGTATGAAAAAAATAGTTAAACTTTGGAACATCTTGGTGCCTTCCCTGTCGTAGTGTTGTCCACTTTATGTATTTATCCTCATAGCTCACGATAGGGTAGTACTGCTCCTTGATGGCATACTGGAATGAATTCGAAGTTAGTGCGGCTGAAAATAGTGAGGTCATACTTTCATCCTTATGCTCACAGTAGGTTTCCCACGAGTCCTTGATGTGGGGGGTGGCTTTGAGAAGAGAAAAAGTAATATTTTCTCGGCTGGAAAAATCATGAACTGAAAAATATCCTTCTAGCAGATTTAACCATTTATCTATGGTGTCTGCATCTATTTGGTCCTCAAATATGGGAATTTCAATGTTTACTTGTACCTTAAAAGGAGTGGAGCCTCTAGAGTTGCTACTATATGTGGATGCGCTCGCAGTGGGCAACCATTGAAGGATCTGGGCAAAGTTATCTATCATCACTCTCCTTTGTTTCTCAAGGGCCTCCTTGAGCAATATTTTGATAGGATCTCCTACTCCCTCATCTTTCTTTTCTTTCCTCATGGGCGGCCATCAGGGTTTGTGAGGCTGATCTTGCAAAGGTTCAACTAGATTAAGCCCTAACTCCTTATATCCCGACCTCATTGGGGACATGTAAAGAAAAATAGAGAAAGAGCAGACCGCTCGTATACCACTAATACAGATTTAAATAGGAATGCAAAAAATTATGGATATAACTATAAATACAAATATGCAACAGAAATGTCACTTCATTTCATTAATATCAAATACTGAAATATGCTTGCAAACAGAATGGATATAAGACTAGCTTGGGTGATGGCAGCTTATCTCTAAGAAGAGATGTGGTGGCTACATGCCTATGAACTGTGTTACAATGAGGCTCAAAGGCCTATTTTTTATTGATAAGTAATGGAAAAAAATAAAAATCCAAAAACCTAACCCTAGGATATGAAGCACCAAACTATGGGCCCTGCTTGGATAAATTGGTACATCAACTTCCCGGGGTCGTAACTTTGGCACATGATCTCTGTTTGACGCGCACAATACCTCATCAAAAGGATCTGGCTAAGGACTACAACTTTTGAGTGGACAACATCAATTGTTGATCCATGTTGTGCCCGGTTTTCCCAAAGAAACATCGTTTAGGGCCTCGAAACGGCTCCAAAAGTTTAGGACCCAAAAAACTGCCAAAAATAGTAAATTGTGCTTGTTACACAATATTTTGTCACACTTCCTACAATTCCTTGTGACATACCTCGAAGTGCCTGAAATATGACCATTATGCAGTGTACTCATTCATATATGTAGCTAAGATCCTTCCTAAGACATTGATTGGAAAATGCCTTGAGCTTTCCCTGAAAGAAATAGCTCTAAAACCCTAATTTGAGAATCATCACACTTATGAGACTAAAAACAATGATGATTGCCTATTGCACTGCACTTGACCCACGATGGCATCACTCTATTCACTTGTATACCCATGATGATCCCAAAAAGCCAATTTTCCCAAAGAGGATGAGAAGCTTCGTGATCTAGAAGCTTCCAGACCAGTGAGTTGGAGGTTGTTCGACATAGATGACGTTGAATTCTCCCAACTTGGCCTCTTGTTCTTATCCCTATGAGCTACCTCCTTGAGATAAGGGCCTAATCCTATCTTTGGAGAGGTCCTAACTCCCTTTCCCAACCTATATATTCATCCTCTCCCATTCCCAAATGGTTGGTCTGGTGTTGGTCTATGTCTATTTGCACCCTTATGCTAAGATTGTGCCTATATTCTACTCATTTGGCTTGGAGAAGGAGTGCTTGGAGAGCTTAGCTTGGACTTGGATATTCATTCAAGGAGAGCCTATCAACATCAAGGCTTGGTTGTATGTTTTCCCATATTTCTATTAATATACAACCGTTGGTTCATTTTCCCTAAATGTGTATGCTCATGTATCATTTAGCTTAACATTAATTGTTCAGTTAAATAGGTTTCTTTTGAATACGCTATTTGTATTTGCATGCCTTGTTGTGTCTAGATCTCTTTTGCAGGTGCATAAATGCTGAGAGTAGCAGGAACGAGCATGTGACACAAGTGATTCAAGGTCTTCAATAAAGGAGATTGAGATAGCATTAGAACAAGGTAGCCCATCTTCTTCGTCTCTCTTGTCAATTGCAACTTAGGAAAGTGTCTAGTAGATTGTCACTTTGGTTGCTAGACCCACTCATTGGGATAGAGGCATCGTCTCTGTCTGCAGAGAGGATATACCTAGACAGCAAAATGGTGACTTCACTAGGGAGAAATGATCCTTTCCATCCAATCCTTCACCTTGCTTTTGTGATGAGCTTGACCAACCATCCAATGCCAGACTTATTTTCTTGTCTGTAACTATTTTCAATTTCTGGTAATTGCTTGAAGGTTCTTAATTTGTGTTGCTCTTGAAGATTTTTTGTTTTTTCTTTATCTTTCTCAACCATTTCAGTTTTGTCCCTGACAGTCGCGATGACATTGCAGATATGTTGATTACAGTAGTGATGATCGTTGCTTTTCTTTTAACATGTGCAATGATATCAAAGGTTAAAGAAAATTAGGGTTTATCTTCTTGTTTTCAGTATTTTGGCTTATGTTAGTGGCTTACCAATGTGATTTTAGTGTCCTTGTCATGCTTGACATGTTTGTCTTATTACAATTTCCTCTTGATCAATTTTAAGTGTGTTTGGATCTTGATTTTCATTCTAGGGTTTGTAGGACTTCTAGGTCATCCTTCATTCACTCATTGGTATTCTCTTTAGAGAGCAATTACCTTTGTTCAAAGAGTATTTTTGTGTTTGGACATCTTTTGCAAATCACTTTGGTTATTGGGTATTAATTTGTTTTCATTAGTGTCAAATTGAGTAGATGCTTTGAAATTCACTTTAGTTCCATTTGGAAAGCAATAGATTACAAAACTGTTTGTTTCAATTGAACTGAAAGGAAGTATGTACTTTGTATTTTGTGTTTCGAAAAGAGAAATTGAAAGTGTTTATCTTTTAAGTATTTTTCGAAGAATTTGTTGCATTCAAAATCATTAATGTGAAAGAGATTTTCATGATTATTGAGTTGTTTGCATTATGTTTTTCTCTTTTGCACTAGAATACATTGATTGCATTAGGGTGAAAAGGAAATCATGATTATATCTTAAGATAGATTGCTTTAAGATTTTATTTTGGAATTGCATTTGCTTATGAAATGAAAGATTAGATTTCATGTTTTGCATTTAGTATTGGAAAATTGTCATTGATGCATTGTCGTTTGTTTGATGCATGATTTGGGTGTTTCTTTTCCCTAAATAGGTAGCCTTGATCAAATGAAAGCATTTAAATTTTATCATTTAGCTGCATTTTTGAATAGGTGACATCGTTAAGGCCTTGAAATCGAAACATTTTTTCAAGATTAACTTTAAAATCTATCAATTAATCTAAGAAGCATTTGAAACATTAACGCTCATACTTAGTGGTCTATGCTAGAGACATCTTCCGGTGTCTATAAAACTCAGCAATTGTCATTCACTCTTGAATTAGACAGAAGTAACATGGACTTGTGCTCCACGTATCGTCGATTATTTAAAGGGAAACCCTCATAGGTTTCAAACCTTTATCCATAGGAAACCTAGTCTACCGCCCTGTAAACGTGGTACACTAAACACAACATTTGGGGAGATTTCCTGCATGTACGTCAAGTCCTTGGTAAATTTATTTGCTAAGGTGTATATTGCAGTTCATGGTTACTTGGTACTCCTTTTGCCTAGAGTTACCTAAGTGGTCATTTCAATCTTTTCTGACTCCTTAAATTTGAAAATATCATCGAGCACTTGTCCTTTCAAGCTCGCTAAACTTATGAAAGTGACTAGAGTCACCTTTTTCGTCCTTTTATCAACTCTTAAAACATGAAAAGGCAAAGTTTTTGTTTGAAATTATAAAAAATAATTGGCCACAATAATATGTCAAACCAATGCAGTTGCTTCTTGGACCAATATTGAGTAATTCCCTATTAATTTCAAGATTGTTAATAAGCCCTTACCGAATTATCTTTCCTTCTCTACTCTTGAGAGGAAGTCATCGTGGCTGAACCATTGAGTTCATCTCATAGTTCCCCTTCATTGTCTGATACTGAAGGGTCCTCCCAAGGAGTTCATCTAGAGCTTCCTCGATCACTTGAATATCAAGGTTTCAAACTTGGGATTATTCCAAGTATCCAACCCCTGTCCTCTTGTCCACCTCCATCGGATTCTTGGTCACCTCAAGAATCTAATCCTAAGACCCCTAACAATCCTATACATACTGTTGAGAGTCTGCAGACCCCTGAGAGTCCGCAGATGCTTGTTTCTCATCCACCGAATTCATTATTTGATTCCATTGTGATATCTCCTCAGCATCCTTACAGTCCTTACGATCGACATAGTATTCCTTTGGAGTTATCTCCTCACACATCTCAGATTCCTCATCACCTATTGTTTCCACCCATGGATTCAAAAGGTGAGATCCCAACCTCATCTCTGGGTCATTCAAAAGTTTCCGCTACTCATACACCTCATGTGAATAATGAACAAGGGTATGAATTTCCTCCAAAAGGCTTTCCTTTTACAAGAAGAGTCCCATCTCACAAATTTCTTGAAACCAATGGACCCATGCTTCCACACGGTTATACAACCCTAGCCTAGTTAGTTTCAAGAACTCCTAGTGCTTCATCTTTGTATCAGAATCCCATTTGGTCTTCTAATGTCATGCCTACTTCTGGTCCGTTCATTCCAAACGTGACCTCTAAAATTTCTGTACAAAATGTTGTCACATCAATTCCCATTCAACCTATGATTCCATCACAACCTGTATTGTCATTTCAACCGACCCTTCCAGTACAACCGACTATTTCAGGTCAGGTTTTAGTTAGTTCTTCCACCCTTCCGTCAAGTGGACAGAATGTACCACCGCCTGGGGGTGGAATCTGAATATTCCTCTTGTGTCAGGTGAAACCACTATGAGTGGATTACAAACTCACATGGTTGGAGTTAATCAACCTTATTTTGGTAGTATTCCTAACCCTGTTGATCCATCCGGGTCGGGTAATATCCAGTACCAACAACCTTATACGGCTCAGATTCCACTCCAATAGGTTTATGTCCCATATGGTTTGCAAGCCTTGGTAAATCCATCTTACACTCCACAAGCAGGAACTTATGTCCATCATGGTCAATCTACTATTCCTGGTGGATATGGTCATATTCAATTTGTAAATTACCAATACCCTCAGGGTATAGCCTAAGGAACTATCCAACAACCCTTGCAATAGCAAGGGAAACCCTTGCAGTAACAAGGGCAGCCATCACAGCAGCAAGGGAAACCTTTGCAACAACAAGGGCAACCTTTGTAGCAGTCTCAATAGCCTTTGCAGCAACAAACTCAGTTTGTTCAGCAGCCTACTCAAAATTTGTACTCGCAAGGCTAACCTTTGCAGCAGAAAGGCCAACCTTTATAGTAGTAAAGTCAACCTTTGCAGCAAAAATGTCAACCTCTGTAGCAGAAAGCTTCATATGTGTATCGAAAAGGTCAACCCTTTATAGCACAAGGTCAAACCTTGCAGCAACAGGGCCAATCTCTTCAGGTCCAGGGTCAATAGGTTCAACAACCTTACAATCTGTATGTTGCATAGAATTCTTATCAACGGCCTACAGTAGGTCAATATCAAACCTACCTTGGACAAAATCCACATTATGGTCAAGGTATCCCTCAGTGGGGGAAAAATCAAAACCCGTATGGTCAAAATCCTCCACTGTGGGGGCAGAATCCTTACCAGCAAGGTTGGAACCCACAGTTTGGGTCTCCTTAAAGGCCCTACATGCCATTCAATCTGAAATTTCTCTTCTTGGCTATGTTGGAACTGCCTGATGTCTCAAGGCTCATAAATGATCCTATCCTTCATTCACCTTATTGGCCTTTTGTTCCAACTAAAATTCCAAGTGATTTCCCTAAATTCGAAGGAAATTCTAAAGAGGAACCGCAAGCCCATGTGATGACATATCACCTATGGTGCTCTTCAAATTCATATGTTGACGATTCTATCTATCTTTTCCTCTTTCAGAGAACCTTCATAGGTGCTGCCGCAAAATGGTATATCAAGTTGCCTCGAGCTACCTATGTTGACTTTAACTCTTTAGATATGGCCTTCCTCACCCACTTACAATTGTCGGTTCGATATGAAACTGGCACTCACTTGCTCACATTCCTTAATCAAGATACTGCAACCCACATTTCTGATCATATTCATGAATGGAGACGTCAATGTCACCTCATCAAATTCGAGATTTCTAATGAGTTGTTGACTGAATGTTTCACAAAATCATTCGTTAACAAGATTGCTAAGGATATACATATGGGTGGATGTGTTACTGAAGAACAAGTTATTGCATGTGCTCAGTATCTAGACTTTGTCTATTCACAATCTAGCACGTTATATGAAATGTTTCCTGATGCTCCAAGACAATATTTGGATCTGAGAGCCTCAAAGTCTCTCGATATACCACCTTTTGATGGTGTAATTGGTTCAGTTTCTCAGACTTCCACTAAGGCTTATTCGAAGCAAAAATCTGTTTCAAACTCTGGTTCGAATAATCCTTCGAAAAAATCATCAAATCCTGGTAAAACCTCTGAGGTACATATTGTTTAGTCTACTGCAACAAATAAGGCCTCAAAAGGTAAGAAAAAGGGCTAAGGTAAAGCTAAACCGATACCCCGAAACAAGATCCACAAAAATCATCTTTTAATTATGCTTCCAAACGCAATCCGAAATATCCTTTCCTCATCTGTGAGGAAGATAATTACACCAAGGATTGTCCCCGACGTTCTGAAGTTAACTGCTTATTGAAAGGTACTTCAGCTATTTTTAAAGAACCAGTTTTATCTCAGCAGATGCCATTGGTAGACCAACCGCAATCCTCTTCCTCCTCTAGTTCCCAAGTTTTCATGATGAAAGGTTCATCGCCTATTTCGATTGCTACTTGAGCAAAAGATTATCAAACCCTACAAAAGTAGACAGTGGAGAAGGAAGTCACTGATATACCTTCTACTTCTACTCCATCCAGTTCTAGTCCGCTCCATATTGAGCGTCCTAAAAATGAGTCTGTAATCTGACCACCTCCCAAAGGTGTACTTCGGAAATCATCTTATAATCTAAATGCTAGAGTTGCACAACATTATAATATTGTTGAGGATTTAGCTCAAGCACCTTCGACGATGTCTTCTTTGGAGGTTCTCCAAACTTGTCCAATGCAATGGAAATCATTGTTTTCTGCTATAGGCACTATTGATCCTACCAATTCGAGTTTAATTACCTTTCATCTTGAAAACCACGTTCCTCATCTTCCTCATCAGATTTATTTTCTGATTCAGGTTCTCATTAAAGGAAAGACAATTCATCAGACTGTTATTGATGAAGGTGCTTCCACCTGCATCATGTCTGTTTCATGTTGGAAGGCCATTGGCTCTCCTTCTCTTAATTAGTCCCCGAACACTTTGGAGGCCTTTGATGGTAGAGGCTCCCGTCCATATGGTATTCTCACAAACTTGCCGATCATGTTGGAAGGAAAGACCGTTGAGCTAGAAGTGGAAGTTGTAGATGAAAATCTCAATTACAACCTTCTTCTCGAGCAAAGTTGGACCCACGCTATGTTTTGTGTGGTTTCTTCTTTGTTTTGGGTGCTTTGTTTTCCTCACGAAGGAAAAATTGTCACCGTCGACCAACTATATTTTTTCTCTTCTAGTACGTCAAACGACACTGTCCCATATGTGGGAAATACTGAGATTCCTTATGAAAGTGTGGGGGCAGGTGTTTTCAAACTCTAATTTAATGGGTACTTTTACGATCCCACCTCTGAATGTCACTTCGATCAATATGATCTCGGTTTCTACGGATCCTTGGATTATTCCTACTCCAGATCCAATTGATTCATTTGGCGATTCTATGTTGTTAAGTCCATTAGAGCAAAATTATTAATAAATTGTCTTGGCTTTAATGGTCACTTCTAAAAGTCATGTTGTTTTCAGTATGAACCTGGATACTTATGTGCCATCTCCTTGGCTTGGTTCTTGGGATTCTCTGGATCATCTGAATGAGACATTCCCCACCAACGAGAGTATCATTGAGGTTATGTCTTTGGACAAAACTCCTTAGAATGGTCTTCATCATCGTTATTCATTTCTTCCCATCCTCGGTGAGATCCCTTCATGTCTTGAAGTGTTTGGTTCTCATTGCCCAACGAATCTACTTCAGATACCTATTTTCGTGCACGAAGTCCTGTCTGAGGGTAATATGGGAAACATTACTACAACCTTGCCAATTGAGATTTTAGTCCAACATGAAATAGTCAAAAATTTTCAACTGGGGGCACCTTTTCCTCATCATGAGTTCAAGTGTTTTTTGCTTCCTTACACGAGATTGTTCCACCAAGTCTCTATTGTTTCCCATCATCACAATGGGGTTTTCATCTTATAACTCATAACGCTCACTCACTCTGGGGGCATGGAGGTATAGCTTTTTATGCGTTTTACTTTATTATTTTGTCGATTCGATGCTTACACGTCATGTCAATGGTGAAACTTCGATTTTATACTCTGTTGATTGATTCTCTGAGTTCGAAAATGGACTCCATCTAAACTTATTGTGCGTGAAATTCGTGTAATGACTCTTTTTACATTAGTGTGTGAGTTCATTAGTGCACGCTTTTTTATTTTTGGAGTGTTTGTTTGCTTTTCATACATGTGTTTTTCTGCTTACCTTGTGTTCTACTTAGTTTGCATACGTCTTCAAATCATTATGTCAGTTTTGTTGATGGTGCTTGTCGTAGCACACGAAACTTGTCTTCCGCAACGTAGGTACTCTATGCCCCTTATGGCAAGGTATTTGATTTACAAGGTATTTGCTTAATATAGTGTAGTCATTGAACTATTGTCAGAAGCAGTTGCTCTTGGCATTGTAGATTTAATTGTCAAGTTAGATTCACAACTTCTTGTGTTACAGCTAAACAATTGTTATTTAGTTAGAAACCCAAAAACATTTCATATGTATCTACGTGTTCGATTACTGGAAAGAAATTTTAATTTTATCACTTATCAAGACATTTCACAAAATCTCAAAAAATAAAGTGTTTGGGACACTTGGCTTTCAAAGCCTACAAAATGTGTAAAATAGCTAGAAAGGCTATTAGCCTGCACGTGCTCATGGTAGCATGAGACTGCTCTGATCACTCAGCCTAACAGCCGACACACTCTTGCGGATACTCCCACTATGTGTTTTTGCCAACGCAGTGGCACCTCATCTATAATAGCATACTATAGAAATCCCTGAATAAATGCATCGAGGTTGTGCTCCATCTCGGTTAACGTGTTTTCCGCTTCCTCATAGTCAGCGCCCACTATCTGATGAGAAACTCACTATGCTATTGGCGACATGCCAGATGGCCTTTCCAATCCCACATATGCACATTTATCATAAGTCGAGTCTCATTTTACACTTTTACAAAAAAATCATAAGACTTGAAAAAATCCAAAAAAAAAGTCTTTACTTGCATCAATCCACTGTTCTCCCGGTGGCAGAGGTAGATCTGGATCCCATCTAAAATTTATGCCAGCATATGCATATTTTTCTACCATGAGTAATTGGCATTGTGGCTAAGTAAAAAACTATGGAGGGTAGTGCATCTGCTGACCCATCCCTCCTCGGGGCATGAGTTGACTCCACCTCACTAGCCTCAGGTCTTGGGGGCCATGATCTAGTACCTCTACCCACTGATACCAAAATAAGGGCACCCACTCTAGGAAGAAAGTCACCGGTATCGAGCTAAACCGAAATTGTCTCTGGCTTCCCTGCATCCCTTTGGTTAGTTGTCTTTTCATATTCTCCAGAAGACCTCCACGCCAGTTAAATATGGTGGGGGTCAGACACTCAACTCCATACTGGAATTGGGATTCTGAACTCTCATGGAGGGCTTGCATCCTAGATACGCGAGCTCTGGTGAATAGTATGGTTCGTAAAGGAAGTTTTTTGGTGATCATGGCGATCTTCACCTTCCCATCCCTCGTCATCTCTACACCTGGGAAATTCCTCCTAATCAGAGCACTAGTACTCTCACCACCTGGGCGAGATCCAAAGAGTTGGACTCTCTCTCCTCTTCGGGAAAATCCTGTGATGAAATAGATGTCCGATTCTTCTATTTCCAGTTCCTGGCCTTTGATTATGAAAATATCTTGATTCACATCCCAAAGACTAATCAAATAGGCAACAATTCCATCTGAGCCCTCAGTCTTGTGGTCTTGAAGAACTTTAGCAACCCATAATGTTCAAAGCATGAATGTATTTTGGATTCTAGGCTACTTGGTGATCTTCAGCCTCATGGCCTCTTTATTTCCATTCTAGAACCATGATCTCCTGCAAAACATCATTTAGCACCAATTAGAACCTTTTTCATGGATTGAAATTGAGAATTTTTGCTTAAAACAGAATATTTTCTTTAAAAAATTCTGCCTCGGTGCCATTGTGCCTATTTTTATTAACAGATCAATATCATCAGAGGAACCTTTAGGCTCAGGTGTGATCATTACGGGTCCGATGAGGAAACCCGCAATGATCTCCAGCAATTTAAAATTTTAAAATCCCTCCTTTTAGCACACAAAATTCCATGAAAAATGCATGAAAATGTGATGAAATGCAAGAGAAAGGACAGACCTAGTACCTACTACAAATGGTTCACGAAATGGCGCCCTGAATCTCCCACAATTGTCACTTGAAAATCGAGCAAATTAGGGCACAAATGCACTTTTAGAACTTACTATGGTAAAATGCTAAAAATAATGTTACTTTTGATTATTTACAAGTTTTGAAGTCATTTTTTGTCAATATTTTATTATTATTTCTCGATATCAGTGATGGGTGCATTTCTTTGTGCAGTTACAGGTGCTTTCGGTGGACAATGATTATTTTTTACTGATTCTCACGAGTTTTTGTTTTATCTCTTTTTCAGACTCATTAAAAATAAACGAAAAAGGAACCCCCATGGAGTCATCTTTAGGCTCTTTTCTGACTCTCAAAACATGAAAAGATCGTTGAGTACTTGTCATTTCGAACTCGTTAAAATAAATGAATTGACATTGTCTCAATATATGATTACCCCTTTTCATGCTGAGATTGACTATTTACGAAAAAGGTACACCTTGGTCAACATGGTCAAGAGGTTCTCTTGAATATTGGTTTCTACATTTTCGGGTTCAAGGGACAAATTATGAAAAGGGACATGATGGAGATTTCTTTTTCGTCTCTTTTTCAAAATATCTAAATATGAAAAAGATATCATGTTATTCTTACGTTGGACTCGTTAAAATTTTACGACAAAATAATCGTCACCATGATGAGACTGAGTTTCTCATTCCTAGGACTCATAAAACTTACTGGGATGGATTCATTCAAATAATGAACTTACATGACAAGAATATTCTATCCCCTTCAAGCTTTTGATAATAATAATTGGGGTACTCGCTAGAAATAGCAAGGGGGGGGGGGTGCAATGAAGATGAAACATCTTTGTATAGGCAACATGTCGCTCCTGAACATGACACTCTGCTTTCGTGTCAAGTTTGGGATATCCTCACTTAGTCACTTTTCCTCCCAGGTTTTGGGTGATCCATTTTTCCTCTCATTTGACTATTCCATTTTGTCACCATGACCTTTAGTCCTATGTTGATTCAAATTTTTCCACACTCTGAAGTCATGTCGCCAGTGTTCAAGAGAATTCCTATCTACAATTATTTACCTATACATTTTCTGACCCATTGTTATAGTCTTGGATCTTATTCATTTCATTCCACTTTATTCCTTGTTTCATGTCAATATTGGCGGACTCATCATTTCCCTCCTTCGATGGGTTGATTCCTCTCAATCCATCCTTATCCAGGAAGATGACTTAGAAACACCCCTTCAGTACCTTAGAGCTTGCATGCCTTAATGGAAAGTTCTTCACATCCAACGAGAGGTTTTCATCATTGGGCTTTGATTGGATGATTCCATGAGTGTTCGACTTCAGTTTAATTATCAAATTCAGGGATTGTATTGTTGTACCTTGAGAGCCATTGTCATTATTGGTGGTTTCTCTCGTACGTGTTAATGGTCCACATCATTGACTAATAATCAGGTGGTTTTCTAGCATGTTTGACTTCAACACATTCATTTGTATGTTAGAATTCGTAGTTTGATCAGGTCAGGATGGAGTGCAAGACCCTAAGTCATGTATGATATGACTAAGGCTACATGGAGTTATATGTTATTCGTGATTGTACACATGTTTCTGCTATACAGATGGTTGTAACCATATTGTGGGACTTTACATTTATGATGATCCTTCTATATCAGATGGTTGTGACCATACCTTGGTGTTACAAATCCATTTGGGCACATCACTTCCATCATTCAAATCAGTATGTTTAGCGCTCATCAAACCCTAATTCAGTTGCTACATGCCTTAGACAAGTCACCATTTTGAATGCCTCCTTCCTTGAGAGTTTCTTGGCCTGAAGCCCTTCAAAATTGCCTGCTAGAGGGACCAACATAGCCTTGGACAGGGGCAAGTGCACTTCAGTGCAGGTAGGCACATGCCAGGGTGCTCTGTAGAGCAACTACGCCCACTTTGGCCTGCGCTGGGCGAGATTGAGAGAAATTCACATAGGGTTCTAGGAATATGTTATGAAACCAGCTCACAAAAAGATAGAAAAGAGAGATCCACGCCTTAGAATTCAGCCTCTTCGAGGGGGCAACCTCCTTTACATTACATAAATGAACAATTCTTGGATGATACAAATGAAAATACCTCCTTTCTATATATAGGAGTCTAAGTGGTCCCAATACAATCAAAGCCTACATAACAATAATATTGTAGGGCACAACAATAACAATAGTGGGCTTCTATGTGGCACAATAGTAACAATATGGGCACTACATGGGTACATCAATATAATAAGTGGGTTATACTAACAACAATAGGGGGGTAATAGGACACAACAATATAAATAAGGGGTATAACTACAATAGTAATGGGGTAATCACTAGTATTATAGGGACCCAACATGCCCCTCTCCTTCAAAAAAGTGTTGTCCTCAACGCTTGAGTAGTTCTGGATACTTCTGCATAAAATTCTCATCCTCCCATGTGGAATCTTCAGCGGATAAGTTCTTCCACTTGATAAGATACTCTGAAATTGATCGATTTCGTAGCTGTCGAGTTCTTGTTTCTGTGACTGCTTCCGGTTCCAATATAATTTTTCCTTCCTCATCAAGTTCTGGCAATATTGTTTGAATTGGAAGCTTGTCACCTATAACCTTCTTTAAACATGAAACATGGAAGACTGGGTGCAATCGAGAAGCTGCAGGAAGCTCCAATTTGTATGCCATAGTACCAATCTTTTGCAACACCTTGTATGGACCATAATACTTTGGTGATAATTTATTATCCTTCTTAGCTTGCTTTAGGGACATTTGCTTATATGGTTGTAGCCGTAGGAATACCCAATCACCTACATCAAAACTTCTTTCACTGCGATGTTGATCTGCCTGTTGTTTCATTCTATTTTGTGCCAACACGAGGTTATCCTTTAAGAGTTGGAGGACTTGTTGTTGATGTTCGATGTGATGTTCCACTGCCTGAACCTTAGAATTTTCTCTTAAATATGATGTGATGGATGGTGGTTGATACCCATAAAGTGCCATAAATGGGGTCATTTTTGTTGTTGTATGGAAGGAAGTGTTATACCACCATTCAGCCAGAGGCAACCATTTGACCCATTGTGTCTGTTTATCAGATACAAAGCAACGAAGATATCCTTCCAAACATTTGTTTACTATCTCAGTTTGCCCATCAGATTGAGGATGATAAGATGAGCTATGAGCTAACTGAGTACCAAGACAAGAAAATAATTCTGTCCAAAAATTTCCAGTGAAAATGGGATCTCTGTCACTTACAATAATCTTTGGGTTTCCATGTAGCTTTTGAACTGTTTCCATAAATGCAGTAGAAACTGTACTGGCTTTAAATGGATGTGATAATGCACAAAAGTGTGCATACTTGGTAAGTCTGTCAACTACCACCATGATGACACTCTTTCCCTCAGACTTGGGTAAACCTGTGATAAAATCCATTGAAACCTCCTCCCAACGTTGGCTTGGAATGGATAAAGGTTGTAATAGACCCGGTGTCTTAATTGTTTCAACTTTATTTTGCTGGCAAACCAAACATTCTGCCACAAACTTTTGAATATCTGATTTAAGGCCATCCCAAAAAAATTCCTTCTTAACCCTGTGGTAAGTTTTTAAAAATCCTGAGTGCCCTCCTAAGGGAGAAGTGTGCAATTCCATAAGAATCTTTTGTTTTAGCTGGGAATTCTTACAGAGGTATAAGCGATCTTTGTACCATAACGAATCATTTTTCCAGCTAAATGTATCAGAAGTACTGGAATCTTGTTGTAGCTTTCGAATAAGTGCCCACACTTCTTCGTCATTCTTCCATTCCTCCCTTGCTTCGTTTATCCAATCTGGTTGGATAATAGAAATGGCACACAACAATGCTTCCACATCCTCATCCTTTCTTGAGAGTGCATCTGCCACCACATTTTGCTTCCCTTTTTTGTAGATGATTTCAAAGTCATAACCCAACATCTTTGTGACCCACTTTTGTTGCTCTTCAGAGGATAATCTTTGTTCTAAAAAGTATTTAAGGCTATCATGATCCGTTTTTACCTTGAAGTGTCTTCCCATTAGGTAGGGTCGCCATTTCTTAAGTGCATGGAGTATTGCCAACATTTCCTTCTCATAAATAGCTTTGCTTAAAAACTTTCCCTTGATTGGACGACTTTCAAAAGCAATGGGTCTTTCATCTTGCATTAGAACAGCACCAATTCCATTTCCTGAAGCATCACATTCCACAATAAAGGTTTTTGTGAAGTCCGGTGTAGCTAAGACCGGTGCTTGGCACATTGCCTCTTTAAGATGTTCAAAGGCCTTTGTTGCTTCCGGAGTCCATGAAAATGAATCTTTCTTCAATAATGTTGTTAGAGGTGCTGCTATTCTCCCATAATTCTTAACAAACTTGCGATAATACCCTGTCAACCCAAGAAATCCTCGCAGATGCTTTATGGATGTGGGGATTTTCCATTCCTTAATGGCTTTAATTTTGCTAGGGTCTACCTTAACTCCTTCATGAGATACAATATGACCCAAATATTCCACCTCCTGGACTCCAAAGAAACATTTGGATCTTTTTGCATATAATTGTTTCTCCTCCAATAGTTGTAGCACCCTGTCAACATGTTCAACATGATCCTTCCAAGACTTGTTGTAGATTAGTATATCATCAAAAAATACTAACACAAATTTTCTAAGGAATGGTTTGAAAATTGAATTCATCAAACCTTGAAATGTTGAAGGTGCATTGGTAAGGCCAAAAGGCATGACCAAAAATTCATAATGACCCTCATGAGTTCTAAATGCCATTTTTGGAATGTCTTCAATCTTCATTCTGATTTGATGATATCCCGAACGAAGATCCAACTTGGTGAAGTAAATTGATCCATGCAATTCATCCAGTAATTCATCAATAACAGGAATGGGGAACTTATCTTTAATAGTGAGCTTGTTGAGCTCCCTATAATCTGGACACATGCGCCATGATCCATCCTTCTTGTGCACCAATACTACTGGAGCTGAGAAAGAACTTTGACTCGGTTGAATTATACCAGCCTCTAGCATTTCTGCAACCATACGTTCAATTTCACTTTTTTGGACATAGGGATATCTGTACGGCCTGATGTTTGGAGGAACACTTCCTGGAATCAGATGAATAGCATGATCATGATCACGCATAGGTGGGAGACCCTTGGGAGTCTCAAATACCTTGGAATGATTGTCCAAGACTTTTTGGAGATCTGGAGAAATAGATGATTCCAATGTGGAAACATATAGCGAACATAATTGTGCAATTACACCTCTTTGTTCCTTTTCAGAAGGTTTGTCGTACCATTAGAGCTGATTATCTTTCCTGGTTTCCCTACAATACCCCTTAATTCAACTTCCTTTCCTTCTGAAGAAAATTTGATGAAAAGTTCTCGAAAATTAAAAGCTATTGTACCCAAGGATTGTAGCCATTGGACTCCTAGTACAACATCATCACCTCCCATTGGAATGGAAAGCATTGGGCTAGTCAATACATATTCTCCCATGGATAGCTTGATATTATGGCACTTTCCAGAGCAATTTATTGTTCCTCCATTTGCAATCATCACTTGACACTCTGGTGCTGGATATAGGAAGCAATTCAATTCTTTTGCTACCCTACAATGAATAAAATTGTGGGTGCTTCCTGAATCAATCAACACTATTACCTTTTTTTTCTTGATTTGTCCTTCTATCTTGATGGTTTGAGGAGTGGTAATTCCCGCCAATGCATTACAAGATATGGTCGGATTTATTTGTTCTTCATCTAGGCTTTGTTCCTGGAATATATCCTCTTCTTTTGACCTTTCTTGCTCCTTTTCTTCTTCCTCTTCACAATCTATGTAGAATAATTTCTTCTCACCACACTTATGACCTTTTGTGTATTTGCTATCACAATTGTAACAAAGCCCTTTTGCTCTTTTTTCTTCCAATTGTTGTGGTGTCAACCTTGTAGGTTGTGGAAGACTATGGGCAACAACACTTCCGTCTTTATAGTTGTGAACGGTATGCTTCCTAGTTGCCATAATTTTGCTTTCCATTTTTCTTGCTAACCTGAATGCCTTCTCTAATGAATCAGGTTCCCAAAGGCGCACATCATGTTGGATATTATCCTTTAAAGACCCTATGAACACATCAATCCTATGCTCCTCTGGAATATCTTTTACCCTTATGTTCAATTTTTGGAACTCCTCAATGTGCTCCATTATTGAACCCTTTTGTTTGAGACTTATCAATTGGCTAAAAAAAGTGTTGCTTTTTGTATCCTCATAATGTGCTATCAATTCTTCCGTAAAAATTGCCCAAGTGATAAATTGTTTACGAGAACAAAGCCATTGATACCATACAAACTGATTTGGTTCCAAATATAAAGTTGCCGTACGTACCTTTTGTGGGTTTTGCACATTATTGAGATCGAAGAATTGCTCCATCTGTAATATCCATGTGGCGGGATCCTTGCCATCAAACTTCCTCATATCGATTTTTGGAACATGGTGAGTCTTCGATCCAACATTAGAGTCTATGGAATCATGATTAACATTTCTTTTGTTCTCATCATGAGTTTCCTTTACTACCTTTTCACCATTAGTGACCCTTTCTTGTAGCAACTTCTTCAATTCATCCATCTTATCATCCATGCCATCAATTTTAGCGTCCATGCCATTCACCTTAGCTTCCATGCCATCCATCTTAGCTTCCATGCCATCCATCTTAGCTTCCATGCCCTTTATCTTAGATTCCACGCCATTTACCTTAGATTCCACGCCATTTATCTTAGATTCCACGCCATTTATCTTAGATTCCACACCACTTATCTTAGCTTCTGTTAGCTTTTGTGAGCGTGACATTTGTTGCACTTGTTCTTGTAATTTTGATATATCATGTAGCATTTCTTCCTCTTCTTCATGAGTCATGCTAGAGCTTTCAGGTTCCTTACTAGGTGTTTGCATTTTCTTTCCTCGGGGCATCAGTTACCGATAATAATGCTTTACTATGCCCTTTGAATTCCGTTAAACCAAGCTTACACAAAAAATTAAAAAAAAACTACACACCTTTTTTCACTTTATAGAAGCCTGATATTGAATCTGATGTATCTCTGTAATTTCGGATCATCTAGTTATGAAATTGGTATCTGTAGTAGCCTTCTGCGTCCTCTTTCCAATGCCACAAGTCTGAGCCCAATTGGATTCTCCAAGGAAGAGTTATGTGAAATCTCCCACAGTGACTTGCTTTTAGACTGGTTCAGTAGAGCGAACTTGTACGATGTGCCACGAGTCACTGTTTCAACCTTTGAATCTGAAACTCACCCACAAGAAACTACAGTCCGTCCTCTTTCTGTGCCTTTTTACGAAATTTCAATTCGATCCTCAGAGAGAGAGTTATGACGATTTTCCCCAGGTCACCTGTTTTGAATGTAATTCAGGAGTCTGCAAAAAGGCCAAATTCCTCAGATCATATCTCCGAAAATTTCGCGCTAAAAGCTCTGAAATTTTGACCCAAATTTTAGCGCCAATTCTTCTCAAATGGGTTTTTTTTTGCGACTTCTGAAACGTCACAGAAAAAAAGTTATAGCGAAAATGCCACGATGACCTATTTGGAGCAGCGAAACCCTAGAATCCAAAGCTCTGATACCAAATGTTATGAAACCAGCTCACAAAAAGATAGAAAAGAGAGATCCACGCCTTAGAATTCAGCCTCTTCGAGGGGGCAACCTCCTTTACATTACATAAATGAACAATTCTTGGATGATACAAATGAAAATACCTCCTTTCTATATATAGGAGTCTAAGTGGTCCCAATACAATCAAAGCCTACATAACAATAATATTGTAGGGCACAACAATAACAATAGTGGGCTTCTATGTGGCACAATAGTAACAATATGGGCACTACATGGGTACATCAATATAATAAGTGGGTTATACTAACAACAATAGGGGGGTAATAGGGCACAACAATATAAATAAGGGGTATAACTACAATAGTAATGGGATAATCACTAGTATTATAGGGACCCAATAGAATATTCTTATCCTCTGGAGTCATCTAGAAGGTTCCCACACTTATCAAATCCTATGAGCTCGAAAATGGATGAGGAATGAGTTAAGTAACCTCCTATCATCTCATCCCTTCCTCCATGGAAACAAACTATAAGTATGGAAGGCCATTCAATACCCTCATTTATGACAAAATCTCCTCCATCTGCCTATAAATTGAGCACTCATCTAAGTGATCAGAGGTTGGACTTTGAGAATTTGTAAGATATTGTTGGTGTGAGAATTGAGAGTATAAGAAAGTAGTGTTATGCTACTGGAATTCTGTGCTATTGATGTGATGTTGGTTGGAACCCAAGATGGAAGAGTGACAATGGATCGAACTTCATGGTGGTAATTCTTCCTTCTACTTAATAAAGTTGTTTACACCTTTTTCCATATGCTTATCTTGATATATGATGTTTATATGTGTGAATGTATCTGATTCCATTTACTTGTATTCGATAGATCTCTTTCTTTGATTGGTCCAGTGCCTTCTGTTTATGCTTGCAAGTACTTTTGGAGTGAGTTAAGTTCGAGAAGGAGCGACAGGAGTCAAACAGAGGAGACAAAAGGAAAGAAAAAGAACAATTAGGTCCTTTGATTCCTTTGTCTTATTTATCGTTTATAGAAAAAGTATAAACACTTTAAATCTGTTGTTCTAGGTATAGCTACCTACCTAGGGAATTAGTATTTATTCGTAGATACCAAATTCCTCATAACAAATTGGCCACTCCATTAGGGAACCATCATCACTTCGAGTAGTTTACCTTCATCTTAGTACACTCTAGTAGACCTTACTTGCTTCCATTGATCCTCTTTCAGCCTTTTGAAGTGTTTTTTGGTGAAAATTGTGCTTGTAAGCCCCTAGGATGGCCTCTCTGGCACCAGCGCAGGCTTGGTCTAGAGACAAAGCACTGCAGAGCACCCTTGGCTTGAGGACAATGCTCTGAAGCACACTGTCTCCCATTCAAGGCTGCGTTGATCCTCCTTAGGACAAAAATCCCTCCTTTGAGTTGATTTTTTTCCAAATTTCCTTCTATTTTTGCTTGCTGAAAGGTCAATGATGCTTGTGTCTCTGAAATCAATTTGTGTTTCCTTTTCTAGCCCTACTTTGTCTTGATTGTTTAGTGTTTCTTAAATGATTTCTTTATCACTATCAATTCATTGTCAAAGTTAGTTTATAGTCAATCAATCTTTGTTCAAAAGAAAGTGTCGTAAAAGTCTTCTTTTCTTTCGAAACGGAACTGTTGTAAAGTCTTCGTTCTTGCAAAAATATTGATTGATTGTATGTGCATTAGTTTCCTTTTGTTCATCATAACATTAAGGGAATTGAAAAGAAAAACTTGCATTGTGCATTGAAAGAGTTTGTGTGTGCTCATAGGAATAGTTTAGGGAAATTGCATTAGATTGTGCTCTTTTCTCTTTGATTTAAAGAAATATGATTGCTCTATCCCTATTAGCTAAGGCTTTTCATTGTCAAAATTGAATGAAATTGAATGCTTAACATATTAGTTGCATTCTAGGAATTGAAAATACATCACGTGGTGAACCTTGAAAGGAAAATTCTTAATCAAGATCAACTTAAAATTCATCTTAATTAACCTAATGGAGCATTGTCACCTAACGCAAAATATTTAGAGGTTCTAGGCTAGAGACGTGTTCTGACGTCATAAAACATAGCAGTTGTCGCTAACTTGTCTGTGATACATTCCGAGTGTGATGTCTCATTCCATGTACATGAGTATATCATAGCTCATCCACATACCTTTGGGTATATAGGGCAGTGTTACAGTACGTAAAGTATATGGGAATGCTCTCACTGTGCGGTTTCGCATTAGACAACGCTAATACGAATTGGGAATCCACATACTTTCAGGTATATATGGGAGGACAACACTAGGTTTCTATCCATCCTTAGGTAACCAAGTCGGCTACCTTGTACACTATGATACACTAAACACAACATTCGGGGAGATTGCCTGCCCGCACTTCTTAGTTCACGAGGAGGTATTCTACAATTCACAGTTGCTTGGTAAACCTTTTTGCCTAGCTTACCCCTTTTTGTTTATTTCTTTCTTTGTAATAAAATCAATCAGCAATCGTGGATGAAAATCAACCCTTACCCCGTCGTTCAGGGAGATAAGCAAGTAAACCACCTTTACCACTCAAAGCTACACCTATCTGTTCGAAGCGATCTCGTTTGACTGGATACAATACATCATAAGCCTCTAGTTCTTCATCTGAATTACCAGAAACACCTAGACTGGTAAGTATTGTGACCCCAATTACTCCTATGGTTACTGGTACATCTATTACTAAAGTGGAATCTCCACAATTACCTGAGGAAACTAGAACTGAATCTAGTGAAATGATAACCCAAGATGTTCAACAACAAGTTGATTCTCAATCCGAAGTTATTCAACAAGAAATTACTTCTGAACCTGAATTTGTTCAACTAGAACTGGATCCTGAACCCATCACTATTCAATCAGAAGTTAATTCTAAACCAGAAGTTGTTCACGAAGCCCAACCTGAACTTTTTCAACAAGAAATTACTTCTGAACATGAATTTGTTCAACTAGAACTAGATCCTAAACCCATCACTATTCAATCAAAAGCTACTTCTGAACTTCTGAACCAGAAGTTGTTCATGAAGCCCAACCTGAACTTGTTCTTTTACCAGAACATTTGGATCTTGAGGTGGAACAATCAAAAGTTGTTACCTTATAGGAAGAAGATCGACCGACACATCCTCGAACATCTGTAATTGTCGAGAATTCCTATTTACCCCAGCAACAAATACCAAAAATCTGTTATGGACCAGACGATGAAATTCTCCCACATGGATTGATTTCGATAGAAGAGGAACCTGAGGTAGAATCACCCAGAACTCCATTCCATTTTGGAACTGGACTGCATCTGTATCCTTATACTCCAAATTTCACTACTTCTTTTCATCCTGATTACTTTCAGACACCCGTTGATTCGTTAGGAAACTTATTTGGACATTTAACTATGGCAGAGTCAACATCCCAAACCGTACCATCTGTTATGGCTATGGCAGAATCTTCTATCGCAACCTCTTCGATGTTTACTGTGACACCTGAGTCACACTTGTATGGTGTTCTGTCCATCCCATCGGGTTACCGATATTTATCGGGAACCCACTCAGGTGTTGCTTATAGCCCTTGGTCTTCACCAATGTCCTCTACTGGAATTTTATCTGGTTCTTCATTAACAGAAATTGAACAGCTCAACCCATCAAGTTCATATCGATATGGTTCATCTGTTTACGTCATACGTATCCACTCAACACTAGACTACCCCCATACAGAGAACAATATGCATATTCTCCTTATCCTCCATTTTCTGGGCGGCAACCATATGTCGGTATGCCGTCGTCTTTAGGTCAGCCTAGAATGATTGTCCATCAATGGCAGCCAACCATGCATGTTCAACATAGGCTTGTGTATCCATCACAACCTCTGCAAATTGTCTCACCCATACCTATAACACTTGTTGTTACAACTGTACCGTAGTCACAAGCTCAGATTGTTGTATCTCAACCTCTGCAAGTCGACCCTTCAACCTCAGACCCCCAAGTTTCAAGTATATAGATCCATCCTTTTCAAGCAGTTCTACAACAACCACTTGTGTTTGGAGTCCAACAACTTTAGGATAGTTTACCTTTTACTAGATTTACTCAGACTTAAACTGGTTTAGTGTATTCACAACTTGGTCAACCTTACATTGGTGGGAAACAACAACCGTTAAATCAACAACCATTGTACCAACAACAACAGTTGATTCAACAGCCTTGGTAGCCCTAATATCAACAGCAACAATTCCAGCAATACCAACCTCAACATGGACTTGGACAACAAACTTATGTTGGGTTTGGTCAACAACAAGTTTATCCAGGTCCTGGTCAACAAGCCTATGCTGGGTTTGGACAACAGCAAATGTATCCCGGTGCTCAACAACAACCTTATGCCGGATTTGCTCAACAAACTTATCCTTATCAAGGTTACAACAATATATGCCTTATGTTGGTATGCAAAGGCCTATTGCCCAAGAAATCCCATCTTACCCTGGATATGCTCCACCTGAACTCAATAGACAGTTGCCTTCGTTGCGACACTTGAATTACCAGATCTAAACCAGCTCACCAATGACCGAATTCATTATGCACCTTGGTGGCTGGTGATTCTTCATATGTTACCTTCTGATATTCCGAAATTCAATGGAAACCCTAGAGAAGACCTGTCCAACCATGTCATGACTTTTCATTTATGGTGTTCATCAAACACCTAGAATAATGATTCTGTTAGACTACTTCTTTTCCAGAGAATGCTTATTGGTCTGGCGGCGAAGTGGTACATTGAGTTACCATGAGCTTCTTTTGATAACTTCACTGCCTTAACTACCACGTTTTTAACCCACTTCCAGTTACCCATATGATATAAAACTGGAACGGAACTATTAAACAAATTTAAATAGACTACTGCTACTCATATATCTAATCATATTCATGAGTGGTGTCATCATCATTGAATGGTTAAAACTTATGTTCCTGATAAGCTTCTAGCTGAGTGGTTTATGAAATCCTTGCTGCCATCTATCCCTAAGGATGTGGCAAAAGGTGGAGTTGTCACTGAAGAGCAAGTAATTGTTGGTGCCCAATATTTGGACTTGATTTATACACAGTCTAGCATGCTCTATGACAAGATCCTGAATGCACCCCAACCAGCTTTCATTGTTCCTCCTCCACCATTGAGTAAGGACTCTCATGCCGGTGATGGTGTGATTGGTTCTTCAAGCACACAAACGGTAGGTAGACCATCTAATCAAACACTTGCCATTTCCAATCAAACTACAAATGCACCTGATAATACTCTTACTTCCGAAATCAATGTTGTGTCATCTGACAAGGTCAAGAATGAAAAGAAACCAAGAAGTAAGAAGAAGGGGAAAACAAGAAGAAACAAAATAATTCCCCTCAAGAGAAGTCATCTGATTCCTCTCCTTCGGCTAGGAAATCTCGTTACCCGTGTTTGATCTATAATGATGAGAATTTTACGTGAGATTCTCCTCACCGCTCTGAAGTCCCAAAGCTTTTGAAGACTTCTAATAGATTTGTAGTATTAACTGATCCTTTTCCAAAATCGGGGACAAATATGGTTGCTACAGACCATGCTTCCACTTCCCAAGTGCAAATTTTATCTGCCTCTAAGCCTAAAATTGAAGTTTTGGTGTCAAAACGAAGTAAAGACTATGGAAATCAATCGTCATCGTTGAATAACCAGGCTAATCAACCTAAATTTTCGACCTCGACTTTGAATGATCCTATTCCACCACCTATTGTGCTAGAGTTAACAATAAAACCACCTAAGGAAGTCATATATAAATCGACATTTAACCCTTAAGCTCGAGCTACACAAAACTACAACATAGTAGAAGATTTGGCTCAGTCACCTTCTGCTATGTCTACGCTTGAGGTACTTCAAAACTGTCCCTCCCAAAAGCAGGCTTTGTTGTCAGCAATTGGCGGAATCGATCCAACTAATTCCAATCTAGTGGTTTTCAACCATGCAGGTTATACGCCATAGTTACCAGCGCAATTAGGAATCCTGACTCAAGTAAATGCCTTGAATAAACTTGTTCATCAAACTATTATCTACGAGGGGGAATTTACTTGTATTATGTCTATGAATTGCTGGAAAACACTTAGATCACCACCTTTGTCACGTTCACCGACAATGTTAAAAGCTTTTGAGGGATGTACATATATGCCTTGTGGAATATCGAGTAATCTGCAAATCAAACTAGGAGGCAAAACAGTAACTGTTGAATTTGAGGTTGTTGATGGACCCCTTGACTATAACATTTTACTAGGAAGACTATGGGTTTATGATATGGCTGTTGTGGTTTCAACGTACTTTTGTACGATTGCCTTCCCTCATAAAGGTGGAATCACAGTTATCGACCAACTCGCTTTCTTAGCCTCTAGTTCACAGGCTACTGGAAGCATTCCGTTGGTACACGGACCCCCGCTATCTCTTGAAAGCATTGGTGTAGGCCTCTTTAGATATCCTTCCCTAATGGGTACTTTTTCACTACCACCACCATCAAATTTGGTGGAAGTGAAAAAAGTTGAGATTTGCAACATGATATCTTCCACTTCATCTAACTTAAGGAGGATTAACAATAATTTTGAAGTTGATAGTAGTAATGAAATCATTCCACTAAGCCTTATTGAGCTAACATAGCAATCAATATTTCTGGCTTGTGCAGCAAATCCAAATCCATTTTCATCAATTGTATGGGTAGATCATTCATTAGAATATGGTACTTTCTCTGATCATTTTTCACGTATATTTTCTACTGATGAAGGAATCATCCAATCAATGAAGATGGAAGGAGAACCATGGGAAGATTATCATCATTGTTCCCATCTTCAAGATCACATAGAAGATTATTCAAATGAACTTAATCACCCTTTAGTTGTTAATTTTCTTTCGAATTCTGTTTTCATAGATACAGTAGATTCCGAGCGAAACCTGTCAAATATCGAAGAAACTATTTCTATCAATATTTCAACCAAACCTAACATTGTAGAAAACATTCATGTTGGAAAATCTTGTTCTCCATCAGAAATTGATATTTATCGTGCTCTATTTCATGAATTTTGAGATATATTTTCATGGTCATACGAGGAGATGCCATGAATTGATTCTATTATAGTTGAACATGAAATTAAAATGTATCCTGATGTCAAACCAGTGCGACAACACCTCCGTCCTGTTCATCCAAAGAAGGTTGTTGCTATTAAAATAGAAGTTGAAAAACTTTTGCATGCTGGTTTCATTTACCCTATTCCTCTTACTGATTGGGTTTCCAATATTGTTCTTGTCATGAAGAAACAAGGGAAAATACGAGTGTGCGTCAATTATAGGGATGTTAATCAGGCTTGTCCAAAAGACAATTATCCTACTCCCTTTATCGACCAGATTATTGATGAATGTTCCAGATGCGAAATATTCTCATTTATGGATGGTTTTTCTGACTATAATCATATCAATATCCGCCCAAAGGACCAATCTACAACTTCATTTAATTGTCCATGGGGCACATTTTCTTATAGGAAACTCCTGTTTGGTTTGAAAAAAAATGGGAAAACATTTTAGAGGGCGATGAATTATGCCTTCCATGACATCAAACATATTATTCAACCATACCTTGATGATTTACTTGCTCATTCACGAAAGGAGTCTGATCACCCGTAGCATTTGAGAGCTATATTTTTATGGTGCCGACACTACAAAATACGAATCAATCCACAATTGTGTGTTTTGTGTTGGTTCTTTTCATTTGCTTGGATTCGTAGTGTCTAAGGAGGGAATTCGACTTGATCCACTTAAGGTTCAGGCAATCCTTGATTTGTGTCCACCTTCCAATCTACTACAGTTACAGAGACTTGAAGGGAAGGCTAACTTTATGAGGAGGTTCATTCTCAATTCTGCTGAAATGGCTAAAGGATTTACTCATTTATTGAAAAATGGGATACCCTTCCATTGGGACTAGGTTGCGCAAGCTTCCTTTGATGCTCTTAAAGATACCTTTATTAGAGCCTCATTAATGTATTCCCCGAATTATCAAAACGACTACTTCCTGTATCTCACTGCTACAGATACAACCATTGGAATGGTTTTAGTCCAAGAAGAAGATGGGATTGAACATCTGATATACTATTTGAGCCACAATCTCATTGATACAAAATTTAAGTACTCTTACGTCAAAAAGTTAGCTCTGGATATTGTTCGATCTATATAGAGATTTTGCCACTACATCCTTCTTCGAAAGGCCACTGTCATTTCGGATTGCAACCCTATGACATATATTTTGTCATGTCAATTGATGGGGGTCAAATACTCAAAATGGGTCGTCATTTTGCATGATTTTGATTTGGAATTCATCAAATCCAAATCAAATAAATCTCTAGTCTTCGTTGAGCTTCTTTACGACCTTCCCTCGAATGCCATTGATTCAACATTAAAACCATCAATTCTGGATGAGTCTCTATTCTTGATTTCGTCAGCTGACGCATGGTATGGAGATATACTGATTTATCTCCAGACCCAAACTTTCAGACCTGCTACGTCTCGCTCTCAATAGCAACATATCCGATACCAAGCCAAAGGTTATTTGATCGTTGGCGACACTCTTTATCGTCATGGTATCAATATGATTTTATGAAGGTGCCTCACTCACGAGGAAGCTAAGAAAGTATTGAATGATTTCCATTCAGGTGTTTATGGTGGACGCTTATCTGGTTATGCTACCATGAAGAGAATTTTCCATTCTGGTTACCTCTGGCATTCCATATTCAAATATTTCATAATTACTGTTGGACGTTGTCACTCATGCCAGATCTATGGCCAGAAAGCTAGATTACCACCTGCACCATTGCATCCTATCGTCGTTGTTGGACTATTCACCAAATGGGGCATTGACTTCATGACATGTAACACCACCTCATCCGAGGGGCATGGGTACATTATGCTTGTCATTAACTATTTCACAAAATGGGCCAAGGCGATGCCAACATTAAATAACAGTGGTGAGATGGCTACTCTTTTCTTTTTCAACCACGTGGTTACCTGGTTTGGTGTTCCACATGCCACATGCTATAGTTATAGATCATGAGTCACATTTTCATAATCACATGATGGCTGAGCCAACTTCCAAGTTATGAGTTTCGCATGATAGTTCTACTCCTTATTATCTGCAAGTGAATGGACAAGTTGATACCATCAACAAAGTCCTGAAGTGAATTCTTCAAAGAATGATAGGGGTTCATAAACAAATATGGCATTCAATCCTATACTCTGCCAGGTGGCCACATCGAACCTCGGTGAGAAATGCAACTGGATTCACACCCCTTCAATTGGTGTATGGTCTGGAGGCAATCTTGTCAATACAGTGCAAAATTTCATCTCTCAAACTCGTGATTGACTTATTACCTGACACTTCTGAATAAGAAGCGCGTTTCTTGGAACTTACCCATTTGGATGAAACCCGTCGTGAAGCCGAATTGGCAAATGAAATGCATAAGAAATGAATAAAGGCACAATATGATAGAAATGTCAAGCCTCGCATTATCTCAGAAGGAGACCTAGTCTTGCTTTACGATCAGGAAGCTGATAAACTAGGAGAAGGAAAATTTGAGCCGCTTTGGATGGGTCCTTATATTGTCAAGCGTGTTTTGGTAAAAGCTGCCTACGAGTTGGTGGATTATGATGAAATTCCATTGTCGTAGCTCATTGTACCTCAAACGTTACTATGCTTAACTGAGTCTAGTAAAAATCACTGTATATATGCTTTAATTGCATGTGTGTATGTCAGTGTGTCTTTAGAGTTTTTATGTGGTTAAGTAATCTGCTTTGCATTTGTTGTCGATGTCAGAACCTTTGGAACCATTTTTTGGTTCCGCCGATCGTGCAAGTTGTAGTATGCAGAACCTATCTTTTGTAGCATGGGCCATTTTCGCTCCAAGTGGCGAGTTGGTGAGTTTTCAAGGGATTTGTATCGGTCAATTGACGAACAATATTGCTAAGTATAGTGCATTGATCGAACTTCTCTCTGATGCCATTTCACTTGGCATTCGTCGAATCATAGTTAGGCTGGACTCACAACTCATCGTACCGCAACTAACAAACATTTATACCATCTAAAACCCAACAATTCTTCATATGTTCCTTAGAGTTCGTATTTTGGAAAGACATTTTGAGTACATTCAATATTAACATATTTCCAGGAACCTTAACACATTAACTGACTCATTAGCAAACTATGTGTTAAATAGACAATTGCGACACATGTAAAAGTAAATTTTCAATTCACATCATTAGTTGAATAGAATTGCACATAACCATATATATAAACACTCTGAAAATAAAGATAGATAGATGTTTTAAAAAAAAATTACAAAATTTGTGTCTAATACATGTTTGGTCATCTGACCTAAAAACTCAAAATGCATGCACAAAACATCCTAAGTAGACCTAGTGATGCTCATGATAACAGGTCATAGCCTGAGTTATCATGCACAAGAGTCACATCCAATGGCCTAGAACACCAATAGTATGGTGTTGCAGCCTCATAGGTAACTCCTCGATCTGTACATATGGAGTACCAAGGGTCAATCCCTCCACATGATCCTGCAACCCTGCTAGTGTCTCGACCAAGTCCAAATCCTAGAGAACTTCTCTCCCAACATTTCTCCGCACTAGCCCACCTACCTCCTGTCAGTGCCTCATAGGTCGAATAGCACCCACATCTGCATGCATGAGAACAATTTTAGTTTAGTCTTGGAACATCAAAACAAAAAAACATGTAGAAACTTAAAAATCAAAAAACACTTTGGTCAAAAAACAATTTACCTATAGCACCCCATTGAGTGCCCACTAGTAGACTCAACTCTGGATCTCCACGAAAGTCCATCCCTAAGTATGGATGCTCCTCAATGACAATGTGTTGTCAATCGAGCCAACGGAAGGATGTAGTTGAAAATGTAATCGATGACTAACCAACATGTCTAGACATCAATTTGACCCACCGCTACATCCGTGGATCTCTAGGACTAGCTACACCAAGTGTTACATGTTGGGGTTGCATAAATGGAATTATTTCTAAGGTAAAAGTAATTAAGAGTGATCCATAGCTAAATTTCTTGGTCTTGCCACTCTTTACCTTTGTTAACTGCTCTTCCAATGAAGAAAGTACTACCTCACACCAGTTGAATAAAATTGGCTCAAGACACTCAAGAGAATATTGCACATATGATCTATTTGCCAGATGAAGTGTCACAGTGCCTGGAAACTTTGCGATGGTGAAAATAATTCTTATCAAGGGAAAATCATGAATATCTTTGATGATTATCTTTCAGTCCTTGCTGGGCTATGTACCTAGCTAACAGAATTGTCGAGCATTGTCCCTCATTGTTTCCCCTCCACGGGTAGAACCTAAAAGAGATATGGGGGCACCACGTCTCAACAACCCTATAAGAAAGTAAACCTCATTGATCACAATAGGGACAACTTTTTCTCTTATGTGAAAATCCTGATCTATCAGGTCCCACGCATGAACTAGGAACTGTAATAGTTCTCATTGTTGCCTCATTCTGGACAACCTGAAGTATTTGAGCGACACATAGTTTCTGAGGGCCTCAACTATACTTGGATCATTTAGGGCAACCATGTCTTGTTCTTAATGCTCTATTTCTCACCAAGTAATAGGCATTTTGATCTGATAAAAGCCTGAAATCAAACCATAAGCTTAGTTAGGATTCTTTTCATGCAAAAAACTGGAGAAATTTTGGGTCAATTTGGTGAAACAAGTTTGTGAAACTCACCCAATGCAGCCCAAGAAAGGAGACACTATGTTGTAGTGTAAAATCCCTTATATTTGGGTTCTCCCCTACGTAGTTTTTGACATGCAAGCCTGGGTTGGTCCTAGGGAAAAAAATTCAAACCCCAGGGGCCCTAAAAACCCTAAAAACTTGCATGAAATAGTAAAAGATTGACATGAAAAGAAATAGGAGGGGTAGATCTCCTACCTGTTTCGGATGGCACGAGAAATGATCCACAAAATCTCTCATAAACAATTGATGAAGATCGAGGTAAAAAACGGGGTCAGAGCACAAACTGAATGGTAAATATCAAATGGTGAAAATAACATGGTAAATTATTGTTTTTATGTTTATTTCACGAACATTAAATGAATATACTTTAGTATTTACCTATTTTTACCAATGAAACAGACATGTTTAATCCATTTGGTGTTTCTTTGAACAAATTTACAGCTGACTTACAGGATTTGATGTGCACGATCGTGAATTGTACGTTGACCACAAAGCTTACTTTTATCTCTTTTTCGAGCTCTATTAAACATCGAAAAGGGAACCCCCTTGGAGTCCTCTTTAAGCCATTTTCAGACTCTCAAAATATGAAAAGATTGCCAAGTGCTTGTCCTTTACAACCCTTTAACAGATTGTAAATGACATCTGCTCAGTATATGTTTAACCCTTTTTAGGGCTAAGATAGATTATTTACGAAAAAGGAATATGTTGACCGAACGTGGTCAATATGTTCTCTCTTGTATTGTTTTACACTTTTTCAGACTTGAGAGACAAATCTATGAAAAAGAACTTGTGGAGTTTTCTTTTTGTCCCTTTTCAAACTCTCTAAACATGAAAAGGACTGAGTTATCATTGTTGTTAGACTCGTTAAAACATCAAATAGCGACACACTTGTCCATCATGACAAGACCGAGTTTCACCTTTGCTAAGCTTGTTAAAACATCACATAGCAATGGATTCACCCGAAGGGTGGAATTATACAACAAGCATATGTTATCCTCCTCAAGCTTCATAAAAATAAAGAGGTATTGGTCAGCAATGACTGGGAAGAATGGGAAAAAGGGGTAAACCACTTTATGGCAGCAAGTCGCTCTTGAACATGACACTTTCACTTCATCATTGTGACTATTTGGGTTGGGTTATCTGCTTGATGGTAAACATACCTTGGTCTATCATACCTCCATTACTTTTTTTTTGGGTCAATGCTTCCAATCCATTCAGTGTCACCAACATGTTCAAGAGAAGTCACTTAGTTAAAATTCATCCTTTGCAATACCATAAGCCTTCATTTTCATGACCACCATTCCAGAACCTTGTGTCATCAGTCAAATTTTGTCTCCAAATTCATTGCACTCGTTTTGTGTCGTTGATGTGGGATACATCAAGGCCCTTCTGCGATGAGTCACTTCTTGTCGACATTAGCACATTATCCAAGTAGTTGATTTAGAAAAACCCCTTTAGTAACTTGATGCTTGCATACATCAATGGCACGTTTCTTACTTCCGGCGATAGGTTGACATCACTGGCCTTCGAGTGAAAGACTTCGTATGGTGTTCAACATCAAAACATTCATTCACACCATGCAGGATGTACTATAGTACCTTGAGGTCATTATCATTATTGGTGATTTCTCTCGCGTATGTTAACAATTTACATCATTGGCTGGTAATCAGACGTGTCTTCCCATGTTCAACTTCATATCACATATTCACATGGTTAGAGTCATACTTCAGTGAACAATTGAGCGAATTAGAATACCCCGGATCTAGTTTCATCCATCTCGGCTGCGATTTCAGGAAATGTACCAAATCATTCATACAATGGATTTACATTGATGGTCATCCTATCATGGGTCTATATCTGTATATGACCGTTTATGTACTTGTAATGAAAGTTTATATGCTAAGCACGGGTAGCCTTCACTCATCGATTCATGAGAAAAAATCAAAATATCATGATATTATGTATTGTAATCGATGCAGGTCACCAACCACTTCAGAACCTCCTCATCAAATCGTAAAGCATATCACTCGACATCATTATTTTCGACTTCATGCTTTAGGGGGTAGCTATTGCAGATCTATTTGGGCACATCACTCCCATCATTCAGATCAGTATGTTTAGGGCTCATAAAACCCTAATTTAGTTGATACATGCCCTATACAAGTCACCATTATGAATGCCTCCTTCCTTGAGAGTTTCTTGGCTAAAGCCCTCCAAAATTGCCTCCTAGAGGGACCAGCGCAGCCTTGGACAAGGGTAAGTGTGCTTCAGTGCAGGTAGGCCCATGCCAGGGTGCTCTGCAGAGCACCTAGGCCCACTTTGACCTACACTGGGCGAGATTGAGCAAAATTCACATAGGGTTCTGGGAATATTCTTATCCTCTAGAGTCATCTAGAAGGTTCCCACACTTATCAACTCCTCTGAGATAAAAAATGGATGAGGAATGAGTTAAGTAACATCCTATCCTCTCATCCCTTCCTCCATGGAAAATAACTCTAAGTATGGAAGGTCATTCAATACCCTCATTTATGACAAAACCTCCTCTGTCTGCCTATAAATTGAGCGCTCATCTAAGTGATCAGGGGTTGGACTTTGAGAATTTGTAAGGAGATAATGTTGGTGTGAGAATTGAGAGTATAAGCAAGTAGTGTTATGCTACCAGAGTGTTGTACTATTGATGTGATGTTGGTTGGAACCCAAGCTGGAAGAGTGATAATGGATTAGACTTCATGGTTGTAATTCTTCCTTCTACTTAATAAAGTTGTTTACACCTTTTTACATATGCTTATCTTGATATATGATACTTATATTTGTGAATGTATTTGATTCCATTGACTTGTATTTGATAGATCTCTTGCTTTGGTTGGTCCTCTATCTTCTGTTTACGCTTGCAGGTACTTTTGGAGCTAGTTAAGTTCGAGAAGGAGCGACAGGAGTCAAACATAGGAGACAAAAGGAAAGAGAAATAACATGTCCTTTGATTCCTTTGTCTTATTTATCGTTTATAGAAAAAGGATAAGTGCTATAATATGTTGTTCTAGGTATAGCTACCTACCTAGGGAATTAGTATTTATCCGTAGATACCAAATTCCTCATAACACTTGGATCTTATATTCACAAATGATCCTTCTCATTTCAATGGTTTCACCCATACCATGGATCCTTTCATATATTACTTATCATTTGGATGGTTGCGTCCATATCGTAGAATCATGTCTTGATCTCATATATGTATATGTATATGCGTCCTTGATTTGTAGGTCTCGTGATAGTGATTATCCTCGTCCTTGCAAAAGCTCGTAAAGCATCTTAGCCATCACTCCTCATTTTTCCTTCATGCCTTAGGGGGCATCTATTACATAGTATTTTGTCACACTTCCTGCATTGCCCTATGACATACCCTGAAATTCCAGAAAAATAACCATTATGCAGTGTACTTGTTCATATATGCACCTAAGATCCTTCCTAAGACATTGATTGGAAAATGCCTTGAGCTTTCCCTGAAAGAAATATTTCTAAAACCCTAATTTGAGAATCACCGTGCTTAAGAGACTAAAAGCAATGATGATCACCAGTTGCATTGCACTTGACCCATGATGGCATTGCTCTGTTCACTTGTATACCCGCAATGATCCAAAAAGGCCAATTTTTCCAAAGAGGATGAGAAGCTTTGTGATCTATAAGCTTCCAGAGTGACAAGATGGAGGTTGTTCGGCATAGATGAGGTCGAATTCTCCCAACTTGGCCTCTTGGTCTTATCCCTATGAGCTACCTCCTTGAGATAAGGGCCTAATCCTTGATCTATGTCTATTTGCACCCTTATGCTAAGATTATGCCTATATGCTACTCATTTCGATTGGAGAAGGAGTGCTTGGAGAGCTTAGCTTGGACTCTGATATTCATTCAAGGAGAGCTTATCAACATCAAGGCTTGGTTGTATTCTTCCCCTTATTTTCTATTAATACACAAGTAATGGTTGATTTTCCCTAAATGTGTATGCTCATGTATCATTTAGCTTAACATTCCTTGATCAGTTAAGTAGGTTGATTTTGAATACGATATTTGTATTTTCATGCCTTGTTGTGTCTTGATCTCTTTTCCAAGTGAAAAAATGCTGAGAGAACTAGGAATGAGCCTGTGATGCAAGTGATTCAAGGTCTTCAGAAAAGGAGATCGAGATAACATCAAAACGATGTACGCCATCTTCTTCGTCTCTCTTTTCAATTGCAACTTAGGAAGGTGTCTAGTAGATTGTCACTTTGGTTGCTAGACCCACTCATTGGGCTAGAGGGATCATCTCTATCCATAGAGAGGATTTATGTAGACAACAACGCTACAAATACAAAAATTAAAAAATGAAAGAAGCAATGGTGGGGGTCCAAGTGGAATAGGCGGGTGGCTACCAATATCCACATGGATCACAACAAGTACTCAAAATTATCATGTGCCACTGTAGTGAATGCAACATTTTCCTCCATAATAGCTCTAGGACTCCTTCTAGTATTGGAGGTTATCACCTTTATTTGTAGATACTAAGACTAAATTGTGAGGATCATTGAGGAAGTATCTATGCCTCTGCTTCATGATTGTCTTCTTAAGTTGATCAAACATTACATTAAATACATCCATGACTCTGTCGATCGGTGGAGGTGTGATCCTGATTTCGTCCAATGGAACATGACCACCTATAAGGGGAGGTTCCTCTGGAGTGTGTGGTTCATCATCCATGGGTTGGATGGTAACTTATTCCTCCAATTATTCTTCTTCCATTTCCTGAGTTAGTTCTTATTCTTGCAATCTCTATGTTGCTTCTTCCTACTAGGATTACCTCTATTGATATTCTTCTATCCTTCTCCTTTCTTCTTCTTCTTCTTGTTTCTTCTAGAGAAAATCATCCTCCTTCCTATTCTCCTCCTCTTCTTCTTCTTCTTCTCTCCATTTAGAGGATCAACTTTCCACTTTCTACTGCTCTTGCCTACATAATCATATCTGAACCTTATCTTATACCTACAAGTCTTGAGCTGGGGGATCATGGGGTGAACTTTTATCCATCTCTCAATGTGCCTTAATGTTTTCATTGTACCAATTCTTTATGTTCTCATCCTTTGATGTGGACATTGATGAGTGTCGCACTGATCCTTTCACAATGTTGCCTCACAATTCTCCTAGGATCATATCCATGGAAATCCTTAGTGTAAAAGTTCAAGAAGTTAAACTCTTGTATCTAAGTTGTAGTTGAATTGTGGCTCTTCAACTCATATAATCTAATCCTCAATGGAAAGATAGGCCAAGGGGCTTTCTTTCTCTTGTGAAGAATTCCTGACAATCCCTTGTCCAACTGATTTGCTACCTCCTCCATGACCACCTTGTTGGTCACATATCGCGGCATAAGATGAGGGGATGTCTAACAATTGAAACATCTAATGTATGTATCCTTGGGAGATACAAACCAATCTGCGATATCTCAGAGTGACTTATTCACATTACCAATCATTCAAGGAGGACTAATCTCAAATATCATATGAAAGGTAACTGCAAATAATTTCTCAAAAAATTTGTCATATAGGCCTATGAAGCTTGCTTCTGATAAGAATCTATAGTGGAAGTAAACTGGGAACTTCTCCTTAGGGTTCCAGTTCTAGTTCATTCTCGAGAACACATACTATGCATAGATTCCACCTAACAGAAATGTAGACATGTAGAATTATGGTGCCTGGTCCGCCCTTAAAGATGCTTTCACCTACCCCACCTTACACTACAATTCATATAGCAATATACACCTAATTGAAATCTTTGTCACATGCCACCACTATATTGAGAATATATATTCAATTATCTTATAACACCTCAACATTATTGCACCCAAACAACCGAAAATACATGGCTATCAAATATTGATATACATCTTCAAGGATATTTTACGGATAGACTATGGATGGGTGATGATGAAACTTAGTAGGATATTGACATTGTGATTTGATAACATCACTTGTGTCAAGGGTAGCCCATCTCATGTAGAAGTTTTCATTTTCATATGCATTGGGGTTGAACATCGTATAATATGTCTTCACCATAATAGTTGCTGAGATAACCTCCACTCTTACTGCGAGGCACAAGGTGAGGGTCATCAATATGTGCAATGACCCATTCAATTAACTTCACACATAGCATGTACCAGAATCTTCATGTGATCTGGTGAATTATTTACTTCTTGATGTTAATGTATGCGTACACACCTTATAAGTCCTCGACAAATTTTTCCTACATGAATGTGTTGTTTATCTTACTCCATGTGACTGTGAAAGTCTTATCAATAAAGCACTAGGTTTTTGAATATATGGGAATGTTTGGCTTTGTAATTTTGATAGGTTCATCATTACTTACTTCTGAGAGTTCTTTGGAGGCCACTTTAAGAGGCGACATGTCTCCAACAGAAGATGATAAAGTGAAAATACTTGTAGCACGAACACCTGTTTGTGGAAACACACTCATAAAGACAATATTAGCTTAAAGCAACCTACTTATGTAGCGATACTTGTAAATCATGTACAAAGATCCATTACATGTGATTGTGTGTGAAAATATATGAAAAAAACACAAAACAACTTGCATGAATGAAAAAATAGGCATGAAAACTAGGAGGACACTTTCAAAACGTAAACTATGTTGGGTTGCGTTATATTCTTTCCACGACTAGCCCACGTAGTTAACCAGGGGGTTAGAAGGGGGCCGGAGCCACCCCTTTGTTGCACCAATTACGTAGCGGGGGGAGTCATAGGGGGTTTGAGGGGTGCAGGTAACCCCACTCTATGGGGTCTTGGGCAGCGCCTTGGAAAATTTTGGTTTTGGAACCTATGTTAGGTTGGGCAGATCCACCTATGGTTTTGTGCATGATTTTCGCACATGTTATTGGACGCGGTGGTTTTCGGTCCATGGTTTTGGGCACGATGGTTCTCGGTCCATGGTATTGGATGCTTCGACATGCATAAATATGTATTATAACATTGAAAGGAACATAATGAAAAACAAGATGGTAGTCTCGGTTTTGGGATCCAGGGGAAAATCTTTGTGTATATGTGTTTTATGTGTTATTCTCTCGCATTGTTTATTTTATGTGTTTTAGAATTCGTATGCAAGTAATTTTTGTACGAGGTTAAAACCTACATTTGGTATCAGAGATGTTTTGGCTTCATGGGGATGCCTTTATTGCTGAGGGCTTTCGCTCGGGCCTGTGGTAGACCCTGTTTAGTGGGAGATCTGCGAGATCGATTCTAGTGGTGAAAGAAGATGGTGAGTAGTGGAAAGATAGAGATCGAGAAATTTAATGGTCAGAGTTTTGAGTTGTGGAAACTCAAGATGGAGGATCTATTGGTGGATAAATATCAGTGGATTGTGGTAGATCCGGGTACTAAACCAATGAGAGTGTCCAATGAAGAATGGAAAAAGTTGTATCGGAAGGCAAAGAGCACAATACAATTGTGTGTCTCAGATTTAGTATTGTTGAATGTATCAGGGGAAGCTACGGCAAAGGCTTTGTGGGACAAGTTAGGGACTTTGTACCAATATAAGTCTCTGGTGAATAAACTATTCCTACAGAAAAATCTGTATAACCTCAGGATGAAAGATGGAGACTCGGTGACAGAGCATCTGAACGTATTTAATACTATGGTGAGTCAGTTAGCATCTGTTGATATTAAAATTTTAGATGAAGATAAGTGCATCAGTTTGTTGTGTTCTCTACTAGATTCGTGGGATATTCTGGTTATTGCAATAGGTAGCAATGCAACTGCCTTGCAGTTTGATGAAATAGTCTCATCCTTGCTGATGGAGGAGATGAGACGGAAAAATATGGATAGCCAGAATGGTGATGCCTTGTCTGTACGAGGACAGTCCCAGAACAGAAACAAAAATAATTCATCGAGTGGGAGATATAAATCTAGAGGGAGATCTAAATCTCCAGGAAAACCTGTAAAGGTGGTGTGCTGGAAATGCGGAAAGGAAGGGCACTACAAAAGGGACTATAAATCTAAAGCTCCTAATAAAGGAAAGGGATCTGATGATGCTCCTTCTACAAAGGCAAAAAACACCTCAGATGAAGGTGTCGATGTGTACTTGGCTTCTTCAAGTACACATGTAGATCATGAGGCATGGTTGATTGACTCAAGTGCATCCTTTCACTTCACTCCCCATAGAGAGTGGTTCTGTGAGTATTAGATATATGATGGTGGTGTTGTCTTCTTGGGGGATGACAGGAAGGCAAGAATCGTTGGTCGTGGAAAAGTAAAGTTGAAGTTGCAAGGTGGAAGGGTTAGAACACTTCTGGGTGTTCTACATATTCTTGCATTAGCCATAAATCTGATTTCTATAAGAAAGCTGGATGATGCAGGTGTAAAAATAGTGTTCGATAATGATACCTGCAAGATGGTTTAGGGGGCACTGGTATTGATGCGGGGACTTCGAATTGGAACTTTGTACAAGCTGCAAGTTAGCACTGTTGTTGATGGGTGCAATAGTTCCGTGGTTCCTAAAAGTGGAGTAGAAAATCTAGTGGTCTCTGG
This sequence comes from Pinus tabuliformis, assembly GCA_031772625.1. Lineage (NCBI taxonomy): Eukaryota > Viridiplantae > Streptophyta > Pinopsida > Pinales > Pinaceae > Pinus > Pinus tabuliformis. Next base: position 324,577,886 of record CM062809.1, read on the forward strand.
AGAGAAGACCATGTTGTGGCATCAAAGGCTTGGACATACTGGAGAGAAGGGCCTTCAAATACTTCATGGTAAAGGTATGGTAGAAGGTATGAGTAATAGCTCTCTGGATTTTGATTTCTGTGAAAATTGTGTATATGGGAAGCAGAATCGGGTGAGTTTCCCCTCTGGTGGTAAGAGAGTGAAACAGATATTACAGCTTGTGCACAGTGATGTATTTGGACCTGTGAAGGTTCCATCACTGGGTAAGTCTATGTACTATGTATCATTTATAGCTGACTTCTCAAGGAATACATGGATATATTTCCTTAAGAATAAATCTGAAGTCTTTAACAGGTTTAAAGAATTTAAGGCTCTGGTGGAAAACCAAACAGAGAAGAAGATAAAGGTGTTGAGGACAGATAATAGTGGAGCATAAGGAATTTGAATAATTCTGTAAGAAGTGTGGTATAGCACGGCAGAAGACTACTCCATATACACCTTAGAAAAATGGAGTTGCATAAAGAATGAACAAAACATTGATGGAAAGGTCAAGAAGCATGCTCAATGGTGTCGGGTTAGGATAAGAATTCTGGGCAGAGGTGATGGAGACAACATGTTACCTGGTCAACAAATCACCTTCATCAGCATTGGAGCATAAGACTCCATAAGAGGTATGGACTGGTAAGAAAACCTCTCTTTCACATCTGAGGGTATTTGGATGTGATGCATATGTACATGTTCCAAAGGAGAAACAAACCAAGTTGGATAGTAAATATGAAAAGTGCATCTTTATTGGGTATAAGGATGGTTTAAAGGGTTATAAGCTTTGGAACCCAGTAATAAGGAAGGTTGTGTACAACCGAGATGTGGTGTTTAGAGAGGTGAAAGATGTTATTAAACATGAAGTCCAACCAAAGGAACCTGAGAAGATAGAGTTTGAGCTAAAGGAGGAAGAATCAGACTCTACAACAGAGGAGGAATCAAAATATGAAGAGCCAAAAACTCTGGTTGTGAGAAGATCAGTTCGAGAAAGAAGGCAGCGAGAAAGGTATAGTCCTTCTACTTTCTGTTCAAATTTTTCTTTATCTATTACTAATGATGATCCCAAAACTGTGAAGGAAGCAGTAGATTCAGAGGATGGAAAACTCTGAAAAGAGGCCATGGTTGATGAAATGGTATCTTTACACAAAAATGAGGCTTGGGATCTAGTGGATTTTCTGGCTGGAAGGAAACCCATTGGCAGCAAATGGGTGTTCAAGAAGAATACAAATGCAGAAGGAAAGGTGGAGAAATACAAAGATTAGTTAGTAGCAAAAGGTTATTCCCAAGTGTCAGGAATTGATTTTGGTGATATTTTTTCTCCTGTTGCCAAGGTAACTTCTATTAGATTACTTTTATCTATTGCTGCTGCTTTTGATTTTGAGGTAGAATAGACAGATGTGAAGACAACATTTCTTCATGGGGATCTGCAAGAGGAGATCTACATGAAGCAACCTAAAGGCTTTGCAGTGAAGGGTAATAAAGAATTGGTATGAAAGTTAAAGAAGTCTCTGTATGGGTTAAACAGTCACCAAGGATGTGGTATCAGAAATTTGATACATTTATACGGGGACTTGGCTTCGCCAGAAGCAAAGCAGATCACTGTGTGTATTTTAAATTAATTGGTGACTATGTTATTTATTTGGTCTTGTATGTGGATGATATTTTGCTGGTTGGAAATGGTAAAGAAATTATCCTGGATTTGAAGACCCAATTGTCCTCCAAATTCAACATGAAAGATCTTGGTGCTGCAAACTATATTTTGGGCATGGAAATTAAACGAGATCGGGCAAAGAGGAAGCTCTGGTTAAACCAGAGGAAGTATTTCGAGACAATATTGCAGAAATTTAATATGTAGGATAGTAAACCAGTGAAGGTTCCTATTCCTATTGGTGTAAAGTTATCTGTTGAAGAGTGTCCCAAGACACAAGAAGAGGAAGAGGAGATGTCCCATGTTCCATATGCAAGAGTAGTCGTTAGCCTGATGTATGCGATGGTCTGTACTAGACCAGACATTGCACATGTAGTGGGAGTATTGAGCAGCTTTATGTCAAAACCAGGAAAGGAACACTAGACAGCAGTGAAGCAGGTTTTCAGGTATTTGTGTGGCACTAGTGATTATGGTTTGTGCTACCAAGGAAGACCAGGATTGGAAAAACTTTTGGATATCCGTAACTTTGTTGATGCAGAATGGGTTGAAGATCTGGATCAGAGAAGATCCACAAGCGAGTATGTGTTTAACCTATTTGGATGTGTAGTCAGCTGGATGAGTAAGAAACAATTTATAGTGGCACTATCAACTACAGAGGCAAAATACATGGCAGGCACTCATGCAAGCAAGGAAGCAGTTTGTTTGCAGAGATTGTGTTCAAGTATGGGGTTAGTACAGGGAGCTATAAGGATAGATTGTGACAGCCAAAGTTCAATTTTCTTGGCAAAGAACCCTGCATATCATTCAAAGACAAAGCACATTGATGTTTAGTATCACTTTGTGAGGGATATGATAGAAGACAAAAAGGTGTTGCTGGTAAAGATGGACACTTCGAAGAATACTGTAGATGAATTGACAAAATCTGTAACCCCTGATAAGTTCTCTTTCTGCAGAGAAACAATGGGTGTTGTAGGGCTGGATAAATGACTAAGCTCTCTTGTGGCCCCCTATGGAAAGAAAACAACAAGTGGTAGAATGTTGGGTTGTGTTATATTCTTTCCACGGCTAGCCCACGTAGTTAACCGGGGGGCTAGAAGGGGGGCAGAGCCACCCCTTCATTGCACCGATTGCGTAGTGGGGGGAGTCACAAGGGGTTTAAGGGGTGCAGGTAACCCCACTCTATGGGGTCCGGGGTAGCGCCGCATAAAATTTTGGTTTTGGAACCTATGTTAGGTTGGGTGGACCCACCTATGGTTTTGTGCATTATTTTCGCACATGTTTTTGGACGTGGTGGTTTTTGGCCCATGGTTTTGGACGTGATGGTTTTAGCTCCATGGTATTGGATGCTTCGGCATGTATAAATATGTATTATAACATTGAAAGGAATATAATGAAAAACAAGATGGTGGTCCTAGTTTTGGGATCCAGGGGAAAATCTCTGTGTATATGTGTTTTATGTGTTATGCTCTCGCATTGTTTGTTTTATGTGTTTTAGAATTCCTATGCACGTAATTTCTGTATGGGGTTAACCCCTACAAACTAGTCAAGGCTTCGCAGTGCATTCAAGTGCTCAAAAAAGTGGAAAAAAACACCTAAGGATCATTGGTGCACTCCAAAGGGACAAATGATTATGCAATCAAGTCTTCAAGCCTTCACCATGCACTCATACACTCAAGGAGAAAGGGAGGGTGCACTATAGCACTCCAAAGGTATGAAGGATGATGCAATAAAGGCTTCAGGCCTTCGAGGTGTGCTCATGCTCTCAAGATCTAGGAGGGCACACTATTGTATGCCAAAAGGCCAAAGGAGGATCTTTTGTGTCTTCGTGATGCACTCATGTGCTCAAGGGAGGGTGCAGTTCTTCGTTGTGAAGATGTGCGTTGAAGAGGAAAACTTGATCATTTTGGTTGTAGTTTTTGAGACTGATCAGGCTTCGAGCTCAAGAAATTCACTCTACCTGTTGGAAGCTCAGAAACAAGTTTAAACAATAGGATTTGATGATTAAGATCAGGAGAATAAAAATCTACAAGGTTATATAATTGTTGTTGCATTCATAGTGGAATATGAAAATGTTGAAGAATGTGAAGAATTTATGCATGAAGCAACAAATTAACACTTGCAGCATGAAAATTGAACATAAATGCTAGAAATCGAATTGAAAAACCAAGAAACAATAGTAAGAAAAGAAAGAATGATAGTGAAATCGTGAAAAATATTTGACATGTAAAACTTACTTGTAGCTCTGGTTGATGAAAAGTTTCTTGACTCCCATCTATGCACCCAACTCAAATGGAAGGATTATGTAATTGCGTGATTATCTGAGTTGTTTTAAACAAGTTAACATGCAAAAATGATTCATGCATGAGCTCCAATTGTCGATGAGTCAAAGGATTAATTAAGAGAATTTAAGTGGGCTCCTATTTTCTAGGAGTGCTCCACATGCAACAAGGAGTGCACACTTTCTTGGCATGACGAAGTGTTCCCTATGAGGGAACACTCTCAAAACAAAAACTAGTTAAGGCTTTGCAGTGTGCTCAAGTAATAAAAAAAGTAGAAGAAAACACCTAAGGCACATTGGTGCACTCCAAAGGGACAAAGGATGATGTAATCAAGTCTTCAGGCCTTCACCATGCACTCATGCACTCAAGGAGAAATGGAGGGTGCAATATAGCAATCCAAAGGTATGAAGGATGATGCAATCAAGTCTTCAGGCCTTCGAGGTGTGCTCATGCTCTCAAGAACTAGGTGGGCACACTATCGCATGCCGAAGGGACAAAGGAAGACGCTTTGTGTCTTCGTGATGCGATCATGTGCTGAAGGGAGGGTGGAGTTCTTCGTGGTGAAGATATGTGTTAAAGAGGAAAACTTGATCATTCTGGCCGTAATTTTCAAGATTGGTTGGGCTTCGAGTTCAAGAAGTTCACTCTACATGTTGGAAGATCAGAAACAAGTTGAAACAACAGGATTTGATGATTAAGATGAGGAGAATAAAAATCTACATTGTTATATAATTTTTATTGCATTCATAGTGGAATATGAAAAGGTTGAAGAATGTGAAGAATTTCTACACATGATAACAAATTAACACTTGCAGCATGAAGATTAAGCATAAAATTCTAGAAATTGAATTGAAAAACCAAGAAATAATAGTAAGAAAAGCAAGAACGACAATGAAATCGTGAAAAATATTTGACATGCAAAACTTATTTGTAGCTCTGGTTGATGAAAATTTTCTTGATTCCCATCTATGCACTCGACTCAAATGGAAGGATTATGTAAATGAGTGATTAACTGAGTTGATTAAAATAAGTTAAAATGCAAAAATGATTCATGCATGAGTGCCACTTGTCCATGAGTCAAAGTATTACTTAAGAGAAGTTAAGTGGGCTCCTATTTTCTAGGAGTGCACCCACATGCAACAAGGAGTGTGAACTTGCTCGGTATGAAGGAGTGTACCCAAGGAGGGCACACTTCTTTAGCCTGAAGGAGTGTGCTCAAGTCGGGTGCATGTCTTCACCAACTTAGAGTGAGATTTTTATTTTCTGAGTGATTTTCTTGCTTTTATTTTCTTTTTTGTGCATTTCATTCTTTTTCGAGTGTGTGCATGGAAATAATGTAAGTTTGTAAGTCAAGAAATATCATGAGTTCACCTAACCATGGACTAACAAACTCAAATGCTTATAAAGGTTAAGTGACGACACTTAGGAAACATTACCTTAGGAGGATGTGACACTAGGAGAAAACAAATGAATAGCAAATCAAACAACATGATGACACAAAGGAGCTTGGAATGACAGTTGATGTAGGCTCCAAAACTGGCATAGGAAAAACTTTTGGAGGGTCATTGTCGCAGCGACACATATTGGTAATGGATTTAGCAGAGGCGGCAATGAGCTTATAATGTACAAAAATTTAATAAGAAAGACCAAATCTTGTTTTTCTTTTACATGTTGATGATGTGATCTTCATAGGAAATATGTCAGTAGAATTGTTCAAATCATTGATGAAATAATAATTTAAAATCACTAATTTTGTATACTAATATTTTTCCTTGGTATTGAATTCTAGAAGCTAAATTAGGTTGGTAGTGTGACGAATATTTTAAAAACTAGATTGAAAATGAATATAAATGGACAATCTAAGAGAGTGATTTTCATCTTCAACCCTTGTATCGTAGATGACAAACTCTTTCATCCTAAGGAGTTTTGGGCATTGACTAGGGCATAGTTTCATTATGAAGCTCATAAGAATTAGTTCTTACTATTTCATCCTAAGGTGTTCTAGGAATTGATTAAGTTCCAATTTCACTATGAGCTCCTGAGAATTAGTTATTATTTTAGAAATTCCATTTTCTTTTTAACACTAGTCAACACATAAAGATATTGTCGTTTTCTAATTTATCTTTAAATTTGGAAATAATAATTTTTTAATGTCATCTTTGTTCTACAAGATGACTTCCTCCTTTATCCCCAAAGTTTCAACCAAAACTCAACATCCTTATGTCATTCTCTCTCTTACTAAAGGTGAAGGTTTTGGCTAGAGTTAGAAGCAATTTTAGGAAACAACTTCGTTTCCATGTTGTACAAGTTCTTATACATAAGATGTTGTTGACGGTGTTGGAAGTCCACCAACACAGGGGGTATCCCCATTATGAAGTCCCAACTAGACCTCACATCCTTTGGAATAGGAGTCCCATTTGGATAATAGGCCTCACTACCATAACTTAGAAATTTTCCTTGGCTACAACAAACAACATAAGAGAGTATGCACACGACCTTTGAAACAAGTAAGTAAATCTACACCGTGAATCAAATTACAATGTATATCAAGTACTTTCATGGAAGGGAAATTAAGAGATAGAATCTAGAAGAAAAGTAATAGTATTATCCTAAAAGAGACACAAGAGAAAGGAAAGATTCATTAGTTAACTTACAAAATAGTTCACAATATAACAATGAACATGAAATCAAATCACAATGCAAATTCAACAAGATATATGCCAAAGTGAAAGAAATAGTTCATTTTCATTATTATGTATGAACTTAACATATACCACAAACATTAGAATAACAGTCTTACAACATCCATGATACATGCATAAAAGTGCACTAGCTCTTAGAGCTTCTGATTATTGCATGAAAGTTCCAAGATGCATTATTACAATGATGCAACACTAGCCCAAATAGTGGAACATTAAGTCACCACTTGATCCTTCAAATAATGATCTTCTCTCCTATGCCAAGCTAGAGAATCCAAGGTGAAAAGTCCTTTCTCTTGAGATATGAAGGTACAATTATAACAAATGAGGTGACTTTCCACCTCCCTTATGACTCTAAGCCCCCCTCATGACTCTTGAGCTTCCATGTGACTTTTCAAATTCCTATATGACCTTTGAGCTTCTTCACGAATCTGTGACTTTAAATAGACTTTTCACATTCCATGTGTGACCCTTGGGCTTCCACACATTTTACATTTTCTCATTTTTTTGAAAATACAATATTACATCCCGCAAATTGTGGTAAAACACATTGAAAACATTTGACTCTTGCGGTGACATTTTGAGAAGCCATGACTTGGCGATAGTGAGATAAGACTTCATTGTATCAATGCCAAGATTTTCTCTTTTCTGATATGACTTCAAATTCTTCATGATATATCTTTGGTTGTACTTAATATTCACCCTCCAAAGGGTCTATATAAGTATTGAAACTTTCCAAGTCAACATGATTTTCCATATATTTGTCTTAGCCCAAGATTCATGTACTATTATATGATAAAATATATGTGTCTCATCTCATCAAGTGTCTTTCTTGTAGACTCTCCTTGCTAACCTCCTTGACATCATATTGACATGGTAAAATTATACCACCCATAAATGAAATTCACTCATGACGAGACAACATCAGTCCCATAATCACTTATTCTAGTTGTGTTTGTGCCTGTAACATACTAAATGCGATGGGACAATGTGTAAGGGCTTGACAGAAAGGGTCTAGGAATTTTGAAGCTGAGCACAACTAGGACCAAGGAATGACCATGTTGTCTACTGGAACTGCATAATGTGCAATAAGGGAAATTTCATCAATGTTTTGCACAATGAGCAAGTCCAAGTGACAAGGGTGATAGGATTTCTCACTGGGATGTGCAGTGTGCAGTGCTTGAGGAATAGGAAGCAGGGATTGCATAGTTGAGCTCTTCAAGGACTAAGGGATGACCTTATTGTCCACTAAAATTATGTAATTCAAAATTAAGGCAAAGAAAGATAGGGCATTGCACAATAGGCAGGTTCAGTTAGAAATATTGGCAACACTCGACACTATAACTGTGCAATGCATGGTGGCTGAGGAGAATATTACCAGATTGGGTAGTTGAGCACTACAATGACATATATATGGACCTACTATCTGCTAGACCTATGCAAAGCATAATAGAGGCACATTTCGTAAAGGGATTGTGCAGAGGGTTGATGTAAGTAGTAGAAGGTTAGGTCACTATACATTGGAGATTCTCACTAGACAATGAAAGGAAGAGAGCATTTTTATTTTGCTGTTTGTCATTGTAAGGAGACAGAGAATTCCTTATTGTCAACTAGAAGTGATCAATGTGAAATAAAGATAAAAATGATCTAGGCTTTTTGCAATGAGGAAGTACTAGCAACGAGGTTTCTATTACTATTCTATGTAAGTGTTTAATGAGCAATAATGGGAGTTGTCCTCAAGAAATGCTTAGTGCAAATGTCTAGGAGGTAAGGGTTTCATCACTGAAGCTTATGAATGTGAAATTATCATCACCTGGTGGAGGGTTAGTTCTTTTATAACTTGTGCCCGGGGGGGACCAAGAAGAGCTCCAAAATGGCTTTGTGTGGGATCAATGGAACGAGAGAGAGAAATACATACAAACAAGTCCACAACAGAGATCACACACATGTATACCATCAAATACAAGGTAAAAAAATTTACAATAGCCAAGATAAGCATGGATACCTTCAAAAGACAATAAAGTGACACTTGTTTATGAGTGCAACAGTTAAAACGTAATATTGCGACACTTGAAATACAAGTGACGACATAAGTGTCGATTGTAATCAAATGGTTCTCTAAGCCATGGAAAAGTGTCCAACACATATTCCATTGACAGCTAACATCAAATAGTGCAAGAGAATGCGTTGGAGCTACCTCTAGGAGGTTCCCCATAGTGCTCTTAAGATGTGTGAGAAAAAAAAAAGCAGGACATGCAAGAGTAATGCGACACATGCAAACAAAAAGAAAACACAAGAAACACATGTGTTAATGAAAGTAGGGAAATGTAACACTTGGGAATAGATGATGCATGTAAGAGCAAGAGAAAGAAAAAGTAACACTTGGAAGAGAAAAAGTGACAGTTGAGAACCTCACCCAGAAGATGAGGCATTTATGACCACAAGTGAGAGAATGATCCTTGTAATCTAAAGTGCCCAAAGCTCAAAATAAAAGATGAATGTGAAAATGAGTTATATATTAGACTCTTTATATATCAGGAGAGTAGAAATGTAGTTATATTTAGATTTTATGAGTGTTCTTAGTGCATCTCGAGAAACTATTGAAAATAGCAACAAGAAATGCTAAAAATAGAAATGCTATAAATAACATTGCTATAAATAGTATTTCAGGTACTAGCGTTGAAAATAGCAACAAGGAATGATAAAATAGAAATGCTAAAAATAGCATTGTTATAAATAGCATTTCAATATAGATTCCAATTTTAATTAGTCCTTGAATTAAAATTGAGAATTAAAATTCGAATTTAGTCTCACTAGTTGTTTGAAAAATAATTAATTAATTCATCTTGAGTTAAGTAGTTGGAGAAAATCAAACATGAAGTCTATGTGAAGACATGCAACAAGTGTCCCTTTAATTGAGGAAGTTATCCCTTAATTAAGGAGATCTGGATGAGTTGCACTTTGGGTTGTAATTAGTTAGCTTAGTTAACTGAGTTAAGTCTAGTTAGATTAGTTCCAACAGTTTGTGGAACTGATTGTGAGTTCAGTTAGTCAATGCATGCATGCATGCAACTAGTGTACTTAAGATAACTGAATATTATCTCATCAATAACTCATGCATGTTAATTCAGACAGAGACCCAGTTGAGATTAAAGGAAGGGACAATGTACTATCAATTGGAGGAATTTTCCTATATAGGGAACTCATCCATGCATAAGGAATCAACTCCTTCATGATTGCATAGTTATTTCAGAGGTCAGAGCAGTGTGTGAGGTGAGAATCACATAGGTGGCAGATGGAGGACCCAGGAGAAACTGTGCAAGGAAATAGGAGGCTTGGAGGACTAAAGGAAGGCATATGTGTTGTCTATTCTGTCTATGAGCAGCAATGAGGGATTGTACTGAGAGCTTGATAGCTTGAGAGCTAAAGCTTTGTGTAATCCTAAGATATTTCCATTTGTATGATAATACAAATAGTGGGGGTTTTTGGTTGAGGCTTTCCCCAGAGTATTATTTTGTGTTTCATGTGTGATTGAATCTTCTTCTCTATTATATGTGTAATATTTGATCTTGCTCAAAATCAATTAATCTTCTGCAAGTTTGTTTGTAGAAGTAGATCAAGTATTTTTCTTTAGTTACATTGCATTATCAGGTGATCTACATGATAATTTCTACAGAAACTAGGAGTCAAGATTGAATTGACTATCATTAAGAGATGTGACAATACTGAATTGAAGAAGTAAATTCTCACTATCAAAATAGAGTGCGCAATAACTATCTATAGGGGATTCCCTTACACTGAAACTGAAAAACGTGTGATCACTATCGTATGGAACTACACAATAAGTTGTTCATAAGCACAATGACTAACTTAGGGAACTGCGTAGTCACTATCTTTAGGAATTGCACAGTCACTAACACTGAGGACTACACAATTATTGTGGCTAAGAGTTATGTAGTCAGTATCATTAGTAACTACATAGTCAATGGTACCAAGAGATGCGCAATCATCCCTAATAGAGAGCGTGCTTAATGTATCTTGGGATGTGTGTTTATGAAGACATTAAGAGCTAAGCATGTGTGAATAAGTAGTTTGACACTTAGGATTCCCACAAGAAGACTTGAACGCTCTGACAACATGTCTGAGAATGAAATTCATGGCTTGAAACAAAGGATGGCATAATCATAAGGAGGCTCCAAAATTTGGATGTAGGTAAAATTTTGAAGGGTGTTTGTTGCAAAACAACACTTGGAGACACACTAGAAGAACTCTAACTTCTCTATTTAGGTCTAAAACTAAGCACAAGGTCTAGCCTTATAGAATTATTATCTCATCCTCTTGATCACTCTAGCTTCCTTACTTATCCTGATTACATATGTAGTCTCTTCTATTCCCCTTTTCATCTCAACACATTTCACAAGACTAGTCAATATTCAATTGTTTCAATTAGGGTGTAGGAGTATATGGGTTTCACAAGTTTAATATGTTCACAGTTTTATTATCATCTTTGAGGTTTCTTTGCTGCCAACAAGAATGTTTCATACCTCGGCAGAGTCACTTCTAGGAATCATAAGTATTTCTTCATTGCTAGCAAGCTTATTTAGTATGCTAGCGAAGTTTCTTCCTTCACCTCTCTACGTAGGAAGCTTTTCTCTTCTTTCATCCGTTATTTATTTTATTACTTTATGCTCATTGGCATTTTATTGAAATTTATTTTTCCAAGGGTAGAAGAGGGATATCGACTTATTTAACAAGTAAGATAGGTTGTTCCTTGTTTTGTAGAGACTCTTTTATATACACCCTTGAAATTAGTATTCTCTCTTAAGATTTTCCACATTTCCCTTCTCTACTTGATCGAGTCAACACATTAAAACCAATCAATAAAAAATTTGATTCAAGGAAAAAAGATCCTATTATAGATATGAGCATTGTAGATCCACTTGAGATTTCATTTAGAATGAAACATATTTCCTGTACATTCACCATTGGCCATAAAACATATTTGGGCCCAAACAAAGGAGTAGACCAAAGATAAGCTAAGAATTCCCAGTTTTCATTTTTTTCCCTTCCAAAGTTTTGCCACATTAACATAACTCCAAGCAAGACAGCTTTCATACATAGTCTTATTAAAACAAAATGTGAGCAAAGAAAAAAAAGAAAACATAAAAAAAAGGCTAGTAAAAAGGATGCAGAAAACAAAATTGAAATGAGGGAGTGAATGAAAAAGTAACTAAAATGCAACTAAGAAAAAGAGCAAAACTAAACCTAAATCCTAGTCTATCGAAACTAAAAGGTCATGATCATGTGAAATCAAATTTCCGATGAAGCTAGGAAAGTTTCTCTTGACTTGCAAATAGAAAGATCTAAAAATAATAGAACCATTATGAAACAATGTGCAAAGATAAAGATGTTTACCAGAAAAATTTGCACAACAAATTGAAGGTCTTGTCTGCAAAAAGAAAAATGTGCTATAAGGAGTTTCTTTATCCAACCTATATATTTACCTTTATGAAAGGATCTTGAAAATACATGTTCATCCATATGTTCATTAAGCTCAAGATAAAATTGGAACTTATGATTAACAACAAATCTTGCAAGGTACAACTCTTCCAACCAGTCAACGATTAGATCTTGATACTGAAAACAACTAGTTTGAAAAGATTGAAATTCTTGTAGAGATAAGAAATTAATAAATTCATTAGCCCTATGAGGAGAATCTCTTAAGAAAGAGTAAACCTGATATTTTTAGGAACTTCGTCAAGGTCATGACGACCTAACATAACCATTAACAAAAAATGAAGTGCCTCAATTTCTTGACAATTATCCAAACAATAAGATAATGAATCATAAAAATTCATGAGTTTGATGAAATCAACATATTTAAGCCAACAACTATCATCAGATAGACTAGTGGGAAAATAATTAATAAGATGAAAGTTGTTAGTATGTCAATAAGATCTATATGTTAGCATATGAAATCCTCTATCATCCAAAGATAAAGATGGATTGATTTGCGAGGTTTTATAAATACTATGTACATTCGTGTGAGATATGCATTCTAGACCTTATTTTAATGCAAGGGATTTGCGAGAATCAATAACTCTATATTGAGGATTAAGAATATTAACTTGAAAATGATGAAAATACTTCAAGAGTGATCTTAGGTCCAGCGAATAAATGTTTAGAAAATAATTATGTGAGATAATTCTAATCTAACCTAGTTCAAAGATACTATTAGGATTGGAATAACCTAAGATAACCATTAGTTTAAGCTGAAGTTCCTCGACTTCCTAACAAGAATATGAACTTTTAATTTTCAGATGATTGAATTTTGAAAGCATGATCAAGTTAGCATTTGTGTGAAGAAATCTAACATCAATTTTTTTAGCAAGATCATTAAAAATTAGATGGAAGCTATTAGAATCAATATTTTCATCAGTCATCATCATCAAACATATTACACAATAAAAGATCGATTACTAAATTACTTTCTTATTCTTTTCACACAAGCTCGCCACCTTGTGTCGCTTTGAATCTTGCTCACCAAATGGTGGATCCAGAGAGCATAGTACATTTTCTCCATTTTTTGATTCATTACATGTGTCAAGGGATAAAGGAGGGTGATAAGAATAAATTTGGGTAAGACATTATTTTATGATAATGTCATATTGCAGATCAAAAACTTTCATATTCGAGTTTGCTTGAGAAATCAAGAAACTAGCAGATTTGTTTGGGCGCTCATCACCATGTATATCAATGGACTCATTATGATCATGATGATGGTTTCCTAAGCCTCAATTTTGATCAAGGGATTTATTTCTACTTGAATGATTACTAGGATCGCAAGATTCTTGATCAACTAAAAATGTGGAAGGATCACCTAAACATAAAGGGATTTGAAAAACAGAAGTAATATCTAATGAATCTTCATCCTTTTCCTCCTTTACTTGTGAAATGTATCCAAATTGTATCTGATAATCACTTGAACCAACCAATTGAGAATCGAGAGTATCTAGAGAAAATGGTGATGGAGTCAGTTGACCAAGTGAATCAAGTAATAGGGAGCCATGAGGTGTAAATGATAAAGGTTCAAAGATATCCCTTGAAGAAGTGATATTTTAAATTATATTTAAGATTAGTATTATGCACGTTAATGTCATCTTGGGAAACTAAGGGATCAACCTTTACCTTAGGCTTTATGAATGTGTGAAAGAATTCAAAGATCCACTGGATGGGAAGGAAATGAGGGAAGAATAATTGGACCAATAATTTGAATTTTAAGTTTCTCAAATTGAAAATTAGCACATGAGTTTAATCTATTTGATAAACTAAAATCAGGAGGATAAGGAACAAAAGGAACATTTGATTCCTCCTCTGATATTTAAGGTGCCTCATGACTAAGATGAGTTTTGAAAACAAAACTTGGAGTGAGGATTAAAGATGATTTAGATTCAAATTGTTCAATAGAGTCCTGAACAAATACTAGAACTTTTCACTCACGAAATCCCAATCCACATCTTCCTTGGGAAACTCATAGAAAATTTGAAGAAACCAATGAAGAAAATTTTCTAACAATTTATCAAATTCCATTCTAAGTCGATTAGCCCTTATATAAACTTCTTGATAACTGTACTTCTCGAAAGCTTTAAAAATCTCCTTGAAAAGTTGTTCGAATGAATGTATAAAAACATCTGGCAAGGTTTGACACCACCACTTAGCACGATATTCAAATGTGAGGATGAATAATATATAAGCAACATCTTCATAATCAATTTCATGAAAATTACAAAACTTAAAAACTGAAGTGTATGATTAGCTATAGATGTTCCATCCTCTCCATTGAACCTCAAATGTGACAAGTCATGAATTAATTTCATGGGGACTCTAATATTTCCACTTGTGGTGAAACACCTTGGGATTATTATGTGGGAAGAATCCATTTAAGATGAGATATTCGAAACAGACTTCGTGGGCTTAGCTTGTCATCTAGCCCTCCTTCTAGAGCCAATTGTTGATGGTGTTGAAAGTCTGCGAAAAGAGGGCGTCTCCCTGGTATGAAGTCCCAACTTGACCTCGCACCATTTGAAGTAGGATCTCCTTCTGGATAATAGGCCCAAACACCATAACTTAGATATTTTCCTTGGTTGCGACAAACAACATAAGAGAGTATGCACAGAACCTTTGAAACAAGCAAGTTGACACTATGAAGAATACAATTGCAATGTATATAAGGTACTTTCATGGAAGAGAAAGAAAGATTGAGCCTCTGGAAGAAAATTAATAGTATTATTCTAAAAGAGACAAATAAGAGCAATGAAATATTTGTTAGTTAACCTGCATAATAGTTCACAAGATAAAAATTATCATGAAAGAAAATAACAATGCACATTCAACAAGATATATACCAAATCCAATGAAATAGTTCAATTTCTTTAGTATGTGTGAATGTAACATATACTGAAAACATTAAAAGAATTATCTTACAACATCCATGATACATGAACGAAAGTGCCTTGGCTATGGGAGCTTATAGATATTAAGTGAAAGTTCCAAGATACACAATTACAATGATGCAACACTAGCCCCAATAATGGAACATTAAGTCATCACTTTCTCCTCCAAAGAATGATCTTCTCTCTTATTCCAAGCTAGAGAATCCAAGGTGAAAATTCCTTTTTCTTGAGCTATTAGGGTGTATTTATAACAAATTAAGTGACTCCCCACCTCCCTTGTGACTCTAGGCCTCTCTCATGTTAGAAAATAAAAAAGGAAGAAATATTTTCTTATGTTGACAAGTAATTGTGATGTCCTTGTATTCTTATTAAGTTTCTATATGTTTTTTTTAATCTTCTTCTCATCAAGAAATCATCAAATCCAAACATAAATACCAATGAAACAAGATATAGGCACTCATCCAGGTCTAAAACCCCTAAGAAGGGGAAACCCCAACCAAACTCTTCCACTGATAGATTCAAATCAAATTGAGACAAACCAAGACCTTAGACTAGACCAAAAGACCTTCCTCACTCCACCAAGTCAGCCTTTTGGAATGATTATGAAACTTCAGTAGCCTTATTCAAGTTAAACAACTTCAACCCATCTACAACCTATAATTTTGGCCCTCCAGCTTCTAGAATTTCAACACTACTACAGATTTTAAATTTTCGGCCTTCTTGCAACCTAGAGAATTTGTACATGTGGAAATAGAGATAATTTTTGCTTCATTTTAGCTTGGAAAATATCTCCTTCTTATTTGCTGGGATCTTCTCCTTATACTGGGTATTTTGCTCCATTTTTCTCCTCATGCAATTACAGATAAAACTTGCTTGAGTGTGTCCAAATGAGGTCGAGTAGCTTCCAATATATAGTCTTTATGGGTGGTTGAATTCCCCCAATGAGGTCGACTTGTCTTATTTGAGGCTGAATTGGTGGAGGAGGCCTAATTGACTTAATATGCATCAAAATAATTTTCTTTCTTGATAGATAAACCCCAAGAAGGGTCTATTACATGATGACAAGGACTACGAATCAAGACATAAACCCTAGAAGACTACAATGAAGGCTTTAACCTAAAATAAAATAATAAAGCATGAAACCCATTCTTATAAATAACTTTTATTTCATAATAATTTTTTTTCTTTTTATTTATTTTGACAAATACATTACATCATGCCTCAAATATAATCATGAAGATCGCCACTAGTTACATCCTTCAATACTCCCTCTTAACTAGGGATGTATTCATAATAGGTACATGGATGAACTCAAAATGATATGTTTCTATGAAGTGTCACAACACATGAAGTGCCAAATATTAGATACTTGACCAAGGTATCTAACTAGTTGGACTAAGGTGTGTTCCAAGTTTTATCCACTCTAAGTACCATTTGGCTTTAGCTCTAACAACAACCCATGGATTTAGGTATCATATCCAAGGTCGGAGCTCCATAAGACCAATGATACCCTCCCTACTTCAGGATCTTGACATCATCACAGGCCAAAAAAATGTCCTCAAAATCAACTTGTCGCCCCATGATGCTTCACCTCTCCCTATAAACTAAATTAGATATATCCACCTGTCCAAGCATGCCTCAAAATGTTTCAACCTTCTTATGGAGAGATCTTGCACAATCACAACCCTATATATATATATATATATATATATATATATATATATATATATATATATATATATATATATATATATATAACACATCTTTGGGGTCATAATCATTCTAATGCTTTCTAGATCATCATCATAATCTCCAAACACATCACTTCATAAACTTTCTCCATAACTTCTTCAACAACACCAACTCAACCTTATTACTTCTCAACACAACCAAGTCTTTGTTTGTAACTTCATAAATCAAGAACATCCATCTGTATTTTTTTTTCATTCTTTCTTCAAGGTTTGCACTATAGCTCTCATAATATGCCCTCCCTCTCAACTAGGGAGATGTACCCTTTCTTTATATCGAAGCTACTTTTTTATAATATAAACCTCTTTCTTTCAGTTACATGAGCTCTTTTATTTGTATCATATCATTAAAATAAATTCAACCTTTCAAAGCTTCATTACTTTAGAACCATTATTATTTCTATGGTAACAAGGTCATTTTTCCATATTTAATATCATCAACATTCTTATAGTTCCCTATTTCCATCATGTTCAAAATTATCATCAAGTCATCAACAAGTACGAGGTATGTGAACATCTTCAAAACATCTTGAAGACTGTATACCTGCAATTCTTCAAAAACAAGGGTAACCAAGCATAAATATATACGATAATGAAGCTGAACTTTTATCAAAATAAGGTTAGCATGATATTATCAAATCAAACAATCTTTAGACATCTAAAATCTAAACCTAGTTAGGTTTATAATCAACAAGAGTTTCATATTTTATATTCTAGACTTCAAAAAAAATTCTAGGGTTTTGTTACGAACCCTAGATTCCATCAACAAGACTTAAATTCTTATATATCAACAACTAAATCAAGTTAAAAATCCTAATCATAACATTTTTCAATATTATTCTTCTTTATAATTTCATGTTGAACTCTACTAGGGTTTTTCATAAACCCTAGATTTCATGAAACTAAATCATGGACGTCAATAATCAAGATAGTGTTCTATCATTTCATATCCTTAGAAACAAATATATTAATCTATTACTAGGGTTTTTTTTGTGAACCCTAGATACAAACATACAACTTCAAAATTAGATATACAACTATTCTGGCCAGGCTAGGGTTTCAAACATACACCTAGGGTTTTATTCCTAGGATCTTATATTGACTACACCAAGGGTTTTATCATAAACCCTAACTTATCAAACCCAATTAATCAAGGGTTTCATCATGTAAATTGGACATCAACTATAGAACTTAAAAGGTTAGTCTTTCATCAAATTATTACTAAAACCCTAAACATCAAGAGATTAGGAACTCATCATGAATTATAAACAATATCAACAAACCCTAAGTAGACTAGTGTTTCATACCCTAAGCTTTAAAAGGCTAGGGTTTTACAGTGAACCCTAAAGGTTAGGGTTTCACCAAAAAGAACATAATGGAAAAATATAGTATGATAAGGGTATATTCAATCTAGTCGTTAATCACCCTAACAAGAATATCTACGTTTTAAAACGCTAGACATGAGAGAGTTAATCATATAAATAAAATTTCAAATAAAGAATAACCATACCTTCTTATGTGAAGAATATTTGCAACAAATCAAATCAAACATAACTTGATTTGTTCTTTAACAAACCTTGTAGAGTTTCTTTAACAATCTTACTTTCATAATACAAGTCTTTCTTTGAATTTTCCTCTGTAATCCATGTGTATTCCTGCAAGCTTTCCTACCAAGGAAAATACAAACAAAGGATTATGAGTATGCAATACAAACAAATCTAGATCAATGGAGGAAATAAAACATGAAAGAGGAAACAAATAACATGATACTTATCTTTGGTAAAATGGTGAAGGCTCCCTCTTAGTTCAATCTTTCTGATGGATACCTAAAACTTATCAAAGAATTCTAACAAAACATATTATATATATGAATTCTAGAAATTAAAACATAAAATAAAACTATACAAACCAATAGTCTAGAAGGATATGCAAGAAAAGACTTAATGCTATAATTATTTAACTTACGATTCTTCATCTTTGTTCTTATTTGGTGGAGCTTCATCAACAACTGTTGCATGTTCTCTTTCTCTTTTCTTGTTCACATTTTTAGGATTTTCTGGAAATTTGATTCTTATAATGTCCCATCTTATGAAAATGATAGCATTCTAATTTATGTTATAAATTAATTAATTGAGAAATGAATTAATACAAAAAAATTGCAGAAACAAAAAATATAGAAACACATAAAACAAGAGCGACACATATATACGTGGTTCATCCAATTTGGGTTATGTCAATAGAGAAACAAGCAATCCTTCCTTTTATATTATCCAGAAAAAGGAAGAGATACAACCTACAACACATCTGCAGTAATTTCCTCTTTTCTCTCACACAACCTCCTCTCTCTCACTCAAAATAATCATACATAACCGTAATACAATTCCCTCATATAAACTGAGGGACCTTTCCTTCTAGGGAAAAAACCCTAAATTAACATAACTTCTACTGTTAGATCATCTGCCTAATGAACAACCCAGATTGAATGCAAAATTACAATATTTTACAAGGAAAAATTTCATATATTTTAAGCTTCAGGGGCGTTTCCCCCAAACCCCCATCAGGGGGCGAACATAAAAGTCAACTTTGACCCCCCTGGATGCCCCTAATGATGATTAAACAAGCAGAGTTTCCACCCCATTAGGAACAAAAATCCAACACAACTAAAAAAAAACCTCTGAACAATCAGGAAGATAATTAGGCTCTACACCCAACACTTTCAATAGGGCAATGATCTGAATTGGGGAAAATTAGTAATGTTATGTTAATTCCCCTCATCAAAATATAAAAATTTTCTTGAGGATGTACTCCAAAATAGCAAGTAAAAGCATGAATTTTATGTGTTTTTGCTTAAGATAGTTTCATGGAGAAAACTTAAAACATGAAACCAAAATACTAAATGGAAGCATGCATCAAACAATAATACACCATCCATTGATAAAGGAGTTCACCCCTCTTGGGCTACATCTCCATGGATCAGCTCTAAAGGCATGACCTCTTCTCATTATGCTCAAAGTTCTTCAAATAATGAGTACATAAATGTGTTGACAAAAAAGTTTCCCCATCAAGGAAACATTCTTCTACAAATAATTCTCACTCTGAACATATGAAAACCTATAGTTAGTCATGAAACAATCAACAAGCTAAGGGATCTCAAATAAAGACCCCATACTCTAACTTCTAAGAGCATAAACAAGTACAATAATCCACTTGAAGTACTTAACAAGTCTCTTTCTCCATACACGTATAGAGAAAAGAAGAAATACAACTACATCACTATTGTAATGGATGCTACAGAAGACATATGGAGGCTAAAATACCCCTACAAGGTTATCTCCATCTTGGAACTCCTCCATAAACTGAATCAACACTCTGGTTGACCAGGGCACCCATAGGCTTCACTTTGCAAAAAGCCTATCCAGAAGTGTTCCTTTGACTTTGAAACCTATTCCAATGAGTTTAGAATGCCCAAAAATGGTTATCTAACCTCTTTTTGCATCCAATTGGGACAAAAACTTCCTTAGTTATGACTTCTGTCAGTCTCCCCACAATGTCCTCCTATAAATCTGGCTTACTGCCAGGTAATTTCATTATATGCAGTCTAAACTAGTAGTTCCAACGAAATCTGTGGTTCTGCCATCAAACTCACCTGTCTTACAGTTAAGGCTGAGTGATCACATGTGGAGTGGAGGGTCTGACGGTTAAGACTATGGTTCTGATATCTGTCGGCCATCGCAATTGGTCTTTGCCAGGAGTAATCCTTACCACAAGACATAATGCATGAAAACATTTGAACTAGCACCATAACAGACCCATTGGGATTATTAAATGTAGTTCTGGATAGATATCATGTCCGTAGCGTCCCTCTCATCGAAATCGGCATTATCAAATCAGGACTTAATCCACACTTGGATCGAGGTCGATAACCTGTGGCCGATGTGATTGTGATATGTGATCGCATTGCATCACAACTCCATACCCTGTTGGGGCCAGGGGAAATTCTTGTCACTGATGCGAGTGCGATATGCGGTCGCATTGCATCGCAAGCCTTTCGTTGCCGATACCTGATCTATTCCCTTTCTCCAATATGCGATTGTGATTAGGCCGCATCACAACTTCGGTCAGTATCACGTCACATCCCTTCCTTTGCCGGGGGCTGATTCTTACCTGATTCACCTTGTTGCTACAGTATGCGATTTGTGAGGGCCAATGGTGGGCTGCCACTTGGTGCCTCCTGATTGGATAGGACCTTTTCCATGTCATCCAATCCTGCCATGTCATCAAGTCAACCTTGAACTTTGACCGGCTCTAACTTCTGCATATGATCTCGGATTTGAGTGTCATTCGCACCATTGGATTCAGAATGATGTGCTCTTTAGTCTAAAGCTAACTTTATCAAAATTCTGAGATTTTGAAATTTTGACAAATTTTGAGCTCCTGAACACTCTTCCCCACTAAAAATATTTTGGTCTCCAAAAGAATTAAATAATCTGCAACTACTCCGTACTTGTTTGCACTACAAGTATCCTTTATGTAATCCTTCCTTCTCCTTCAAATTTTCTCTTCGGAGCCATAAGCGATGAACTGACACATGCATCCCCTGCAATCCTGTAGTACAATATCTTGAAAATTACATGTTTCACTATGTGACACAAAGATTCAAATTTTATGTTCTTCTCGAACTATCTATGTCACTATGGCCATCCACAACAACATCCTTACTAAGAAAAATTCCAAGAAGATTATCTGCAAAATCCTTATCAAGGATAATATCCTAAAAGACTTTGTCAAATGAACCCAAAACAAGCTTCACATAGTGAACACTCGTATAACTCAAGTGCTACACACATTTGGAACATACTAAGTGCTACTACTACTCATAAAACAGTCTTAAAATGCTTTTTACAAAATGGAATGAAATTGACTCCCAAATTTCTCCATTCAAATTGACTATCAACAACCAAACTAACATTATAAAGCTTAAAGAAAAACACTATTGCATATAAGTGATTTATTTCTGAACATCACTTTTACGAATTACCCGACTATGGGGCTATGCAACTAGTGCAAAACAGATATTTACAGACTCCAGCTAGACAAATCATCTGCCCATTTCTTACCCAACCAGGTGAATGAACCCTCTATTTGGAATTTCTCTTCTTCTGAAGCTGCTTCAGGGATGGTCGCATCTTGCACCACTTTTTCTGTTATCGCTTCCTCTTCTGGTGCTTGCATGATTTTCTTGCCCTTACCAGGATGAAGATGTGGAAACAATTTCCAACACTTCTTGACTCAATGCCCACTCATATTGCAGTTAGTCCAGAAATTCTTTTGAACTCCTCTCAGGTCACTTGCCTTTATCTTTGGATGGGATTTTATCCTTTCAGTCTCAATTCCAATATACATAGACATCTAGTCGATGATTGCTTTCCTCTTATCACACTTATCTACACAATGGTTAGATGAAAGGCAAAAGGTGCATGGAAACATTTTTCTTAACACATTATTCAAATCCGTGTTTTGTTTTCCACCATGAAAAGAATTTGATTTGACAACATTCGAATTAACAATATTCAAATTATTAGCATTCGAATGAACAAACCTATTATACCTTTGTTTGTTGTTCTTTGGTTTATGCTTCTTGCGTGAGGAACTCACGTGGCTAGAAGAATTGTGCTTCCCTTCTTCTTCAACGTTCTCATCTCTCTTTGGGGGCGTTCTCCCCTTCAAATCCTCCTTACGCTTGAGGAACCACGTGGGAACTAGTTCTGGGTGAAAACTCCAACATGTTGCCTCCTCTTGTCCTCC
The DNA here is from genome assembly GCA_031772625.1 of Pinus tabuliformis. Taxonomy (NCBI): domain Eukaryota; kingdom Viridiplantae; phylum Streptophyta; class Pinopsida; order Pinales; family Pinaceae; genus Pinus; species Pinus tabuliformis. The sequence continues at coordinate 324,600,539 of CM062809.1, forward strand.
CTTATGACCATAGGAACATGTGACCCATGAATCATCACTAGAAGATTATTCTTCTTTGGCGACATAGCCTTAGCCTTCATACTTATGCCTCTCTTTAGCTGCCATTGGATTTTTAATGCCCTGCTAGTTTATGTCAAGGCCTCCTCCCTTTTAACCCATCTTGGTCAAGAGTTTGAATCCAATTCCTTTACTATGTTTTGCAAAGGCCGCAAATAAATTTACATCAATACTTTCACATAAGGAAGAAGCATGTAAATTCTTACCATTTGATGCATCCTTTGATTAGCATACGAAGATGCTTTTGAATTCCCTTTTAATTCAAGATGTGTCCTATTGGACTCTTCAGCTATCTACTTTCAGCTCCTCAAATTTGGGTGTTGATTGAACCTCATTTTCCACATCATGTGCACAGAAGGTACAAACTTGTCCATTTTCCTTCTCTAAAGGACTTTCTACACTAGCATCTTTCATAATAGTTGTAGAAAAACATGAAGATTATGGAGAATATGGTGGTTTATCACCATTCTTGTTACCTTCTTCCCTTGGAGAACATTCTCCTCTTGGAGGTATAAATACTTCACCTTGCAAATTGGTATTATTCTCTTCATAAAGGACTTCCACCATTTTTGTCATGTCTAAGAAAGCCTTTCTAAAATCCTTCACATCCTCTAACATTCTCGTAGGCTCTCCTCCTTGGGACATGCTTTTGTTGAAGCTTATACTACAATTTGAGATAGAACTTGGTGGTATAGTTTGAAACAATTTTGCTCTCCTTTCCAAAACCTTCTCCTCAACAAGCTTAAAAACACATTTACTTGCAAACAATAGACAATTCTTCCTTGCACAAAGAAAAACCATAGCTCTGATACCAACCTTATCTCAATTGGGGCAGATTAGTAATGCTATGCTAATTCCTCTCATTAGAATATAAAAATTTGCTTGAGGTTGTACTCCAAAATAGCAAGTAAAACAATGATTTTTACATTTTTTTGCTTAAGATAGTTTCGTGGAGAAAATTAAAACATGAAACCAAAACACTAAATCGAAGCATGCATCAAACAATAATACAGCATCAATTAATAAAGGAGTTCAACCCTCCTGGGCTACATCTCCTCAGATCAGCTCTAAAGGCATGGCCCCTTCTCATTATGCTCAAAATTATTTAGATAAAGAGTACATAAATGTGCTAACAAAAAGAGTGGATAGTTTCCCCATCAAGGAAACATTATTCTGCAAAATATTCTCACTCTAAACATATGACAACCTATAGTTAGTTATGAAACAATCATCAGGCTAAGGGCTCTCAAATCAAGACCCAATGCTCTAACTTCCAAGAGAGTAAACAAGTACAATAATCCACTTGAAGTACTTAACAAGTGTCTTTATCCATACACATATAGAGCAAAGAAGAAATACAACTACAACACTACTGTAATGGCTGCTACAAAAGACATATGGACGCTGAAATATCGCTACAAGGTTATCTCCATCTTGAAACTCCTCCATAAACTGAATCAACACTCTAGTTGACCAAGGCACCCATAGGCTTTACTTTGAAAGATGCATATCCATAAGTGCTCTTTTGACTCTGAAACCTATTCAAATGAGTTCAGAATGCCCAAAAATGGCTATATAGCCTCTTTTTGCATCCAATTTGTTCGAAAATTTCCTTAGTTATGATGTCTGTCAATCTCCCCACAATTTCCTCCTCTAAATCTAGCATACTACAAGTTAATTTCATTATCCGCAATCTAAACTAGTAGTTCCACAAAAATCGGTGATTCCACCATCAAACCCGCATATCTCACAGCTAAGGATGAGTGATCACATGTTGAGTGGAGGGTCCAGTGGTTAAGGCTACGGTTCCGCTGTCTGTCGGACATCACAATCAGTATTTGCCAGGAGTAATCCTTACACTACAACAAAACCCTGTGATTAACATCCCTTTTTGCTTCCTTTTTTGCATCTAGAGCCAATTTTTGGTGCTATTTGCATCCATTTATCAAATATGGTGCAAAACTTGATGCAAAAATTGCACTGATTTTTGCACCAATTTTAGCGCTAAGTGTTGCACCGAGTTTTGCATTAGGTTTTGCACCATTTTTTGCACCATGTTTTGCACCAAGTTTTGCGTCATCCTTTGCACTAAGTTTTCTACCAGGTTTTGCGTCAAGTTTGGCACCTAATTTTGTTTCACCTACTTTTGCATCCTCTATTGCATCCATTTTTTTGTGCCTACACTTGCATCAACTTTTGCATCATTTTTTGCATCCTCTTTTGCTTCATTTTTTGCATCCTTTTTTGCATCCCCCTTTTCGCCAAGTTTTGTGTTGAGTTTTGTGCCTAGTTTTACATATATTTTTGCATCTACTTTTGTTGCATCCACTTTTGCATCTTGTTCTGCATCCACATTTTCATCTTCTATTGCATCCATTATTGTGTCCACTATTACATCCACTTTTGTTGTGCCACAATTTGTGCCTAGTTTGGCACATACCTTTGTGTTATAGACATTTTTGTGCCTTACAACATTGAGCATGAAATGTCCATAATCTAAGGGATCCAAAGTCCCTAAACATGTTGTTCCTACCCCTAGAGGAACAAGGCTAACAAACCACAGCAATTCACATAAGTTCTCCACCAGAAACTGTTAAAAAACAAGTCAATTCAGGATCAATTCAGTGGCTCCACTAGCTGTCTGCGCTGAAATGCAAAGTCAACACTGGCTACCTGCACTGCAACGTAGGTAGAAGCACTACCAGGGTGCGTTGAGCGGGAATTGACAAATGGAAAGTTCATTCCAAGAGGTGTCAAGACCCAGGAAGCTTCCAGAATCTTCCTCAATGACACTTGCCTCAGTAAATTCGACTAGTGATGAGTAAGAGGTTCCCAATCTCCAAGTGGAAGAAAGAACCTCCAAGTGGAATCAAGAACTGACAGAGGGAGAGGACACTAGTCAGATCTCAAGCTGACTCATCCTCTCTCCAAACATCTATATATGGATCTCTCCTCCATGAGATCTAGGGGGCTGGAATTTTGTTATTGCAAAGAATTGATGTTGGTTTGAGACTGGAATTATTGGGTGCTTAATGCTTTGAGGGAAGGTGAAGATAGGAATTGCATTTGCTGGGAAGGAGATGCTGGATTGGAGCCCTTTGGGTTGTATCTCTTCCTGAACCTTGTTATTCATCAATAAAGCTATCTTGGTTTCTCCTATATATTGATGTATCTTTGATGTATGGTTGCATTAATATGTTTAGTTTATTTCTAATCCTGAACTAGTTATGAATATGAATCTATGTCTTTGTGTAGTGTTCTCCTCTTGTGATCTTGCAGAAACCTCTTGAAGCTGGGCGAGCGAGAAGGCAAGTAGCTGGGAACTCCCAAAGAGAAGAGAGAACTGGATCGAGGGACAAACGGAAGACACCGGTTAGTCCATCTATCTCTCTTCATTCTTAATTCATAAAGGAAGAATACTAGAATAGCTGTCTCTGTTTGTTGCTAAGGCACTGTCACACCTTAGGTGGATAGGATCGTCCTGCATAGGCATTTTTCCCCACAACAAATTGGCGACTCCGCTGGGGAGATCTGTTTAGTCATTTTATTTTTGTTTCCATCATTGTTTGTTTCATAGACTCAACAGCAACAATCGAACTGCATCTGTTATTCTCAGATGCAAAGTAGACAGCTGCTGCTTTGATCCAATCACTGGATTTGTCTATGATCTGAACAATGGATTCACAAATGATTTGATGATCCTTTCTGATAGATCTTAGCCCTTCCTCTAAGCATCCCTTTGATTGTACCTTGCTTGTTGCTTTGATTTGGCGTGAAACTGTGGATTAAATAGCAAACTGTGACCCAGAACCCAGTGAGAAACTCTCGTTTCTCCTTCAGCGCAGACCCTGTGAAGAGGTTCTGCATTTCAACGCAGGTCCCGTGAAGGCTACCTGTGCTGAATATCAAAACCCCTGTGGTGAGGGTGCGCTGATCCAGTTAGGCCTTGTGCAGCTGGGGTTCTCTGCTCTGTTTTTCCTTGTTTTGATCTCTGATTTTTGCAGCCTGTAACCAGCATAGGTACCAGTCTGATAACTCCTTTTCTCTGCTTAAATTCCTCCTCCTTTTGTACAAAAAGACTGTGAGTATTTTTATGTGTTTGTGGCGTCATTTACAGTTTTCCTTTGCAAGAGTGAAATAGTCATCCTGTAGCCCTTGATTCAGATCTGTTGATTGTGATCTTAGGAGAGAGTTCATTGGCTGTTTGCAGTTGATTATACATTCATTTTTTCTTTTGGTTTGAGTTTGTCTCTTTTAAGTGTCAAAACAAGTATTCATTTCGAAAATCGTTAAGTGTTGTAATCTCTTCTACCCTTTTTGATTTCGAAAAAAGTAAACTTGTTTGTATTTGTCATTTAAACGCAAATTCAAAATTGTACAAAAAGCTTTCTTTGTAGGCATCAATACTAAGAAAGCGAAAAACAAACACCTGCATTGTGCATTTGCATCTTGATAGTTTGCATGCTTGATTTAGGGAAAGTGCATCAGAGTGTGCTGATTGCTCTTTGAGAAAAGATGGTGTCTTTCTTTTCCCTTTGTAGCTAGGATTTTCATAGTTGAAAAGATATAAAGCTTGCTTATCATCTTTAGACTGCATTTAGGAATTGTATCATACATCTCGTGGTGAACCTCAAAAGGCAAACTTCTAAAAAGATCAACCTAAAATAAATTGAATGAACTTAACAACGCTTTGCAACATAATGCACAACATAGAGGTCTAGGCTAGAGACGTGTTCCGGCGTCGTAAAGCCTGGTGACTGTCGATCTCGTTGATGGTGGGTGATTCCTCCTGAGGGACGATAGCGCCAGTACGGATTGTGCTCCCACGTACCGTCGCGTATATATTGGGAGACCGCTATAGGCAAAAAACCTTTATCCTTAGGAAGCCGTGCCGGCCGCCCTACTGATCGCAATGCACTGAACACAGCATTCATGAAGATCGACCGCCCGTACCTTAAAAAGTATTCTGCGATTTTGCAAAAAGTTTGGCACACCCTCTACCTAGAACTCCAGAGCAGTTCCTTTTGGCCTTTTTCAGACTCTATAACGGAAAAAGTCCATCCGAGCATTTGTCACTTCGGGCTCGTTAAAACATCGAAGGAGACTAGAGTCATCTTTAGCTTTTTCTCGACTCTTTAAAATTGAAAAAGCAAGTTGTGTCTAAAGCGTCATTAAAATTTATTTTAAACGGAACAATCACCGCTTCTTCCCGCGTTGATCTTTAGGTTGAGAAAATGGAGCACACCAACTAAGGAATTCCCCTTGGTGGAAATCCTAGTCCCTTCTCCTCTTGGGGAGATGTTGGTGCACCCCATATGGCCACATTGTCGCTTCCAGGACTGACAATTGGCTTGCCGGTCTGGCTTTTCTCAACTAATGTTGTTCAAAACACCACTATTCCTGAACAGTCGAATCAACAGTTAGACCAGACCAGAGTTACCCACCAGCCTTCTACTTCATCTAATTCTTCCTCTCTTCCTTCCTCTTCGCTTGACGGAGCTGGTAAAACAAAAAACCAAGTTCCTAAGGGGAAGAAGGAAAAGAAGAAGAAAGAGAAAAAGAAGAAGGAGCCAAAAGCGACTGGGGGCAAACAAGTGTCGTCTGACAAAAATCCACACACAACACTGACTAGGCCTAAATCGCCATGTGTCATATGCAAGGGAGACCACTTCCACAGAGATTGTCCCTGCATCCCTCGAATACTAAGGGACTGGTCTCCCCGTTTGCACAATTCGGTGGCGTCAACCTCTGATAGCCATGTTGACAGCACACCGTCAACTAGTAAAAGTGAAGCCACAGGATAGAGAGGGAAAGCTAGATTTCCCTGCAGACTGTGTGAAGGCGACCATGCCATCCACCATTGTCCCTTCTTAGACGAGGCTAAAAGAGTTTTGGAAGATCGCCCGATTTTACGAGCGCAACTTCCTCCTAGATATCAAAAACTCCTGCCGAGTCCTTCACCAGTTGAGAATCCGGCTGGCCCGCTCAGGTGGTCAGCCAAAGCACCTATCATTGAAGATGAACCGTCTGAGTCCATGCTCGACGAAAGTCAAAAGGTTGAAACGGCAGTTGACCCGGTTTTGCCCTCAGAGGCTCTATCTTCGAATGATACCATCACAGAGGAGGATAAAGACGACACCGTCCAAATTCTCTTCATCAACACAGACTCTGACGAACAAGGGGGCAATGTGCCCATTCCTTTATCGCAGGAAGGAACTTCGTCAGAATCATACCCGGCTGTCTATTCAGTCCCACCGCCAAGCAACCTAGTTGTCTCGTTCGACTGGAACCAACTAGGCAGACCCCGTTTGCCAGCAAGCATACCATTCATAATTATCGTTCAAATATACAGAATGGTGATGGCTGGCACTATCATTGATGAGGGGGCATCTGTGAGTATCCTTTCCTCTATTGCTTGGAAAGCGCTTGGTTCGCCAGCGCTTTTGCCTGAAATGAGAAATCTAACAGGCTTTGATAAAGGAACCAGTCGACCTTTAGGGATCCTCCCCAATGTGCCCATTACATTGAAAGGGAAGACCGTTCAAATGAACGTGATGGTCATTCAAGGACCCTTGGATTATAACCTAATCCTTGGACGAGACTATATATATTGCATGGGAGCCATCATCTCCTCACTCTTTAGAGTAATGTGTTTTCCGCACGAAGGAAGAGTGGTCAAGCTCGTGGACCAGCTTTCATTTCCCGGATCACGCATCTCAAATAGTCATATACCATCCCTAAATGGTCTCTTCACGCAAGAAATGTCTCAACCCACGGTCCGTCCTCCTGATGAGCGCAAGTGATCCGGGAGGATATGACTGGAACCCAGGGGGCATGCGTCCTGGTCTGCTTCGGCAGGAAAACTTTGGGTATAGGGTAGGTTTCCGCGGGAGAATATGACTAGTCTGTACCCCGTCCGTCTAGGAAGAGGGGTTATTCTAGAATAAGATTCTTTTATCAAAGTTATGTGAGTTGGCGGGCATCGTCGCTCACCTTTGTTTATCTTGGTAGACATCGCCGAAGAAGTGTTTTGTTTGAAAGATTAACAGAACAATCTTTGGGTAACCTGAAAGAGGTAGGCCTCTCTCGGTAAAACAAATGTTTTGGCGGAAGTGAAGTAGGGGTAACCTTGAAATCGTACTTTATACCTGGGGGCATGCAAACCTTTTGGAGTGCAAGCAAAGAGCGATTATTTATCTATTTTTTGGATTAGTCGTTTCCTAACTTGCATAAAGAAAGGATGTGGGGCAAAATCTAAATGTTGCCGTTTTATATGAGACTTTCTTATCATATGACTGGGTAATCGAGCAGTTTTAGCACACAGTTCATGCTCGTTAAAAAATAAACGCAAGATCCGAGCATTTTTAGCACATAGTTCATGCTCGTTAAAAAATAAACATAAGACCGAGCAAATGTTTCCACCCGCGTTTAAGCTCGTTAAAAAATGAACTACCCGGTAAATGACCACCGTGAATGTAATATTATCAGCCATTAAAGCCTTGGTCGTCTTTGCACCGTCACCTCCACTTTTCCATTGGCCGATCATTCACCTCCATTTGATTGTTTACCCATTTTGAGGAACAGCTGCGAAGAGTGATTTCACTTAGCCATCCTTGTGACACTGCCGTGATTGGAAAATTCCAAGCCTTACCTGGAATCAGCTGCTAACCCATTTCATCACTCGTTCCTCAAAAGACGAGTCTTCTTCAAGCTCTTTTCATCTGACTCGTAAAATATGAAAAGATTGCCGAGTTTTGGCCTTACAGCTCGTTAAAGCGACCGGAAGAGCTATCCCTCCTCTAGATTTTAATCTTTTTGGACCTGAGGGATTATTGCACAAAAAGATCGAGCGCTTGTTTTGTTCAGCTCGTTAAAACTATCGAAAACTCATCCCTTCTGTATTGTTTTATACTTTTTCGAACTTCAGGGATTAAATGACGAAAAAGGACTTTCGGAGTTGACTTTACGTACCTTTTCAAACTCTCTAAAAATGAAAAGGACCGAGTTATCTTTGTCGTTAGACTCGTTAAAATCATTAAAAGCGACAAACTTGTCTTTAGACGAGAACGAGTTTCACTATTGCTAGGCTCGTTAAAACATAGCGATGGGCTTGCCCGAAGGGCAAGTTATAGAACAAGCATATGTTATCCTCCTCAAGCTTGACAAAAATAAAGAGGTACTGGTCAGCAATGACTGGGGAAAATTGGGAGAAACTAAAGAAAACTTTGATGGTAGCAAGTCGCTCTTGAACATGACACTTTTCCTCCGTACCACAATCGGGTTGGGTTGTTTCATTCACCGGTCACATCACCATGGTCTCCCCATACCATCCATATTTGGGGTAATGCTACCAATCCATCGCATCAATGTCGCCATATGTTCAAGAGAAGTCGTTCAGAAAAATTCAACCGTGTCCCATCCACTGCCGTACATTATCCTTCATCCTTTCATGACCGCCACCCTGAATCATATGTCACAGATCATTTTCACCTCCATCAAAATCATTAGCTCCGTTCCGTGTCATTGATGTGGGATTCATTAAGGCCCTCCTTTGACAGATCGCTTCTTGTCGACATCAGCTCATTATCCAAGAAGTTGATCTAGGAACAACCCCTTCAGTACTTTGAAGCTTACATGCCTCAATGGCAAGTTTCTCACTTCCGGCGACAGGTATACATCAATGACCTTCGACCAAAAGATTTTGCGTGGTGTTCGACGCCAAGTCCTTTATTCACACCACGTGAATTATACTGCAATACCTTGAGGGTCATTATCATTATCGGTGATTCCTCTCGCGCTTGTTAACGGTTTACCTCATTGACCGGTAATCAAGCGATGTCTTTCCATGTTCGACTTCAGAACATTTCTCACATGGATCGACTTGTACTTAGAGTGAAGATCGAACGAGTTTGAAGACGCCGGATCTAGTTTCATCCATCCGGGCTGCGATATATATTCAGAAAAGATAAAGACATTGACATGTACATCATTGCAGCAGATAATCATCCTATCCAAAGGATGATAATTTCATCAAAATTATCAGTCTACCATCAGACGATTGTCTGTTCTATGTACAGAAAAATGAACTTATAAAGCTGAGCATGAGAATGCCCGCCTCAGCTAGATCATGAAAGCAGTATGAAAAATAATGTATTGTATTGTATCTTATTACAGGTCTCCTCCGAGCAATGAATGAACTTCGGATCCTCCTGATAAAGCATTTCACCCGATAAACGGCCTCATACTTTAGGGGGAAACTTTTATAGACATTTTTGTGCCTTACAGCATTGAGCATGAAATGTCCATAATCTAAGGGATCCAAAGTCCCTAAACATGTTGTTCCTACCCCTAGAGGAACAAAGCTAACAAACCACAGCAATTCACAGAAGTTCTCCACCAGAAACTGCTCAAAAACAAGTCAATTCAGGATCAATTCAGTGGCTCCACTAGCTGTCTGTGCTGAAATGCAAAGTCAACACTGGCTACCTGCACTGCAACGCAGGTAGAAGCACTACCAGGGTGCGGTGAGCGGGAATTGACAAATGGCAAGTTCATTCCAAGAGGTGTCAAGACCCAGGAAGCTTCCAGAATCTTCCTCAATGACACTTGCCTCAGTAAATTCGACTAGTGATGAGTAAGAGGTTCCCAATCTCCAAGTGGAAGCAAGAACCTGCAAGTGGAAGCAAGAACCTGCAAGTGGAATCAAGAACTGACAGAGGGAGAGGACACTAATCAGATCTCAAGCTGACTCATCCTCTCTCCAAACATCTATATATGGATCTCTCCTCCATGAGATCTAGGGGCTGGAATTTTGTTATTGCAAAGAATTGTTGTTGGTTTGAGACTGGAATTATTGGGTGCTTAATGCTTTGAGGGAAGGTGAAGATAGGAATTTCATTTGCTGGGAAGGAGATGCTGGATTGGAGCCCTCTGGGTTGTATCTCTTCCTGAACCTTGTTATTCATCAATAAAGCTATCTTGGTTTCTCCTATATACTGATGTATCTTTGATGTATGGTTGCATTAATATGTTTAGTTTATTTCTAATCCTGAACTAGTTATGAATACGAATCTATGTCTTTGTGTAGTGTTCTCTTCTTGTGATCTTGCAGAAACATCTTGAAGCTGGGCGAGCGAGAAGGCAAGCAGCTGGGAACTCCCAAAGAGAAGAGAGAACTGGATCGAGGGACAAACGGAAGACACCGGTTAGTCCATCTATCTCTCTTCATTCTTAATTCATAAAGGAAGAATACTAGAATAGCTGTCTCTGTTTGTTGCTAAGGCACTGTCACACCTTAGGTGGATAGGATCGTCCTGCATAGGCATTTTTCCCCACAACACTTTGCGCCCACTTTTTATTCTAATTTTTCATCCACGTTCGCATCCCCATTTGCATCTCAGTTTTCCTTTAATTTTGCATCTATTTTTTCATCCTTTTTTGTATCCAATTTTGCGTCATGTTTTGTATCAAGTTTTGCATCTTTTCTTGCATCTACTTTTGCATCAACTTTTCTTGCATCCACTTTTGAATCCAATTTTGCATCCATTGTTGTACCCATGTTTACATCCACTTTTGCAACCCTTTCTACATCTTCTTTTATATCAAAAAATTCTTATTTTTTTCATCTATCGTTGCATCCACTTTTGTTGTGCCACAATTTGCACCATGTTTTTCATGTACTATTGTACCCACATTTACTTCCACTTTTGCATCCACATTTCCATCCTATTTTGCATCAAATATTGCATCCACTTTTTTTTCAGGTTTATGCATAATTTTTGTGTCTTGTTTTGTATCTACTTTTGCATCTACTTCTGTTGCATCCATTTTTGCATCCAATTTTGTGTCCACAGTTTCACCACTAACAGCCCTAGTGAAAATTCGATGTAATAAAAGTTAAAAACATAACCACAAATGAATGGGACACTTATTGCAAGATAAATTTTGGTCAATTCATCCTATGGGGTGTTCATTTGGTTGTTTATGGCTAAGGAAATTGGAAAAGGCACTAAAAGGCAAACAGGCATTTTGGCACAATTATTTATGAAAATAATGGAAATTAGGAGGAAAATGAGATGAAAGGTCACATGTTACATGTGAGGAGGAAAATGAAGGAAAATAATGGAAAATGAATAAAATAGAGGCCTCATTCATAAAAAGGATTATGAGGATCAGTTGGTAACCTTTTGTTAGTTTAGCTTTGGAGCTCTTTCATTATTCTCTCTCTCTCATACTCTTGGACACTTAGAGTTTTCTTGGAGCACTTTGGCATTGGAACAAGAAAGGAAAAGAAGGAAAGAGGAAGCAAAGATCAAGCAGGGAAAGGTAGGATCAAGCAACTACAATAGGCTTCATTGCAGGTATTGACTTGCATGTGTATTTTACTTGCTATATTTGACATGCATGGGATTGCATGTGTTTCTTTCCTACCATGGCATGGGTTTTTTCAAGTGTGACAGTATTTTCAGCCTATCCTTGCCATCTCCTGATAGTTTTGATGAGATGGGTTCTCTCATTTGGTTTATGTGGGATGGACGGATTGGATTCAAAGTTGAGTGGGCTAGATCTTCGAATTTACAAAGACATGGTGTAGTGGTCCTTGAACTGGATTGAGGATGCACGAAGCCACTAGCCTAGTAACCCTTGAACCGGACAGTGGGTTGTGGTAAAGCCAAATTGTGTGCCTCAGTGGGCCTAGGAATCCTTGCTGGTGAATGGCGGGATATACGGTAAAGCCAAGACATGGATTTTCTCTCCGTTGGGCCTAGTGATTCTAGGATGGAATTCATGGTAAAGCTTAGAGAGTATGTCTCATTGTAGGGCCTAGTGATCCCTAGATCAAATTGCGGATGCAAGGTAAAGCCTGAGAGACTAGGAGGCAATCAAATTCCTCACCGTGTAGGCAGAGAACTACGGTGGCATCCACATTGATTGGTGTTTTTTGATGTGTTTTATGAGTTCCAAATTCATGCTTGGAATATGGCATGAGGGTGATTGGCTGAAGAGAGGCTTGGCTCAACCAATCTATGGTTGGGCGGAACGTGGTAGTCCTGTCTCCGATTGGTTCATTGCATTGATTAATGAGAAATTAATTCCATTGATTTTCATATGTAAATGTACTGGTGTATATATGGATTTTGATGGCTGATATGTTTATTGTATTTATGTTCTTATTATACTGGTTATATGCACATTTTATGACAGCAACTATGTATAGGTTTTAACATGTTTTTACTTGTATACGAATGGATAATGTGTCTATGACCTAATAAATGAATATGCAGCATATGACATGAGGGAACAATTATTTATAGAGATTCTCAGATGAGTATGAGATCCCTATACTTAATTCTTCTATTTACACATGTAGGTTACATGTTGATGATATGTTTGACGAAATTCCTATCCTAGCTAGTAGGGGTCTGGTTAAGGTCTTGATCAACTATTTACTTTTGCAGCATTATTTTCCTGTACTTTACTTGATTCTGAGCTTTCATTCCATTCTCAGAAGTGGCCTAGGCTTTGGGCCTAAAAAGGTGGCTTAAATATTGGGGTTGCTGGCACATAGCTGGCAACTTTGGTTCACAGCCACTAGCAGGAAGGCCTATGAGAGAAACTTTATGTCTCTGGTCACTCCCTTTCCCATAGCATGAGAGAAGCTATGGCCTCAGAGGTCCAGAACAATAGTGGGACCCAGGGACAAGTTGTCTAAGTGGTTGACTTGTCTCTTGAGGATTTTGTTGATGATGATTGGATGACTGTGTGTGATGTTCCATCAATTCCACTTCCTTAAGGTCACCTAGGAGGTCAAATCTGATCATAGTAGCCTCTCGTCTCATGTTTACCCCGGTTGACATTGTTACTTGGGTGGATGTGGGAGGAGGGTGTTACAGAGTGGTACAAGAGCATGGTTCAACTTTCAGACTGGATGGGTTGAATGTGTTAGTCATGCATTCATGTTAGTTGCATGTGTGTCTCTTACACTTATATACTTATTACATTTGCTTGATGTTGGATTAGGGTTGTAGTATGGTTATCATGGAGAATTTGATGTTGATTTCATGAAGAGTATTTGACATGAGTATGTGACTGACTGTATATGGTTATTTGTCACTTACATGTTGATTTTATGGTGCCTAATTACATCCTTGTATGTTAGGTTACATTCTTGAATATTTGGATTACATGCATCAGTCTTGTAGGTTGATTGCGAGAACTAATTGATTATGTTTGACTACATGCGTTTATGTGTATTTGTAGTTGGATAAGCATTTCTTAGGCATATTGTCAGTTGCATGTAGCAATGTGTATAATGGAGTAATGGTTGTTCTCATGCATGAGGTCATAGAATTCATTGTTGATATGGCCTTGTATTGATGATTGGATCCTAGTTAGAGTGATGTTTATGAGTTGATACATTTACATGCATATGTCGATATGTTGTTATGGTTATGTTATACATGTATCACGCTGATTTGGTGATCTTGCAGACAAGGTATCCTCCCTGAGCTATACTAAGTTACGTTGGTTTATTGTGATTTGGTTTATCTGACATATTATGAATTGCAGGAAGAGAAAGGTCAAATCGCTAGCAAGGTGGTAGCCTACATAGAATCTCCCTATGCATCAAATGAGCAGCGCGGTTTGGGGCATGCTTCTAATTTGGCCGTTACATTGAGAAGCTTGAAGGAATAGATAAGGAGTTGTAAGGTAGATAATGATCAGATCATACAGGCACAAGAGAAGGAAGCAAAGGTCAATGTTACACTTCTTCAGAGTTTGTCAGTACTGCAATGACAAGGGCCATTTTGGATCAATCATGCACATGAGGATGGGACTAATGGAGAATATTGAAGTAGATCTCTTGGTAGACATAGGTCAGATAGATCTGACACAGTGAGAGATGGAAGGTTGTTGGACACTCTGGAAAGGAGGGGTGATGGGTATAGGTATTATTCTAGTTATGGTTCTGATAGACATCACGATCGTCATCACTATCATCCTTATAGGGGGAATGATATGGGATACTTACCAGATGAATTCAAGAAAGAAAAACCACCTACTTTTGATAGACATGTGAAGAAGCCGGAAGATGCAGAGGGTTGGATACTTGGGATGAACAAATTCTTTGAGTTGCATGAGTACATGGATACCATGAAGGCCAGAATAGCTATCTTCAATTTGAAATGTAAAGAAGACATCTGGTGGGAAGATGTTAAGTAGGTTAGAGACATCAAGATAGATGACTTGAGTTTTGGGGGATTCAAGAGGATTTTCAGGAAGAAGTATTTGTTAGAAAGGTACTACAATAGTAAGGCTAAAGAATTCTATGAATTAAATATGGGATCAATGACATACGAAGAATACACGACCGAGTTTTTGGAGCTATTGAGGTATGTACCGTATCTTACTGATGAGAGGCTAAAGTTCAAAGATTTGTCAGTGGTTTTCCATTAGCCTTTAGAGATTATATTGAGTATGATGAACATTGGTCGCTTGAGGAAGTTATTTGGAAAGTGAAGCAATTCTATGATAAATCCAAGCGTAAGAATGAATATCAGCATGGATGGAAGGGAAATGACAAAGGTATAGGTGAATGGAAGCCTAAAAGGACAAGGCCTCAACATGCAGATGGGAAACAAAATGTGGCTCCACAAAATAGATTTAATGTAGCTAGATATGGACATGGGTCATAATAGCAGCAACAACAACATAGAGGTGAGGTCACTGGTCGGTTGGAGTGTTGGGCATGTGGTGAGGAACACCTTAGGAGAGATTCTCCGCAGCATCAAGGTGGAAGGCCTAAGATATACATTGGATAGGAGGTGCAAACTATTGGGGATGTTGGTCAGAGTATTCCACATATCTATGCAGTAGTGGAAAATGCAAAAGCAGAACACCAAACATCTACCATTGAGATGGAAAGTAAGCTTTGTGATCAAGTTATTTCTATTTTGATTGAACCTAGATCTAATTGTGGCTATGTTAGTCCTGAATTGGTGGATAAGTGTGGTTTGAGTAAGGAATTTCATGCAGAGTCTTGGTTAGTGCAGTTGGCCACAAGTACAAAGAAGCGAGTTCATCACTGGTAAGATCTTGTGCATTTGATTTGAATGGTATGCCTATAACAACACATTTGAATGTATTAGTGTTTGGATCATACAATATGTTGTTGGGAATAAATTTGTTGTATCTACATAGAACCAAGGTTTACTGCTATGACAAAGCTATTAAGTGTGTTGACGAAAATGGAGAACCAAGAGTCTTGCAAGGTAAGAAGATGACCACATCAGTTAGGATGGTGACAACTATGCAAGAAAAGTGTAGCCGTAGAAAAGCGTGCAAGCTATTTGCAGTAAAAATTTCTAGTGATAAGGGTAAGGAGATTGAGGATGCAGATGTGTTGAATAGATATTCAGTTTTGTAGCAGTTTCAAGATGTATTCCCGGAGGAAATTACAAAGTTTCCACCTCATAGGGAGGTAGACAAGGAAAATTTTAAGGATGGAAATTTATTTTAAAGTTTAGAAACCTTGGCGAATCTTACGAGTCCCTAATATGTAGATTGTAAAAAGTTTGGTGATATTTTTTTAAAGATATCCAAATTTCTAATGAATTTATATAATCTCTATAAAATTTTGGTGATTTTTAGGATAACATAATTTTATACTATAAAATTTGGGCGAATCACTTTTAGAAAAAAATGGAAATTGGTGAATCTTTTTTTTGGAAAAACCATGGAAAATTAGCCCACCTACGAATATTAGCCCCAAAAGTTTTCCTTTGAGGTATACTTTTCGATTGAGTAGTGCTAGGGGTAGCTCCAACATCGAAAGAAACTTACATGATGAGAACACCTGAGTTCGTTGAGTTAAAATTATAGCTGAAGGAAATACTTGACAAGCGATACATTAGGCGAAGTGTATCACCATGGGGTGCACCATTCGTGTTTGTGCGAAAGAAATATTGTACTCTCAGATTATGCATTGATTACAAGCAGTTGAAAAAAGTGACTATTAATAACATACATCCTTTGCTAAGGATTGATGACTTGTTTGATCAGCTAAAGGGAGAAGCAGTGTTCTCGAAGATTGAATTGAGATCCGGATAGCATCAAGTACGCATCAAAGTGGAGGACATTTACAAGACTGCGTTCAGGACCATGTATGGGCATTATTAGTTTATTGTAGTTCCATTTGGCTTAACTAATACTCCAACCACATTCATGTGTTTGATGAATAGTGTGCTGCATCCATATTTGGATAAGTTTGTTATTGTGTTCATTGATGATATACTAGTATATTCTAAAAATGAGGAACAACACACCGAGCACTTAGCAACGATATTGAGGTTGTTGAAAGAGCATCAGTTGTATGTTAATCTCAGCAAGTGTAGTTTCTTTCAGACTGAGGTGCACTACTTGGGACATGTTGTCTCCAAGGAAGGCATTGCAGTAGATCCAGAGAAGATAAGGGCCATCATGGAGTGGGTAGCTCCTAAGAATGTGGATGAGGTGAGATCTTTCATGGGTCTGGTAGTATATTATAGGAGGTTCATCAAGAACTTCTCACAGATTTCTTATCCCATTACATCATTGCAAAGGAAAGGTAATAATTTCAAATGGACAAAGTAGTGTGAAGCTAGCTTTGAGAAGCTTAAGTAGTTGTTGACACATGCACCAGTACTACAGATTGTAGATCTAGACAAAGAGTTTGTGGTATGCACAGATGCTTGCAAGAGAGGGCTTGGTGGAGTCCTTATGTAGGATGGACAGGTGGTATGTTATGAGTCCCAGAAACGCAACGAGCACAAGCAGAACTACCTGACACATGATCTTAAGTTAGCAATGATTTTACATGCACTGAGAATGTGGAGGTACCATCGGTTTGTGCATATGAGTGATCACATTAGGTTGAGGTATTTGTTTGACCAGTTCAATCTGAATGCCAGTCAAGCTAGATCGTTGGCCACTATCACCGAGTTTGATTTCAAGATCAGGTACATCAAAGGTAAGGAGAACAGGGTGGCAGATGCTCTAAGTAGACAGATACAAGTACATCACTTGGCAACTATGAGCTCCTATGGGACAGACCTATAGGATAGGATCTTGCAAGCAGAAGAATAGGATGTCAGATATACGAAGATTGTGCACAGGTTGTAACAATATGATATTACAAGTACAGGTACACATAATGGTATAGGTATAGGTACATGTAGTGGTACAGATACAAGTGGCAATATAGGTACAAGTATAGGTGCAGGTGTACAGGGCATGGAACATCATCTTACAACAGATGGATTGGTCAAGTTCCAAGATAGGATACATGTACCAGATAACAGTGAGCTCAAGAAGGCGATCTTGAGGGAGTTTCATGAGAACCCATATTTAGGTCACCCAGGTTACCAGAAGACACTGGCAGCGGTAAAGAGATATTATTATTGGTTGAATCTAAAGATGGATGTAGTAGAATTTGTGGTGAGATGCTTTGATTTTTAGTGAGTGAAGGAAGAGTGTAAACATCCAGGTAGTTTGGTATACCCGATTGCAATTCCAAAATGGAAATGGGAGGTCATTTCCATGGATTTCATTACATGGTTTCCGAAAATAGTGAAGCAACATGATTCCATCATGGTCATTATAGACAGGTTAACAAAGGTTGCACACTTCATTCCAGTGAAGTCTATGTACTCAGCTAGTGATGTGGCACAGGTGTTCATCAGAGATGTGGTTGGACTACATGGTGTTCTGAAGAAGATTGTGTTAGATAGGGATGTGAAGTTCACTTCCAAGTTTTGGAAGGAGTTATTTGCAGGTTTGGGCACAAAGTTGGCCTTCAGCATAGCTTATCATCCACAAATAGATGGACAGACAGAGAGGGTCAACATGATATTAGAGGACATTTTGAGGATGTATGTGATGCATCAGCAGAGGAAGTGGGAAGAGTATCTCCCTTTGGTAGAGTTCGCATACAACAATGGTTATCAAGAGTCATTGAGGATGAGTCCTTTTGAGGCATTGTATGGGCAGAGTTGTAACACTCCCATTAGTTGGAGTGATTTAGTTAGTGGAGTATTCATTGGACTAGATATATTGGCACACATGGAACAAGGGATGCAGGTGATCAAGAAGAATCTAAAGGCAACACGGGATAGGAAAAAGAGATGCAGATAGGAACATGTTGTTGAAGGAGTTCCAGGTTGGGGAAGAAATGTACTTTCACATCAAACCGAAGAAGAGTTCCTTGCGGATTGGATCATGTGCCAAGCTGGCACCACATTTTTGTGGACCCTTCAGTATCATTGAGAGGATTGGACCACTAGCCTATCAACTTGTACTACCTCTGACAGTGAAATTCCACAATGTTTTCCATGTATCTTTGCTTAAGAAGTATGTTAAGGATGTTGATCATGTGATTGACTAGTCTATATTATAGGTGGAACCAGATGGAGAATTCCACCCAGAGCCTTAGCGTATATTAAATAAAAAGGTGCTCATGCTTCAGAACCAAGCAATCGAGCAAGTTAAAATGCAATGGAAGCACTTTGGGCCTGGTGAAGCTACATGGAAGATGAAGGATCAAATGCAATGGAAGCACTTTGGGCCTGGTGAAGCTACATGGAAGATGAAGGATCAAATGCAACCCATGTATCCTTCCTTGTTTTCCGGTTGAGGCAAAGCATATTGACATGGTGGTTTAGTATTTTCTTATGGTGGTTTGGTATTTGTTATAGTGGTTTGGTATTTTCTTTATGGTGATTTGGTATATGCTTTATGATGGTTTGGTATTTTCTTTATGGTGGTTGATATATGCTTTATGATGGTTTGATATAAGCTATATGATGTTTTGATATGTGCTTAGATATGATGACTATTATATGTTTGATATATGTTTTGGTAAATGATTTGGCATATGTTTTGGTATCTATATTTATGGTGATGTTGCTATATATACCCATGTGTATGGATGTAAATACCGTAACTAGTTTTGTTATAAAGCTCCACCATGCGGTATGGGTGTCATGTCATTATGCTTATTTTATCATGTTATTATGCTATCATGTGGTTATGTTATCATGATGTTATGATGTTATATGGGTTGGTACTCAACCAGATGAAAATTTTAAATACCGTAATGAGTTGTGTTATAAAGCTCCACTATGCGGTATGTTGTCATGTTTTCATGGTGTTTTTCTCTTAAGCACATATTTCATTGTAAATACTGCATCGAGATGTGTTATAAAGCTCCATGAACAATATCTATTATTTCAGTAAGATGCTGAGGTATATGTGATTGAACACCGAGGATAGTGTCGCCCAAGGGGGAGGGTTCTCTAACAACCCTCGTGAAAATTCCATGTAATAAAAGTTAAAAATAATAACCACGGATGAATGGGACACTTATTCCAAGCTGAATGTTGGGCAAGGCATCCTAGGGGGTGTTCATTTCGCTTTTTATGGCTAAGGAAATTGGCAAACGCAATGGCTAAGGCATTAAAAGGAAAAAAGACATTTTTGGCACAATTATTTATGAAAAAATTTAAATTAGGAGGAAAAGGAGGTGAAAGCTCACAGGTTGCATGTGAGGAAAAAAATGAATGAAAATAATGGAAAATGAAGAAAATAGAGGCCTCATTCATAAAATGGCTTATGAGGATCAGTTGGTAGCCTTTTGTAAGTTTAGCTTTGGATCTATTTTATTATTATCTCTCTCTCATACTCTTGGACACTTCGATTTTTCTTGGAGCACTTTGGCATTGGAGCAAGAAAGGTAAAGAAGGCAAGAGGAAGCAAAGATCAAGCAGGGAAAGGCAAGATCAAGTAGCTACAACAGGATTCGTTCCAGGTATCAACTTGCATGAGTATTTTCCTTGCTAGATTTTCCATGCATGGGATTGCATGTGTTTCATAGTCAACCCTCTTACTGTCACAAAGGTGACAAATTCTTTCATCCCAAGGTGTTTTTGGAATAGACCAACCCCCAATTTCACTTTGAAGCTCATGAGAATTAGTTCTAAACATTATAAATTGCATTGGTCAATGTTAAATTAATAATGGGAAAACAAATCCAATGTCCTTCATGTGAAAAAATGTGGTCATGTCATGAAATATGGAATTGGGATTTGAGCGAATATCAACTATACATATAATTAGTCATGTAAACTCTAAATCCAACTTAATTTATTTTCTTAAAGCATTGATAAATACTTTAAATAGTTATGCAAACCAATAACAATGTGTGTTTGGAAAGATAAACTATGTCTAGTCCACTACTAAGGTAATAGATTTATAGCATATCAAATGTATTGCAAAATTGTTTACCTACCAAATGTATTGCTAAGCAATTTGTTTACCATGATGAACTTTGAATTTCTGTTATTTTGTATTTTACATTTTGTTGTACTTTACACTTCTACCATTTTTATAATACTCAATATCAATCTAATTGTTTCCTTTTGTTTCATTTACATTAGATTTTAACGAACAAAATCTTCATTACTATCATATCTTAACTTTTAAAATAAAAAAGATTAAAATCAAATCAATTATACATATGTATTCCATAAATCATAAAAATGATTAAAATCAAATCAAGTATACATATGTATTCCATAAATCATAAAATTAAATCAATTACTAACTCTATAGGCGTGTCTATTTTGGAACATGTTTCTAGAATTTAAATTTAATTATCAATAAGTAATAGATGGAAGGTAGGTATTTAACGTATTTAACATTTATAAAATATCCACAAAATATTTATGTTGATAAGGATGTCTTAGTGAACGTTAATCATCATCATCACCATAATTTTGGAATAGGGCTTCCAAAATTTTAATTTAATTATCAATAATTTTTAGTTGGATGGTAGGGATTTAACCTCCATAAAATAATTCTAGAATATTCTTAATAGTATGCATAAATCAAATGTTGAGATTTATTTTCAAAGTAGTTATGCATTTTTTCCCTTTTAATTAAATTCATTAATTGAAAATAAGTTATATAAACAAGTGTCATATGAAATGAATTATGGTTTTTTGGGCATATGGTATTGATAAGCCATGGTGTTGGCCCATGGGATTATAACAAATCCTATTTACAAATTAAGAATCTCCATGATAAAGTGGGGGTGAATCTCCATGGATAAGAATCTTGTTACATGTTTTTTTTTTAAATGTATATATGTGTTTATCTTATATATTAACTTTCTTTTGTTAGCCCTAGGGGTTAGCTCAATAGGTTGAGTGCTCGTCATTAAAAACCCTTTTATAATTAATAATAATTATTATTATAATTCAGTTAATTTTGATGATTTTTTTTTTTTTAATTTAGCAATGTGAAATGTATATCTATGAATGTTTACAAACTATTTCCATAAATTTGAAGATATAATATAATAAGTTGATCATTTAATTATTTTTCTAAATATAAGATTAAATTATAAATAAATAAGATAGATGAAGAAAACAATCAATTTAAATGATAAAATATTTATTTTATTTATATATAATTATTACCTTGTTATAGGTTATTTTTGTTAAATAATAGTAATAATAATAATAATAAAACTAAATATATATAGATTATTAAAATTAATAATTTTATAAATATTTTTAAGTTATAAATTTAAAATCAATAAAATAAATAAATAAATAAAATATTTTTCAAAAAAAATATTAAATTGACACTTTTAAAAATAAAATTTAAATATAAAATATATATTAAAGAGAGACATTGCAAATTTTAAATTTATGGAAGATGTTTCCACTTTAACCATTACAACCAATATTTCAAATAAAGTAATGTTTTTTAATTGTTTATTTACCTAGACAATGTCTCAAGATTAGACACGATCTAACCATGTAAGTTTAAAACAACAATTGAATTTTTCGTGATGGTTTCACCGTGAGCCATGTTTCATTTCCATTGTACAGTTTTATGTCTTTATAAGATGTGGAGTTTGTCTTACTGGACGGTTTCCATTTTTCTATTGAGGAAAGCTACCTTGTTTTCTTGAGGAAACTACTTCCTTTGTACTTATTTTTAGATGCATAAAATATTTATTTGGAGTCTAGAAATGGATGTGGGGTAAAGGATGTAATCATCTATTTTGGTTGTTGTCACATTTATGCAGTGGTAAGTGATGCAATTTTGTAATGTGTGTTATTGTTCTCTCATCATAGTTTTTATTAGATTGTTGCTTTCTGATATTTAAGATGTAGGAGAAGAATAGTAGTTTGAGTATTGTTGAGGAAAGAGGATTGATCAAAATGTGAACAATTGGGGTGGAGTGTAGAACAAATATTTTTTCCAATTGTTTTATGTAATATACACATAATTTTTTGTTTAACCATATTGTTAGAGTCGGTCTAGTAGCCCTCCATCAGCGATCAAAGCTCTTTGCATTTGCATAAGTAGGTGTCTCATCAGTGTCTTGCATTCCATTAGGCATGCCATAACCCTGATGGAGGAGCTGGTATTTTATTCCCCTCTTGGCACTGCTGGATCAGGTTGTTTTAGTCATTAAACTATTTCAAAGTTGTTTGTCTTGTCTTGAGGTCAAAGTCTTAGGTCTAGGGTTTAGGTCCAGTTTGTTTTCAAGGTCACGTCTCTGAAGGTCAATAAGTGCCCAGCAAGCCAGAGGGATGATTTTCAAAGTGTTTCTTTAAAAGATTTCATCTTGTACAGCTAATTTTTACCTTGGATTTAAAAACCTTGTTTTTAAAGCCAAGGTCATTTCACAAAATTTTGTAAAACTTGTAAAAATTCAAAATGATTCAAAGGACAGCATACAACCCTGGCTCCCTTGCCAAGACCCCTCAGAAGCTATCCCTGCAAAAAATTATCAAGGAAAACATCAAATCAATCAATTTCAGGACAAAAGGAAACCAAAAAGACAACAGCATTCAAAGTTTAAAAAGTGTCATGGAAAAACATTAGAAAGTGGGTTGTGACATGAAATTTATTCAAAGCAAGGCTATAAAGGCTCTATTTCCCTCCATCAAGCTCCATTGTGCATCCAAGTGATAGAGAAATCAGTTGCAAGAGCGTTTGAGTGAATTCGGTGAGTTTGGGAGGCGCGCGACCCGTTGAGACTGGCGCGCGACCCGTCAGGGCACCTCCGCCAGTGCAAATTTTATACGGGCGCGACCCGTCAGGCGCGCGCGACCCGTTGGGCAGTGCGCGCGACCCATCAGGGTTTCCTCCACAGAAAATTACCAGCAAGCTGCCAAGCGACCACAAATTGTTCAAGCTTGTCCGGTAGGCCTTCAATCATATAAATTATGGTTTGCTAAAGCTTGAGAAGATCATGATAATATTTTAAAATCCTTCATTTGCAAGTAAAAGTCTCCATTGTGCTTTTGGGCTTGAAGTTGTTAAAATTGCTAGGGTTTATTATGCTGTTTTGAGGTATCCCTTTTCTTTCCTATTGTCCACCTCCCATTACATATTCCTTATCATTTTATTTAAACTTCCCTTCCAAATTTTCTAAGAGCCTAAAACCCTATCCCTCTCCCCAAGAAATCAAAAATCAAACCCTAAACCCTACCTCTCATAACATCCTTGCAAATGAAATTGTATGATGATGTATATGTCATAATTCTTCCCCTAAACTCCCTGTTTCATATATTTTTCCCAATTTCCCTTCCAAGTCTCCCTTCCCTAACATTTCCCTTGTGCTACTTGTCCCCTTGAAACAGCATTTCAAAACAGTTAAAACAGCAGATTTCAAAGCAGAAGCAGCAGTACATTTCAGCCACTTTGCCCCTGAAACCATGTCAGAAACCGAAACCGACTATGAGCAAAGTGATGACCGTGAGTCAACACTAGAAGTTGAGCCTGCTCCGAAACATGAAGAATCATTATTGGGCACGGATGCACGTGTGCAAGGCGAAGATGAAAGTGCTCCAAAGGCGGTTGGCCAAAGCACAAAAACGAAGAAAAAGGTCTGACCCCCTCCACATCTTGGCCGAGACTTCCTTGAAGGAGCATGGCACTAAATAGCTCAGCCCCAGCACAAATTCCAAGAAATTTTGAGCATTTTGGGTCATTTTGGTTTTTTCAGGCAAAAAACAGGTTTTGTCCCCTCAACGGGTCTCACCCCCCGCGCGACCCTTTCTATTGGCAACTCCATTTTGAAAAAAATCAGCATTTCCAGATTTTTCATGAGAAGTTACATATGCTCATCCATGGCCAAGAGATTTCATGAAGTTTTGGGCCTCCAGAAGGTCAAAAAACAAGCAAAAAATGACTTTCTGCCACATTTTTGAGACATAGAAAGCCGTTGTGGGAGATTGCAATTTTGGAGGGGCAAATGACCACCAAATTCAGAAATTCCAGTTGGGTTGGAAAGTAGACTCATAGACCTTTCCAACAAGCCTACTCTTGCCCCATTTGGACACCTGGAAGTGCCCCAAAAGTACCCTCAAAGGCGCGCGACCCGTTAGGCAGAGGCGCGCGACCTATCAGGCAATTTTCTCAAAATTTCATTGTACAGCTCAGAAAAACGCAGATTTGACCATTTTTGACTTTTTGGAGTGGATTGTTATCCTCCTTGATGTAAATAATGTAATTTTTTGATACTTTTACACTTATGTATCTCTTCTAGAAGATTCATTCATGAAATGGGTGAAAATAAAATGAATGAATTGGTTTCCTAGCTTATAGAGGCAAGTTGTTTTGACTTCCTAGTTTTTAGTGCTTAGTTTAGAAGTGGTTGAAACAGCTCCTAGGATAGTGAGCTCGACCCCTAGAGGCAGGCAAAGATGTTAGATGATCTATATTATGTACTTTCTGGCTCATTTTCATGGTTGGACTCTTGAGGGAGAAGCTCTTATTGTATTACTCACTGTATCTCTGCAATTTTTGGCAAAGGAAGACCAGGGTTTTGCAGTCCTTTTTGGGATTCTTGTGGTCACATGTATTGATGGTGTGTTTCTCTTTGTACTTGTAAGTGTGTTATGTGAATCATTTCCTTACTTTTCCTTCTGCAAATTAGGCAAATGAAGTGTTAAAGTAGAATTCATGACTGTCATGCTCTGCTTTTAAGTTTGCTTAATATCAATGTTTTCAACTGTTTAAGGGGAATTCAAGGTTATAGCTTGCTCTCCTTAACTCCTCACCAGTCATTCTCATCCATCCACCTCTATCAAAGGCATCAATATTGTCTCCTACCTCGCCCCAAAGAACCCCCTGCAGAAACTGTGTCCAATCCCCGCACCCAAAATTGCCATTCCCCAATTTTCCACCAAAACATTAAAAATCCCAAATTAAACCTCTTGATCAGTTTACTAGCCTAAAATCAGTGTTTTCCTATTGGTCATCTCGCCCATTGAAGATCTTTACTGAGATAGACCGGAGAGAGCCCTCTCCTGCCCCGTAGGGCTAGCTACGAGGCTAAGTGGTTTGATGTTGCCTTGGAGTTTACCTTTCTCAGCCTGAGGTGAAATTTCAAGCGCTAACACATATAAGGAGTTAATATTGAAAGATTTAACTTAACATCATTATTGAACTATTATATCTATGGCCTAGATTGAATTTTTTTACCATTAATAATATTTTTTAAATATCATATTAATTTTATATTAAGAATAGAATGAATTATACATCTGGATCTTATCTTTTTTATTAGAAACTAATTGATTTATTTTTTTACTTTTATTAGGGGACATTGAAATATTTTATTATGATCAACATTAATTTTGTGAGGACACTTTTTCACTTTTGGTATTCATAGACACTTTTTCAATTTTTAATAATTAGTAGCTTAGAATTCCTCAGCATTATTTGAATTTAAGACTAGCTTGGAATTCCTTTAAGACCTTATATGTTTGGATGGTGGGTCTATGTTCTCCAAAGATGTTAGGCTTCAATTCGTTGAGAAATCCTAGAATTTGCACAATGGGAATTGTAGGTTCCGTAAATTACAACTACGGGAATTATAGAAGTCGTATGAAGTCAAGGTTTTGGTAAT
This sequence comes from Pinus tabuliformis, assembly GCA_031772625.1. Classification (NCBI taxonomy): domain Eukaryota; kingdom Viridiplantae; phylum Streptophyta; class Pinopsida; order Pinales; family Pinaceae; genus Pinus; species Pinus tabuliformis. Next base: position 324,626,568 of record CM062809.1, read on the forward strand.
ATCAAGTGGGGACCTCTAGTATGTTTCAATATGTGATATTGTTGTCTTGGGAGAAATGGGAGAAATTGTGTAAATGTTTTAGATAAGACCAATGGAAGCTCCATTAACATGTTATTACCTCTATACCTAATAAGTTTTTTTCCCAAACCCATATTGGAGTTACAAAGTGGGAACAAGTAGAATGGAACCTCCTCACGTGAGAATTATGGAGCGAACATGCAGCCTTTCACGCATTTCCGTCTCCTAAACTTGCAGGCTCCACGGGGCGATCCACCTTCGTTCTTTGCACAGGATTTGAACTGCTCACCCCGGAGATTTGGGAAGGATCTTCTGTATTGCTTCCTGGCTTTATGATCTTTTCCTCCTCGTTACGGTGACCAACAAAGGGGCGAGGGTAGGGCAGCACCAGAAGACGAGTGATTTGTTGTTGAGCAATGTACTGGAAAAGCAAGATCAACAGAAAGAATAAAATAAAACAAACTAACTGTAAAATCCAATTCAAACCTCAACTCATGTCAAATGCACTTCTTAACCACAAATCTGCTATCCAAACAGATGCGTTGTTCACAGATCTGGAGCAGGAGGAATGAGAACAGCATGCCCGGGCCATTTTTACGATAACAAGGACTTTGTCTTGCTAATGTTGATTATCCAATTATTGAGGAAAGGCAGGTAAGGTTGGCTCACAACACACACTGCCATTTCTGGCCACAACTTCAAGCGCTTGAGCTAGCGTATAATGGTTTCACCTCAACCGAGACCCACCAGTTCTACTGTGGCTTTATACGCTCTCGAAAAACGATGAAAGCTCTTAAAAACACCGAACATAATTAACTTTGAGATAAAAACTTTCCAAAAAAACAAGCACTAAGAGAGAAGGACAAGGAGTCGAAATTCAATACATACATCGATTTTTCTTCTTATCCATCCAGCTCGTGAAGTATAGAGAGAGATAATACAAAGAAAATAGATCTCAAAATCAAAAAGTGCAGGGCACTCAGGATGCAGGAACACAAATTTTCAAACTGGAACCCTTATTCTTCACCATTCCCAAACCCTCCTTTCCTTACCTGCCCCTTTGTTACGTTTCTTCCTTTGGATCTTCTTCATCCATTATTTGAGATTAAAACAAAAATGTCGATCTGCCACGAGAAGGACAAGGTGTCAATGTCCAAGTTCTACTCCGCTGCAGGTATGCAGGTTTTTCACTGTCGTTCCTTTTTACTTGCATTTTATTTATAGTATTTTTTCTGTATTTTGGTCCTTCTATGGTGAGTTTTCTGATTTGGTTGGGCGACTCAGGCCATTCAGCGAGAAATAATTGAGAAGCAACATGCCTCAGGTTGTGACATGCATTGACTTCTAGCGAAAAGTTATTGTCTGTCAAAACAAAGGTTTGTAATCATCATTTTTAGTTTGGTATGCACAAAATGAAATTACTTCACATCATTTAGTTCTGATTCGATGGGAAAATATGAAAAAAACTCCATGATGAATGCTAAATAATGAAAATTTTCTTCTGCATGGAAATATTGACATTCAACGAGATGTATTGTAGTTGTGTGGAAACTTAAAACTGTTGCATATAAAGAAGTTGTTGTGGAAAATTAAGTTGTTTCGCTTAGATTTTCGCAGTTTTATTTTGGAAACCCTCCTTGCTTTGAAGGTAGAAAAGATTCAGACACTTTGAAAGGGTTTGAAGTGGTAGAGGAGGCCTTGTAAACTGATATCTTTGCCAAGATTTTTAGATTTTTGGAACATTTGCACCCTATTCTCTTTGTAAGAAGTTCCTGGTAATAAATCAACAACAATGGGATCTTTCTTGCAACAATGTCGAATATTTCCTTTGTACTTAGAACAATTCCCTTGCTCCGTCATCTGAGCACCAACCATTGACCAAATCACCTCCTTCTTTGCCCAAGTCCATCCAAGACTCTGTATGTTTGTACTGCTGAAAATTGTTTATAGGGTAAAAATGGAAGTTTTTTAGAAAAATGGTCTACATGAGTACAAGTGCATATGCTTATTGGTATTCTCTGTTGGCATCTCTCCCTTTGCCAAACTTCTCCCCCTTACGTTAAGCTCACCTAGGGAAGAAATTTAAAGCTTATGTAAGGAAGGATTGTGTACTCGTAAGATGCAGATAATTAATCCCAGAGAGGCATAGCCATGATGAGAATGCCCCCTAAATATAAATTTCATGGACGAATTAGGTGTCTCGATGGGTGTAAGACGGAGATGTCTAACTGTTAAATACACAGGGCCGTGACTTTTATCTTTATATTGTGTACAAACCACATGACAACTATATATATATATGTGTGTGTGTGTGTGTGTGTGTGTGTGTGTGTGTGTGTGTGTGTGTGCAAGGCATGTCTTTAAAAAATTTGAACTCTGGGCAGGCTACAGGTCTACCAAGTTACCAACTAAGACAACAACTTTTCTTCAAGGCATTTGAATATTTCTTGGGGACCATAGTGGGAATATCACAAAACTACAAGCAAGCACATATATGGGTATCCTCTATAAATTTAAACAAGGAAAAAGACGGAAGTTGGATTTTGGTATAAACATGTTGGCAAAAACATTTCCTTTCAAAGATTGCAATAGATGCAAGTATCAGGTGTGGACACTCATCACCACCATTGTGGATCCCTAACTTTTTGCAACTACTTCAAAGAAAAAACTAGTCTATGAAGGATCTCTTCAAAGGAAGAGCATGAGTGTGCACTGTAGTGTGGATGCGTACTTACTAGATAACCATCCGGTGTCCAGGACATGATATCCCATTTTAATGTTATGTTGTTGTTTGGATCTAGTGGATCATATGCTCCTACATAAACAAATCTTACTTCAATAAACAGATTGCAAAAGAGAGTCCTGGATCTAAAATTTAAAGAAAACAATCACTATATCTTCTAAACACATAATGAATTACATCAGTTGTAGAGCCTCTGCATATGAGATCTAGCAGTATTTTTCATTCAATTGAAAATAAAATAAGTCTGGCCACATTTCTTTAAGAAAATTGATTTTTACAAGGATTGATTTTTAAGAAAATAAGTTTGAGAATCAATCCTATTCACATTGGTACTTTTAGAGCAGAGTTGTAACTATTTGAATTAGCATTGAATGCATCATGAAGGTCTCATCATACTAGTTGGCAACAAATTGTTAACATTTAGAAAAGTGGAAATCTCATCAAATTGTTTCGAACCAACTAGTTATGTTTTGTGGAATGGTCAAGGATGAGTTCAAAAGTCAATTGGCGATGCCCTCATTAATCACAAGAATATTGCAATAATATATTTTTTTTGTCAGCAGAAGGGGAAAGGTAGGATGCTAATGATAATTGTTACAAACAACTATTTGTGTAGTCTCTACTCTCTAAAACAATACATAACATGTTAACAAATATATATTACAGTCTCTTTAGCTGACAGTTAACCAGGAATGTTTCCCTCTCAATTCATCATTATTTATGGAGTTACAACAAGTCATCTTCCAATTCTACAGGTACCTCCAAAGGTGTCCAAGGTCTGGGAGCACACATCGCCAGGTTTGTACTTTGTACAACAATATGCTTGTGTTCTTGTGTGCAACAGAGTGTGAGGGAGGTGCAATTAAGGGCCCCAGTCTTAGTTTATTTCTAGTTTTTCCACTTTCAGTTCCCTACTGATCCAGATTTATAAAATTCTAGTTTAAGTCAGTTTTCTATTTCAGTGCAGTTTTATTTTTGAGTTTCTTTTCTATTTATGATTTAATTTTCCAGTTTCAGGAAAAGAGCACTATATAGGTTTTAGAGAGAGGTTGTTGATCCGAGGAGAGGGTGAAGGCAAGGTGTGTGTATCCCACTCCAATCCAACTGCAGTTCTATAATTTTCTAGTTTCAGGAAAAGAGCACTATATAGGTTTTAGAGAGAGGTTGTTGATTTGAGGAGAGGGTGAAGGGAAGGTTTGTGTGTAGTTCACTCCAATTCAGGTGTAGTTCTATAGGAGGCCAATGCATATGCATATGCTAGACACTCTAACCCAGGTGCACATGGTTAGGTTATTTTTAGTGTACAACCCAAGCCTCCTTTATAAAGAGGGGCAGGGTCTCTATTATTATTCATTTTTTTAGTAGAGATCAGTGAGGGATTAGAGTTTAGATTTATTGCTTCCAGTATTTCCTATTTTTGAAGTAATAAAATAGTGATGTGATTTGAATTTCAGATCTGTTGGAGTTGTTGTTATGATTTTTAGTTTGATGTGTTTTAAACTTCAGTTCCTAATACAAATCAAATTGCAGTTTTCATAGTACTTTCAGTTTTATGTTATCCTAAGTAGGTTGGTTAGGTCAGATTGATAAGACTGTTACTGCATGCCAAGAATTTCAACATGGTATTAGAGTGGTTTATTGATCTGATCATGAGATCTAAGACAATTAATAAGGTATTACAGACTCATGAGCATGGATGTGCCTATGTTATTTTGTGCAATGGATCGATCAGATTGCGAAATACATAGACTTTGAAGTAGTTAAAGACTATAATAGACAAACACATAAAACACAACAGATTTAATAAGGATTTCACCCAATACTCCTAGGCTACATCTCCTAGTCCTTCCTTTAATGGTGGCCTCTCTATTAAGTCTTCAAATAGATTTTTTACAATAGTGAGCTCAGTTTGAGTCTCACACACAACATATGCAATTACAAGAGCTTCACTTGAATCCCTCAAGCTTCCTTCTTCACTCTGTCTCGCACTTTCTTGCAACACTGCTTGTCTATTTGTTCTCTGTCTGTGGCTTTTAAAGCCAACGCTGCCTGTTCATTTCAGTTCCTGTCTCTCGGTCTCCTCGGCCTCTGCACGCTTTGAATCCCTCTACCAGCATTATACCATCATTGCTAAACGCATGGAGAGGAGGTGGCCGCCCATTATGAAATGTAAGAGTGTCACGGGCCTCTACAACTCCTGAAACGACCGCACTCTGTTCCCACAGTGAAAATGTATTTTCATAGAGAAATTCTGCCAAAACTCAATATCTCGGACTTTAAAAGTCCTTAACTATGATACATTCCTCTATCGGGTCTGCCTATAAGTTGCTATCGTATATCGGAAGGCTCCGTCCCTTTGTGTTTTGGAAATACAACAAAAATCACGAAATACATTAAAAATGGCTCTATTACGGACTTGAAATTATATAGAATAGCCTTAAGGCACCCCTTCAGGTCCAGCTTATCGCATCGGCGCTTTCCTCTTCGCTTTTTGTTTGACAAACGAAACTGCGAAAACATATAAAATCACTACAAAATCCCACATATTGGACTTCAAAATATATATGTTATCACCTAATTTCCCGTCGGGTCTGGTTCATCGGGTCGCTCCAATTGCGATATCGCAATCGCTCATCGCAATACCCCCAGGCCATTATAAGCATTCCTAAAATCCCTGATAGTGATCCTGCGACGTAATACGAGCCATCGATCTGTGCACTTGATCAACGGTCCATATTAACTCCGCTAATTGCCATCGCCATATGCCGATATCACTGTTCGCCATTGCAATCCTTGAGTGGGTTCCACCAATAAGCGCTGATGGCCACCGCCGATAGTGATCCGCCGATCGGATCTGGACCGTTGATCATCCAGATCCGACGGCTACTTTGTATTTCCTTTTTCCGCCTCTGATAGCTCCATTTCCTTAGTTTTCACGGGTTTTGGGCCTCCCGATAGTGTTTCTCCACCCTGCTAAGTGTGTTTCCTCTGCGATAACTTTGATTTTCTTACAAGATTTCAATCTTTGGCACGATTTTTAATAGATTTATGAAGACTTAGAGAGCATTGTCGGATCCATTTGGATCACGCCTTCCCACTGAAAAGGCTTTTGGACCACCAAAATTTGGTTTTCAAGCATCGCGTAAGTGAGGATACAGCTGCCTCACTTGCCCAATATCTATCCATTTGGCGCTACTGGGTTTTGAACCTTTGAGTCCAATTTTAAGGTATTCCACATCCCCTCTACACGTTGTCCTCACCTTTCTTTGTAGGACTATATCTTCCTGTAGCTCATTGAGGTATTCAGGCAACAAATCATCATGGAAGGAAATTGACTTTGCTCTTCAGGATCTTCAATTAAGGAAGGTTCAAATAGTCTTAAATTTTCTGCATTTACTACTGAATAGATGTGCATGTATGCTGGCAGATCAAGGCGGAAAGCATTCTCACCAATTTTCTCAAGTACCTTAAAAGGCTCATACCTTATTGGCTTTAGCTTCTTTCCCTCACCTTGCATTTTTTCCTTGCTGATATACAACCAGACTTGATCGCCAACTTGGAAGCTATGCTCCACCCGGTTTTTATCATGCCTTGCCTTATATTTGGCTTGGCTCTTTTCCAGTTGTTCCTGCATTTCCTGGTGAATTTCATGGATCTGTTCAATGAATCTGGTTGCTTTGTCCACATCACTGTGTCCAGCAACTGCTATGTCTTTTTCAAAGACAAATTCCAAGGGAGACCTTGGTATGAAACCAAAACAAGTCTCAAAAGGAGATCTCTATGCAGAAGAATGTTTAGCTTTCCCAAATGATACAAGAGTTGGTCCTTAATATAGTAATCCAATTCTTCTACCATTTTTCCATTACTTAAAGCTGCATATACATCTTTAAAATCTATATCTTGAGCATATTGTTCAATGTAGCTTTCATGCATTACTGATTTATGCTTAAGTATAGTAGATGCATTTATGATTGGTTTGGACAACATATCTGCAACTTTATTATGTATGCCCTTTTTATATCTGATGACTAAGTGAAACTTTTGTAGGAAACCCATCCACCTATAGTGTCTTGATTGTTGCAGTTTAGTTTGTGAGTGCAAGTACTGAAGTGGCTGATGATCGGTATGTATTATTGTTTCTTTGCCCATTAAGTAATGTTTCCACTTCTTCACACTCTGAACTAATGCATACAATTGTTTATCATATGTAGGATAATTAACTACTACAAAATTAAAAGTCTCAGAATGGTAGCATATGGGTTTACCATGTTGAATCAACACTGATCCCATGGCATAATCACTGGCATCTGTTTCAATATCAAATAGTTGTTGAAGATTTGGAAATGCTAGTACTGGTGCTGTATTAATTTTTTTTCTTTCAAGGTGTCGAAGGCTTTTTGTTGTTTTCCTCCCTACTGAAACACCTTGTTCAATCCTGTCAAAGCATGTAAGGGAGCTACAATTAAGGAAAAGTTAGCAATAAACTTTCCCCAATATTGTGTTTCCTCTGGGAAGCTTCTAACTTTTGTAGCAAACTTGGGTTTAGGCAAGTTTACAATGACTGCAACCTTAGAGGGAACTATCTTCAGTTCACCACCCCCTACAATATGACCCAAATAATTCAAGGATGTTTTACCAAATTCACATTTTGATAATTTAACATAGAGATTTTCTTGCTTCAAAACATCTAGAGTCTACTTTACATGCTTTAAATGTTCTTACCATGTTTTACTGAATACAATACTGTCATCTAGATATACAATTACAAAATCATCAATAAAAGGCCTGAGTACATCATTCATTACTCTCATGAAAGTGGCAAAGAGCATTAGTTAAACCAAATGGAATAACTAGCCATTCATACAACCCTTGCTTTGTTTTGAAAGCAGTCTTCCAGGCATCTTGCTCTGCTACTCTGACCCGATGGTAACCAATACGTAGGTCCAACTTGTAAAAGTAGACAACCTCTTTCAGCTAATCCAATAGATCATCAATGTGAGGAAGGGGATAACGATTCTTGGTCATTATTTTATTCAGTGCTTGGTAATCAATGCACATCCTCCATGGACAGTCCTTCTTTCTCACCAACACTATTGGGCATCTACATGGCGATGTGATTCGTATTATGAACCCTTTCTCGGGTAGATCTTGTACCTGCTTCTTGATTTCTGCATTCTCTAAAGCGGATAACCTGTACATTCCAATGTTAGGAAATGGAGCATCTTGCTACAAATTAATATCATGTACAATTTCCCTTTTGGGTGGCAGACCTTTAGGTTCTTGAAATAAAACATCATATTCTGAAACAACTTTTTCTAAATCAACTTGTTGTTTAGCATCACAGCCTTCAAATTCATTGGTTTTATTAGGATTCTTTTCCTTTACAACCATCAGTAAAAATTTCTTGCATGAATTTACAATCCTTTTCATTCGCCTTGAGTTTATGAGAGTATAATTATTTTTGAGTTGTGAGCTCTTACAGTATATTATATTCCATCTTTAACAAGTTGATACTTATTTTTAGCTCTATAGAAAATGGATTTTCTATCATACAAGTAAGGACTTCCTAAAACAAGCCCACATATATCCAAAGGAATTACATCTAACTCAACCTCATCTACAAATGTTGAACCAATGGCAAACCTATGTTTACGTTGTCTAGTCACTTGTAGCTTTGCTTTATCACATAACCAACCTAATGGATTTGGCTTCTTGTGAGGTGTGGTTAGTAATCCCAGCTTCTTTACAATTTCTTCAGGAATTAAGTTTTCTTGTGAGCCACTATCAAATAAAGTATCAATCTTTTCATTCTTGGAAATGACTCTAATATGAAAATGCTCATGTCTTCTTCTCTCATTTTCTTCACTATCAATAGTTTGCACAGAATTACTAGTAGATGCTTCAGAATTTTTACCTCGTATGCCTGTGGTCGTGATGGTTGTTTCATCACCTGAGTCTGACCCCAAATCTCTCTTAACAGCAGCAGCAGCCTTCTTCTTCTTGCCATCGAACTTCTTGGGTTTCAGCTCTGGATGCAAAGACCAGCAATGTTCATCATCATGTCCATCCTTCTTACAGTGAGTGCATGAAGGTTTGGCCTTTTGTACAGCATTTGCCTTCCTCTATTTCCATTTCTGCTTCCTCTTTTCCTTGTTCTTTCTTGCAGTGGGTTTTGATGACCCCCAAATCTCTGGGTTCACATTCTTGCCTCTAGCCTCTAGATGGGTAGCTTGAACAAATACCTCATTGTTATAGACATATTTGGGTACTGCAACCCCAAACTCATATGTCCATAAACCAAGGGCTCTTTAGTCCCTAAAAGTGTTGTTTCACACCGTAAAGGATCATGGTCAACTGATTACATCATTTCCCAGAAGTTCCACCTGAAAAACTACTCAGAACTAGCCAAAACTGGACCATACTGACTACTCCATGGTCAAGGTGCGATGCATACTGACTGCCACACTAGCCAGGTGTGATGCATACTAAAATGGCCTTCTATGGGGTGCGATGAGTGAGAATAGACAAATGGCAAAGATAGTTTTCTAAGTGGAAGACCATGGAATCTTCTAGAAACTTCTCCTGTGACACTTGCCTCTCTAAATTTGCCCAGGGATGAGTAAGAGATCAATGAAATCTCCAAGTGGAACCAAGAACTATCAGTGGAATGACATTAATAAAAAACCTAGAGCTAACTCACACCCTTACAAGACATCTATAAATGGATCCCTCATCTGAGAGATCTAGAGGCTGGAATTTTGTAATTTGTAAGGAAGTTCTGTTTGTTTATCTGTGAGAAAAGACATTGTATTGTTGGGTGATCTTGATTTTCATGAGGTGAAGAGGGCTTATATGCTGGGATGATGATGTTGGATCAGACAGATGGGTTGTAATCCTCTCTTCTACTATTAATAAAGTTCTTTGAGTTTTCCTCCATATAATCATGTATTTGTGAATCTTATTGTTTATGAATGCAATTGTATGGTCAATGTGTTTCTAATTCTACATTGTTTAGGATGTTTTAGATAGAGATGATTTGATGGTTTTCTGTTACTTTGACTCTACAGGTACTCTTTGAAGCAGGACAAGTAGGAGAAGAGTGGCAAATTCTATCAAGGGAAAGATAAATAAAGCAAGGATCAAAGCGGAGAATCCAGGTTGGTCCTCTTTTCTTCCCTCTTATCTATTACACCTAAAGGAAATCTTGAATTGCTTTGATTATTTGTTTCTAAGATAGCTACCCATCTTAGTGGGACTAGTAGTTCGAATCAACACTAGTTTTCCTTGAAACAAAATGGCTACTCCGCTGGGTAACGGATAGTTTGTTTTGTTTGTTTATTTTTTGCTTTATAAACTACAGACGGAGCCTGAAGTTAGCCAACTAGCCTTTGAAATGCCTTTACTATGCAATTGCAAAGTAGATGAATGCTGCTTCAGTCAATCTCCAGGTTGTTTTGTGAACTGAACATCTGACTTACAAGCATTCTAAGTGCCCTTGTGGTAGCTCAATAACCTCATAAGATCATACCCCTATACTTTGTTTTTACTGTCCATCATAACTAAGCCTAAATCACTGAACTTTGCTGCAAATTTTGAGCAAAAACCAAGCTCAGTTTCGCTCCTTGGTCCATCGCACTGTCTATAATTGGGCAGCCTGTATGCATCGCACCTCTTGTGTGTTGCAGGTGAGATGCATCCCTATTTCCCTGTGTTGCAGGTACGATGATTGAGTGACAATATTTCTCTCATTGAAATTTGGTTTTTTCTCCTTGTTTTCAGCTCTATTCAGTAGTTTTACTATTCATGATCAGTATCTTCTTACTGAAACCTTCTTCCTTCACATATTTCAGCCTCCATTAGTTAGGAATTGTAAATGTTTTTGTGTATTTGTGAATCATTTATAGTCTTCCTTTGTCAAGAGTAGCTTAATCGAACTGTCGTAAAGTCTTCCTCTTCTAGATAATTGATTGTACTTTTGTCATTGTACTTGATTTGATTTATTAGTATTTGAAGTGTCGAAAACAATTTTCAATTCGAAATCGAAAAGTGTCATCTTAGTCTTCCTTTTGTTTTGGAAAGAAATTGTTAAAAATGTCGCTTTAAAAGAAAATAGTTCAGATCTGTACTTAGCTTTCCTTTTTGGCATTCACACATTAAGGAAGAGGAAAACAAATACATGCATGTGCATTTGAATTTTGACTGAATGCGGAATATGATTTAGGAAAGTGCATTTAGTGTGTGCTCTATGCTCTTTGCTGAAAGAAAATCATAATCTTCTTTCCTTTGTAGCTAGGATTTTCATTGCTAAAAGAAAATAAATGATTGCTTATCATTTTATATTGCATATTTAGGAATTTTACATCTACATCAAGCGCTGAACCTTGAAATACAAACTTCTAAGCAAGATCAACTCTAAGATAAATCTCAATGAACATAAAAATGCTTTGAAACCTAACGTAGCACATCTAGAAGTCTAGGCTAGAGACGTGTTCCAATGTCGTAAAACCGGGTAACTATCGTTTTCATCGAAGGTTGGGTGATTCCTCCTCTTTGATATGACAAGTGCCAGTACGGACTTGTGCTCCCCATACCGTCGAGTATATATTGGGAGACCACAATAGGCTGATATCCTTTATCCTTAGGAAGCCGTGTCTGCCACCCTCTTGATCTCAATGCACTGAACACAGCATTTGGGAATATTGACTACCATACATAAGTCCTTGGTAATTTCTCTATCATTTATCACCAAGGTGTATTTTGCAGTTTTGCGATCGGTTTGGTAATCCCTCTGTCTAGATTTCCAGAGTAGTCACTTTCGTTCCTTTTTGACTCCTTAAAAGAAAAGGTCCATCTGAGCACTTGTCACTTCAGGCTCATTAAAAATCAAAAGGGACTAGAGTCACCTTTAGCTTTTTCTCGACTCTTAAAAATTGAAAAAGCAAAGTTGCATCAAAGCGTCTTTAAAATTTATTTAAATCAGAATAACATCCATGTTCCTTCGTTGATCTGAGGTTGAGATAATGGAGTCCACCAATCAAGGAATCCCTCTTGGAGGGAATCCTAGTCCTTTCTCCTCTTGGGGAGATATTGGTTCTCCATATATGGCTACATTGTCCCTTCCAGGAATCACAATCGGCTTGCCGGTATAACTTTTCTCAACCTCTGTCATTCAAACGCCATAATTCCTCAACAATCTAATCAACAACCAGATGATATTGAAGTTACCCCTTCACCTTCTACTTCGTTTATTTCTCCTTCCCCTTCTTCCTCTTCGCTTGGTGAAACTAGTGACACTAAAAAACCAAGTAGCTGAGAAGAAAAAGAAAGGGAAGGATAAGAAGAAGAAGCCAGCTAAACAAGGAGGCAACCGTGCATCATCTAGTGAAAATCCGCACGTTAAACTTTCCAAACCAAAGCAGGGGAGACCACTACCATCGAGATTGCCCTTGCATTCCACAGATCTTGAGAGAATGGTCTCCCCGTTTGCAACATTCGGTGTCATCAACCTCTAGCAGTCAAGTTGATAGCACACCATCAACTAGTGAAAACGAAGTCAATAGACAAAAAGGGAAAGTTAGATTCCCATGTAGGTTATGTGAAGGTAATCATACTCTTCACTGTTGTCCTTTTTTGGACGAAGCCAAAAGCATTTTGGATAACTGTCCTGCTTCACCGTAGCGACTTCCACCTAGATACAGGAAACTCTTGCCAAGTCCTTCGCTAGTTGAAAACCCTATTGACATAACTCAATTGTTGATCGAATCACTTATCATTGAAAGTGAATCTTCTGAGTCCATACCGGACCAAAGTCAACTGGTCGAGATGGCAGCCAGCCCAGTCTTACCTTCAGAAGGACCACCTTTGGATGATACTATCAACAAAGAGAATGAGAACGACATTGTTCAAATTCTTTTTGTCGAAACAGAGTCTAATGAACTTGGGGGCAATCCACCCATTCCTTTACAACAAGAAGAAACCCCCCTAGTTCATGAGATTTATCCGGTCGTTTATCCGGTACCTCCTCTGAGCAGTCTAGTCATTTTCTTTGATTGGAATCAACTAGAAAAACCCTGCCTTCCATCTAATGTACCATTCCAAATCATAGTACAAGTTTACAAAATGATCGTGTCTGGCACTATCATAGATGAAGGGGCTTCAGTGAGTATCCTTTCCTCAACTTCTTGGAAAGTGCTTGGTTCGCCATCACTTTTGCCTGAAAAACAAAATTTGTCAGGCTTCAACAAAGGAACCAGTCAACCATTAGGGATCCTTCCAAAGTTACCGATAACTTTGAGAAAGAAAACCATTCATTTGAATGTGATGGTAGTCCAAGGGCCACTAGATTACAATCTACTCCTTGGACTTGATTATATATATAACATGGAAGCTATTGTTTCTACACTCTTTCGAGTGATGTGTTTTCCACATGAAGGAAAATGGGTGCAACTTATTGACCAGCTTTCATTTCCTGGTTCAAACACAGCTATGAATCAACCATCTTCCCTAAATGGTCTCTTCGTGTCAACAATGTCTCTTTAACCTTCATTCCATCCACCTAATTACCGCGAGTAGTTCGGTGAATGTAACAAAGTTTAGGGGGCATGCACCCTGGTCTGCTTTAGCAGGCGAACCTAGAGGAAAAGAGAGATTTTATTAAAGGTCATAATGATTGGACTGAAGAAACATTCCCGTGTAGGTTATGTGATCAGTCTTAAACAAATATTTCCTTGTATGTTATGTGATTGGAAGCTCACACCATTCACCTTCATCTATTTCGATGGACAAAACCAAGGAAGATTTTTTGTCTGCCGACAGAAACAATCTTGCCTAACTGCAGGAACTTCCATATGGTAACCTCGAAACTCTCCTTTTACTAAAAGACCTGGGGGTATGCAAACCTTTGTATGCAAGTGAAAAACGACCTTTGATTTTTTTTAGATTTTAGGTTCTCAACCCTTTAACCTCGTAGCTTGGTCATTTGTAACCTACATAAAAAGGAAATGAGCACATGTTATAGTAGTGTTCAAGCTCATTAAAAAACAAATCTACCAAGAGAAATTTTCAAACGACTGGTAATCTAGCAATGTTCCCGCAAGGTTCAAGCTCGTTAAAAAATAAACCTATCACTGAGCATAGTTTCTCCTGGCTCAAGCTCATTAAAAAATGAAACCACTTTTGGTAAATAACCTTTGTGATCGCCTTGCTAACAGCCTTTTTGAACCTTGGTTGTGTTCCTACCATCAGCTCCATTCATTTGGCCGACCATACACTTCCACTTGATTGTTTACCCTTTTGAGGAATAGCTTCGACGAGTGATTCTGATTACCACCCTCTTCACACTGCCATGTTTTGAGAAGTTCCAAACTTACCTGGAACCAGTTTCTACTCGAAAATACCAATCGTTCCTAAAAAATGAGTCCCTTTTAAACTCTTTTTAGACTCGTTAAATATAAAAATATTGTCAAGCCATTGGCCTTTCCATCTCATTAAAGTAAAGGGAACGCCATCCCTCCCATATATTTTAATATTTTTGGACCCGAGGGATTATCAAACAAAAAGATCGAGTGCTTGTCTTTTTCGGCTCATTGAAGCGATCAAAAAGTCATCCCTTTCATATTATTTTATACCTTTTCGGACTTAAGGGATTATGCCGAGAAAAAGGACTGTTGGAGTTTTTTTTCGTCCCTTTTCAAACTCTCTAAACATGAAAAGGACCGAGTTATATTTGTTGTTAAACTCGTTAAAACAATAGCGACAAACTTGTCCGGCCAGACAAGAATGAGTCTCACTGACGCTAGGCTCGCTAAAAACAAAGTGACAGGTTTGCCCGAAGGGAAAATTATAGACCAAGCATATGTTATCCTCAAGCTTGACAAAAAATAAAGAGGTATTGGTCAGCAATGACTGGGGAAAAAGGGAAGAAAACTTGAAGAATTTTATTGGTAGTAGGTCGCTCTTGAACATGACACTTTCACTCCATCACCATGATTGAGTTGGGTTGGGTTATTCCGTTCACCATATCACCATTGGTCTTCCGTACCATCCATGGGGTTAACGCTACTAGTCCATATCAATGTCGCCGACATGTTCAAGAGAATTCATTCAGAGAATTCACCATCCAGCAAACGCCTCATCCACTGCAATACCTCCACCCTTCATTTTTCATGACCGCCATTCCTGAACCTTATATCATCAGATCGTTTTCACCTCCAGAAAAATCATTTTCTCCGTTTTGCATCGTAGATCTGGGATACATCAAGGCCCTCCTACGATAGGTCACTTCTTGTCGACATCAGCTCATTATGCAAGAAGTTGACTTAGAAACAACCCTTTTAGTACTTTGAAGCTTACATGCCTTAATGGCAAGTTTCTCACTTCTGGCGACAGGTTTACATCAATGACCTTCGACCGAAAGATTTTACATGGTGTTTGAGGGTCATTATCATTATCAGTGATTCCTCTTGCGCCCGTTAACAAATTCCATTATTGGCTGGTAATCAAGCGATGTCTTTCCATGTTCGACTTTAGAACATCTTTTCACATGGATCGACTTGTACAATCGGGCAAAGATTGAACAGGTTTGAAAACCCTTGATCTAGTTACATCCATCTGGGCTGCGATATATTTAGGAACATAAAGACATCAAATGTGCATAGAATCTACACAGATAGTCATCTAGAAAAAGAAGATGACTCCTCATATGAAGAATCACTCTGTCCTATGTACATGAAAATGAAATATGAAGCTGAGCATGGGAATGCCCGCCTCAGCTAGATCATGAAAATAATATGATGATGATGTATTGTATTGTATCTTATATAGGTCACCTTCCAATTCGAATACCTTGGATCCTCATGATAAAGCATTTCACCCAACATCAGAAGATTTACGACCTCATGCTTTAAGGGGCAACTGTTATAGACATATTTGGGCACTGCAACCCCAAACTCATATGTCCATAAACCAAGGGGCTCTTTAGTCCCTAAAAGTTTTTTTTCACACCCTAAAGGATCATGGTCAACTGATTACATCATTTCCCAGAAGTTCCACCTGAAAAATACTCAGAACTGGCCAAAACTAGACCATACTGACTGCTCCATGGTCAAGGTGCGATGCATACTGACTACCACACTAGCCAGGTGTGATGCATACTGACTACCACACTAGCCAGGTGTGATGCATACTGAAATGGCCTTCTATGTGGTGTGATGAGCAAGAATAGACAAATGGCAGAGACAGTTTGCTAAGTGGATGATCATGGAATCTTCAAGAAACTTCTCCTGTGATGCTTGCCTCTCTGAATTCCCCGAGGGATGAGTAAGAGATCAATGAAATCTCCAAGTGGAACCAAGAACTATCAATGGAATGACACTAATCAAAAACCCAGAGCTGACTCACACCCTTGCAAGACATCTATAAATGGATCCCTCATCTGAGATATTTAGAGGCTGGAATTTTGTAATTTGTAAGGAAGTGTTGTTGGTTTATCTGTGAGAAAAGACATTGTATTGTTGGGTGATCTTGCTTTTCATGAGGTGAAGAGGGCTTCTATGCTAGGAGGATGATGCTGGATCAGACAGCTGGGTTGTAATCCTCTCTTCTACTATTAATAAAGTTCTTTGAGTTTTCCTCCATATAATCATGTATTTGTGAATCTTATTGTTTATGAATGAAATTGTATGGTCAATGTGTTTCTGATTCTGCATTGTTTATGATGTTTTAGATAGATATGCTTTGATGTTTTTCTGTTACTTTGACTCTACAGGTACTCTTTGAAGCGGGATAAGTAGGAGAAGAGTGGAAAATTCTATCAAGGGAAAGAGAAATCAAGTAAGGATCAAAGCAGAAGATCCAGGTTGGTCCTCTTTTCTTCCCTCTTATCTATTACACCTAAAGGAAATCTAGAATTTCCTTGATTGTTTGTTTCTAAGATAGCTACCCATCTTAGTGCAACTAACAGTTCGAATCGTCACTAGTTTTCCCTTAAACACTCATCTATGCTATTAGGGTTAAACATGAGAATGGTGTGTCTCAAATAACTACGTAGACCAGCTATATACTTCAACAAAGTTTCAGGTGAGTCTAAAGAAATGCCTAGAATCAAAGATCTTTTTCTAAATTCTTGAGTGTAGCTTTGTACATTTTTCCCTTTTAATTGGCGAAGAGTTTGCCAACTCATCATAGCTTGCTGCATATAAGCTAGTGGATAGAATTTTTAATTGCAGAAACAAATTCACTCTAGACAAAAAGAATTTTACCATGCTTCTTCAAGTCATCTTGTGTCCCACCTTCCCACCATACTAAGGCAGTTCCTCCAAGGCGTAGGCTAGCCAGCTAAATTTTACTTATGTCTGAATCAATGCTCTACACCCTGCAATACACATCAATTTGTCGAATCCAATTATCTAGCTTCTCTGCATTTAACTCTCCATCATATATTGGCAAATCAAATTTAACATCTAATTTAATCAAAGATGTCTTCTTCTTTGTTTTTTCAGGGCTATCAGGAGGTGTGGATAGAGGAGCCTTTTTTCCTTTCCCTTTGCCTTCAGAATGGCCATCTATAAGAGATTATTTTGTTCCTTTGTCTTGTTTGGAAGTTGAAGAATCTTCACTTCGATCTTTCTTAAATTCTCTATACATTTCCTCTACCATGGCTCTCATGGTCATGAAACTGTCCATGAACTGAGAGTCTGATTCCAAGGGAATTTCTTCTGTCATTTTCCTCTTAGGATAGACTCTACCAATTTCTGGGTTAGTTTCAACCAGTTCTCCTTTTCCTAATTTAAGCTTTGACCTAGTTAGCATTCACAAACAGTCCAGCACAAGCTTGTCTAACCTTAGCAACCTAAACCTCTGATACCTCTTGATATGATCATGAGATCTAAGACAATTAATAAGGTATTACAGACCCATGTGCATGGATCTGCCTATATTATTTTGTGCAATGGATCGATCAGATTGCGAAATACATAGACTTTGAAGCAGTTAAAGGCTATAATAGAAAAACACATAAAACACAACAGATTCAACAAGGAGTTCACCCAATACTCTTGGGCTACATCACCTCGTCCAGCCTTCATTGGTGGCCTCTCTATTAAGTCTTCAAACATAGTTTTTACAATAGTGAGCTCAGTTTGAGTCTCACACACAACAGATGCAATTACGAGATCTTCACTTGAATCCCTCAAGCTTCCTCTGAGTACACAGACTCCCTCATAACTCTCAATCTCTGTCTTCACTCTATCTTGCACTTGCTTGCAACACTACCTGTCTATTTATTCTCTGTTTGTGGCTTTTAAAGCCAACACTGCCTATTTGTTTTGGTTCCTGTCTCTCGGTCTCCTCGGCCTCTGCATGCTTTGAATCCCTCTGCCAGCATTATACCATCATTGCTAAACGCATGGAGAGGAGGTGGCCACCCATTCTGAAACGTAAGAGTGTCATGAGCCTCTACAACTCCTGAAATGACCGCACTTTATTCTCACAGTGAAAATGTATTTTCATAGAGAAATTCCACCAAAACTCAATATCTCAGAATTTAAAAGTCCTTAACTATGATACATTCCTCTATCGGGTCCGCCTATAAGTTGTTATTGTATATCGGAAGGCTTCATCCCTTTTTGTTTTTGAAATACAACGAAAATCATGAAATACATTAAAAATGGCTCTATTGCAAACTTGAAATCATATATAATAGCCCTAAGGCATCCCTTCGAGTCCGACTTATCGCATCAGCACTTTCCTCTTTGCTTTTCATTTGACAAACGAAACTGCGAAAACATATAAAATCACTGCAAAATCCCGCATATCGGACTTCAAAATATATATGTTATCCCCTAATTGCCCATCAGGTTCGGTTCATCAGATCACTCTGATTGCGATATCGCATTCGCTCATCGCAATATCCCCAGGCTGTTATAAGCGCTCCTCAAATCCCCAATAGCGATCCTGCGACGTAATACAGGCCATCAGTCTGCGCACTTGATCAACGGTCCATATTAAATCTGCCAATCGGCGTCGTCATATGCTGATATAGTTGTTCACTATCGCAATCCTTGAGTGGGTTCCGTCCATAAGCGCCGATGGCCACCGCCAATAGTGATCCGCTGATCGGATCTAGACCGTTGATCAACCAGATCTAACGGCTACTTCGTATTTCCTTTTTCTGCCTCCGATAGCTCCATTTTCTCAGTTTTCATGGGTTTTGGGCCTCCTGATAGTCTTTCTCTGCCTTGCTAAGGGTGTTTCCTCTACGATAACTTTGATCTTTTTACAAAATTTCAATCTTTGGCATGATTTTTAATGGATTTATGAAGACTTAGAGAGGATTCTCAGATCCATTTGGATCATTTATATGAAAGTTTCTTGTTATTGACATGATTTGAATTTTAGATCTATTGTACTTGTTATTATAATTTTCAATTTGACATGTTTCAGTTACTAGTAAGAGTTAGAATTATCGTTTTATAGTACTTCCAGTTTTTTGTTGATCCTAAGGAGGTATTGTTAATATGTGTTGAACATTTCAATGCAAAAATGTTTTGTAAATCATCTGTGTATAGATTGTATGTATTGCATTTGATTAAGTACACATAATATTCTTGTTTTTAATATTGCATGTTAATTTTTTTTACCTACATGTATTACTTTGTTTTTATAAGTAAGAATCTATTTGTGATGTAGTTTATGTCCTTGACCTACTTTCCTACTAAAAATGGGAAATTCCTACTTCTCTTTCCAATTAATAATTTCATAGATGTTTAATAAGTAACCACTGAACAAAGTGAATATTTTGTTGAAATTCATCTTGCAACATATTCATCCCATTTTTTGTTGAAGTTTTTGGATGTACTATAAAGCCTGGCATTAAGTAATGCAAATATTACTATATCTCTGTCTCTGCAAATGTAGCATGAAAATCTCATAAACTGTAGGTATTTGGTCCATCTGCACAACAGAAAGATCTCTATGATCAAGCTTCCATTTCAATAGTAAATGAAGTATTATAAGGTTTCAATTGCACAATCTTTGCCTTATGGCCAAACTTGCACAAGAAAACTTACACCATGGAAGGTGAAGGGAAAATGTCAATAGTAAGTTTTAATGCTTTTCTGTGAAGATCATTTTTTAATGATTCCCAAGGATACATTCAATTTTCTGATAAATTGCTACATTGCTATTTTCCAATTTATACTTTTCACTGCAAAGACTTGTTTGAAATCATGATTGAATAATTCTAGTTGGTTTTCTAGCACAACATCCTCAAGGGGCACCTATTAAATTGCACTTAATTTATTTTTTGTCATCAATTATAAAATGTTGGTCTTTTAATATCTAGCAATATATTGGCTTTAGGTGGAAACTTGATGATGGAGGTATAACCATTGTACCCATTGCATCTATAGAGTGCATCAAATGGGGAGTTTCCATCCAATGCTAGTGTGATTCCAAGGGTTGTTAAGAAAATATTTTACAACTTAGAAAGCCAGAATTTTGAATACAATCTAACCTTCTTAGATTTGTACAATGAATAAATCACTAACTTGCTTGCACCTGATGAGATATCTAACGTTATGTTAGATTATAAATAGTGAAATCCCTTAGCATTGATGGAGGATGCAAAAGGTGGGGTACATGTATGAGGCCTTGAGGAAGAAATAGTTACCAGGGAAAATTAAATATTTGCTTTACTAGAAGGAAAAAAACTAATTGTAATTTATTTAATGAGTTTTGTAGGGTCGTGGAAGGGGGGTAGGGGATATCAAAAAAAGAATACTAATATTAGGTCATGTTATTACTGCTCTCGTGGAGCATCATGGACATGTTCCTTACAAGTATATTTGGGTTAGTTTTTTTGTGGCATGTAAGTAGTTTGACCTTTAGCATAATTGCGAATGAAATTAGACTGTAATTTTGTATGTAACTTTGAAAAAGGGTGCAGGGATAATAAACTTACAATAATGTTACATGATTCTTTGAGTGGGAGGACAAAGACTTGCATAATAGCAACTGTTTCACCATATTTCCACTGTCTTGAAGAAACTCTCAGCACTTTGGACTATGCCCACATGGCCAAAAGTATCAAAAATAAGCTAGAGGTTTCATTGTCTACCCTTTCTGTTATCTGTTATAGCCATACTTGTATTCCTAGTTGCATACTAGTACTTCAGAGATCTATATCATATCTTGGGGTTTGGTGTTGGAACTTGGGATCGTGAGTTGGAACTGGAGTTCGAGTGCCATGAACGAAATCCAATAATTTTGTTGAAAGCCAGTGACAATATAAACTATAGAAATGAAATTTACTTTTTAAACAAAATCAAACTCACAAACCCGATAACTCTAGAAATCATTTTTTTAGATTGATGAAATTTATTTTTTAACTAAAATAAAAACATTTTTACTAAACTTTTTCTAGTGCTAACAAACCCAATAGCTCTAGAAATCCCTTTTTTAGCATTCTTTTTCATATGACAAATCTAAAAATTCCATCTTATCCAATTTTTAGCTAGACCACAATAATCTAAGATATAATATAAACCCACTCTCTAGAGGTAATGAACTTGAGAATTTTTAATTCTTGTTGGCACCTTTCAAACTCTGATTCCATGTTAAAATCCTAACCACCACTAGCAGACAAGGGATATTTTTCCTTCCAAAGCAAGTTTTGTAGAATGCCACCTTACCTTACCCTTCACTCCACCTAAACCTAGTCTGGTTTTAAGTCCCCTGCTTACATCACTAGATACATTGTATTTAGTGCTAAAATCATAATAATATCAAACTATTTTTAAAAACTTTATGGTTTAGGAAGCTCAAAATCAATTATATTTAGAGCTAAATTGAAATCAAGATTTTATTTCTCTTTTACATTATAATTTAGGGAGTTCAAAACAAATAGAATGGTATCATTATCGTCACTAGGTATAATGGATTTAGTGTGATAATGGATAAAATGAAGTAATTATTTGTGAACATTTGTTCTTGAACAAACATTAGGATCCATTATATCATAGTGAAAAGTACATGCATTAAAAAAACTCAATATTTCATGTGACATTCATATTGTATGTGATTTTTTTCATTAAAAACAATTTACTTTTTCATGTGACATTCTTTTTTTGTTAAAATTTCTTCTATTGCTAATCCAAATTACAATTGTAATTTGAACTAAGGCTTCTAGTAATTCTTAATTTACCAATCATGCATGGACATCATAAGAAACATTCACAATAGAATATGAAGAAAAATTGGGTACCTACTTCATATGCATTAAAAATTGTTTCTACTACTTAATGTGAATTACAAGTGTAATCTTAGTTGGATCTCCAATATATCTTAAACCATATTTTCATTTCATTTTTAGTACTATTAAATGTTATTATGTCCTACCTAATTTTATGGTTAGAATTGTAACAAAAATATGCATTGCGCTATGGAATTAACACTAACATGTAATATTGATTTGTTTCCATAATGCTACAAGTAATGATCACAAAGATGATGATACAAACTATGTTGAGCTTACATCAGATATCAGAGACAATGATGATGATGATGGTGATGGTGATGGATTTGGTAATGATGATGTGGATGAGACTACCAGGATGGTCATGATGGTGATCATGGCAATGATCATGAGGATGATCTTAACTATGATATTTGTGGTGTTATTTAGCCATGCGTTATTTTGATATTTAGTTGGGATGTCTTAATATGGTAATCATACATTTGAATTCTAGTTGATTTGAATAATGATGATGATACTATTGGTACTATCTTGTTACCTTATGAATATGTTGAAAATTGTCAACATTTTTTATGAAGAATTATTGTGTATGATGAGATTCCTATTTTTTTTATGGATGTTGTGAATTTACCTTAGAATAATGATATCTATGAAACATTTTACTTTGATAATCATACATTGACTTTTAGTTTATTTGATTAAAGATGATTATGATATTATCATTATTATCTTGTTATTTTATGTATATACTGAAAAATATCAACATTATTTTGATGGAAAATTATTATGTATGATGATATTACTATCTTTGGATGGATGTTATGAATTTATCTTAGAATAATAATATTCACAAAAGATTTTGATCTGATAATCACACATTTGAATCTTAGTTGATTTTATTAAAGATGATGATGATCTAATTAGTATTATCTTGTTACTTTATATATGTGTTGAAAATTGTCAATGCTTTTTTATGGAGAACCATTATGTATGATGATATTACTATTTTTGGATGTAACGTTGTGAATTATCTTGTAATAATGATGTTAGGATATTCCGACACATAGGAAATAGTTAAGTTCAACTTGGTCTAGTATAGAGTTAGGTATAGAGTTAGGTAAAGCGTGTTTCTTTACCGTTGTACATTTTGTAACTTACAATCCGACGGTCACGATATGTAGTGATCCAACGGTACACTCTCTCCTCGGTATTACCGACACTTGATCCGTGGCTTGACACCCGATTGGTCCATGAGTTCTATTTAAAGCGCATGGAGGGTCATTTCTCGGGTAATCCGTGCATGAGAGAAGCTTATGTAAATTTTCATTCTTTGATTAATAAATTGCCTGTAGTAGCCATGTTGGCGCAGGCCGTGGACTGTTTCCCTCTTTGAGGGTTTTAACCACGTCAAAAATATTGGTGTATTGATCTGTGATCTGGTTGTGAGCGGTGTCCTTTTGGTGTTCTTTCTGAGGAACTTACCCTATAAATTCCTACATGGTATCAGAGCTATTTGAGGGCCGCGTCCGTTGGTGATCCAAATCTGAAGCCGGTAGAACTGCATGCGGCTGTCGTTTCCTAGATCTGCTATTTCTGACTGCTTTCGGGCCGAGAGGACTGCTCTGTTGCGTTCGGAGCATCTGTTCCAGTGAGGAACCCCTTTCGTTTCACGTGAAAAGGTTTCCGGTAGCCCTAGCTGCGTCATTTTTCAGATCGGGAGGTATACAGTGTTTTTGCAGTTTACTGTTATTTTCTCTCTGCTTATTTCGGTTTCGGTTTATTTAGCCCTTTTTTTTTAACCGGATCTATACCTTTCATTTCTGCGTATGCTCTTTGCCCTACGACTCTGTGCGATTTGGGCAAATCAGAAACAGAAATGAAGGATTTTTCTC
Source organism: Pinus tabuliformis (assembly GCA_031772625.1). Taxonomy (NCBI): domain Eukaryota; kingdom Viridiplantae; phylum Streptophyta; class Pinopsida; order Pinales; family Pinaceae; genus Pinus; species Pinus tabuliformis. The sequence goes on from CM062809.1 coordinate 324,650,473, forward strand.
ATGCGTATGCTCTTTTCCCTGCACCTTAGTGTGATCTCGAAAAATCAGAAACATTGAGAAAAATATTTAGTTTTTCGGCTAAAGCTAACTTTGAGCCGCAAGGTTCATTTTTTTTAAAATATCTAGTTTTTGGCTAAAGCTAACTTCGAGCCATAAGGTTCGTTTTCTTTGCATGTCCGTGTTGGGTTTTGTGTTTTGTGTTTTGTAGGGAAAAAGAGCTTTCTCAAGGCAAGCACGCAAACCAAGGCCCCCCCCCCCCTCTCTCTCTCTCTCTCTCTCTTTCTCTCTCTCAAATTTTTTGTATAGATCAATTGGTTCAAAGCTATTTTAAGAGAGTAGAGGTCTTGGGTTCAAGTCTCCATTTTGTGGGGGCGGATTTTTTCATTTCCGCACATTCGCGCACTTTGCCGGCAACTTCAACAATTTTTTTTCAAAAAGCCATAACTTCTTCATCCGGAAGCCTTTTTCAGAGCCGTTTTTTTTAAAACCGCCTAATTTTTCGAGATCTATCCATTGGAACACTTACTTTCAGCATCTTCAGCTTCAGTTTTTTTAAAAATGGAAAGTCCATTCCAAGTCATTCTTGACAGCACTAACTACTTCCAATGGATAGCCTACATCAAAGATTTACTTAGAAGTAAAGGTCTCTACAGAATAGCCACAGACCAAGAGAAGAAACCAAAAGATGAAGACAAGGCTGCAAAATGGGAAAATAGATAAGATCAAGCACGTAGTTTGATAGGGATGTCTATTTCTCCTGATCTTAGATTCCATATTGCAGAACTTGAGACTCCTCATGAAGCATTGGAACAACTCACTAAAGTGTTTGGGATTAAAAATGAAATTAGATCCCATCAACTTGAAAATGAGTTGCTTACATTGGATCCTAATAATTTTTCTTGCATTGAAGATTTCTTGTCCAAATTCAAGACCCTTAGATATCTCTTGGAAGGTGTTAAGGTTAAGAAAGAAGATAGTAACCTTATTTATTCCATCCTTACTAAGTTGGGACCAGCCTACTCTGTATTTGTTTCCACCTTCCATTCTACAAGGGAAGCTTTCATTTGTCAAGGAAAAGACTACAAGGCCCCTTCCTTTGACTCTTTTTGTGATTCTTTAATAAGAGAACAAGAAAAACTCTTACACCTTGGTCTTCTTAATCTTGGAAACTTTTCCAAGCAAGCGTTAGCCGCCCAGCAGCAACCAAATTCAAAGAATCCTAAGAAGTCATATCCTAAAAAGAATGGTCCTAAACCAAACAAGGGTCCTAAGCAAACTCAGCCTCAAAATAAAAGATCATTTCAGCAAAATGATAAGACCAATAAAAACAAATGGAAGAAGACTGATAGACATTGTAACTTTTGTAATCGAGATGGCCACTTAGAATCTAAATGCTTTAAGAAGATGGAAGCCTTGGAAGCCACAATGAAGAAACATAACATCCATGTGGAGCATTCTTCAACTTCAACTTCATCTTGAGGAATGGCACTTTCTGCATGTCGCTGTCAATCATCTCAGTCTTGTTATGCATTAAATGTATCTTCTTCTTCTCATTCTCATGAGTGGCTCATTGATTCTGGAGCCTCTTATCACATGGCCAAAAACCAAGCCATGTTTTCTTCTTTAAATGATTGTAACACCAAAAATATATATGTTGGTGATGATAGATCTCTTAATGTTGTAGGGACTGGAACTGTTCATCTAGACAATGGTCAGTTTAATGATGTATTATGTGTTCCAACCTTATCCTGCAACCTTCTATTTGTATATCAGATAACTCATCAGGTGAAGGTAAAATTGTTGAATTTTCACCTCATGATGTTGTAATCAAGGATCTGAGAGATCCTAAACAGATTCTAGCTACTGGTATTGCTGATGATTCCACAAGGTTGTATAAGTTTCACAACTTTGGGTCATCAAATCTTCCCTCAGTATTTGTTGCTCATAATGATGAAGTGAGCAAACTTTGGCATGAGCGATTTGGTCACTTAAACTATCGCTCCCTTCAGCATCTATGTAAAGAAAATATGGTGACAGGTCTTCCTATGGTATCTTGCAGAGATGGTGTTTGTTCCAGATGTGTACTCGGAAAACATCATCGGGACAGTTTTGAAAAACGTGCCTCTTGGCACGCCTCAGCCCCTTTACAGCTTGTGCACAGTGATTTATGTGGTCCACTTCCTGTTGCTTCATTCTCTGGCTGCAAGTATTTCTTAACTTTCATTGATGATTTCTCCAGACGCACTTGGGTATACTTCTTAAAACTCAAGAGCGAAGTATTTAACACTTTTTTGGCCTTCAAAGCCTTTATTGAAAAACAATCTGGACATCAAATTCTTAAGCTAAGAACTGATAATGGTGGAGAATATGTTAAAAACACATTCATCAACTTTTGCACCGAAAATGGAATTCAAATGCAACATACTGTTCCATACACTCCACAACAAAATGGTGTAGCTGAAAGGAAAAATCGCACCTTAAAGGAAATGGCTAATTGTATGCTGCAATCTAAAGGACTCAGTCTTAGTTTTTGGGCCGAAGCAATTAATTGTGCAAATTATATAATCAATCGCACTCCTACTAAGGTTCTAAAGAATATCACTCCAGAAGAAGCTTGGAGTTCCATTAAACCAGATGTAAGTCACTTTCGTGTTTTTGGAAGTGAAGCATGGGCCCATATTCCAGATGAAAAGCATAAAGCTTTAGAACCTAAGAGTGAGAAATGTACTTTTGTTGGATATTCTGAAGATGTAAAAGGTTATAGACTTATTCCATTTAAGTCCAAAAATGTTATCATTAGAAGAGATGTAAAATTTGATGAAAATAAATCGGCCTGCGAGCCTAGTCCGGCGGATGTGCCACCTCTTCCTATCTCTTCTACTTTTGAAAACATTTCTTCTTCAGATGATGAAAGTGAGGATTATAATCCTCCCCCACCTTCTCAGGATCCTCAACTTCCAAGATGGGTTCGTGCTACTCGGGATGCAGCAGGTGATCTTGCCGGTGATCCTACAGATCAGCGACGTACACGTTCTCAGTTTGAAAGAGCCTCTTCTTTACTGGCTCAAGCTCCAGTAAATCATGATCCTGACACTTTTGCAGAAGCTTCAGGCCATCCACATTGGGAAGTAGCTATGAATGAAGAATATCATCCATTGTTGGCAAATGATACATGGGATCTTGTTCCTCTACCAAAGGGACGCAAACTTGTTAGATGTAAATGGGTTTACAGAACCAAGTATGGACCAGATGGGAAAATTGATAAACATAAAAGCTCGTCTTGTTGCTAAGGGCTTTTCACAGGTTGAAGGCATTGACTACACTGAAACCTTCTCCCCTGTTGCCAAAATGAACTCTATCCGCCTTGTTCTTTCCCTTGCTGCCTCTCTAAAATGGGAAGTCCATCAGATGGATGTTAAATCTTCCTTCTTGCATGGGGACTTGCATGAAGAAATCTATATGGAACAACCCATTGGCTTCATCCAAACAGACTCCAGCCTTGTATGTTGACTTAAGAAATCTCTTTATGGTCTCAAGCAAGCTCCTCGGGCTTGGTATGCCAAAATGGATAGCTTTCTTTTAGAATCTGGCTTTTCTAGGTGTTATTCTGACAATACTGTCTACACCAAGAAAGTGGGCAACTCTCTTATCATCCTTGTTCTTTATGTTGATGATCTTATTCTTACTGGTAGTGATCCCAACCTTATAAACCATGTGAAGTCCAGCCTTAAAAAGAAATTTGAAATGACAGACTTAGGACACTTACACTATTTTCTCGGTCTTCAAGTCTTGCAATCCAAGGAGGGTATTTCCCTTTCCCAGTCCAAGTATGCTTGTGATATTCTTCGTCATTTTCACATGGAAGACTGTAAGCCAGCCCCTTCTCCCTTTCATTCTGGAGTCAAACTTTCAGTCTCTTGTACTTCTCCTGAAGTTGATGCTACCTTATACCGTCAACTTGTAGGAAAACTCTTGTATTTAACCCATACTCATCCTGATCTTTCCTTTGCTGTTGGCCTTGTTGATCGTTTTATGCAAAACCCCCGTGAAAGTCATTGGAAAGCAGCCAAAAGAATACTTCGTTATGTTCGAGGTACAGTACAGTTTGGGATTCATTACAGTGCCAAAGCAGCTCCTCTATTAGTTGGTTTCACTAATTCTGATTGGGCTGGTGACCCTGATGATCGGAAGTCTACTGTCGGTTATGTCTTCACTCTTGGTTCAGGACCTATTACATGGGCTTGTAAGAAACAGGCTGCCATTTCTCTTTCGTCAGCAGAAGCAGAGTATCGTGGTGCCGTGGAAGCTAGTAAGGAAGCCTTGTCGCTTCGTCAGATCCTATCAAAGTTTGGCTTTGAGCAATAGCATCCAACCACACTTTGGTGTGATAATCAAAGTGCCATTCAGCTATGCAAAGATCCAGTCCAGCATCAGCGCAGTAAACACATTGAACTACACATGCACTTCATCAGAAAGCTCATTCATGACCATGTTCTTGAAGTGCAATATTGTTCAACAGATGATCAGGTTGCAGACATCTTCACAAAGGCTCTCACAGAGGCGAAGTTCACTAAACTTCGATATATGCTTGGAGTTCAGGAAGTTGTCACTAAGGGGGGATAGGCTCTAGTGCCTCCTTCCTTCTCCTATTGTGTCATATTTGTAAATCCTTCAATCCTATCCCAAGTTGTTCTTAAGGGGGGATGTTAGGATATTCCGACACATAGGAAATAGTTAAGTTCAACTTGGTCTAGTATAGAGTTAGGTATAGAGTTAGGTAAAGTGTGTTTCTTACCGTTGTACATTTTGTAACTTACAATCCGACGGTCACGATATGTAGTGATCCGACGGTTCACTCTCTCCTCGGTATTACCGACACTTGATCCGTGGCTTGACACCCGATTGGTCCATGAGTTCTATTTAAAGCGCATGGAGGGTCATTGTTCGGGTAATCCGTGCATGAGAGAAGCTTATGTAAATTTTCATTCTTTGATTAATAAATTGCCTGTAGTAGCCACATTGGCGCAGGCCGTGGACTATTTCCCTCTTTGAGGGTTTTAACCACGTCAAAAATACTGGTGTATTGATCTGTGATCTGGTTGTGAGTGGTGTCCTTTTGGTGTTCTTTCTGAGGAACTTACCCTGTAAATTCCTACAAATGATATGTTGATTTGGTAGTCATATATGTATATTGAAAATTGTCAATGATTTTTTTATGGAGAATTGTTATATATGATGATACTTCTATTTTTTGGATGAATGTTGTCAATTTCCCTTAAATTTCTTTACAAACACTAAGTTGTCAATTTGAATTGTCATATCTTCTTAAATGATATTTAAAAATTGTAATATATTTCATTGTGTAATTGAAATTAGTAAAATGAACCCATAAAGAGGGTCATAAATGCAAAGACAAGTACACTCTATACAAGAAGCCAAAAGTGGATGTAACCGTGGATACAAAATTGGGAGTAGAATTGGATGTTAAACTAGCCATCAAAACAAGATGCAAACAATGACACAAAAAGGGTTTTAAAGTAGAAGTAAAAAAGGGTGCAACACTAGACACAAAGAAGGGAACAAAATAGGGCATACAAAAGGATACCAAACTGGGTGCAAACAAGGACGCAAAAATGGACACCAAAATGAAGATGCAAAGAATGGTGTAAAATTGGGATGCAAAATTGGGCGCAAAAAAGGAAGGAAAAAAATGATGTAAGGAAAGACAAAAAATGAGATGCAAAATGGGGCTAAAAAGGGTGAAACCAAGGATGCCATATTGGATGCCAAAAATGATGCATAACTAGATGCAAATTCAGACTCAAACCTAGGCACAAAATGAGATACAAATGTGGCAGAAAAAAGGATGCAAATTTGGATTCCAAAAAGGATGCAAAATTAGACACCAAAAAGGATGTGAAATTGAACATAAAAAATGGTGCAAAATTGGACACAAAAGTAGAAAAAATGGTGCAAAAATGGGAATAAAAATGGCTCAAATTTAGATGCAAATTGAGATGCAACATTGGATGCAAAATGAGGTGCAAAAAATGATGCAAAACTTGGTGCAAAAACAAATGTAAAAGTAGACATAAAAAATGGTTCAAAATTGAACGTAACATTATACATAAAATAAGATGCAAACATGGACGTAATACATGGCTCAACATAGGATGCAAATTTAGATGCAAATTTGGATGCTCAAAAGGAGGAAAAATTGGATGCAACAAATGATGCAAAATAGGATGCAAAAAAAGAAAAAAATCAAAGGAAAAACTGGATGCAAAAAATGGTGCAAAAGAAGATGCAAAAATGGATGCAAAATTTGGCACTAAATCAGATTCAACATATGGTGCAAAATTGGATGCAAAAAATGGTGCAAAAATAGGCACTAAAACTGGTGCAAAAATAGATGCAAAAATAGGTACAAAATTAAAAGCAAAAAATGGCATAAGACTAGATGCAAAAACTGGAACAAAGTGGATGCAAAAAAAGGCACTAAATCGGATGTAAAATATGGTGTAAAACTCGATGCAAATGATAATGCAAAACTAGAAGAAAAAAATGGCACAAAATGGGAAGCAAAAAATGATGCAAAAATTGACACAAAACTAGAAGAAAAACCTATTGTAAAACCAAATGTAAATATTGGTGCAAAATATGATGCAAAATTTGGCGTAAAAAAGGATGCAAATTTTGGTGCAAAAAAGGACGCTTTAAAAATTGTGCAATAGAGCCAAATTTAGCACCAGGATGCTCATCCCAATTGGGACAAAAATGTACTAAAATCTGGTGCTAAATATGGTGCAAATTGTATGTTTTGTTGTAGTGAATTAACATAGGACTTAACGCATGAAAACATGCGAACTAGCGATAAAACAGACCTGTTTGGATTATTAACTGTAGTTATGGATAGATATCACATCTGGAGCATCCCGCTCATCGCAATCGGTGTTATCGCATCGAGAATTAATCCACAACTGGACCGAGGCAGATAAACTGTGGCCGATGCGATTGTGATATGCAATCGCATTGCATCGCAATTCCATACCCTGTCGGGGCCAGGGCCGATTATTGTCGCCAATAAAATTGCGATATGCAATTGCATCAAATCAAAAACCTTGCCTTGTTGATACATGTTCTGTTCCCTTTCACCCATATGTGATTGGGATTAGACCGCATTGCAACTTCGCTCGATATCACATCCCTTCCCTCGCCGGGGGCTGATTCTTACTTGATTAACCTTGTCACTGTGGTATGCGATTTGTGAGGGCCAATGGCGGGCTTCAACTTGGTGCCTCATGATTGGATAGGACCTTTTCCATGTCATCCAATCTTGCCATGTCATCAAGTTAACCCTGAACTTTGATCAGCTCTAAGTTCTACATACGAGCTCAGATTTGAGTGTCGTTCACACCATTGGATTCAGAATGATGAGCTATTTAGTCTGAAGCTAATTTTATCAAAATTCTAACACTTTGAAATATTGACAAATTTTGAGCTCCTGATCAATCAATCGTCTTCTTTGGTCCTTTAAACTTCTTATTTCCTCCCTTTATCTTGTAGTGAGTAGAATATACATTTGAAGTGTTTTCCTCATCTTCATCCTTCTTATTACTTGCTAATGAGATGCAAACTTTTTCTTGACTGCATGCATTCCACATTTCTTCAAAGGATAATGTTTCTTTCTAATTGCTAATACCATATGCAAAGGAGCTCCATGATTTTGATAGGCCTAGTTGAGAAACAATCACAAGTTTTTCATCTAGTATGATTTCATCAATAGCTTGGAGCTCATCTCTTATTCAAGAGATCCTCACAAAATATGAAGATACAATGTCATCTTTTGTCATCTTCATTGTTCTTAGTTCATTCTTGAGGCTAGAAATTTGTCCAATGTTATTGATAGTGAATAGTTTGAAGAGAGCCTCATACATCCCTTTTTCACTTTCTGTATTGGATATATATGGGATTAGGTTGTCGTTTACTCCATCTACAATTAGATTCATAGCTAAGATGTATGTCTCCTTATATTTTTCTTTTCCTACATCATTTGTGGGTTCCTTCACCTTTCCTTGAATAAAATCCAATACTTTGTGTTTTGCAAGGATGAGATCCATCCTCTTCTTCCATTCTCTATAGTTGGCGGCTCATTCTAGCTTATTTTATGTCTTCATTGAAGTTTCCATAGATTTTCTAGATGTAGATTCTTCCCTTTAATAAGCCTTCTTCTTATGATCTTGTATTGAAACATTTCTTTGATCCTTCCTTCTTTCAATAGATCTTCAAGCTGCCTTTTCTCTTCTTTTACCTTAGATTTGATACCATGTTAGAAAATCAGAAAGATAGAAAGATTTTCTTATGTTAACAATTACTTCCAATCAAACACAATCAAACTCTTCCACTAATAGATTCAAATCAAATTGAGACAAACCAAGACCTTAGACCAGATCTAAAGACCTTCCTCACTCCACCAATTTAGCCTTTCAGAATGATTATCAAACTTCAATATTCTTCTTCGAGTCAAACAACTTCAACTCATATACAACCTAGAATTTTGGCCCTCCAACTTCCAAAATTTTGTCCCCACTGCAAATATGAAATTGTTGGCCTCCTACAACCCAAAAAATTCACATGTGTGGAAATAAAGAGAGAATATCAACTTCATTTTAGCCGGAAAAATCTCTCCTTCTTCTTTGCTAGGATTTCCTCCTTCTTCTAGGTATTTTTCTCCCTTTTTCTCCTGCAACAACTACAGATCGAGCTTGCTTGAGTGTGTGTCCAAATGAGGTCAAGTAGCTACCAATATTTACTCTTTTTGGGTGGTCTAATTCTCGTAATGAGGCTGAATTATCTTCTTTGAGGCTGACTTGGTGGAGGAGGCATAATTGACTTAGTATACATCAAAATATTTTTCTTTCTTGATAGATAAAGCCCAAAAAGGGTCTATTACATGATGACAAGGACTATGAATCAAGACATAAACCCTAGAATCCTACAATGGAGGCTTTAACCTAAAATAAAATAATAAAGCATGAAACCCATGCTTATAAAAAATAATTTTTTCATAATAAATTTTTTCTTTTACCTTATTTTGACAAATACATTACATCATGACTCAAATATAATTATGAAGACAAGTATTATTTACATTCTTCAATAACTCATGACTCTTGCACTTCCATGTGACTTTTTGAATTCGTATGTGACTCTTGAGCTTCCTCATGACTCTAGGAAACTATAGTGATTTTTCACATTCCATGTGTGACTCTTTGGCTTCCACACATTTACATTTTCTCATTTTTTTTAAAATACAATATTACATCCCACAAAATGTTCCAAAATATATTGAAAACATATTACTCTTGTGGTGACACTTTGAGAAGCCATGACTTGGTGACGGTGAGATAAGACTTCATTGTATCAATGTCAAACTCTTCACTTTGTTGTTATGACTTCAACTTCTTCATGATACATGTTTGCTTGTACTTCATCTTCACCTTCCATAGGTTTTGGATAAGTATTGGAACCATCTAAGTCAACATCAGTTTTCATCGCTTTGTCTTGGTCCAAGACTCCTTTACTCCTGCATAATAGCATCTTTATGTCTCATCTCCACAAGTGTTCTCCTATTCTATCCATGTTTTCTCGTGTAATATGTTGACTATGATGGGACAATGTGTAAGGGATTGAGTGAAAGGGTATAGGAAATGTGTATTTGAGCATAGATGGGACCAATAAATTACCATTATGTCCACTAGAACTGTGCAATATGCAATAATGGAAGGCTCATCAAGGTTATGTGCAATGGGCAAGTCTAGGGGACAAGGGTGAGAGACTTGCTCACTAAGGATGTGCAACGCACAATGCTAAGGAAGAGGAAGTAGGGATTATGTAGTTGAGCTTTGCAAGGACTAATGGGTGAAGTTACTATCCACTGGAACTATTCAATGCGTAGTTAAGGTAAGGCAGGACAAAGGATTATGTAGTAGGAAAGTTCAGTCAGTAAGAGTGGTAAGACTAGGCATTGTAACTGTGTAATGCATAGTGATTGAGTAGAAGACACTGGAATTGCATAATTCAGCACTGCAATAACCTAGATGTGGACCTACTATCCACTAGAACTATGGAATTCGTAATAGGAGGCACATTTGGTGAAGGGATTACGTAGAGGGCTGATGTAAGAAGTAGAAGAATAGGTCATTATACCCCGGGGATGCTCAGTACACAATGAAGGGAAGGGACCATTTTTACTGCGCAATTTTTCATTGAAATGAGATAGAGAGGTCCTAACTATCAACTAGAAGTGCTCAATGTGTAATAAGTGGCAGAGTTGATCAAGGTTTTGTGCAATGGGGCAGTATAAATATGAAGGTTTCAGTGAATATGCTCTCAAAGTGCTCAATGCACAATAATGCGAGTTGTCCTTAAGAAAGGCTAAGTGCACAGGTCTAGGAGGTAAGGGTTTCATCACTAAATATTATGAATGAACAATGCTTATCACCTGGTGGAGGGTTAGTTCTCTTAGAATTTGTGTCTAATGGGAGGACCAAGAAGAGCTCCAAAATGGCTAAGTGTGGGATCAATGGAACGAGAGAGAGAAAGACATCCAAACAAGTCTCAAACAAGGATCACACACATGTATGCCAACAAATAAAAGGTAAACAAATGTAAAGTATCCAATATCAAAATGCATACCTTAAAATGACGATAAAGCAAGACTTTTTTCTAAGTGGAACAATTAAAATGTAAGATTGTGACACTTAAAATACAAGTGACGACACAAGTGTCGACTGTAATCAAAAGGTGCAATATGCCATGGGAAAGTGTCGAACACATATTCCAGCGATAAATAACATCAACTTGTGTAAGAGAATGCATGGAAGATGCTTCTAGAAGGTGACCCATAGTGCTCTTAAGATGTGTGAGAACAAACAAAAGTGATACAGGCAATAGTAATGCGACACATGCAAACATAAAGGAAACGCAAGAAACACATGAAATAATGAAAGAAGGAAAATGCGAAAATTAGGAAAGATATAACAAGAAAATGACAGATGTAAAAGAAAGATAAAGTAACAACGACACTTGCAAGAGAAAAAATGATAGTTGAGAAACTCACCTAGAAGATGAAGCATTTATGACCATGAGGAAGAGAATGTTCCTTGTACTCCAAAGTGCAAGGAGCTCAAACCTAAAGATGAATGTGAAAACGGGCTCTGGACTAGACTCTTTATATATGAGAGAAAACATGTAATTACAGTTAAAGTTTGTTGGTGTGCTTAGTACATGTATAGAAACTAGGAATCGATATTGAATTGACTACCATTAAGGGATGTGACAGAAATGATTTGAAGAAGTACATTCTCACTATCAACAAAGAGTGTGAAATCACTATCTGTAGGGGATTCCATTACACTGAAACTGATAACTACGCAATCATTGTCATAGGGAACTATGTAATCATTGTCGCAGGGAACTAGACAATCAACTTTTCACAAAGAATACGCAGTGACTTCCTTGGGGAAATGCGCAGTCACTGTCTCTAAGAATTGCATAGTCACTGACACTAAGAACTGTGAAATTACTGTGGCTAAGAGTTGTGCAATTACTATCACTAGTAACTGCAAATTCAGTCGTACCAAGAGTTACACAATCATTATTGAGAGAAAGTGTGCTTAGCTTATCTTGGGATATGTGCTTGTGAAAACATTAAGATCTAGGCATGTGCAAATAAGTAGTTTGACACTTAGGATACTTACAGTGAGACTTGAACACTTATAAAACATGACTGAGCATGACATTAATGGCTTGGAACGAATGATGGCATGATCATAAGGAGGGTCCAAAATTTGGATGTAGGAAAAATTTTGGAGGGTGTTACAGTCGCAGCAACAACAAATACCTAGTCATGGACATGCTTACAATGGGGGAAATATTTCTTAAATTGGGAGAATATGATAGGGAGCATTACCTTTAATTTTTATGTTTTAGGTTATAAAATTCTTTTGGATCTCTTGAATCTGCCTCCACAACTCTCTGGATATATTGCAACTCCAAACCTCACATCCATATAAAATAAAAGGAATGAAAAAAGTATCCAATTTTTGTATATTTTTTAATCCCATATATACCAACAATCATTCCATTAATTTACGACATTGTCTACAGAGGTGTCAATTTCAACCAGGTCACCAAAAATCAGTGCCCCAAGGGTTTTTCATGATGTTGAATCCAATTTTTGTATATTTTTAAATCCCATATATACCAACAATCATTCCATTAATTTACGACATTGTCTACTTAGGTGTTAATTTCGACTAGATCACCAAAAATCACAAGAATTCGACCATTTGTTTTTCAAAAAATCTAATAGTAGGAGTGGTTGAATTGTGTTAACCTGGATTTTCGAAAATTCACTGGATGTTATCAAAACGATGCTGAAATTTCCACTATTTCTGGGAAAAACAATGCCTCATTAGACTACAACTTAATTTACTCTGTAAGACCATATTCTAGTATAGTAAATAATAAAAAATTTAAACTTTAAAAAGAAATTTAAGAGACCACTATGCATATTAATGGAATTTCTATGTCCATGGTCCCTCAAATGTAACCATTGTACTGTATTCATGCATCTCGAACATAGAACCTCTATGTGCATAAAAAATTTCTCACAATAGGAAGAAAATGGAGCAGGCAGTTTTCTTCATAAGACATAAATAAGGGTGTTGTCTAACTATGCCATAATTTCACATGAATAGTAAAGCTCTCACCAAATTCGGTGAGAATTTTTTCAAGTAATTGGATTGTGGGAGTGTTTAAAGAATTTTTTTTATGGTTGAAATGGTTTAATCCCCATCAAGAACCTTGGAGTGCCAAAAATCCTAAATATTAAAAGGTAGTAACCTATATTTTCTAAAATTTCCACCAGAATTTCTCAAAATGATACCAAACTTTCTATTTTTTTTAGGAAAAAACATGGTAATAAATGAGTGCAATACATTTTAAAAATTTTAAAATTTGACAACCACTCCTCGAGGAAAAATCTCATACTAATTGAATATATACCCATGGTACATCTCATACAACTTTCTTTTCCACTGCTTTGTCTACTCTTACATCTACTGCCTCAATTCATTGAGTTCTGCTTTTATCTCAGTCAATTCTCTTTTCCTTTCTTCTTCACTCATCTATTGTCTTGTAACCTTTTTTTTGACTTCCTTTTCCTTTTTGTTGTGGCTTACCCCTTGAATTCCTATTTTATTGTACACCATTTTCTTCATAAGTCTCTCCTCTGTGAACTTCTCCATTCCCACTATGAGTTGCAACCAACCTCTACAATAGAAATCTTCTCCTCTTCTTGCTACACAACACCTCACTAAGACTCCTTTCCTTTGAGATTGGTCTTTTGGCACCTTTCTATTGCATTGCTCTGGAACCAATATGAGCCTCTTCACTATAGGCTGCTACACTCCTTTTCTCACTATCTTCTATACTCTTTCCTTTTCCTACATTTATCATTTTTTCTGGACCTTTCCTATGCAATCTATCCTTGGAATTCCAACATTTAATTTATGTTCTATTGCCATAACTTCTCTTGAGCTATGCTTGCTCTCTTACTCCTCTGTTACAACTTACCTTGCTGCCACCTTATCACTACTTTTATTTTTTGTTTGTTCTCCACTTGCCTATCACTCCTCTTCCTTTGTAATCTGTGTTTCCAAGCAATTATGTGTGCATTTCCCACCAACCTCTACATTTTCAAAATCCTCTACTGCCTCTATAGTGTTTCCAAACAATTATGCTTTCGCATATTCATCCTTTGACCTATGTAGTTTAATATTTTTACAGCTTTCTACCTCTAATACCACTTGATGTAAGCCCAATTATGAGCTTACTAAAATCCCACAGTACCCAGTTGCTCTTCTTCTCAGCACTACCTTCCTTCCATTTGTAGAACCTCCCTATCAGGATATAAATTCCTTAAAAAAGTAAATTATATTGTGAGGAGATGAAAAGGAGAGCCAAACTCTACATGAATTGGCAGCCAAGATCTACGCGAGTTGGTGATGTCATATTATAATGGGAGGAACCAAAAGGATAGGCCAACTCTATGTGATTTCTTCAAGAATGATTTTTAATAACCCTAGAAGCCAACACTATTTACTCTATAGTCCTTGGAGCCAAGCATTATGACCTAGAACTCATACACTATGCGTGTATGAATTGGAAGTAAAATCCAATATAACAAACAATGAAAATCCCTTTTAAATAATTACTGATGTGTCCTGACAGTTAGAGCCGAACGCGTAGCCTGGGTACCCTCGATGTTAACTGTCGGGCTAGGAAGTTACCGGGTGGGCTCCACCCACTCCACCCCAGCCTGACATGAAGCCTTTGATCACCATACGATATCATGCGGCCCACCTATCTATTTTATTAAAATCCAACGCGTAATTGGTGTCTATCACCCTTGACTATTCCTTCCGGGTGGTACCCACTTATACATCATCCAATGTTGAGTTGGCATGCTGCTTTACTCTTCCTAGTCGCTTAGATTTGGACTCTAAGTGAATCGTCCAAGTAGTTCTTAGTTATACTTTTTCCAACACTGATTCCCAAAGCAGAAAATATAATGGTCTACTGGACATGTGTATATTGATGATGTCCTCCTAGATAAAAAATCTTGTTCTGTAATTGATTCGTTATTTAGTTGTGTTGATGATTTTCTCCTGTTTCTTCTTATTCTCCAGGACTCTAGATCCTATGTTGCAACTGGCTACTAGCTTTGTTGATGCAAAGATTTTTTGTCAACTATGTTTCTTTGCTCTTTGCCGTCCTTGGTTTGTTATACCTATTCGTGGGTTTCCTTCTCATCAAAACACACATCTCTTCAATGGCTATGTCCACCTCTTCTCTTCGTTGAATGTTGCTCTCATTCCTTGCTTGTTGCACACCTTCCTCTTTTTCATGCCACTGGTTGTAATTTTTAGCTCCATCTCTATTGTCTCCCAAGACAATTTCTTCTTTCTCCAACTCTAGTTTTACATGTTGAATATGTTGTTTTTGGTTCATTATTCTCAATTCGAAAGTATTCAACTCACCATACAATTCAGAATCAAATTGAATTTTATCACCTTCTATGTAGTCTCCACCTTCTTCTAGCCAATCCTCCCAAGGTTCTAATGCAGCTACACTGTTGGTTTCATCCTCGGGCATGGGACCTTCGTCAAATATAGTTTCTTTAGTTTCTATTATTACTACAATAGCCTCATCTCCAACAAGTTCATGTGTATAAGCCTATTCTATTCCAGGCATCTTCCATGAGTTTCAGCTCCTCAACATCCTACATAAACATATTGTTTTCCTAATAGTCATTTCCTACAACCACACACCACATATTAGATTCAAAAACATAAAATTATTTCTTATTTGAGGTCTCATTTACCTCATCTTCAAGTTGTCCTAACCAATTTTTATGCTCTAATATTCTATTGATGAATTCTTCCTCCACATTTCTGCTCTTTTCCACACTATGGAAACAAATTTGTGTCAACCATTCAGCTTCAAACATGCTTTGATCTCTTTGATGATCCTCCACTATTGCATAATCTCTTCTTTCAATTTCCCATCTGAGTTGAACTTCATCACTGTCTCCATGTCTCTATCTTTTCATAGCTTCTATGGAGCCAATTTCTTGAGTTGGATGTCTCTGTCCAACTTCTTCTCTTCTATATGCATTCTGCCATCTATACATTCTTCTCTTCCCTGTCTTCAAAAGACTTCCAAAGCCTTAAAAAATAATTAAATATAGAAATAACAAAAGAAAAAAATCCAAGCAAAGGTGCTTCTAAACTTCATCTCACACCATTGTAGTACCTCTTCTTGAATCCTCTCATGGGTCCTCTTCTCCAAGGAAGTCTTTCTCAACTTATTATCCTCATATTCCTATTGTCTTCTATCAGCTTGCTCCGGTCTCCTTGGTACTTTCTCTATATTACCTGCAAATTCACCATTATATGAATAATTGAAGCTAAAAATACGAGGATTTTTTTTCCTCAAGATGCTTCCATCACCTCATCCTCATAACTCTCCTTTCCAAGGATCGATCCTTTCTCAAGTTTAAAAATGGATTTTATAACTTCATACTCAGCGGCTATGAGTGCCTCATCTTCTTCTTCTTTCTTCATTAGCTTCCCAACACACAACACTCTGACATGCCACTTTACTCATTTTCCCACATAAACATCTTTCTTCAATCTTGCCAACAACTTTCTTTTCCACTACTTTGTCTGCTCTTGAAGTTACTACTTCAATTCACTGAGTTTTGCTTTTATCTTATTCAATTCCTTTTTCCTTTTTCTTCACTCATATATTGTCTTATAGCCTTTGTTCTGACTTCCTTTTCCTTTCTGTTGTGGCTTACCCTTAGACGTCCTATTTGACTATATGCCATTTGTCTTCATCAGTATCTCCTCTGTGAGCTTCCCCATTACCACTGTGAGCTACAATCAACCTTTGTAGTAGCAATCTTCTCCTCTTCTTTCTACACAATGCCTCACTAAGACTCCTTTCCTTTGAGCTTGTTCTTTTTGCACCTTTCTGGTCCACTCCTCTGGAACCAATCTGAGCCTCCTCGCTCTAGGTTGTTGCACTCCTTTTCTCACTATCTTCTATCCTCTTTCATTTTCTTGCAATTATTAGTTTTTATGGACCTTTCCTTTGCAATTTATCATTGGAATTCCAACATTTAATTTATGTTCTTCTACCACAACTTCTCTTGAACTATGATTCCTCTTTTACTCCTCTATTACAGCTTGCCTTACTTCCACCTTATCACTATTTTTATTTTCTATCTTTTCTCCACTTTCCTATCACTCCTCTTCCTCTGTAATATGTGTTTCCAAGAAATTCTCTATGCATTTCCTAGCAACCTCTTCATTTTCAACATCCTCTACTACCTCTCTAGAATTTACAAATAATTCTTCTCTTGCATCTCCTTATTTTGACCTTTGTATTTTAAGCTCTTCAGAGCTTTCTAGGTCTGATATCACTTGATGGAATCCCAATTATGAGCTTGCTAAAATCCAACAATGCCTAGCTTCTTTGCTTCTGAACACTACCTTTTATTCATGTTTAAAACCTCCCTATCGGGATCTAAATTCCTCATATAAACAAATTATAGGGCGAGGAGTTGAAAAGGACAACCAAACCCTACGTGAGTTGGCAGTGTCATATTATAATGAGAAGAACCAAAAGACAGGCCAACTCTATGCTAGTTAGTCAAGAATTATTTTCAGTAACCCCTTGAGCCAGCAACCTTTACTATATAATCCTTAAAGCCAAGCTCTATGACCTAGTTCTCATACATTACGCATGTATGAATCAGAAGTAAAATCCCATTCTCCTTTTAAATAATTATTGACGTGTCTCGATAGTTAGAGCCCGATGTGTAGCCTGGGTGCCCCCAATGTTAATTGTCAGGTTAGCTAGTGATCGGGTAGGCTCCACCCGCTCCACTTTAGCTTAGTGTGAAGCCTTTTAGCACCATATGATATCCTTTAGCCCGCCTCTCTATTGTGTAAAACTCTAATGCACATTTG
This sequence comes from Pinus tabuliformis, assembly GCA_031772625.1. Taxonomy (NCBI): domain Eukaryota; kingdom Viridiplantae; phylum Streptophyta; class Pinopsida; order Pinales; family Pinaceae; genus Pinus; species Pinus tabuliformis. Next base: position 324,668,079 of record CM062809.1, read on the forward strand.
GGGTCTCTCCTCCTTGACTACTCCTTTCGGTCAGTCCCCACTTATACATCATCCAATGCTGATTTCGCCTGACACTTTACTCTTCCCAACCACTTAGACTTGGGCTCCAAGTGAATCTTTCGGGTGGTCCCCACTTATACGTCTACCAATGCTGAGTTGGTCTAATGCTTCCTTCCTGGTTGAATAAACCTCGAGCTCCAAATGATTCTTCCGCGATATCCCTTATGGGATGACGTGGCCCGACGCCTCCTTCTCAGTCGCATAGACTTGGGTTTCTTCCGGGCAGTCCCCACTTATACATCTGCCAACACTTAGTTGGCTCAACGCTTCCTTCCCAATCACATAGACCTGGCACTCCAAATGATTCTTCGGGCTATCCCTTTCGGGATGACATGGCCCAATGCCTCCTTGTTGGTCGTGTAGACTTGGGTTTCTAAGGATACCTCCGGGTTTGATAGCTCTAACCCACTATTTTAATTTTATCAATGGATTTTGTCCGAGGACATTTCTCAAGGGAAACAATTGGCTAAGTGTTGTCATTTTTTTGGCTTACTTCATCTCAACTCTCTTTAATCCTCCTCACTCTCTGTGCTCGACTCCTTTTTTGGTAAAGCAACAATATCTCTTCCCTCTAGGGACTCCCTCGTTGTCATGCCCATGAGTTGAGAATTTACAATGTGCGATGGGTGGGGTGAACATCTTCGGTTAAATGCATCGAGTCAGTGTGCGATGAGTTGGGTGGTCATTTAAATGCACCCAAGTCACATGCAATGAAGTTGTGACAATGAGATGAGTCGGTGTGCGACGAGTTTGGCAGTCGGTTAAACACGCCTGAGACACGAGTTGTGATGAGCCAACACGAGGGCCAAAAAACCAAAAGGTCAAAATTTGGCTAAGTGTGGGGAAGTGTGATGAGTTTATAGAACAGTCGAAAAACCAAGCAATTGGGTGAGCTGACGCATAGTTGGGGGTGAGCCGACATGACTTGGTGGTGCGATGACCAAATTACATGGTTTGCCTGGCCAGGTCGGCCCACCATTATCCTTGAAGAGTTCGTATATATTGGATACAACTTGGAGGATTTAAGCATCAAGTTCAAGCATCCAAACCTAACCCAAGCATGCTCATTACATGGAAAGCAAAGGAGAGTGAGCAAACAAGAAGGCTGAAAGTGCAGGCAAACCGAGGGCTGTAACACTTGGCCAAAAAATAGAAAATAGACCCGAGGTGGTGTGCTTTTGAACATGCGAGATGCGGTGGGGTGACCATGCCCGGACGAGCTGCAATGGGGCAATCCTGCCTGAATGAGCTGCGGTGGGGTGAACCTACCTGTACAAGTTGCAAGAGGGTTGTGTTTTCACGGTGAGCTGTAGTGGGGCACCTCTTCATGGACGAGTTGCAGGAAGGGCGCAGCTAAATGGGGCGACCCTAAATGACAGAAGGGCATGACTGAATGAGGCAACCTTGAACGACAGAAGGGCGTGGCTGAACGAGGGCCACCCTGAATGACAGATTGGGGCGCTGCTGAACGAGCAGGCCGAATTGTTGGAAATTGGCAGTTTTTCAAAGGTGAACTTGGGGTTGCCTGGCAAAGGTTGTGATTGTAAAAATACTTGTAAAAATGTATTATTATTATTATTTGGGAAGACTCTAACCAGGGAGCTTCTCCTCCCATTAAAGAAGATTGTATCCATTGTGCATTTTTATATATGATGATGATGAATGTACTTCCACTATGTTAAAAGATGAATGCTTAGTAAAGTTGAAAAATAGTCTATGTGTTGAATGTTAGGTGTTGTCCATACTCGAGAGTATTGATGAAAAGAAATTGGGTAGCGGTGCCACACCTGACTATGTGCGTTTGAAAGACTACCGCCAGGATAGGGGCGTGACAGCTGGTATCAGAGGTATTTGGAAAATGAAGGAAGTGATACAACTGCACTTTGTGGCAGTTGGTATCAGAGCTATTTGCAAAATGAAGGAAGTGATACAACTGAACTTCGTGACAGTTGGTATCATAGGTTGATTTAGAGAATCGAATTTTGCATATTGAATTGTTACTACTACACTTCGTGATAGGTTTAGCAGAGGTGAAGCATTGTGCTTGGGCCAAGATGAACGATGAGGCATGGAAAGCTGGGAAGAATGCCAAGGGAGACTCTTGCTTACGTTATATAGGTTGAAGCTGATGAAAGAAGAGAATCCACAAATTTGAGATGAACTTGATGTCTTGGAAAGGAATGTTGAAGACGAACTTCTTCGACTTGGTTGGGAAATGGAGCAGGATGTAGCTATAGATTGTGATGATGAAGAAGAGGAAGTCATGATGTATGAAGATGTTGCAGATGTGACAATGATGGAGGAAGAACTTGAGGCACTTCCAATTGCTCAAGTTGGACCAAGATCGTACATATTGCAAACATTGATGAATGAGGATACTCACATGGAGGAGCCCCATGATGAAGTAAGTACTACTTTTACTTGTGTTTCATTGGATATTTTGGAGGATAGGCCATATGCAGTGAAGGGCAAAGACAATTTGTCGATGCAATGGACAACCTTACCATGGATGTCTACCATGAGACCTTATATGGAGAAGCAAGGAGCATTGATTGTTGCAGATCTTGTTGGAGCAATTTTTGACCTCATGGCAGGGGGTGCAAATTCTCATGACAAGGTATGAACATGATGATCATTGAGGATGATGGGTCATGCTTTAGCCATATGGAGAATTGGCTAAGTGCCTGACATGACTCATGGATTGATTGGGGAAACGATACACTTGAGTTTGATGATATGATACTTGGGTGGACTTCTTCATGGCTGAGACCAAGAGGCAGTCTTGGTGGACCTTTAGTGGGGGAGCGATCATGGGAGGAACATGTGTGATGTGACATGATATGATATATGATATATATGGTCTGAGTGGCCGAGGGCACTAAACCTGATTTAGGACTAGGATGAGATGATCAATGTTGTGATGGGTCTACTTAGTTGGACAACATGGGAAGCTTGAGTCATGGACATCGAGTTGGATAGATGGAGCATGGCAGACACTATGCAGGGACATTATGCAGGAACACTTGTAGAGATGTCACTTATGGGCATCCAATGAGGAGTGCCAAGGAAGTGATGTTGTGTGGATGGATTTGCTGATGCGACATGGAGACATTTTACTTATGAGCCGTTGGAGATGTTGTGCACTCTTGTACAACAAGGCCATGGACTCGTTGGATTTGTGAGAAGACTATGAGAGTATTCCTACCACATGGAGAGCAGAGGCATCTTGTAGTGAGCTTTGAGGCCGAGACATGTATGCTTGCCGAGATGCTGGATGGAGACGATTCATGGAGCTCATGATGAGTTGAGATAGTTGCAGCCATTGGAGACTTCATATCATAGTGGTCTTGGAGGACCTCATGCATTGAGGAGCTGAGGTCAGAGGTGTACCTGACTGTGATGTAGTATGGAATGTATACCTTTGAGCACATTTATGGGGTGTGTTCAGGGGGAGTAACTTGATGCAGATGATCAAGATGAGATACTTTGGAGTTGATAGAGTTGCAACGATGATGATGCCTTGGTGGAAACACTTGGGCATGGGTTGAGCCGAGACTTGACCTCTTTTGATACATGGTAGCTGATTGGTTTACGACCATGGGTAGCACATGGATGATGAGACAGGTGTATACTTGTCCCTTTTATAGACTTGAGGGATGGCATATTACAGATGTGATGGAGGTTGCTTCATGGACCTGGATGTGGCACATTGAGAGTTGGTTTGATGAGAGGATCTCTTCATTTTGAGGAGATGGACCTCACACATATGGATGATGATGTTTGGATAGATGTGACTGATTGACATGCAACACATTGACACCAACATCATGGACAACATGTTACAGATGAGATGGAGATTACTTCATGGAACTGGGCATGGCTTACATTTTTATGGAGATGGGATGGATTCTTGATCGAGTTGATGTTGTGAGAGGATGCTGAGAGAAACAACCGATGATGGCATGAGGAGGTGCATTTTCATGATGTGAGCGTGACAATTGGATTGATCACCCAACTAGTTCAATTCATGGAGCCGACAATGTACTGAGATATGTTTGAGTTGGGTTGGAGTATCATGGCAGTAGATCACGATACATGATGGGGTTAGACATGATATATGTTGCAGTGATAGCATGTAGCTTGAATTGGAGGGACCAACCTTCCACCTTGGGGCAGCATGTGGAGATTGCAATAGATGTGGTTGATGATCATGGATTGAGGAGACTTTCCTATTCATGGATACATGAACCTTTGTGGTTTCTGTGATGGCAGAGAAGAGATGGGCAGCATGGACATTTTTGCAGATGTTGGAGCTAGAGACACTTTGCGATGCTACATGATGATGTTGTCAAGGACGACAACCGTTTAAAGTGGGGGAGTATGTCACGCCCACGAGCTGCGCATTTGTGATATGTGATGGGTGGGGTGAACATCTTCGATTAAATACGATGAGTCAGTGTGTGACGAGTTGGGTAGTCAGTTAAATGCGCCCGAGTCACATTTGATGAAGTTGCGACGACGGGATGAGTCAGTGTGCGACAAGTTGGGCAGTCGATTAAATGCGCCTGAGACATGATTTGCGATGAGCCAACATGGGGGTGGAAAAACCAAAAGGTCGAAATTTGGCTAAGTGTGCGGAAGTGTGACGAGTTTATAGGAGGGTTGAAAAACCAAGTGATTGTGTGAGCTGATAGATAGTTGGGGCCGAGCTGACATGAATTGGTGGTGCAATGAATGAATTACATGGTCGACCTGGGCAGGCCGACCCACCATTATCCTTTGAGAGCTCATATATATTAGATACAACATGGAGGAGTTAAGCATCAAGTTCACCCATTCAAAGCTAACCCAAGCGTACTCATTACTTGGAAAGAAAAGGAGGGTGAGAAAACAAGAAGGTCAAACGTGCAGGTGGATCGAGGGTCGCAAAACTTGGCCGAAAAATAGAAAAGATAACTGAGGCGGGGCGCATTTGAATGGGCGAGCTGCGATGGGGCGACCCTGCCTAGATAAGCTACAAGAGGGGCATGTCTTCCTGACGAGATGTAGTGGGGCACCTCTACCCAGACGAGTTGTAGGAAGGGCGCGACTAAACGAGGTTACCCTGAATGAAAGAAGGGCGTGACTGAACAGGGTGACCCTCGACGATAGAAGGGCATGGCTGAACGAGGGCCAGCCTGAATGATAGATTGGGGTGCCGTTGAATGAGCAGGCCAAATTGTTGGAAATTTGCAGTTTTGCAAAGGTGAACCTGGGGTTGCCTGACAAAGGTTGTGATTGTAAAAATACTTGTAAAAGTGTATTATTATTATTATTTGGACAGATTATAACGAGGGAGTTGCCCCTCCCATTAAAGAAGATTATATCTGTTGTGCATTTTTATATCTGATGATGATGAATGTATTTTCGTTGTGTTAAAACATGAATGCTTAGTAAAGTTGAAAAATATTCTAAGTGTTGAATGGTAAGCGTAGTTTGTACTCGAGAGTATTGGTGAAAAGAAATTGGGTAGCGATGTCGCACTTGCCTATGTGACTACCGCCACGATAGGGCATGATACACTCGGTTCTATGCTCAACTCTGTCTCTCTCTACACTGTGCGCGTAACACTAAGTAGTCCTCCCACAACCCTTCTCGGTTGTATTGTGTGCATGACACTACTCCGATTATGTAAACAATGCTTGTATAAAGGTACAAATCCCTTATGAGCTTTCAATCGCACACACAATGCACTCTTAACGGTCATTTGAAGACGGATTCCTCATAGATTAGGTTGCTTATCTCTCCTGAGATTTTACTATAACTACAAAATCGTGTACCCCTACACCCACAATGCACGCACATCTATAGGTTCTTGATTTATTTCAAAGGAATTAAAACAATGAACACTCATGTCTTCATACAAAATTGTAACAGAATCTCTATTGCTAGGAATAAATATGTACATATATTTACAAGACATTGATTTGGCCTGGTTTTACATTCGATGGCCCATTCTGGCCTTAAGCTAGATCTCGGCTTCACAGGCCTCTTGCCTGCACCCTCTCTCACACCTCTCTACCGCTCTTTGCCTGCTCTCTTCTCTTTGCAATTCTCTATATCTATTATTTTACAACAATGATATCTTGAACTGGTTTATTTCAGATCCTAGAAGTTCTCACCTAAAACCTCAAAAAGGAAGGAACCTTTTTATCCATAAATATCTTATAAATCTAACCAACCCCTGAATCTCTCTAACACACTCATTATTACCGAGATATTTCCATGAGAATAGATCTCATTAAAATCTAAATTCCTAAATGCATTTTCCCTAGAATTTCCTCACAAACTTAAGAAAATACAAATAATTAAGTATTTACACTCACTTATGGAACCAACTCCCTTGGTAAATGAAACAACCCCTAGGTCTAGTCAAAAGGATTTGACTTGGAAATGGAATGCTCCTGCACATCAAAATTTGAGCCACTATCACTCATTAACTAGATGCATCGCATTTGATCATTGATCCATACTTTGCAGAGATTAAACTTTGCACATATCTGCAGGGAGAAAAACAATGTAGGAAACTCCTTGTCCAAAGAAGGATGTAGTGGGTCATCAGGGAAGATAAAATTCTTTGCTTTCTTGAATGGATCCTTCCAAAGTTCAGGGAATGAAAATATCTCATACATTGTCATTTATTGATGCTTTAAACCTCTATTAGTTCGTTTAATGCTCGAGTAATTTTTTAAGAAAAAAAACTGTACAAAAAGAAAGAAAGGAAAAATAATGGGATGTCATGAAAATAAGCTGAATTAGATAGTTAATATTTTTGACTATATAAGAAGATATATGAAGATGATGTAAATCTTTACTACAACAAAAATATGTTGATTTTTGTAAAATTTTACTACAAATAATAGTAACATACAATGTAATTAATGCTTTAGACTATGCTGAAAAAAAAACAACTCCTTAATCATATTAATGTTAATCATATAATAGTAACTTACAATCTAATTAATGCTCTAGACTATGCAGACCTGTCAAATATGTAAGCATCCCCTTCCTCTATTTTTATCCTCTTTTAAGATTACCACTAATGAAGAAAACCATGAGGTCGTGGTATAGGTGGCCAAGAACTCGAACTTGAATTTTCATCAAGTTGTTATTTTCTTACGAGACTCTCAAGGAGAGTGATGATCTCTTCGTATTACCATTCACTACATAGATAAAGGACTGGAAGAGCAAGACTTTATTGGCCTATGGATTCAGTGTCTTTACTAGAAAAGGAAATGGTGCTCTTTTTCCACTTTAGTAAAAAAGCCCAGGCTAGGCTCAAGCGAATAGACAATCTAATTTTATCGCGATATTTTTGCATGTGCGTTGGAAAGGCGTATAAACAAACCAAGAATTCCAATTAATCAAAAGCTCCATTGATGAGAACATTAAAGATTCATATGGATGGAGGAAATTGGGATGCCACCCAATGCTGTCAAACACTAATATCATGTGTCGGCATGAAGCATTGATGAACGCTTTGCCAGAATAATAGAGTTTATATTCAATACGATAAAGGAAATAATTATTATCCGGATGGCAGAGTAGGTTTTGAGAATATTTTGAAATTGGTTTATATTTAATTTTACTCATCTTATTTTTATTTACAATAAATAATTAGTTTGCTTATAAATTATAAATGCACTAGGCTGTATATGTTTTTAGTTAGATAATTGCCGTGTCAAAATCCAAAAATAAGTATATACAACTCTTTACATTTATGACCCATTAACAAGCTGGTTATTCTCAACCATTTCTTTTTTTCAGAAAAAAAAGCACATATATTACATTGAGGCAATATATACAACATATTCTTATGGATTTCATGAAGAAGACGGCATCAGAGAGTCTAATAGCTGAGAGGCCTATAGAATAAAACATGAAGCTACACATAGGAAACATAATAAAAACTGGAATCACCAGCATCGCCACCATTGTCATAATGCATTACAGGAAACAAAAAAAGAAGCCCAGAGAAAAGCCCCCAGAAACAAAAGCCCAGAGGAAAGCCCCCAGAAACAATCTAGAACACAAAACCGAGATTTAAACGCCATACATACTGCACCCATCGACCTATCATCGAATAGCTCTATCTTATATTTATATAATAAATCGAATTTTAAAATATTTATAAAATTTGCCATCCAAATAAATTTAATCATCATAAACTAGAAACACGAAAGGGTGACTTATTCATTACTTCATGTCCATCCAAAGCAAGCCCACATTCATACCATCAAGATTTCATGATACGATTCAGAAATGAACGAACGGAATTTCGAGGGTTGCACTCAAAAGGAATTCCTCGTTACTATGTTTCATTGAGACTCGATTTGATCCGGGCAGAGGGTCCGGAACTGTTCGTCATGAATGTTAAATTTAATTTTATAATTCATCTACTTGTACGTACTACTGTTACAGATCCGAATCAAAGGGGATCGTTTTTTAAGATTGCAGCACTGTCGATGCTGTGAAACAAACGAGGAACGTACATTGTCAAAGCAGCTTTTATCAATGGTGACGTGACCATACATCTTTAGATTTGTGTCCCTTTCATTTCAACTCGTGTCTGTGTCTTCTCCATCAATTAAGACTACACACTTCCTGTGCATCCATATTTCTTACATTGATAGTGTCGTCCTAATTATCAAGGCCGTAGTCTTTAACGCGACTTTTTGAAAGTCTTTCCGGCGATTTTTTCCGGTGAAAATCCGGCAGTAATTTATTGAAATCGAAGTTTGATAACTAGTTTCTGCACAATGAAAGCGTCCCAGGGGTTTTTCAGGGTGCTGAATCCGAATATGCAGTTAAAAAACCATTTTAACTGCAACAAATCATGATTTCATCTCAATTTCTTCCGCCGGATTCCGTCACCGGAATCTCAAAAAGTCGCATTATAGACAACTCCATTATCAAGTGGTTACAGAAGAATCATTTGAATAATTTTGTCATAAAGTTCACCTTGCATTGGGCGATTTGATTTTAAACAACTAACAGTCACCTTCATGAAGTGTACTTTACTCAATTGCTCTTACCAACTTACCTCCCATCATTTTCACCGAATGCTCCACTCTCATCAAGGCTGGGTTATACATGCAATTTGACCGGTAAACAACTTACCTCCCATCATTTTCACCGAATGCTCCACTCTCATCAAGGCTGGGTTATACATGCAATTTGACCGGTAAATTATTTTATATAGGGAAAATTTGTTGTAAAATATAGTTATTCTTTTTCAAAATCATTAATATTCATTATTAAAATTAACAAAATAGTTAGGGGAGTCGTTGAAATCTTTAAAAAATTGATTAGTTATTTAGTTTTCAAATTCCAATTTTAGCGGAGGTATTTTAGTAAAAGCTTGGGATTTGTCTTTTGCATTATTTTCATGTGTGAAGTAATAAAGGGAAAGATGAGGGTTATGATGTCAGATATAATGATGTGGAGTTATGGAGGATAATACTTTGGCTTTGTGCATTTATAATGAAAAGTGTATTAAATCATTTTATATTGGAGTTGATTAAATCTTTAAAAAAATTGATTAGTTATTTAGTTTTGAAATTCCAATTTTAGTGGAGCATTTTCGTAAAAGCTTGGGATTTGTACTTTGCATGATTATTTTGTCATTATTTTCATGTGTGAGGTAATAAAGGGAAAGGTTAGGGCTATGATGCCACTGATAGTGATGTGGAGTTATTGAGGACAATATCTTGACTTTGTGCATGTATTAAATCATCTCAGAGTGGAATTGTTGAAATTTTTTAAATCTTGATTAGTTATTTAGTTTTGAAATTCGAATCATAGTGGAGGCATCTTCTTTAAAGATTGGGATTTGTGCTTTGTATGATTATCTTGTCATCATTTTCATTTGTGAGGTAATAAAGGAAAAGATTAGGGCTATGATGTCAGCCATAGTGATGTTGAGTTATGGAGGACAATATCTTGGCTTTGTGCATTTACAATGGTAAATGTGTATTAAATCATCCATTGTTGAAATTTTTAAAAATTTGATTAGTTATTTAGTTCTGAAATTCCAATCTTAGTGGAGGCATTTTCATAAAAGCATGAGATTTGTATTTTGCATAATTATCTTGTCATCATTTTCATGTGTGGCGTAATAAAGGGAAAAATGAAGTTTATGATGCGAGACATAGTGATGTGGAGTTATGGAGGAAAATATCTTGACTTTGTGCATTTACAATGATAAATGTGTATTAAATCATCTGATACAAGTTGTGTCAAAGTCTACCACAATACCCCACACATACTAGGGTTTATAATATTTGATGTTATATTTAAGATTTCAAGTGAGACATTGTAGTTAAGTTATGTGTAATTCAATTTAGGCCACATTTAAACTTTGTGGATTGTATCTACGAAACTTTCCAAATGCATTGGGGCTTGAGGAGAGCCTGAGACAGGTCAAGCTATGAGGCTATTTGTATAGGATGTAAACCTTGCTTCTAGTGGCTTCAAATAAAAATCATAGTTTACAATTGTGTGTTCATCTCATAGATCATAGTGCAAGAGTGTAATTTAGAAGTGTGGGTGTCTAGAAAACCCCATATCATGGGGTTTAAAATGGGTCTTTAAAACCAACTTAATGTCTTACTTTGGCACTAATTCCTATAAGGAAGATCCTAGAAACAAGGAGGGGGTCAAAAAGAAAATATCTAATGATGCCTTGGTCATTGCGTCATGTCTTAGTTGCCATTGGAGCAAGAATTCAATAACGATCAATCTACCTGTAAGTTGGTGTGCCCAATATCTCTAAAGTTAGGTTCAAGCCCAAAACTCTAGATTCACTACCAAGATGCGTAGGTAACGAAAAAATTTGTATGAGGAATTTCCCTCTTCATTAGATCCACCATTGATAAATGTGATTAAAACATTAAGATTTTTTCTGTGTTTTTGATGTAGGTTTTTGTGGATATAAGGCTAATCCGCCATTGATAAATGTGATTAAAACCTTGAGATTTTTTGTGTGTTTTTGATGTAGTATTTGTAGATACAAGTTTTTTTTAACTTAATAAGTATATCATTGAAAAATGATAGGTTGATTGTGTAGTAGTTCCAACAATGTGAAAAATGAAGGCAAACCAACATTCATATTAGCAATATGAATATGCCCTTTTCCTTTTCTTGAAGTAGGTGGAGTATCTACGCAGTCTCGAAGTATGAGAAAACTGATATGTATATATATGTGTGTGTGTGTATATATATATATATATATATATATGTGTGTGTTATATTATGTCTATTTTAATTGTTGCATTGAAGTAACGCCTTCTAGGAATTAGGAGTTTTGGATGAGTTAACAAGTTTTGCATTAGGTTTAATGATTCGTTTTATTTGGGTTTTAGAAAGAAGAAGAAATGTATAACTTTTTTTCCCATGGAAAAATCATAATTTTCATTTATAAAGTTGAAACTTACATGCTGAAGATGTTGATAGCATATGAACTAATGGTGGTCAAAGCCACAATCTATACTGTTATTTCTAAAAAATGAGTCAATCCCATGTAAGGGATACTTCTTTGATAATTACATATGATAAGTTCAATAATATATAGACATAATAATTACTATAATTCAAATAATTACATCAAAATTGTATCCCAAAAAAGACATGAAATTAGGGCTAGTGGACCTTGTCAATGATGCTTATCCATATATGGCTGGTGGTAATAGCTGTAGATCTCCTAGTCATGTTGTTCTCTGATCAATGAGACCCCCCTTGGCTAGAGTATGGCTTCTTTGGAAAGCAGGTCAGAAATTTTACTGCGGTCCCTGTAGAAATATAGTCAAACAATGTTCTCAGTCTCAATGCATTATCCAAAATATGACAGAGTGTGTGTGTGTGACAAACAGATTGTTGATTAAACCATTTTATAATGATCTGTGTGTCACCAAAATCTGCAAATGTCGACATCCTTTATCAAGTGCAAAAAATAATAAGCGACGAAGGGAAATGAGTTCTGCAAAGTTAGTTGTCCCTCCCCTAGTCCCATTTGGATCTTATAGACATGGGTATTTGTGATGTGAAATAGAATGGTCCACCACAACCATGATGTTGCGTCAAACCATAAAAAATATGCCCATGGGGTAGCATGATAAATTATTTCAACCGAGATGATGCAGGCAGATGGTTCATGGGCCTCCTCTGGGATGCACTGAAAATTTTAAATAAGATGGGTCGTGGCTAGTGCCCAACGAGGAGTGATGTCAGTAAATATAATTTTGTTCCTTTGTAGCTAGATACACAAACATATCATAACAAGTAGATTACGTATCCTATGAGAGTGTACATTGGTCCACCATCGATGCCAGGCCTCCCTGATATTTGTCACTTGCCAACAATGTTGAATATGAAGCTGAGATGTGACTTCAATCCATATAGAGATAGAGATAGGGCAGTGTAGGAATAGGTGATCAACTGTTTCCATTTCTTGTTTGCATAATACGCACCAATATGGGCCATGAAAGGTGTACATTTGTAAGTTATCCCTAGTAGGGATATTATTATGAAGAATGCACCACATGAGTAGTTTGGCCCGGGGTGATGCCTTCAGTTTCCAGAGAGCAGTCCACCACCAATCAGATGCAAATGGTTTGTGATCTGTGTAGATATGTAGGTATCCATGTTTGGGGGAGTATTTCCCATTTGGAGAGAAAGACCAATTAAGCTCATCCTCCCCATCAGTTACCCTTACATGTGATTCCATCAATGTGTTAATGTATGAAAGCCAATTGGCCTGCTAGATGGGGGGAATGCTCTGTGTATCCATTAATTTCCAAGTCTGACTAAAGATATTAGTATGCTCTCAGTCTGCTATATGTGGCAAGGTATTAAAGCCTGCAATCGAGAGGTAATGAATAAGCTCCTGGGAAAGTTGATATGCATTGCCACAACCTATCCATGGGTCTAAACCAATATGAACCTGACTGCCATTACCAATATTCCAAGTTAGTCCATCCCTGATATGTTCCAGTGTGTTTAGGACCGCCTGCCATACCATTGATATATTAGCCCTATCCCAGGTTGGGAGCCTAATCCAATCAAGAAGATGGGGTGGGAAGATATATTTCTGAGAGACTACCTAGACCCATAAATTTATCGAGGTGAGTACATTCTATCCCAATTTTTTAGCCAAAATCTTAGCAAAAAAATTCTAGTCTTTTGAGTCCCCATCGCCCTCATTTTTTGGGAAGTGCAATCTTTTCCCAGCTAGCCCAAGAAAAAATGTGTCCTTCTTGTTTTCCCCTCCAGATGAATCTACAACACAACTGTTGTATTATGTTGATAATAGCCTTCAGTATCCAATAAAGTGGCATCAAGTAGACCAGAGTAGCTTCTATGACCAATTTGATAAGCATAAGTCGACCTACCTTGGAGAGCCATCTATGGTGCCAAATATTTAGTCTCCTTTCAATTTTGGCCACCATCCAAACCCAGTCTGCAATCTGGTAATTTACAAGTTTTAATCGAAAAACCAAGTATCTGAGGCCTTCTTCAAATTACAGAGAGGTGAATGGGAATTGTTGCAGTGCAAAGTGTATGTCATTGGGCATGCATTCCGTAGCAGATATAGTAGACATATGATGATTGCATTCCATACTAGCTGTTAGCCTCCTATTGCAATAGGTGTTCATATTTCATGATTGACAGTTGAAAGTGCCAAATATGTCATCTTTTCATGCTGCAAGGTTCCATATTTCCAAAAAGAGGCCTAAGAAGAGGCCATGAACGTGTGCTAGTCTAAATGCCACTGTTGTATTCCAATTTTGATGAGTTATTCCATTTTTGAATAATTTTCAGTTAAGGCAAGGCCAAACAGCTTAATCCTGGCCTCCTTAGGTTTCAATTGCTTGTTTTAGAATATAGAGAATAAATATCTGTCCAAACTGTTTAATCTTGGCAGATTTGTAGATAGGTAGAGAATCTTGGGCACTCAACAGCTGAATCTGAGCCCTGGAAGATATAAGGGTCGATTTAGATAGGAGGATAGCAAGAAGAAAAGAATGAAAAGTTGGGTTTGCTAGTTCAAGTGCACCCAAACCAAAAAGAAGAAAAAATGCTAGGTAAGTAGGCTGGATAAGTAGTTTTGTGGTTGCGGAATCAAGCTATGTGATCCATTTCATGTTTTCAAGTGTTATATCTATTCAGATCACAATTATGAGGCAGTTTTCCATTTGGAGGAGCTCAAGCAAGGCATGTCTAACTCCCCCTTCTTCTTATTCCCCAAATCATTCACTAACCTCCCCAAAGAGGTCAAGATCTGCTTGATATCTCTTAAGTTTCATCATTTGTCATATCATTGGCCTAAGTAAAGGTTTTCTTTGCTTAGGAGTACTCTTATTCACTCTATAAGTCATTTTTCCCTTTTTAAGTAGCCTAAGATCTCTAAACTTAGCGCTTTCTTGTCATTTTCATATTAACTTCTAACATTATTATGTAAATCCCTATCTATTTCCCCTTCCCCTTACTAAAAAGCACTAAATAGCTCCTCTATGTACATATCCCCTCCCTCTGGTTGAAAGATAACCATGACTATGCTTGGGAATTGCTAAGTTTGCCTGAAACTTAGCAAGAACCCTCAGTTGCTTCTCAAACCATCTTCTAAATGCATTAGGACTCATTCCTATGCATAAAATCCCCCTCCAAATGTATAAAATCCATCTTTTGCCCTTGTTTTACCTTTCCCAAGGAATAAACATTTTTTGGCCTTAAACCCTTCTCAAAGCACATAAAACCCCTCTCAAGTGCCTTTGAACTCCTCCAAAGCGTGAAATTCCTTTTTTTAGGTTATTGGACCCCTTCCAAGGCCTCAAAAACCCTTTATAAAGCATGCAAAGTCTTCCTCCGATCGGAGAAACCCTCCTCCGATCATATAAATCCTTCTCCCATTATCTTAAGCCTTCATCCAATCATTTTATGCCTTGGCCGAAGTAAAAATATGCCTCCTATCGCTTTAGGCCTTTGCCCGATTGCAAATCGCCCTTTGCCGAATCCAAAAACCCTTGTCCATTTGAAAATTCCCTGCTCCGATGCATATGCCCTCCCTCCGACGCGATATCACTATCGGAGGTCGCGGCGATTAAGTGGTGGCTTTATTATTGTATGTCCGATGGGTCCACTGCCGATGTGATTTCGGCGATCGGCGTTTCGCATTGTTCCAAACCATATATGTATACCCCCGCTCCTCCGCCGATAGCGATATCGTTATCGTAGCCGATAGCGAAACGCTATCGGGAGTCACTTACCCAATGCACATATATTCCCGCCGATCCTTGTCTTTTCGTTTAAACCATATATTACCGCCGCCAGCGCCCGTTTTTAATAAAATTCATAGTTTAAAAGGCATTTTGACTGTTATAAGGAAAAAGGGCCATTTTGCATGTTTTATATGCGGCGCCCGCTCCCGCTATAGCTACAAGGAAGGCTAGCTTTGCTCGACCCATTGTGCATCGCTCATAGCTCGATTTACTTCAAATTATATGGCTTTTTGCCTCAGCAATCTATCAGCGCCCATTTCTTCTCCTTTTTGCACCGTTTTTTCAGATATAAACACCATTTTGGTCGGCAAGCGCCGACAACAGTTCCCAAGGCCCGCAGTATGCCCAACAGTGTTTCTTTGGCCGAACAGCGGCTAGGCAAGGGTGATTTTTTTGATGTTAAAAGTGTATCAGCATAGGAAAAGGCCCGATTCAACTAAAGGAGCATTTATTTAGCAGGAAGAGAGTATCAGCCGAAAGCTTCAGCAGAAAGCGTATCCTCAAAGCAGATAAGCTTTAAAAGGCCCTCCAACAAGTCAACAAACAGCATAAAGGCAGCTCAGAACCATAAAAGCTCACCAACTCCTAGTTTGGGCTTTAAAGCCACTTAAGATGCAGCAGAACCGCTTGGAGGCACAGATAAAAGAATTCAAAGCATAGTTATTGCAAAAACAATGTATTTGGCCGCCCTTGAGGGCAGCACAGCAAGCCCAATGCGCTGTTATGATAAAGAACCAACACATAGCAACAAAGGACTGTATTAAACCATTTTTGACGCTGTTGTCCCTTGCGCAGCTCATGTAGATATTTTAGGCATTTATTTCAAGCATATGTTAGGTTAGAAGCACTCATTTTCATCAAATCTGTTTAAAATCTGTTTTATAGATATTTTTGAGATATTTTTTCCTTGAGATCTTCTAAGAGATCTGGTCTGTACATATTTTCCCTATTTAAACCACTCTCTTCGATGGAAAAGGGGTTGGTTGATTGATTTGCTTCAAGAGAGACTCGCACTGTATGTTTGAGAACTTCTATAATCAAAGACTGCTCAAAAGCTTGGAGAATGGACTGTCCGTTGTGTTCTAAATGGCTGGAGAGTGAACTATAGAATTCTTGTGCTGCTACATGGCCCAATAAGTGTTTCTGACCTCTGTTTACACTTCATATATGCTTATTTCATACATATATCACCATCTAAGTTACAGAAAGAAAGATTAACTTAGAATTTGCTTGACTGCACTCTATGCTCAGTTTCTGTGACTTCTATATGTTCTCTTCTGATTTAGGCATGCATATGAATTCCTCATGGCTCATATTTGCTCTATTTCATTCATGTGTAATTGTTATTTAGGAATTCTTGACTGCTCCTAGATACAGTTTACCCACTTTCCCTCTGTTAAGCCAAATGAGAGATTCTTAGTGGCCTCTCATTCCTTATCCTTCATTCCATCTTTAATCTAGCTTGAGTGTTGTTTCATGTGTAGCTATCCTGCTCTATATTCCTCTTGTGACCAAGAAAACACACCAGCAGCCCTACTCCATGACTCCATGCCCAATGGTTTGAACCTCTCACACTATGCATGCCTCCCTACTTGAAAACATCAATCATCCCACCAAAACTTAAACAAAACCCAAAGAAGTCCATAACTAGCCTAAAATCATCCTCAACAAAGCTAAATCATAAAGAGAGAGCCCTCTCTGATTGCAGGTAGGCTAGGACCTGCAGTCCAAAGATTGGTTTGTGGTTACCTCGGCCGTATCCCTTAAGGAGCTTAGGGACAACCTGAGTGTTAACATAATGGTGACTCCACTGGGGAACTCCTCAGATAATTTCATAAATCAGGTTGGAAAGCTTCGCTGGGGAACTCCTCAGATAATTTCATAAATCAGGTTGGAAAGCTCCACTGGGGAACTCCTCAGATAATTTCATAAATCAGGTTGGAAAGCTCCACTGGGGAAGAATCTGACCTTCAAAAGTTTCTTTCTAACCCATTTTTCTAGTAAAATCCTCAAAAAAAAAAAAAAAACAACAACAACAACAGTAAAGACGCTGGCTCCAAAGAAAAAGCAGCACCATACAAGGTCTAACCCAGACCCAGATCCCCCAGCTGTTCTTGAAAATCCAAATTTAATCCCAAGGAACCTCAGCAAGCTAGAGCGAAAAGAGGATTTTGCTGATTCTAGTCCTGAAACAGTTCACCCAAGCTGTGTTCCAACCCCTGTTAAAGTTTTGTTTCGTTCAACCCCTACTTCCCCTTGTTCGTCATCCACTTCTCCAAACACCTTTCCCACACCTCCATTCATTACACATGCTACCACTACCACTACTGCTGTTACAGCTGTTCCAGCTGTTCCATTTATCCCTGCTGTTCCACTTATCCCTGTAAATATGGCTAACAGATATGCACCTTTGCAGTTGCCTGCTAATCCAGGGGCTATGCCTCAGAATTACCAGACCAAAATAACTTATTTTGATGGCACAAGTGCCTGCACAACCCTTCAGCATACAAAGAAAATGCAGGATTACTTTGAAAGCTAGGAGATTGACGATGATGGTGTGAGAATGAAGATTTTTGTCCAAAGTTTGACAGGTGATGTTCGGACTTGGTTTAGAGCACTCCCAGCCAATTCCATAGCAGACCCAGAAGCCTTATACCAAACATTTATCAACAGATGGGAGAAAAAGAAATACCCCTTGCACATATTATCTGAATATGACACCATCAAAAGAGGCCCTCAAGAGGCTGTCTTAGACTATTGTGCAAGATTTAACAATGTTTATAATGCAATCCCACAGAACCTCAGACCTCCACCTGATCTTGCTTTGTATAAATTCCCAGATGGTTTTGATACCGACATGGCTTATCAGTTAAGGGAAAGAGCCCCTCAAAGCCTTGCATACATTCGAAATGTTGCTGTTAGCGTAGAGGCAAATCTAATTGCCAAAAGAAACAGAGCTAGAACTGAGAGAAGAACCACCTTCAAGGAAGAACCCTCAGCCTTAGACCAAAAGCTGGATGCTATTATCAGTGGCATGCACAGGCTGGGAGATAGAGTGGAAAGCGTTGAAAGGAAATCTACATGGGATGGGCAACAAACCAACACTGTCAAGAACCCAATTTTCAGGAAAAATCAAAATCCAAATGCTGGAAGGGAAAGCCCAGACCGTGATATAAGACCTCCTTTTCAGGAAAATTACGCTGAGACATCAACAACTAATTAGCCATTAGAAGACTCTCATATCAACCTAATGGGTTTGAAGAACAAGCAGCATGTTTTCTTATCCAAAGAAGACCAAAACAGTTATAATACCAATCATTTCCAAACCCAAACCGGAGAGTCTTTTGACTTTAAACAAGGCTATGATTCTGCTGTGTATGAGGTCCACAAACAATATAAGCTGAGAACAAGGACCATTGATATTCCTTAACCTAGCAAACCAAAGGAGGGCAAACAGTCCAACAAGATTAAAGGCAAGGCTGTTATTACAAAACCGGCTGATAAGACTGTCCCAAACCCGCAGGAAGTAACTATAGAAGACATAACAGACATGCAGCCCTCTAATGATCAGCCTCTGCTACCTTCGTCCTCAAAAGATGATTTGAACAGCATTCCTAAAAGCCTTCCCAAAACATAAATACCGCAAGGTATCACTCACCATAACGCTGATAATCAAGAGGAAAACGCAGAAAATACACTTGAAAAGGAGAAATCTGCTACTGCAAACACAAAGACTCTATTGGAGAAACCATTTAACTTAGAAGAAAAAATAAGTAAACTTAAGATATCTGTCCCTTTATCTGAACTTGCTAAACATGACATCTACAGACAGCAGATCAAAAGATCGCTGCAAATCCCAGAGAACAAGGATGATGTGAATGTCCTTGATGATCAGCCTGAGCTGTTGTTCGGTCCATAAGTTAATGGAAATCAACATATGGAGCTGTTTTTCCCTTTTATGTAAGCCTGCATATACATGATAATTTTTTGCACAATGCTATGTTCGATTCAGGAGCATCACACAATCTAAATCTTATGCCCAAAGCAGTTATGGAGAAGCTAAACCTTGATGTCACAAGATCGTACAAAGACTTATTCTCTTTTGACTCAAGTCAGGTCAAGTGTTTAGGCTTAATTAAAGACTTATGTGTCTCTTTAGTCCAATATCCCAACAAGACAATCCTAATGGACGTGGTGGTTGCTGACATTCCACCAAAGTATGGCATGCTCTTATCAAGATCTTGGGGAGCAAAACTCCAAGGATCTCTCCAATTAGACCTCTCCTATGACACTATTTTAGTCTTTGGGCAACCAAAGAGACTGTATAGAGAAACACTGATGAAGTATGTGGTGAGTAGTGAGGAAAAGCCCCAAAACTTTCCCATTTACTCGATCCATTCAGATATGGATTCTTTTATTTTATTTAATGAAGAAACAAGTCCTCCAACTGATAACAAGCTTTTGGCTTTAGAACAAAACATAAGCATCAATGACGAATCGGTTGCCCATACCCATGAGACTGTTAAAACAATTAGTGCAACCAGCATACAAGAAGAACCACATGAAGCACAAAACCTAGGTCCGCCCAATCCTGAAGTGACTGAAACTCTTAATACTAACCACAAGCAAGAAATCACATGGTATTTAGAGTTTGATGGTTCTGTTAATAAGCTGGGAGCAGGGGCTGGAATATGGATTCATAATACACATAACAGCCATGCAGAGGGTCATGCCTACAGACTAAACTTCAAATGCACCAAAAACATGGCAGAGTATGAGGCTCTCCTTTTAGGCCTTAAACTGCTCAAAGCTCTAGGAGCTGCAAAAGTATCCATTCTAGGTGACTCCGATTTAATCATACAACAAATGAAAGGCAACTTTGTTACCAATGACAATAGGCTGAGAGCCTATAGGTCTGCTGCCACAGAAATACTCAATTCCTTCACCGAATCCAAGCTTGCTAAGATTTCTAGAAGCCATAACATGCATGCTCATAGTCTAGCTACTTTTGCTAGCACTTGCAAGCTGCCCTTTGAGCCCAATCACCACTTTACTGCTGAGATAAAACACAGGCCTGCTACCCCTAACAATATCAAAGATTGGCAAGTGTTTGAGGATGATGATCAAATCAACAATTTTCTGACTTTACAGCAAAAATTTTCAAGCTTAAACATTGATATGGATGCCATAGATGATCCACAACAAGCAGTCAACCGAAATGAGCAGACCATAACAACTGAAGCAGCAAATAAAATGCTACATCCAACCATCTTTGATGAAGAAAGCATAGAGGAACTGAAACAAATGCATATAGAACAAATAGCTGAAACAGGGGTAGAGATCATTGATTTGAAAGACAGCTTTCTGCCGACTGGCCTGACTCCATTAGAAGACGTGTTTGATGCAAACGATGTTCCCAAAAAACCAAAAATGCAGCCCTTAAACGCTACTATGGAAGACTGTAATATTGGGACAGCAGAGAAGCCCAAAATGATTAAACTATCTAAGTCTTTGCCTCCCGATCAAAAACCAAGGTATGTTGACCTGTTCAAAGAGTTTCAATATGTATTTGCATGGAGTTATGAGGACTTGAAGTCCTATGACACCTCAGTTATTCAACATACCATCCCTTTAAAACCAAATCAAAAGCCCTTCAAACAAAAACTCAGAAGAATCAATCCCATGCTCCTCCCTTTGATTGAGAAGGAAGTGAAAAGAATGTTTGAGGCTGGCATAATAGCACCCATTAGATTTTCTGAATGGGTATCCAATCTTGTTCCCACAAGAAAGAAAACAGGTGAGATTAGGCTTTGTGTAGATTTGAGAAACTTAAACCAAGGCTCCCTTAAAGATCACTACCCATTGCCAAAGATGGACCACATCCTACAAAGGGTAGTGGGGTCATCTAGAATCTCTTTGCTAGATGGCTTTTCAGGTTTTAATCAAATACTGGTTCACCTGGATGATCAAGACAAGACAGCCTTTACAACACCGTGGGGAACATTTAAGTATGTGAAGATGCCTTTCGGCCTAAAGAATGCAGGTGCTACCTTTCAAAGGGCCATGGACATTGCATTTGCCAAGGAAATCCATGATTTCTTGGTTGTCTATCTTGATGACCTTACCCCTTTCTCCAAATCTAATCAAGAGAACCTAAAACATTTGAGACAAGTGTTCCTAACATGTAGGAAATATGGCATTTCCTTAAATCCCAAGAAGTCTTTATTTGGCCTTGAAGAAGGCAAATTACTAGGCCATATCATTTCAAAAGATGGGATTAGAATTGATCCTGAAAGAATTCAAGCCATCCTTCAAATCCCTTATCCAAGAAACATAAAAGAGTTGCAAGCGTTCCTAGGAAAGATCAATTTCCTAAGGAGATTTATCCCAAACTTGGTCGAGCTGATAAGACTGTTAAGCAACATGTTAAAGAAGGATGCCAAGGTAAAATGGTCTCTTGAAACCAAGCAAACCTTTGAGAGTATCAAAGCTGCCTTGACCCAAGCCCCTGTCCTCACAAGTCCACAATTTGACAAAGATTTTATCATTTTTTCTTTTGCATCTGATCACACCATAGCTGTTGTCCTTTTGCAAAAGGATGACCAAGGAAATGAAAAGCCAATTGCATTTTTCAGCCGAGCCCTTAGGGATGCGCCTTTGAAGTACCAAATCATGGAGAAGCAGGCCTATGCTCTTGTTAAGGCAATTAAAGATTTCCGAGTTTATATTTTGTATTCACATGTGATTGCCTATGTCCCAAATGCTGTTATAAAAGACATATTAACTCATGAGGGATTAGAAGGCAAAAGAGGCAAGTGGATTGCAAACTTCCTTGAGTATGACATTGATATAAAGCCCACCAAGTTGATAAAGGGACAAGGTCTAGCCAAACTGATGTCCGAAACAAATTTTCAAGCCTTAGACATTAATGAACTGGACAATGAATCGGAGCTGGTGACTCCACAGATCAATGAAACCTTCTTACAATCCCCATGGTATGTTGATATTTGTTATATATTGTTAAACCTGTTTGCTCCCCCAGGATTGTCCAGGACCAAAAAGAGATTTTTAAAAATGAAGGCTTCAAAGTTTTGTGTCTTAGATGGTGCCCTGTTTTGGAAGAATCATGAAGGAATATTGCTAAACTGTTTAACTTTGAATGAAACCAATAGTGTTATGAAAGAATTCCATGCAGGGGACTGTGGAGGGCATTTATATTGGAAGTCCACTGCTGATAAGATATTAAGGGCTGGTTTCTATTGGCCCTCTCTATTTGCAGATGTCAAAAGGTTTGCTATCTCATGCCACAAATGCCAAATCTTTGAGGGCAAAAGAAAGTTGCTGCCCTTGCCCCTTAAGCCCATCTCAACCGAAAAGCCTTTTCAACAATGGGGTCTTGACTTCATTGGAGAAATCCATTCCTCTTCCTCAGACCAGCATAAGTGGATTCTAACAGCCACCGACTATTTCACCAAGTGGATTGAAGCCATCCCATGCAGGCAAGCCAATGACTCCACCATTATCCAATTCCTTGAAACCAACATCCTCTCCAGATTTGGTTGCCCTGAAAAGATCATTACAGATAACGTCGCTGCCTTCAAATCCAAAAAAATGATCAATTTTTGCCTTAAATTCCACATCACTCTAGGCCACTCCACAGCCTATTACCCTGAAGGTAATGGCTTGGCCGAATCATCCAACAAAAGCCTCATCAACATCATAAAGAAAGTGCTAGAGGAAAACAAGAAGAACTGGCACAAAAAGCTGGTAAATGCCCTATGGGTAGACAGATTTTCAACCAAGAGATCCATTGGGATGAGCCCTTATGAGCTAGTATATGGTATGGAGGCCAGATTTCCATCATCTTTGGGCATTCCTGTAATTAAGCTGCTACAGGAAATTCAGGATGAACCAAATGATATTCAACGAAGAATTAATCAGACCATTCATCTTCAGCAAAGCAGAGAGCAAGTTTACAACAAAGCTCAGATCTTGCAAGACAAGTTAAAGAAAGTATTTGACAAGAGGACTAAGGCTGAGGATTTCTGTGTTGGCAACAAAGTTCTAAGGTGGGACTCATGAAGAAAAGACAAGGGAAAACATGCAAAATTTGATTTTCTATGGAAAGGCCCATTTGTTATCAGCGCTATGCAGGGCAATAACACATATTTCCTCAAATCTGTAGAGGGCAGCACAGCTGAAGATGGCCCTGTTAATGGCCGAATGTTAAAACATTACCATGATCCCTTTTAAGGGATATAACGCAGTTGTGTATATATTTTATACATTAATATTTGTATATATTAGCACTTTTATTTTTTGTACAGCAGGCCGAATATTAGAACAACACAACAAAGTTTTAAAGGCGCAGCTAACGCAAAGTCCTCCCTTTTGAAGGCTCTGTCATAGCATTATTCTCAAAAGGGCATCGCAACACAGTTTTGAAGACAAGGACCAATAGAACGCAACATTCAAGTCCCTGTTCTTTGAATTAATTTGAAGGAAAATGCTCCTTTTTGCTCCCTGTTTTGAAGCGGTTTCCAAAGCTGCGTTCAGGCAGTTTTGTGGAGGTATAGAGCAGGCAATTTTGAATATTTTAAAAGCACTCATTGAAGAAATGGAGGCAGTGTTGTTATATCGCAGCATTCCAGTTAAAAAGAAACTGTTTGTAGCTTGCAGTTTTCAGTCAATAGTATCAAAAAGAAAGGAGGATTTTCAGTTTACATCAGCACCCTTTATCAAGACAGAATCAAGGGAAGTGCTCCAGTTTTGTTCCCTATTTTGTGTTTATTTCAAAGGTAGGTTCTTAGGCAGAGGTGCATCTCATGATAGAGCACGTAGAAGAAAGTAGGCAGTGCTGTTATTGTATAAAAATTCAGTTTATGAGAATGTTGTGTTCAAGTTTCAAAGTTTCAATCATTTAACAGCCAGCACAGGGGAAGTTTCAGTCTACAGCAACAATAGAAGATCAAGGCAGTCTGACCTGTTGTTCCTAGCTTTTCACAAGGAAAAACCATGCCCAAGTGGAGCCGCTGTTAGCCTCCTATTGCAATAGGTGTTCATATTTCATGATTGACAGTTGAAAGTGCCAAATATGTCATCTTTTCATGCTGCAAGGTTCCATATTTCCAAAAAGAGGCCAAAGAAGTGGCCATGAAAGTGTGCTAGTCTAAATGCCACTGTTGTATTCCAATTTTGATGAGTTATTCCATTTTTGAAGAATTTTCAGTTAAGGGAAGGCCAAACAACTTAATCCTGGCCTCCTTAGGTTTCAATTGCTTGTTTTAGAATATAGAGAATAAATATCTGTCCAAACTATTTAATCTTGGCAGATTTGTAGATAGGTAGAGAATCTTGGGCGCTCAACAGCTTAATATGAGCCTCGGAAGATATAAGGGTCGATTTAGATAGGAGGATAGCAAGAAGAAAAGAATGAAAAGTTGGGTTTGCTAGTTCAAGTGCACCCAAACCAAAAAGAAGAAAAAATGCTAGGTAAGTAGGCTGGGTAAGTAGTTTTGTGGTTGCGGAATCAAGCTATGTGATCCATTTCATGTTTTCAAGTGTTATATCTATTCAGATCACAATTATGAGGCAGTTTTCCATTTGGAGGAGCTCAAGCGAGGCATGTCTAACTCCCCCTTCTTCTTATTTCCCAAATCATTCACTAACCTCCCCAAAGAGGTCAAGATCTGCTTGATATCTCTTAAGTTTCATCATTTGTCATATCATTGGCCTAAGTAAAGGTTTTCTTTGCATAGGAGTACTCTTATTCACTCTATAAGTCATTTATCCCTTTTTAAGTAGCCTAAGATCTCTAAACTTAGCGCTTTCTTGTCGTTTTCATATTAACTTCTAACATTATTATGTAAATCCCTATCTATTTCCCCTTCCCCTTACTAAAAAGCACTAAATAGCTCCTCTATGTACATATCCCCTCCCTCTGGTTGAAAGATAACCATGACTATGCTTGGGAATTGCTAAGTTTGCCTGAAACTTAGCAACAACCCTCAGTTGCTTCTCAAACCATCTTCTAAATGCATTAGGACTCATTCCTATGCATAAAATCCCCCTCCAAATGTATAAAATCCATCTTTTGGCCTTGTTTTACCTTTCCCAAGGCATAAACCTTTTTTGGCCTTAAACCCTTCTCAAAGCACATAAAACCCCTCTCAAGTGCCTTTGAACTCCTCCAAAGCGTGAAATTCCTTTTTTTAGGTTATCGGGCCCTTTCTGAGGCCTCAAAAACCCTTTATAAAGCATGCAAAGTCTTCCTCTGATCGGAGAAACCCTCCTCCAATCATATAAATCCTTCCCCCATTATCTTAAGCCTTCATCCAATCATTTTATGCCTTGGCCGAAGTAAAAATATGCCTCCTATCGCTTTAGGCCTTTGCCCGATCGCAAATCGCCCTTTGCCGAATCCAAAAACCCTTGTCCATTTGAAAATTCCCTGCTCCGATGCATATGCCCTCCCTCCGACGCGATATCGCTATCGGAGGTCGCGACGATTAAGTGGTGGCTTTATTATTGTATGTCTGATGGGTCCACTGCCAATGCGATTTCGGTGATCGGCTTTTGGCATTTTTCTAAGCCATATATGTATACCCCCGCTCCTCCACCGATAGCGATATCGTTATCGCAACTGATAGTGAAACGCTATCGGGAGTCACTTACCCAATGCACATATATTCCTGTCGATCCTTGTCTTTTCGTTTAAACCATATATTACCGCCGCCAGCGCCCGTTTTTAATAAAATTCACAGTTTAAAAGGCATTTTGACTGTTATAAGGAAAAAGGGCCATTTTGCATGTTTTATATGCGGCGCCCGCGCCCGCTATAGCTACAAGGAAGGCTGGCTTTGCTCGACCCATTGTGCATCGCTCATAGCTCGATTTACTTCAAATTATATGGCTTTTTGCCTCAGCAATCTATTAGCGCCCATTTCTTCTCCTTTTTGTAGAGTTTTTCAGATATAAGCACCATTTTGGTCGGCAAGCACCGACAGCAGTTCCCAAGGCCCACAGTATGCCCAACAGTGTTTCTTTGGTCGAACAGCGGCTGGGCAAGGGTGATTTTTTTGATGTTAAAAGTGTATCAGCACAGGAAAAGGCCCGATTCAACTAAAGGAGCATCTATTTAGTAGGCAGAGAGTATCAGTCGAAAGCTTCAGCAGAAAGCGTATCCTCAAAGCAGATAAGCTGTAAAAGGCCCTCCAACAAGACCAACTCCTAGTTTGGGCTTTAAAGCCACTTAAGATGCAGCAGAACCGCTTGGAGGCACAGATAAAAGAATTCAAAGCATAGCTATTGCAAAAACAATGTATTTGGCCGCCCTTGAGGGCAGTACAGTAGGCCCAATGCGCAATTATGATAAAGAGCCAGCACATAGCAGCAAAGGACTGTATTAAACCATTTTTGAGGCTGTTGTCTCCTGCGCAGCTCATGTAGATATTTTAGGCATTTATTTCAAGCATATGTTAGGTTAGAAGCACTCATTTTCATCAGATCTGTTTAAAATTTGTTTTATAGATATTTTTGAGATATTTTTTCCTTGAGATCTTCTAAGAGATTTGGTATGTACATATTTTCCCTATTTAAACCACTCTCTTCGATGGAAAAAGTGTTGGTTGATTGATTTTCTTCAAGAGAGACTCGCACTGTATGTTTGAGAACTTCTATAATCAAAGACTGCTCAAAAGCTTGGAGAATGGACTGTCCGTTGTGTTCTAAATGGATGGAGAGTGAACTATAGAATTCTTGTGCTGCTACATGGCCCAATAAGTGTTTCTGACCTCTGTTTACACTTCATATATGCTTATATCATACATATATCACCATCTAAGTTACAGAAAGAAAGATTAACTTAGAATTTGCTTGACTGCACTCTATGCTCAGTTTCTGTGACTTCTATATGTTCTCTTCTGATTTAGGCATGAATATGAATTCCTCATCGCTCATATTTGCTCTATTTCATTCATGTGTAATTGTTATTTAGGAATTCTTGACTGCTGCTAGATACAGTTTACCCACTTTCCCTCTGTTAAGCTGAATGAGAGATTCTTAGTTGCCTCTCATTCCTTAGCCTTCATTCCATCTTTAATCTAGCTTGAGTGTTGTTTCATGTGTAGCTATCCTGCTCTATATTCCTCTTGTGACCAAGAAAACGCACCAGCAACCCTACTCCATGACTCCATGCCCAATGGTTTGAACCTCTCACACTATGCATGCCTCCCTACTTGAAAACATCAATCATCCCACCAAAACTTAAACAAAACCCAAAGAATTCCATAACTAGCCTAAAATCATCCTCAACAAAGCTAAATCATAAAGAGAGAGCCCTCTCTGATTGTAGGTAGGCTAGGACCTGCAGTCCAAAGATTGGTTTGTGGTTACCTCAGCCATATCCATTAAGGAGCTTAGGGACAACCTGAGTGTTAACACTAGCGGCAAAACAAAAGGATCGAAAGGCAGCATCAAATGTAGTGGTATCCCCCAATGTGCCATTCAGAAAGATGAGAATATCATCAAAAAATAGAAAGTGGGTGAGTATACAGTTGTTTATAATCTTAATGCCAGCTTATCTACCCTGTCTTTTGTCCGCAATAATGAGGTGAATTAGTCCTTCCATGATCAATAAGAAAAGAAGAGGTGAGAGTGGGCATCCTTGTCTTAGACCTCTTTCTGCATGGAAAAAAGATGATTCAGAACCATTGATCAAGACACTATATGAAACATTAGTTATACAACACATGATCCATTGAATGAATGATAAAGGAAAGCTAAGATGTGTCAATAGCATCCTAGTAAACAACTAGCTGGTACAGTCAAAAGCTTTAGTGAGATCAATATTGAGGACCATACCTTAAGTATCCGAGTTTTGATGGAGTGTAGGGCTTCCTGAGTTGTGCCCACAACTTCATGAATGTGGCAATGATCAAGAAATGCAAATTGCTCTGGGGAAATATTCTCAGATAATATGGGTTTAATTCTATTAGAAATAATCTTAGCAATAATCTTGTAGATACAATTGCACAGAGATATAGGCTTGAAGTCATTGAAATATTGAGGATCATCATTATTGGAGATGAGGGCAATAAAGGTTGAGTTGAAAGCATCATACATTCGCCCACTCATTTGGCAGTCTTCAATGATCTGTAGGAGTTGGTTCCCAAGGATGTCAAAAAATGCAATGTAAAATTCTATCGACCAACCATTAGGGCCAGGGCTCTTATCCTTCTTGAACCACTTTAGGGTGGCTTCCAATTCCCCCATGGTAACAGGCACAAGTAGATCTTCTCATGCTTCTTGATTCACAAATCTGGGAAAGTGGTCAGCCACCTTGATGATCTCGACAAGATTTGTCTCTAGAAGAGCTGTGAACAGTCTGCCAAAATGAGAAGTACTAAGTGTTTCCAATTCGTGGAAGGTTTTTGCGTGTGATCCATTGTCATTATCCATATGCCATATAGTATTAATAACTCGGTGCCCATTAGGAAATCAGTGATAAAACTTAATTTTATCATCTCCTTCCTGTAACCAAATGGCCTGGCTTCGAAGGTGCCATGTTTCCTCTCGGTCCTTCAAGATTCTATTATGGTCCATTTCAAGTTTGATGAGTCTTTCTTTTGTCTCAAAGGAGATAAAACCACGACCGTCCCTGTCCCCCAGATATTATAGCTCCAATTCCGTGTCCCTCAGAGTCTTCTCATCTTTGATCCTTTTTTCCTTCGCCCAAACAATAGATTTATGTTTAAGGGTTAACAATTTATTGGCAAAAAATTCAGAAGTTGATTAACCAATTGGGGGTAAGTAGTTCTTCCAATGCGTTGTAACCATCTAAATGTATCCCTCATCCGTGAGCTAGGTGGAATTGAATTTATAGGGTGCCTTTGGTTTACTGTTGCCAAAAAGCAAAGTCAAGATAGATGGGCATGTGATCAGACAATCCCCCGAAACCCACCCATTGTCCATATAATGATATATGGTCCAGTAAAGTGTCATTAACCAGAAATCTATCCAGCCTCCTGGCGAGTGCAGCATCTTCAGTCATCCTATTTCGCCAGATGTTTTATAGTTGGGCCACGGGGATACCACTAAGATGGTCAACCTACAATAGAGACCGAAACTCTTCCGATAGAGAAACACATTGATCATTGTGTCCCCATGACTCGGCATGCCCAATAGAGAAGTTGAGGTCAGCCCCAATGATAATGATATCAGATTACAAATAGTCTTTTTTAAGTAGTTGGTGCCAAAATGGTTCCCTATTGATGCATTGTAGGTTTTAACCCCGTACAGAAATTACCTGCATATGAATTCTAAAACATAGAAAATAAACAATGCAAGAGCATAACACATAAGAAACATATACACAGATATTTTCCCCTGGATCCCAAAACCGGGACTACCAGCTTGATTTTTCATTATGTTTCTTTCAATGTTACAATACATATTTATACATGCTGAAGCATCCAATACCATGGACCAAAAACCATCACGTCCAAACCAATGGACTGAAAACCATCGCATCCAAAACCATGTGCAAAAATCATGCATAAAACCATAGGTAGGTCCACCCAACCTAACATAGGGTCCAAAACCAAAATTTTCTGGGGTGTTGCCCTGGACCCCATAGAGTGGGGTTACCTGCACCCCTCAAACCCCTTGTGACTCCCCTCTCCTACGCAATCAGCACAACGAAGAGGGGTCTCCGCCCCCCTTCTAACCCCCGGTTAATGATGTGGGCTAGTCGTGGAAAGAATATAACACAACCCAACATTCTCCCACTTGTTTTTTTCTTTCCACTGGGAGCCACAAGAGGGATTAGTCATTTATCCAGCCCTGAAACACCCATTGTTTCTCTACACCAAGAGAACTTCTCAGAGCTCACATATTTTTTCAATGCATCTACAATATTCTTCGATGTGTCCACCTTTACCAGCAACACCTTTTTGTCTTCTATCATATCCCTCACAAAGTGATGCTAAACATCAATGTGCTTTGTCTTTGAATGATATGCAGGGTTCTTTGCCAAGAAAATTGCACTTTGGATGTCACAGTCTATCCTTATAGCTCCTTGTACTAACCCCATATTTGAACACAATCTCTGCAACCAAACTGCTTCCTTGCTTACATGAGTGGCTGCCATGTATTTTTCCTCTATAGTTGATAGTGCCACTACAATTTTTTTCTTACTCATCCAACTGACTGCACCTCCAAATAGGTTAAACACATACCCACTTGTAGATCTTCTTTGATCCAGTTCTCCAGCCCAGTCTGCATCAACAAAGCCACGAATATCCAACACTTTGTCCAATCCTAGTCTTCCTTGGTAGCACAAACAATAATCACTAGTGCCACACAAATACTTGAAAACCCGCTTCGCTATTGTCCAGTACTCCTTCCTGGTTTTGACATAAACCTGCTCAATACTCCCACTGCATGTGCAATGTTTGGTCTAGTACAGACCATCGCATACATCAAGCTACCGAATGCACTTGCTTATGGAACACGGGACATGTCCTCTTCCTCTTCTTGTGTCTTGGGACACTGTTCAACAGATAACTTTACACTTACAGGAATAGGAACCTTCACCGGTTTACTATCCTGCATATTAAACCTCTGTAATATTGTCTCGACATACTTCCTCTGGTTTAACCAGAGCTTCCTATTTGTCTGATCCCTTTTAATTTCCATGCCCAAAATATAGTTTGCAACACCAAGATCTTTCATGTCGAATTTGGAGGAGAAAAGCGTCTTCAAATCCTGGATAATTTCTTTTGTCATTTCCAACCAGCAACATATCATCCACATACAAGACCAAAAAAATAAAACGGTCACCAATTAATTTAAAATACACACAGTGATTTACTTTGCTTCGGGTGAAGCCAAGTCCCCATATAAATGTATCAAATTTCCGGTACCACATCCTTGGTCATTGTTTTAACCCATACAGAGACTTCTTTAACTTGCATACCAGTTCTTTCTTACCCTTCACCGCAAAGCCTTCAGGTTGCTTCATGTAGATCTTCTCTTCTAGATCCCCATGAAGAAATGTTGTCTTCACATCCATCCGTTCTACCTCAAAATCAAAAGCAGCAGCAACAGATAAAATTAATCTAATAGAAGTTACCTTGGCAACAGGAGAAAAAATATCACCAAAATCAATTCCTGGCACCTGGGAATAACATTTTGCTACCAACCGAGCTTTGTATTTCTCCAACTTTCCTTCTACATTTGTCTTCTTCTTGAACACCAATTTTCTTCCAATGGGTTTCCTTCCAGCCGACAACTCCACTAGATCCCAAACCTCATTTTTGTGCAAAGATGCCATTTCATCAACCATGGCCTTTTTCCAAAGTTTTCCATCCTATGAATCTACTGCTTCCTTCACAGTTCTAGGATCATCATCAGTAATAGATAAAACAAAATTTGAACAGAAAGCACATGGACTATACCTTTCTGGTTGCCTTCTTTCTCGAACTGATCTTCTCACACCCGGAGTTTGTGGTTCTTCATCTTCTGATTCCTCCTCTACTGTAGAGTTTGATTCTTCCCTCCTTTATATCAAACTCTATCTTCTCAGGTTCCTTTGGTTGGACTTCATGTTTAATAACATCTTTCACCTCTCTAAACACCACATCTTGGTTGTACACAACCTTCCTTGTTACGGGGTTCCAAAGCTTATAACCCTTTAAACCATCCTTATACCCAATAAAGATGCACTTTTCAGATTTACTATCCAACTTGGTTTGTTTCTCCTTTGGAACATGTACATATGCATCACATCCAAATACCCTCATATGTGAAAGAGAGGGTTTCTTACCAGTCCATACCTCTTATGGAGTCTGATCTCCAATGCTAATGAAGGTGATCTGTTGACCAGGTAACATGTTGTCTCCACCGCCTCTGCCCAAAATTCCTGTCCTAACCCGACACCACTGAGCATGCTTCTTTCCCTTTCCATCAACATCTTGTTCACTCTTTCTGCAACTTCATTTTGCTAAGGTATATATGGACTAGTCTTCTGTCGTGATATACCACACTTCTTACAGAATTCTTCAAATTCATTACTGCAAAACTCTCCATCGTTATCTGTCCTCAACACCTTTATCTTCTTCTCTCTCTGGTTTTTAACCAGAGCCTTAAATTCTTTAAACCTGTCAAAGAGTTCAGGTTTCTTCTTAAGGAAATATATCCATGTATTCCTTGAGAAGTCATCTATAAATGATACATAGTACATAGACTTACCCAGTGATGGAACCTTCACAGGTCCAAACACATCACTATGCACAAGCTCTAATATCTGTTTCGCCCTCCTACCACCAGAGGGGAAATTCACCCAATTCTGCTTCCCATATACACATTTTTCACAGAAATCAAAATCCAGAGAGTTATTACTCATACCTTCTACCATACCTTTACCATGAAGTATTTGAAGGCCCTTCTCTCCAATATGTCCAAGCCTTTGATGCCACAACATGGTCTTCTCTCCAGAGACCACTAGATTTTCTGCTCCACTTTCAAGAACCATAGAACTGTTGCACCCATCAACAACAGTGCTACCTTGTAGCTTGTACATAGTCCCAATCTGAACTCCCTGCATCAATACGAGTGCTCCCTGAACCATCTTGCATATATCCTTCTCGAACATTGTTTTTACACCTGCATCATCCATCTTGCTTACAGAAATTAGATTTCTGGCTAATGCAGGAATATGAAGAACACCCAGAAGTGTTCTAACCCTTCCACCTTGCAACTTCAACTTTACTTTTCCGCGACCAATGATTCTAGCCTTCTTGTCATCCCCCAAGAAGACATCACCACCATCATGTTTCTCATACTCGCAGAACCACTCTCTATGGGGAGTGAAGTGAAAAGATGCACCTGAGTCAATCAACCATGCCTCATGATCTACATGTGTACTTGAAGAAGCCAAGTACACATCCCCACCTTCATCGGAGGTGGTTTTCACCTCTGCAGAAGGAGCATCATCAAATCCCTTTCCTTTATCAGGATATTTAGATTTACAGTCCCTTTTGTAGTGCCATTCCTTTCTGCATTTCGAGCACACCACCTTTACAGGTTTTCCTAGAGTTTTAGATCTCCCGCTAGATTTAGATCTCCCACTCGATGACTTATTTTTGTTTATGTTCTAGGACCATCCTCGTACAAACAAGGCATCACCATTCTAGATCTCCATATTTTCCCATCTCATCTCCTCCGTTAGAAAGGATGAGACTATTTCATCAAACTACAAGGCAATTGTATTGCTACCTATTGTAATAACTAGATTATCCCATGAATCTGGTAGAGAACACAACGAATGGATGCACTTATCTTCATCTGAAATTTTAATATCAATAGATAATAACTGACTTGCCACAGTATTAAATATGTTCAGATGCTTTGTCACCGAGTCTACATATTTCATCCTCAAGTTATAGAGATTTTTCTGCAGGAATAGTTTATTCACCAGAGATTTAGATTGGTACAAAGTCCCTAACTTGTTCCACAAAGCCTTAGTTGTAGCTTCTCCTGATACATTTAGCAATACTGAATCTGAGACACACAATCGTATTATGCTCTTTGCCTTCCGATCTAACTTCTCCCATTCTTCATCGGACACTCCCATTGGTTTAGTACCTGGATCTACCATGATCCACTGATCTTTATCCACCAACAGATCCTCCATCTTAAGTTTCCACAACTCAAAACTCTGACCATTAAATTTCTCGATCTCTATCTTTCCTCTGCTCGCCATCTTCTTTCACCACCAGAATTGATCTCGAAGATCTCCCACTGAATAGGGTCTACCACAGGCTCGAGCGAAACCCCTCAACAACAAAGGCATCCACTTGAAGGCAAAATAGCTCTGATACCAAATGTAGGTTTTAACCCCATACAAAAATTACCTGCATACGAATTCTAAAACATAGAAAATAAACAATGCGAGAGCATAACACATAAAAAACATATACACAAATATTTTCCCCTGGATGCCAAAACTGGGACTACTAGCTTGATTTTTCACTATGTTCCTTTCAATGTTACAATACATATTTATACATGTCGAAGCATCCAATACCATGAACTGAAAACCATCGCGTCCAAAACCATGTGTGCAAATCATGCACAAAGCCATAGGTAGGTCCGCCCAACCTAAGATAGGGTCCAAAACCAAAATTTTCCAGGGCGTTACCTCGAACCCCATAGAGTGGGGTTACTTGCACCCCTCAAACCCCCTGTGACTCCCCCCTGATACGCAATCGGTGAAATGAAGGGGGGGCTCCACCCCGCTTCTAACCCCCTGGTTAATGATGTGGGCTAGTCGTAGAAAGAATATAACACAACCCAACATGCATGGCCCATATACATTGATGATTCTTAGCTCTCTTCGAAATTCTAAAGAAAAAATGTCAGCCCCAATGATCCCTTCCTCACCATAGGCATTTAGAAATCTTACAGACATGGATTGTATCCCAGAGCCATCCCACTAGACCTCCCATGAATGTCCAATGCATGAAATTTCCATTACCAGATAATAGCCTCATGTATGGGGGTGATCAATGTATAGGGAGAAAGAGTCTCCTAAAGAAAATTAATGTCAACCAATTCCGCATCTAACAACTGATGAAAAGCTAGTTTCTTTGCGGGACTAGCCAGCCCTTGACCATTGAAGGACAACCAATTCATAGAGGCCCATTGGGAAGTGAGGTAAGTGCTCTAAGGACCTCGTCAATGGGTGGTTGGCGGCCATGTGCGACATCCAGTCCAACCTGAGAAATGGCCTTTGACATGTTGGAATTCCGAAAACTAGCAGATCTAGAGGATGGGGCTGGGGGAATGATGCAAATACCACTACCATCCCCTGGAGTTAGGTAGACCAGTGAACGGAGGTTGTAGTGATGGCTTCGACTAGAATCAGTGGAATGCTCAATAGGGGCATTTGTATCTGGGATCCCAAGGATGGATGGGGGGGTGGGGGAGAAAGTAGGTGCAGAAGGAACTAGTGAGCACATTACTGAGGGGGGACAAATAACATGTGCAATAGTGCCAAGTTATATAGAAGGAAAGAAAATAGATGATATATCAAATGGTAGAGAGGGGATTAAAGAAAAAGTACCTGCATTAGAGGCAGTCGCCGCCGTAGCTGCACGAGATCTGGTAATGCATGGGAATGGGGAGTGAACATGCTCCATGCGAGTGCTATGAACCACTAGTGAATCCTCTATTATTCCCATATCAGGTTATGCAATATCCTTGCCTCGCAGATCTACAGATGGAGCAACAACAACATGTTCGGACCAAGCCACCGATCTAGAATTGGAAGCCAGTAGTGGGCAGTGTTTGTATAGGTGCCCAATCTTATGGCACCTCCGGCAGCAATAGCGGATCCCCTCGTAATCTAGAATATGTACCTTGCAAGTGTTCCTCTAGTGCAATTGCATGTTCTCCCCTAGAACTTCCCTGGTATCTAGGTGTACCAAAATTCTTTCCATGGACATATTCCCAGTGATCATGTATGATTTATCATATTCCAAGTATCGTTCAAGGGCATTCCCAATCCTCTTAAAGATGTCTTCTGACCAGAAGTGAAGAGGTAGAACCAGAAGACGCACTCAAATAGGCCCAACCTCAAGGTGTTCTCGCTCGGATCAAATAGAGGACTCTAGTGCTTGAGTATAACCAGTACCTTTTTGATATGCCAATGCTTAGATAGTATCGAGGGTATGAATTTTGGGCACTAAAATAGTAGGGAAAACCATCCGCAAGAGAGGGTTATCACTGATGGTAATTCATTAAGCAGTTAGCCGCAAATCTCCAAAATCCATTGACACAGTCGCGTAGCCAAGGATGCCCTTTCTCTGACCCGACCCACCAAAACATGGTCGGATGTATCAACCATGTCCCCCATCTGAAGATCGTCGCCAAAAGTGAGTGAAATATTCTTCGAGCCGACCTTTACCCCCTTGAACCTCTTGGACGACTGCCCCAGTCGCCCAAGTGGAGGTCTATTAGGCGGAGCAGGGGTTCGTACAATACCAGAGCCCAACTGCAAATCCCCAGTCATCCTGGATGGGGTGGGGTGGTGTTCGTGAAACAACTAGAAGTGGGTGCACCAGGATTCAGTGGGTAAGGGCAGGATGATGAGGGATTGGGGGGAGGGGGAACGAAGTGAACGGGTGCCTGAGGGGGGAGAGTGGGATGTACCAGGGTAGTTTAAGGTTGGGGACTCTAGGGGAATAGAGTTTGTGGGGGGGGGGGGGTGGGTCAAGACAAGATGAGAGAAAATGCAGAGAAGCTCGGGAAAGCAGGGGTAAATCAGGGTCAGGGGGAAAATAGACCTTATCGGGCAGCCCACTGAATTGCTAAGACAGGGATGACGGACCGGTCAAGTGGTGTAACCACTGTGCCGGAAGAGGGAAATTAGGGTAGTTCGACACCAAATAAACCCCAGGTGCATCGGCTAGGGACATCAGAATCTCCAACGAAATGTTTAATGATGAAACCGACAAATGTGGGGGGAAGACCGCCAAGTCAGGGAATGAAGTGTAGGTGTCCTTGGAGTAGTCAACAATGTCCTCGTTTATGTTAATCAACAGCCTGCAATATTAACCGCTCGGGGAAAAACCCCCATGTGATAGATGCCTAGTTAGTCAATCATTGTTCAGAAAACAAAGCCAAAAAGGGGCCAGTTAAGCGGAAACGGTGGGAGGGAAACCGGGAGGGCGGTGATGGTCATCCACAATTAACAGACCGATGTGTTAGAGCGGCTAGAGCACCTAGTCCAGGCATTAGGGTAAGCTGCCATCACCATAGCTTCGTCTTCCTCTCTTCCTTGCCAAGACATCAACTTCATAAGCGAATCAAAAGAAATGTGTAATTTAAAACCAAAGTGATTAATATATATATATATATATATGATTAGAAATATAATAATTTTATGTTTTTTTCAAAATATTACTTAATTTATATTTATTAATTAAAAAAATATGATTTATTAAATATAAATGGCTACATAATTATATATCTCTTTAAATGAAATTATGTTTAACTTTTCTAACTTTGATTATTAGTGTAGTGTGTAATAATACAAAGTATATTTTCGATATGACAATAAAATAAAAGTATATAAAGATAAAGGCAAAAATAAAAATTTAAATAAAATATGAAGTGAGGTGTCTATATAAAGTTAAACATCACTAAACTTTACATACTTTGTTTTCCAGTTCCCACACATTAATCTCAATCTCAATTTTATATTGATTTTGTCAAATTCTTAATTGATTCACTTTTGGACATATAATTTTGGTCATAATAACATTATAATTATATGGAAATTCCATTTAGGACTTGTAAAAAAAATTTAATTTATTTTTCATTCTATATATATATTTCATTAAAATATTTTATATTATCATATTATTAAAAATATTTCTTTACATGTAATTTATTATTTTATTATTAAAATATTATAAGTTTAATTTTTTTAAAGCAAAACTTTGTGATTTATTTAATAAGAAGTGATCTCTCTAAATAAATCTCTCTAATAATTAAGAATCCTCTCCAAAATCTATATTTCTTTATATTTTTATTTATCTTTATCTTAATTTAAATTGAAATTTAAATAAATTATATCAATTAATTTAATCTTCTTTCTTTCTATCTATTTATTTATATTGAAATTTAAAAATATATAATATATATTCTCTCATTTTATTTTTTCTCAAAAATATATAAAACTTTTAATAAATTTTACCTTAGGATGACTAATGAAATAGTTTTTAGTTTCATTGGTCCTAAAGCATAGTCAAATTTCTTATGTTTATACCATTCTTTGCACATAATTGAATGGAGTTATAAGTTAAGTTTAATTCTTTACTAATCCTTGCCCCCTTAGGATGTAGGGATTATATATAGGTTTTTCATTTTTATGTTATTTTGCATATAAATTAAAGTATGTAAAATAACTTATTTACTTAAAAAAATTTAATGATATAATTTGTATTTTATATTAGTTAGTGAAGTAGTTTATGGTTTATGGTTTTTTATATTCTAAATTAAAAAATATGTAAATTGCAAAAACATATAATACCATATAATATTATAAATATTGAAGTTATATATTAAGAATTTTTTAACATTAATTTAAATTATGCGAAAGTTTTACAATTTCTCTATGTTTAGTTTCGGTTCCTTCCCACTTAGCACTTCCGAGTTCCCACATATACATAGCATATATTAGATTGCATTTGTATGTGACACTCAACGTGTTAAGAAAATTGGTCAGGCGCCATGTATATTAGCAAGGGGCATTTTCAAACATATATTAAAGATGAGAATGTTGCTCATTTCTATAACCTTTGATACTTTTTTCTAACTAGGAAACACAAACGTAGAGCTTGTTTAGAAGTCTCAATTAAATTTCCTTGTAATTCTAGGTAATTTTTTTAAATTTTGAATGCCTATAAGTTGTGCATTTATAGATGTAGAATAGTAAGACGATTCCATTGTATTTTTTTTTAATGTTTATGAAGATTGTGGTATAATATTAAGTTGATCTTACTGTATTAGGAATTTGGACAATAGAAATATTAGAACAAAATAAAACAATCATTTCAAAAAAAAATTAATGGTAAGGTAAAATATATTTAAGAAAGATTTTGGCATTTATAATACATAAGTCATTGGAAAAAATTTAGGTAATTTTCTTAATGAATTCCAATTTTAAACAAGTGAAAAAACCCATGAAAAGGGGGTTGAAAGAACTTATTTTGTCCTTCTAGCATCTGTGCTACTTCTCTCATGGGAGATTTTTTTATAGGGATCCTCTTGGATGTATAGGAAAATGATCATTTTAATTCTCTAATAGCTTCATTTATTTTGAAATCACCCTCACTCACAAGTCTCAAATCAAACACTTCTCACTCTTTGCAAACAATGGTTATGGACAATGCCCAAGTAAGGAAGTGACACTTATCAAAATCAACCCCCTTAATGTAGTTCTTATACCCCACAATAATCTTGAGAAAAACCGTTCCAATTTTATAAGTATAGCTTTTTTCAATGATTGTGCATTGTAGATGTTGGGTGTGCAGCCTAATTATCTTCCTGATTGTTCAAATGTTTTTTGCTTCATCTGCATTGGATCCTTGTTCCTAATGTTGCTCATTTAATCACCATCAGGAGGGCACGGGGGGAGTGGGGGGGGGGAGACAACGAATTTTATGAGCCCCCCCCCCCCCTCCTTCTAGCGGGGGTTCAGGAGCAATGCCCCCGAAACTAAAAATAGATGAAAAATTACCTTGTAAAATATTGTAATTTCGTAGTCAATCTAGGTCAATCATTAGGTGGATGATTTGACGGTAGAATTGATGTTAATTTAGGGTTTTTTCCCCTAGAAGGAAACCCTCGGTTTATATTAGGGAATTATATTGCAG
Source organism: Pinus tabuliformis (assembly GCA_031772625.1). NCBI lineage: Eukaryota > Viridiplantae > Streptophyta > Pinopsida > Pinales > Pinaceae > Pinus > Pinus tabuliformis. The sequence continues at coordinate 324,707,896 of CM062809.1, forward strand.
TTGTGTATTATTATTATGAGAGAGAGAGAGAGAGAGAGAGAGAGAGAGAGGAGGTTGCGTGAGAGTAAAGAGGAAATTATAGCAGATTTGTTGTAGGTTGTATCTCTTCATTTTGTTGGATAATATAAAAGGAAGGACCTGATAATTCTTTGTGGACGTAGCTCAAATTGGATGAACCACATATATCTGTCTCTCTCTTGTTTTACGCATTTTTATATTTGTGTTTCCATAATATTTTCTATATTTCATTGCTCCGATAATTAATTTCTAACAAATGGTATGAGAGTTGAGGGTTTATTTGGGTGATAAACTCACAGGAGAGAAGGGTTCCCAGTTCGAGTGGAAGCAATGACATAAGAAGGTAGGTTTAGGGTCAAGAAATTTAACGACCAAAACTACCAGTTGTGGAAGATGCAGATGGAAGATTATCTGTATCAGAAAGATCTATACCTACCATTGAGAAGAAAATTAAAGAATCCAACGAGTATGCCAGATGTAGAATGGGAGATTATCAATAGAAATGCACTAGGAACAATACAATTATGTCTATTAGCATCATTGGAATTCAACATTTCAAAGGAAACAACAACAAAAGGTTCAATGATGGCATTGGCCAAACTATATGAAAAACCTCCGACCTAAAATGAATTTAACATGGTATGAGTCAGTTAAGTTATGTAGGGGTAAATTTTGTTGATGAAGTTAGAGCTCTCTTATTTCTATGCTCATTTCCAGAAAGTTGGAATGACCTAGTTATGGCTATTAGTAATGCTGTCTCTTGATCTAGTAGTTTAAAGTTTGATGATGTTTTTGATGCCATCCTTAATGATGAAATGGGATGAAAAAGCTCCGGTGAGATATCAAGTAATGCTTTGATTGTAGAGACTAGGGGAAGAAAAATGGAAAGAGAAAAGAGCCCAAGAACTTGGAGTAAGTCAAGAAACTTCAGATCCAAATTCAGATCAAGGATAGTGTGCTGGAAATGCGGGAAGAAAGGACACCTAAAGAAATACTACCAATCTCAGAAGGGAAATGAAGGAGATGGACAACAAGAGAACAATCATGAAGCGAATGTGACAGATGATGTGTTGCAATATGCTTTGATTATTTCATTAGAGAATATTATTGATGCCTGTGTGGTAGATTTAGGGGCATCATTCCATACCACACTTGATAGGAAACATTTTCATGACTATGTTCAAGGAGATTTTGGACAAGTTCGTTTGGGTGATGATAAATCCTATAAAATCATTGGAATGGGTAAGATTTTTGTAAAGAAATAGGATGGAAACCAATGAATATTGAAGGAAGTAAGGCATGTTCCATATTTGAAGAAAAATATAATTTCAATAGGGCAATTGGGAGGTGAAGGTTGTGTAACTACTTTTTACAGAAAAAAACCTGGAAGGTCAGTAAAGGAGCCTTGGTAATAGAAAATAAGAAAATATTGGTACACTGCATTCATGCAATAGTATTTCTAATTATTTTAATTCTTTAAACTCCATAGGAGCATATACGACACTCTGGCGTCATGTGCTCGGGAACATAAGTGAGAAGGGGATGCAAATTATTCACTCAAGAAATTTGTTGCCAGGTTTGAAGCATGTTGATTTGGATTTCTATGAAAATTGTGTTTAGGGAAAACAAAAGAGGGTCAAATTTATCAAAGTTGGGAAGGAAAAGAAAAGCGAAAAATTAGTTCTTGTGCATACAGATGTATGGAGACCTGCTTAGGTATAATCTCTCGGTGACTCTCACTATTATGTTACTTTTATTGATGACGCAACTAGGAAAACCTTGATTTATTGTATTCGAAATAAATCTGATGTATTTGATATTTTCAAGAAATGGAAAACTTTGGTTAATAATGAGATAGGAAATAAGTTGAAGTGTCTCAGACCAAATAATGGAGGTGAATACTGCAACAAATAGTTTTATAACTATTGTTAAGAGCATAGAATTCACAACCGAAAGTCTTTAAAAATGAGTAGTTTACCATTTTACCTTTCCATGTCTCCTCTGGAATACCACCCTACAAGGAACATGAAGGCCCTCTATTTATTAGGTAAACATTGGTATCTATAACATTTGCCCAAAATTGTAAGGGAAATAATTCCATGCACCTTGCACACTCCATTATTGTCCAGGGACTATTTTGCTCAGTGTTGTGCTAGCGTCCCCGGGATTTGAGCCACTTTCTCACACCCAGAGGTTAGGTCACTACCCAGAATTTAATGACACCTTCAAAAAAAATAAGATAATAGGGAAATGACAATAGAAATGCAACTACTTGAATAAGACCTTGACTGGACCCCTGCTAGCCATGATAGGCATTTCGTCAGAAATATCACAAATATGTAATCTACAGGTGTAAATAATAAATCTGAGCAAAGGGGTCTCATACTTAGCTGAGAATCACTAATAAGCATTGATGCCTCAACACATTAATTGCCATTTCATCCATTAGGTCATAGATATATTTCTCATTCATTTACAAGTAGAAATAGGATGAGAGCCATACATAACTACCATCATAAAACATATACATAACCAACATGATAGCAATAGAAATATCAAGGAAACCATAACCATATAATCCACACATAAACCAGTATAATCCACCATAACCATATAATCCACACATAATACTCATAGAAATACAAGAATAAATAACCTCATATTGATGATGCAAAATCCAAACCCGGGATAGGACTTCCACATTCCACCCAACTGTAGAATGGTTGAGCCAAATCTCTCTTCAACCATTCACTCCCTTGCTATATTTCAAGCATGAATGTGGGATATCATAGAATACATCAATCCAAAACCATCCAGGGCTTCGAGAGGCCTTCCACCTCAACCCATCAAAAAGTGATTCCACCACATGGTCGGACATCGAAAAACCATCATCAAATTGGTCTCTGTCCAATCCTTCCAGGGCTCCAGAGCGTTTGTTCAAATCAAGGCTCCAGGACTAGTAACTCAACCCACAACTTATATCGGGCTCCATAACATTTGTCCCTAAGGCTTCAAGACTAGCAACTCAACCCACCAAGGGCTCCAAAGCGTTTTTCCAACCAAGGCTCTAGAACTAGTAACTCAACCCAAGCTAATACAGGGCTCCAAAGTGTTTGTCCAACCAAGGTTCCAGAAGCTTGTAATTCAACCCAAGTAAGGAAACATGAGAATCAACCCAGAACAAAAGAAGGAAATAAATCCACAAGCACCCTGACTATCTAGGAAATGGCTAGGCTAGGCAAATCCACTATCAATCTCAACCATCCTCCATGTTAATGATAGATCATGACCAACAAACCACATGCATATGCCATGCATGCCAAAAATAGCGAGGAAAACATACATGCAACTCGGTACTTGCAAGAAAAATCCGTTGTTGCTATTGATCCCAATGTCCTCTTGCATTATCTTGCTCTTCCTTTGCCTTCTTGCTCCAAAAATCCAAGTATTCCACGCTCTCCAAGAGTGCTCCAACAAACTCTAAGTATCCAAGAATGAGAGAGAGAGAGAGATAGAGAATAATGAGAGAACTCCAAAACTGAACTGCCAGAAGTCTGTGTACTGATCCCCATAAGCCTTTTTATTAATGAGGCCTTTATTTTCTTCATTTTCCATTATTTTCCTTCATTTTCCTCCTCACATGCAATATGTGACCATTCACCTCCCTTTTCTCCTAATTTCCATTATTTTCATAAATAAATGTGCCAAAAATGACATTTTACCTTTCCAAAGCCTTAGCCATTGCCTTTGCCAATTTCCTCAGCCATTAATAAGCCGATGAACACCCACACTAGGATGTCTTGCCCAACATTAAGATTGGAATAAGTTTCTCATCAACCATGGTTATTATTTTACCTTTATTAACTTTTATTACATGGAATTTTCACCAGGGATGTTACACAGAGTATGTTTCTACTACAGAGGCTAGTAAAGGAATGATTTGATTACAGAGGTTTATGGATGAATTGGGAAAGAAGCTAGAGATGGGTAGGTTATATAGTGACAACTAGAGTGCCATTCATTTTTCAAATAACTCAACATTTCATTCAAGTACTAAACATATACAACTCAAGTACCATTTCATATGGTCAATGCTGGAAAATAGATAGTTGAAGCTGGAAAAGATACACACTAGCCAGAATCCTGCTGATATCTTAGCAAAAGTTGTAACAAGGGAGAAACTGAGATTCTGCTTAGTTTCAAATGGTTTTCAAGTATGATGGTGAATATGAGAAATAACCAGGTCCAAGTGGAGTCATTTTCCAGCAAGTGAAGCAACAATGGAGTTTATATAATCAGTCTCCAAGTGGGAGATTGTTTGGTGTGGGGCTTTATTATCTTCTTGATTGCTCAGAGGTTTTTTATTTTAGCTGCATTGGACCCCTGTTCCTAATAGGGTGGAAATTCCACCCATTCATTCACCATCATGGGGGTCTAGGGGGGCGATGATGACTTTTATGAGACCCCCCTAGTGGGGGTTCAGGAGAAGCACCCCTAAAACTAAAAATAGATGAACAATTTCCTTGTAAAATATTGTAATTTCATAGTCAATCTAGGTCGTTCATTAGGTATATGGTTTGATGGTAGAATTTATGTTAATTTAGGGTTTTTTTTCCTTATAAGGCAACCCTCAGTTTATATGATGGAATTGTATTACGACTGTGTATTATTATTCTAAGTGAAGGAGAGAGAGAGGAGGCCGTATGAGAGTAAACAGGAAATTATAGCGGATTTGTTGTAGGTTGTATCTCTTCATTTGTTAGATAATATAAAGGGAGGATTGGTTGTTTCTCCATGGACGTAGCCGAAATTGGGTGAACCATGTATATCTGTGTCTATCTTGTTTTATGTGTTTATGTATTTTTGTTTACGCTATATTGTATGTGTTTATTGCTCCGTTAAGTAATTTCTAACATTAGATATTGCACCTCTACATAAAATTCCTTCTCATCTTGTCGTGTGATCTCCAACTTCTTCACAACTACTATTGTCCCATCTTGAATCACTCCTTCATAAAGAATTCTAAACCCTAAACATCACTTGAATGTTTTATCCCATTCAAGTTTCAACCTTCCACAAGTTCTGAAAGAACAAAAGAAAAGTAAAGCCACAACATTTGCAAGCACCACAACTCCAACTTCATTCGCAATAACCACATTGTAAGAAGATTCCACTTATCAATGAGTGTGATAGGTTTTCATTGATTAAGATGCATTTCATGTTTTCCTATACACCTACATTCAAACAGATATGAACAATAAAGAATAATTTGTTGTACAATGACATAAATCAAACAAATCCTAATTCATGCAACAAACATTCTAATGATCATGAGATGCAAGGCAACATTCTCACCATATTCTCTCTTCCTTATGAAATTATATTCTTTATGTTTCAAAAACTCTAGCACTCAAAATTACAACTAGTGTAGTTCATTTTGTAGTGAGGAAAACAACTTATGTTATCATGCATCTCCGTATCTATAACATTAAAATATGTATTGCAACTAAGATCAAAGCTATCGTAGATAATGATGAACATTACTCGTTGGTTGAGGTCACATTTATAAAATTTGTTAACATGTATTTGGATAAAAGGTACTTGCAAAGATAGATGAGATTATGCATTACATCTTCCCTACCATTAATAATCATGCAATAACCACTTACTCATTTCATGATTATTTGGACCGGAAACATGCTTTACATCTAGAATGACATTTCTAATCCAAACACTCATCGATTGATTCAACACCTATCAAATGCTTAGGTTCTAGAAACTGAGTACTTTCCTAGCTACTTATTTTCTTTTCTTTTTTTTCAAATAGTTTGCTTTTATATAAAAAATTACAAAATGAGAGTCACTTATTTTCCTTCTTTCTTTCATCTTACATGCACCAAGAGAGGTACTAATTTTTTTTTTCAAATAATTTTCTTTTATATAAAGGAGATTACAAAATGAGAGCCACTTATTCCATTCATGGAACTCAAACTATGATTGGGAACCCAAAGTGGCTCCACCTTAAAAATGAAAGAAATTTCTACTGCTACTTGATATGATTAAAGTATTTAAAACACTATTATTTGGAATTTTTTCCTTTTACCATATAATTGGAACATTAATACTTTGTTAAAACAATTTTAAATTAGAGTAATAAGCAGCATAGTCTCTACTTTCTCTTATTAATTGATTGATTAAAAATTGCACTGAGTGTGAAAAAAACTCTTCACAGTGAATGCTCTCCACACAAAAATCTCTTCATAGTAAAAAAATCTCCGCACAATGAAAACTCCCTAAGGAGTAAATTGGAGATCAAAGACTATGAATTATACAAAGAAACTAGTTAAATTTCTTTTACTTTGTTACATTCGGTAATTGATTGAAACATGCAAGCTTGATTAGATTGGAGATCATGAATTATCCGAGGAAACTAGTTAAATTTCTCACTTTGTTACATTCGGTAATTGAAACATGCACGCTTGATTAGATTTTTTTTTTTCAGAAGAAAAAAAACCAAATATATTATATTATAGGAAATATAAAGTCATGTATACAGCATAACAGTATTGCCTGGATCACAGCAAAAACAGATCCGCTTGATTAGATTAGAGATCAAAGACTCTGAATTATACAAAGAACCTAGTTAAATTTCTTTCACTTTGTTACATTCGGTAATTGAAACATGCAAGCTTGATTAGATTAGAGATCAAAGACTATGAATTATACAAAGGAACTAGTTAAATTTCTTTCACTTTGTTACATTCGGTAATTGAAACATTCAAACTTGATTAGAACAATCTGTTTTCATGTCTTTGTAGCCTTTTCAAATAATATGCATTTTGATGGACCTTAAAACTAGGTGAAATCGCGTATGTGACATGTTAGGTCAGTTGTAGATGTTTCAGTTTTAAATTGTGTTTCTGAGTAGCAACGGTTTAAATGTTCGGGAGTAATCGTTGAATTCTGGAGAATGCGTCCAATTTCGCCAAAGAAAAAATGATAAAAACTAATTAAACGGTTTTTTTTATCTTACTTTGTGAAAATTGTATCTTACTTTAAGTATTCATGTTTCGAATGATTAATAGCATATTTAACCTTTTAAATAGTGAATTTGTTAGATAGGATTAGAAACACACACCATTTATTAGTCATATATATAAAATATTAAAATGTAGATTAATATTGAATAAAAAACATTTAAATTATTATTAAAATCCAGTTAATATTATTTATCTAATTACACAAAAGGTGTCCTTTTAATCAGTTGGCCACCCACCATCCTCAGTTGGTCACCTACCATCCTCTACTTTTGGTATGGATCACTGTGCCACCGACCACCCTCTAGACTTTTGTTTGCTACCGTACCGTTATCGCTATTATTTTGATTTTCAACCATTGATTTGTCAAACAGCTGTCAACCCACGCTGCGAAAACCTTGGCGAAACATTCGTCTATGCATAACAATAAGGAATCCGTCATGCTTTTGCATTAAAGCTTAATGAGTAACTGGGTCCCCATGAGACCAGCAATAAGACCAAAACAGCGAACTAATCAACTTCTTTTCATCCCACTCTGACTCACTGTTGCCGTTAAATTAAACGGATTCCGCCTGCGGAACTCACAATAATAGTAGCTGATATTCTATTTTTAAGCCTGTGAGTGACCCACGTGGACGCCAGAGATCTGGCTTAGTCGGATGAATGATTATGTCTCATAATTAGCAGTCAGATAAATTAGTTTAGCTACATTACACATAATGTGAAAACAAAAATGCGTTAATTTGGCAGCAGCACGCGACAAATTTGGCTGCCCTTAAATCTTTTAGAATGCAGATTCATTCATTACTTTTATTTTTTTTAAATTTGATTAAAAGTCCTTAAATCTGCACACTTTCATCCCTATCCATGGATTGTCAAATTTTTTTAATTAGATAATTTTTTTTAAGTAAACAAAAACAATTATAAATTAGCATACCTCGAAATGAAACGTCGAAATGAGAAAAGGGAAATAGAAAATGTGTAAAATGGGAAGGGAAATGTATATTTAATAGTTAATTTGTAATAAATTAAATTTTTTATTTTCTATAAAATAAATAATAAATTAAATAATAATAATTACATTGAATAATAGATAAGGGTAAAAATTTTATATATAGAATTACAATTACAATATAGAAAAATTTAGGATGTTGTGTCTACACATGGTAGAGGTGAGGTTGGGTATTGTAATTATGAGAGTGACAAAGCATGTAAACATGTCTTTTTTTTGAATTAGTTGAGTTATAGTTGGGGGATCGATTTGGGAACTTGTATATTCAATGCATCATAAATGCTTACATTCTCATGACAGTTGGAGAATGCACTGACCTTTGCATACATGAATATTAGGGTACCAGGGAGCATGGTCTATGTTGTGCGATTGGGTGTGGAGGTTAGTGGGTCATAGTTTGAAGTTATGCCAGAAATTTTATTATTATTTTTTTCTTCCTTTTTTAAATAATTTTTTTGTTTTAACTAAAATGGTTGTGTATGAATGAGAAAGAGAATGAAGGAATGAGAATTGAATTATTAAGGAGGTGTTTTTTGTTTTTTATTTTTTGTTTTTGTTTTTGTTTTTTTTGTTTTTGTTTTTGTTTTTGTTTTTTTTGTTTTTGTTTTTTTTTTATGTTTAGTGTTTGGCTTGCGCGCATCGTGCATGAATGGTTACAATGAAGGTGTCATTTTTTAATCAATTCACTGCAAACAATTGTCTGCACAATTTTTTCTATAAGTTTTGAGAGAGCCTCCACGGTAATATTTGTGAAGAGATCATCTCGTGCATTGCTTGAAATATTGTTACAAATTTTCTTAAAATCATTGCTTTCATTATAATAGTTGGAAAAATTATGATTGTTGTAACGTAAGACACACAAGTCTGCTTGAATGAACCCAAAGGTGACGAAATTAATTCTCCTCAGCACAACAAAATCTGGACTCCACGTCCCTCAAAACTTTCCAAGATGGTAAGAGATTTCCTCATTTCCAAGAACTCTCTTCAAGCCATAAATTTTACCCAACAGATGCTTCCATCGCCCTTCAAATCCCCAAGGAAAATCAAGCAGTCTCAAGGCATGACGAAAACCCTGAATCACAAGCCCTAAGCAGTGAAGAAGGAGAAGATACTTTGCACCAATTTAACAAAATTGACGAAATCCCAACAAAAAAACAATGGAAGTTAGTGGATGTTGTAAGGGAAATATGGCAAGCTGCACAACATCCCTAACTCCCCTAAAGTCATCCTGGCTTCACTGCTTGACCCTTTTTTAATTAGTTCACTACATACAATCGTCTGCATAATTTTTTCTATAAGTTTTGACAGAGCCTCCACGATAATATTTGCGAAGAGATCATCTGGTGCATTGCTTGCAATATTGTTACAAAAAAAATTAAAATCACGGTTCTCATTATAATAGTTGGAAAAATTATGATTGTTGTAACGTAAGATGCACAAGTATGCTTGAATGAACCCAAAAGTGAGGAAATTAAATCTCCTTTGCACTGGACAAACCCATAAGAAATTTCAACAATCCAGTTGCACCATAGACAATGGAGCTCTGTATCACTGGAATGGCAAAAAAATATGGACTCCACGTCCCTCAAAACCTTCCAAGATGGTAAGAGATTTCCTCATTTCCAAGAACTTTGTTCGAGCCATAAATTTTACCCAACGGATGCATCCACCGCCCTTCAAATCCCTGAGGAAAATCACGTAGTCTCAAGGTAGGACAAAAAACCTGAATCAAAAGCCCTAAGCAATGAAGAAGGAAATATGGACGTCGTAAGGGAAATATGGCAAGTTGCACAACATCCCTAACTCCCCTAAATTCATCATGGCTTCACTTCTTGACCTTGTACCTTGTCTTTGTCTTCCTCCTTGGAAGAGGAAGTTTCATGGTGGTCGCGTGAGACATTACCATCACAAACTTGTTGGATGCCTCAATCAATATCAACATCAATTTTTAGATGCCTCAATCAATATTAGTATTCACTTTCTATTTTGTAGGTTTTTTTTCGCCTACCTCCCATCCATTCAATGAATGAATATATAAAGGAAAACAATTTGTCTATCTGTTTAAAAAAAAAATCCTACTCTACCTTGAAATTTTTTTTTCCCACTCCATTTGACATAGGGAAAAATAGTTCAGGATTTTTTTCCCTAAACTTTTGATTCCTTCGGTGTATCTTTGCATCTTTAGGGGCAATTGCTAGTTATATATATGTTAAAATTAGGAGTAGACTTGGTTAGAGGCAGCATTCCACTACAAAAATATATCTATATGGTGAAGGAAAAGGCGCCATTTCCCTTCAAATATATTCACAACACAGCTAGCAAGTGTGCAGCTCCAGTGGAATTTCAATTTTGATCCTCCATCGTTGACACAAATAAAAATATAAATAGGGATGGAAAATTAATCTTCGCCTGATTTTAAGGACAATTATAAAAGAGAAGTTAATTTAAAAAAATAAATTATAATCATATGTTTGGTAGGTGAATTATTCATAATTGAAGTGTTTAACGAGATTTTGAGGACGGTGAATACATATATGCAGTAAAAAAAACTAGTTTAAACAACACAAAGCAAGATTTAGCTATAATTTATTTCCCAAATTCCAACCATAAATCTGTCAAAAACTCCAAAAAAATCACACGTAAGACTACTCCAAAGATAAATCTATAGAGATTTCGGGGTCACATCAGGTGACCCACATTATTAGAATTTTTTTATTAGAATTTTTTTTTCCAAATTTTATCATAGGCTGATGCATCCCATGCCTAGACAAATTATGAGATTTTGACAAATCTTATATGTTGCTTAAATCTTATTGATGTATCTCATTGGGTTGAATGAAGATGGATTTGCGGCCTATGAAAATTATAAAGCTAAAGACATGTATGATGAACATAAATAGAGAGAAGAAACTACAACAACAAAAAGACCATTTGAATGATCCATTGCAACAAAAGACACAACACATAGAACGTTTGAATAACCCATCAACAAAATGCTGCACAACAGAAATGTAATTGATCGGACAAAACGACACAACAAATTTTTCCTATCCCATTGTTTAATTGCAGATTTTGGTGGTGCAGTTTCTGAGTGACAAAGCAGTCATGGAAATCTGTGCTTCACAGGAAGGAGAGAGAGGTTCTAGCAAAAATTCGAAAGGGTAATGACGACTTTTCCCTTTTCAATTAATTTTGTAACGTTGCAGGCCGTGAGAGAAGAAATCAAAGTAATTAAACTTTAAATATTATCATATTGGATCATATTCAACATAGACATCATCCAGCGTTATCATCATAGTTCCATCGGGGAGAGAAAGATCTGCTTCCCACTATAAAATAACCAAGATATACAATAAACATCATATGAACACATATGTCGAGCGTGCAGTATGGATCAGAATTAGAAAGTGATCGAAAGGAGTAATTCATCCAGCAATATGGCCAATGCGGAAAAACAAGGTTTTCCCCATTACCATCCATATTTTTAAAATCTAATCGCCAACATGTTGACTATGTGGCCAGCAGATTGAGAAAAAAGAAAAGAGGTACAAAATTATACAAAAAGATAAACATAGGAATTACCTAGGAATTACCTAGGAAACTGAAATTCCCCAACATCTAGAACATTGTCATCCAAAATTATTTCAATGTGCATATCTCCCAGATTTCCTTGAAGTCCCTTCTTTGAAAGTTCAATAGCTACTTGATTGTGTTCTCTGCCTATGTGCTTGATGGAAGAGTCCCTGAACTGTGTCCATTGAATATCAATTCTCCTTAACCAACCAAGGAGCTTGGTTGATTGATAGTTGCACACCCATTTACGTGATCAATGATAATCTTGGAATCCCCAAATATATGAATATCAGGAATATTGAGGAAGTTTGTGAACCATAATAGACCCCATAAAACCATTGCTTCTGCCCCAGTGTTTGTGCCGCTTCCCGCATTCCAGTGAACCCTATATTGCAAATCTTTGGATATGGCTGTCCAAAAGCCACAACCACAATAGTTCCTTTGTGCCGCATTGTCGAAGAAACCAATCGAGTACTCCAACAGAGGATTAGGTCGCTTCTGATGTTTTTTAATATTATTGGTATCTTCGACAGGAAACAAAGAGCGACATGATATAATACTCTCCAAAACGAGCATGAAGTCTTCTACGGTATTCTAAAAAATATGCTTATGATCCTCCATGAGATCTTCTGCTTACTCCACCACTCCATACAGTGCACAATACTATCAAAATGTTTATTTGAAAAACCAAAGTGAAGGGCCAGTTGATCCCATACCTGGATCGTAAGGTGGCATTTGAGAAACATATGACAATTTCTTCCTAGTCCATTTTGCAGACTGAATAGATACTGGGACGGTGCCGCTTTCACTTTTGCAGGTTTTCCTAAGTGATAATTTGGTTGTGATATACCAACGAGGAGAATATGATGATTTTGATAGGAATAGTCTTCGAGTAAGCGTATAATATAGGATTTTCCTCATGTTGTGCCTCCCTGCCATAGAGAGTGTTATATATATCAGCAAACCATGATATCCCCACTTTCATCTTCCCCGTCCATACAAGTTTGTCATGTTGACCCTCCCTACATATACCCAGTACTTTCATGCCAACGCAAATCCAGTTCCATTCCAGCGTCGATGGCCCATCTTGTCCCATCTCTTGAGCAGTTTTCCAAAGAGGAGAACGACCCTGCCATGAGGATAAAACTTGATTCCAGAAATATATACCGCACCCATCTAAACACCGAATGAGCACCTCTGATATGTTGCATTCCATCTGAGCACCCTGAATATGATCAACACCTATGAGGATCCTGTGACCTGTCCCCATAGACCACGCAAGATAATGTAAGAATATTTTAGCAATCTTTTGGACACTAAGCCATATTGGGTTGCCTATACCATCTTTCTGATACTAATACAAAAAGTCATGATCCTTTAGATATTTATGTCTAAACACTTTACTCCAAATACTAGTTCCAAATAAATCCCACCATAAAAATTTGATTAATAAAAAACAACCAAAGCGTCGAAGATTCATAATACCCAGCGCCCATCGCTTTTGATATGAAATGTGAGAGATCTTAACCAAATGATATTTATTTTGGCTATTACACTCCGCCATATGAAATTTGCCATAACGCAATTAACACTTGTTAATAATAGAGTGGAGCATATGAAATAGGTGACTAGGATCACGTAATTACTGCTATAAGAGCAACATCACTCGAAGAAAGTGAACAATTATACATCATAGGTGGAATCTCTCGAGACAAGAGATTATCACTGACTCACACAAAATTAAACATGCTCAACTTGCCAATTTCTGTGGGAATTTCAATTGATTGTTGATTCATGACTAAGGATGTAAAATTGTTTCTTCCCACAGCTAGTCTCAAGCTTGTCGAGCATTTTAAAAGGCAAGTGGTAAGGAGAAAACGGATAGCAACGGAGGTAGGCACACGCCGAGATGGTCTCACGCGCTTCTTCTTCACTTTAGTCATTACGCTTCTTCACTTTAGCCATTACGCTTATGTATATATTGTAAATAATGTGAAATTGTGAATCTAGCCTATATTTAGCATCTAAAATGAGGGACTCGCCCCGCTCTTCATTTTTTATAAAGGTGTGGAATAAGACAAAGCCTTTAGCAGCGGAGGAAGCAGCTTTCCATGTAGATTGATAGAAAATAGTCCTAATGAACTTCCCAATAAAGATTTCATCGACGCTAATAATCTAGGAGGATCTGTCACCTTGACTGATTTTCTCACCGTGTTTGTATGGATATTCAATTACCCTGAGCTGAAGGTCAATAATACCTTAGCGATTGGGTGATTTTACTGGTTTCTCATTCTTTAGCATGGCATTTGATTATTCTCTCATGGACAGTACCCACACTTCGGCACTGCACTGATCTGATTTTGTGGTAGCTCCAACTGTGCGAAATGTGCAGGAATTTCCTTATGCAGAATGAGGAGGTCCCTCCGCATAATGAATTTCCTTGGCACCAGTGAATCATTGTGTTTGGGATGGTAGGGTTCCACTGGTTATGTATGCCCAATGAAAATTGCCAATTTTTGTGCGGGATATTTGTGCATTCCAAATTTTAAGATTAAGTTACAGAACTCCAGGAGGCCAAGGCTGACGCTCCCCATCCCCTCTGGTGAAATACCTTTCATTGACAATGCCATGCCCACCTTAGATGCCCCAAGCCAGAGAAAATTCAGACTAGAGCGATCGACTTGTCCGAGCTCGAGAAACTGGAAATACTACTACAATATATGGAAAGTATACAAATTAATTAATTTAGAAATTATACAAGTTAATTAATTTATTTATATTAATACAATCACATTAAAAATATTAATGTCATTGATATAAATTGAAAATTTCATTTGTATTCATTAAATATATAAAAGTATTTATTATTGATAAATATATAAGAATTAAAATAATATTACAAAATGAAATATTATAATAAAAATATTATCATTATTATTATAATAATAATTATTTAATATTAATTGTGATTTATTATTATTTATTTTTTAATTATGTAATATAAATGAATTATTTAATAATAATATGTATTTCATAATGGTATTAATATGTCTTGTTCTCATTCCTAAGTGCCTTGCCAATGGGAGGTCATGGGGTCAATTCTCCTTGATGACCTTGAGATTAGGTCTTACAAGGAAGAAAATATTTTTTCCTCCTCTTAGCAATAATTATTTTAAAATGATTATAATAATCTTTAATTATTATTTATTAATTACTAAATTATTATTAAATTAATAATTAATAAATTATAAATTCATTATTGATTATTAATTCATATTATTATTAATAATTAATTAATGATTAATTATTAATTCATAATTATAAACCCTATGAATAACATTATACCCTATGAATATGAATCCTTAGACTAATAGACCCAAGAGATTGATATTATAAACCCAAGGAAATAAACTCAAGGGATTTATACTAAAAACCCAAGGAAATAACAAACCCAAGGGATTTATACTAAAAACCTAAGGAAATAATATTAAACCCAAGGGATCAATATTATAAACTCAAGGTATATACACTCTAAAATAAATATTATAAAACCTAAAACAATCATGCTTAAACATAGTTGATTTTCATATTAAGACAATCTTAATCACAGTGTGATGTTGGACCATGGTTGACCATGATTGATTTTCATGTGGAGACATTTTTTGTAACAATGCAAATAGAACCATGGTTTCTTTTCATATTAGGATAATCTTCGTCACAATGCTACGTTAGACCATGGTTTACCATTATTGATTTTGATATGGAGACAATTTTTTTAACAATGTGACATTGAACCATGGTTGAATTTGATACTAAGAAAATCTTTGTCCCAATGTGACATTGGACCATTGTTGACCTTGATTATAAACCCAATGGATTTATATTAAACCAAAAGATTAATATTATAAACCATATGAATAATATTATACCTTAGGGATATGAATCCTTAGATTAATAAACTGAAGGGAAGCCCCAAGGGTTAGCTCAGTTGGTCAAAATCAGTGCCTCACCATCGGGAGGTCACAGGGTCCAATCTCCCTGAAGCCCTTGGGGCCAGGGTTTGCTAGTGGGCCGCGGGGCTAGATTCCCTTCAGGGTCGATCAACCCAGATTTTTCTGTGGACGTAGCACCACCTGTTGACCAGGGTGTGCGTGAACCACAACCTAAAAAAAAATATTAAACCGAAGGGATAAATATTATAAACCCAAGGTATAAAAACCCAAAGTATAAAAATTATAAACTCAAAGGATTTATATTAAACCCTAAGATTAATATTATAAATCCTATGAATAATATTAAACCATAAGGAATCATAAACCCAAGGGATTAATACTAAAACCCCAAGATATTATAAACCCAAGAGAATAATAGTAAACCCTAGGGATCAATATTGCAAACCCAAGGTATATAAACTCTAAGATAAACATTATTAACTCTAAAATAAACATGGTTGACCATGGATTACCATTGTTGGTTTCCATATTGAGACAATCTTAAGATTGTCTCAATATGAAAATAAAGCATGGTCAGGCATGGTTCAATATTGTATTGTGACAATGTTTGTCTTAATATGAAAATTAACAATGGTAAACCATGGTCAACCATGTTTATTTTAGCGTTTATAATATTTATGTTAGGGTTTATATGCGTTGGGTTTATAATATTAATCTCTTGGGTTTAATATTATTCCCTTGAGTTTTTAGTATCAATATTTTGGGTTTATTATTCCCTTAGGTTTATAATTTGAATCCCTCAGTTATATTAATCTAAGGATTCATATTCCTAGGGTATAATATTATTCATAGAATTTATAAAATCAATCCCTTGGGTATATTAATCTAAGGATTCATATTCCTAGGTTATAATATTATTCATAGGCTTTATAATATTAATCCCTTAGGTTCAATATAAATCATGATTAGCCAAGGGTTTATATACTTTGGATTTTTAATATAAGTCGTGTAAATATCTTGGACTTTTAGTATTAACCTGTTGACGGGTTAGAATTCTCTGCCAACAACAAAGGGATCTCCCCGATGATAAATTCTAACCAGACTCTACACCATTTGTTTTAGGAATAATGTCCGGTATGTAGGCCCGGGTTTCGTATGAATCATTTGAATTTGCTTCGGATGGATGTGGTATACCGACTAGGAAGAACACATGAAATTCAACAAACACAAGGGAAATAACCGATGAATGTTCATAACACGAATATCATAAATAGAAATATTAGAACTTTACAACATGAACCTTTAGTAAAGAATTGTTAGAAACATTCAAATAAGATCACACATATTTAAAGAATATGCTTAACAACTATAAAGAAGTTCAAAGTAGCTAAGCGTCAATAAGCACAAGTGAATGCACAACCTACCATAAGATTATGCCAATACCAATAAAACAATTCATCAATATAGGCATAGAGATAGCATATCATATACCATCCATGTATTGAAAAATAAGATCCATAGCACAGGAAGATACACGAGGAGACAACACATCAAAACTCATAGGAACCTTCAATTCATCGAGCTAATAATATCCATGGCATTGCAACATAATGTATCCATCCAATCCAATAGTGGAGAACAACTATTACTCATATTTATTAGAAGAGCACAAGTTCTCTCCAAATAATATGTACTAAAAATAGTCCCAAGCTAAAAGTCCCTTACAATATGCCATGAGGGTGTATTTATAAAAAGAGAGTGACCTTTGGTCTGTCCTTGACCTTGGACTTCCTCATGACCTTTCGACTACCTCATGACCTTTAGACTTCCTTGTGACTCTTCAAATCTTATATTATTTCCCTACTCTATTCTAGTTTGATAATTTCATAAAATAAGCAAATTCTATCATATCAAATTGACAATAGATAATTCTGGAACATCTAGATGTAGTTCCTCCACTAGGTAAGTGTGCCAAATCTTGTACTCAACGGCTATAGGGGCTATCTTCGGTTGTTCTTTGTCATGCTTGTGTAGACATTCGATGACGTTTGGGATGAGAGTATTTATTTTAGTGTCCACTTGATTGGCCAGGGTCACCAGATTTGTGTACATTCTCATTGGTTCCACCACGTATTGAGCGATATTCTCCTTTGTAACCTGCAGGTTGTCTCAGTCTGAAGTCTACCTGAAAGTGTTGAAAAACACCTGAACTTCCTGTGAGATGTCTTCTTGCTCTTTTACTTGCCTGCTTTCCTTGATACATGAGGGGAATTTTGAGGTCTCAAATGGGCCTCCTAAGGAAATTATAAAATAATAGTGGAAATAATAAAATAATATTAGATAACATCATCAAATTTTAGAGGGAAAAAAGAAAAAACTACCTTTTTAACTTGTATTTTCAACTTATCTCCTTGTGGGTTTACTCAAATTTTGAGTGGGAACATTCGTTGGATGCATAATTTGATTTCTCGTCCAAGGAGTACCCAAGATGCATACTTTCGATGGATCTTACTACACGAAAAATAAAAAATACATGAAAAAACGTGATTCCAATAATTTTTTTCATGTATTTCTCTTTTTTCATGTAGCAGGGTCCATTGAAAGTATGCAACATGGATAATCCTTGAATGAGGAATTAAATTTTACATCCAATGAGCATTCCCACTCAAAATTTGAGTAAAACCTTAGGGAGATAAGTTGAAATTGCAAGTTGAAAAAGTAGTTTTATTATTTTTTAATCTTTTTACTTTTTTACCCCAAAAATGCTGAATCATCCCCCATGGTTGACATCATCATCTTGAATCCTATTGGTTCTTATAAAGTTTATTTTGGCTGTACATTTTTCTTAGGAGGCCCATTTTAGACCTCAACATTTCTCTAATGGATGGAACCCCATGGTTCTTGATCATCGACTCCAAACCACTCAAAAGGTGGTTGTAAGAAGCCATCACTATGTTCACATCCTTGGCTAGTTTATCTCATGATTGGACCTTGATGCGGAGTTGGAATTTGGTGTTTTATGTAGTGATCTAAGCCTTTTTTGGGATTACTGTCGGTGCACCTGGGTGCTTGGTGGACCACTCATGCATGTTATCTAAAGCTACAATGACTTCCTTTAGCATAACAGACCTTTCCTTTGTGTTTGTTTGTATGACCAAGATTGGAGCTAATGTATGATGCAGTTTCGACATTTCTTCATAGACCATCGCCATGGCTCCACCAAGTATTTCAGACTCATCCTTAATTGCATCTTGTAACTCTTTCTTACTAGATTGCATCAAGTGGAGGGCCACATTTTATTCTTTTGCCTTATTTCTATCTTATTCTACTTTAGCGGCCTTCTGCTCAGATGTGTAAATCTTGTTCTGGAGTTGCGTGATTTGTTTGCTCATCCTAGCAACATTCAGTTCAGTCGTGGTCACGAAAGAAGTCTCGGCTGAGGTGATCATCTCAGGGTTAACTGTAGTGTCGAGAAAAAAATCTTTCTTCATGGTCACTGATAGAGCTTCTGCAAGGTTCCTAGCATAACACTTCCTTCTCTCCTACATGATCTTGAAATTAACCTGATCAAAATTGAGCTTAGTTAGATCCAGTACTTTGTCTTCTGCTTCCTTGGGAATATCGAGCTCTTTTAGAGGGAGATGTCCTCCAGTGAGGGGAGTGGATGGGGGAACATCCAATGGAGCCAGCTCAAATTTCTCATATTCCTGTTGAGCTTCCTTATCAGCCTCTTCTTGTTGCTTCTTTCTTCTCTCCTCCTCTTCTTTGCTCTTTTCTTCCTCTTCTCTCTTCCTTTGCTCCTCCTCTAGCCACTTTTTTTTCTTTTTCTTCCTGCTCTTGCCTCTTCCTAAGCTCCTCAGTCTACCTGTATATCTCTTCCTGTTCTTTCTATTCCTGTTCCAGTCTCTTCCTTTCCTCCTCCTCCTTGGCATTTTTCTCGTCCTCTTCCTTTAATCACTTATCTTCTAGCTGCTTCTTCATCTCTTCTTCTTCTAGCCACTTTATTTTATCAAGTTGGTCCTTGGAGTGTTAGACAACTGAATCTTGTGACTATTTGAGCTCTTCTTCTCTTTTCCTCTTGATCTCCTGCTTTTTTCTTTCTATGGTTGAATTTCTATGCTCTAATTTTTCGTCATCCCCACCTGCCTCTTGATCACTTGGGTAATATTCTACCTCTTTATCCTTGTTTTTATTGAGTTTCCCAGTTGCCTTTCACTGCTCCTTCTTCCTCTTTAGAGAAGTTTATCTCTCTTGAAGGCTCACATTTTCCTGGGAATATTCAGGTTGCTCATCATCTTTTTCTTGTTGTTCACTAGAGCTAAGTTCCCTGATGGCATTGTACCAATTCCTAATCCCATCTTCATGGTCCTTCTTGGAATGTGGGTTTGACCAGTTGAAATTTTCCCTTTTGCAGTGAGCTGCTACTACCCTCTCTGAATCATATGTATGGTGGTTTAGAGTCACAAAATGACATCCCTTTAGTTTTTCTGCCTCTGTTTCCACTTCCTTTAAGTTTTCCACTGTGTAAGCCCCAATAATGAGAGGGAATGTAGGCCAAGGATTCTTATTCCCCTTGCTGAGTGCCTTTGAATATCCATGGGTCATCTGATAACACACTTCCTGCATGAGTACTATGTCTATGCCAAATCGAGGGAGTGTGTGCGGGGTCTTTTAAGAACCAAAAAATCTGATGAATGTCCCCTCTTAGATTGGGAACTAGTGTGCTACTTTGATGATGGTCCCCATGGCCCTCTTTGACATGTAAGGGGATTCTTCCCTGAAAATCATTTGATATAATGGGGCAATAAAATATTTGGAGATGGTTTCGAGCATACCTTGGTAGCCAGGGTTCCAAAAAATCTTATAATGCTAATGCATTGGCTCTGCTGCAACGGTGGTCTAGTTGTAGCTCCAGTGAAAAAACTGGCACCTTACATAGACTGCATCCAACATGTATGAGGCCATGTAGAATTTTGATGGCTTGTCTAGCTCAGGATTTTTAGCCACAACTATGTTTTTTTTCAGTGATGAAGCTAGGATACTAGTCTAGGTGAAAATTGTGCCCCTAGTGGTGTCAATGTCATGATAAGGACCCAAGTACTAAGGAAAACATCAATGGTAGGTCTGTCGTATAATAATTTCATCATAGCGACGATCAACTGATAAACCTTCTTTAGTCCATCCATTTTGTATGCTTGATAGCTTCTGAAGTGAAACTTGGATGGGTCTTGCCACCATTCCCTTAAATTGTCCTTGGCCGGAATTACAAAATTTGATAGCCATTGGGTGTTAAATGCCTCCTCCTTTTTCGGTAACCTATAATATGCAGTGATGTCTATAGAGGAAATAACTATGAATGGTGCACCTGAGTGATCCATTACAACCCATTGATCCATGTCTATATTTCGTATGATCCACTCAATGGCCTCGGCACATAGAAAAACTGGGGGATGCGATACCAACTTGTGGAATTTTGACCTCTTGACGTTTATGTATACTGGGAAATACTCCTGGTCCTCTCAGATCTTCTGTTTAGAAAATTATGCATAAAATGTCAAACCAGGAGAACTTGGTTCTTTTGTTGATATTGCATGCAGTATCCCCATAAATGGGGGTAGCGCGTCTTGTTGAATCTTCTGCACATTGCTTTCGGAACTCCTATAGGTATATTTCGCTATTGGGGGTGCCATCTCGTCGTCGAAGGAGGAGATCGAGATGCCCTCAAGATCAACATCACCGGCATGTCAAACAATCAATCCCACAATGAGAAAGATTACATGAATAATAAACCCTAGTAGAAAGACAAAATTACATTTTCCAGATCCTGGGAAGATATTTCATTAGCAGGTCGCAAGGTCTCAGGGATCAAGGGGTCGCAAAGGTTGCAAGAGTGAGCACGCAACTTGGTGACTGGCAGGTCAGTAAGCACAACTAGGTCACATAACTCATGTGGTCGCAGATGGGAGTGGATTGCATAGGTCTTGAGGTCGCGCCTGTAAGCCTATCGCGACCTTCGGTCGTGCGACCTGTTTCCTTGGGAGATTTGATGAGTGAAAAGAGGCTCAGGATGGGTTCTTGGTCCCTCTCAGGATCAGATGGCTTGGTCCTCAGGGAAAGAATGCCAATTTAGGAGGAGGATGGTTAAAGAAAAAGCTTAGAGGAGCTCCTGAAGAATGAATAGGGAAACTAACAGTTTTTGGTTAAAATGAGCCAAAAAATTGGATAACCCCCCCAGTCTGGAATGTTCAGGGTCAGGGTTGGATAGGGAGACAAATGGCAGAAAGAAATGATTATTAGGGGAGGGGAAGATTCACCTACCTAGTAGGGTTGTGCATCTCTTCCAGTCACTAAGCTTCACATGCCTTTGTGCGACCAGAGTGAATTTCCCAAATGACTGGCGAGGCTTGATAGTTATAATTTTAGTCACACGTGCGAGGGTCGTAAGGGTCACAGCTTTTGTAATTTCAAGAGTTTGCGACCCTTGCGACCTCAAGGGTCCGTGATGCCGTTGTGTCGCATAGGTCACACTTGTTTGGCTTCAAGACCTTGCGACCTCGGGACCACAAGGGTCACGAGGTCATAAAGTCGCATCTATCGCAAAATGTATAGATAAGTGACTTGCATCCTTTCGACCTAACTTCACCATAATTTGGTTAGGTTGCAGGGTCTTGATTTTTTTGGTTTTCAAGAGTTGTTTTGATGTGACCTACGACTAGGACAAGATCTCAAAATTTTGAAGGTTTTCGGGAGTTAGGTTTGAGGGATGAAGAGAGTTCAAGGCTCCAAAGAAGGTCCCAAGAGTGGGCGACAACTAAGGGGATGTTATGCTCTTGACCTGCGAGAAATTATAGAATACCAAATATGCGAAGAAATACAACCCGAAACACAAAATTAAATGAGAAAAACAACAAGTATTTTATTATTGAGAGATAAAAGTAATGTTCACTTGCCTCTTCGAGGGAGAAACCTCCAGTAGAGCAGAGCTTGATTAAAAAATAAGACTTGATGATCTTTCCCTTCTAACTACGACTATTTATAGCTAAATGACCTTCAGAAACATAACGAATAGTGGTCCTTTTCATAACAAGGGTTAACCCCTTTATTTATTAATTATGGCCCATTGTAACTAACTGTGGTCCCTTTCTTAAATGTAGGTCAACCACTTACAATTATTAATATGGGCTTTATTGACTCCTTAACTAACTATGACTATGACTCGACCCTATTGGGTTTATTACATAAATAAAAGGGTTAGGGTTGGACCTTAACATGCCCCCCCATTAAAAACAACCTTTTCCTCAAGGTTGAAGCTGCGAAAACTGCTGAAGAATAGTGGTTGGTTCCAGGTCGCATCTTCTAGAGAGGTGTCTTTCCATTTGACTAGGACTTCCTTGATCGTGCATCCGTGAAAATGTCGTTCTCGAGTATCGAGGACCTGTTCAGGTTGGAGCCATAGTGAACCTTCTTCATCCAATTCAGGTAGACTGATTTGAATCCTACAATTGTTCCCCACCACTTTCTTGAGGCATGATACATGGAAGACTGGATGGATTTTTGAAGTTGGTGGCAAGGCCAACTTGTAGGCTATTCCTCCAATGCGCTGAAGTATTTGATAAGGTCTGTAGAATTTTGGAGCTAATTTCTAGCAGCCCTTTTCTTTGAGTGGTGTTTTCTTATATGGTTGCAGCTGTAGGAATACTTGATCCCCTTGTTGAAATGTGCACTTTGAACGAGGTTGGTCTGCTTGTTGGTTCATTCGATTCTGAACTTGATGGATATTATCTCTGAGAAGAGCTAGCATGGTTGCACGGTTCTGTAGGAGTTGATCAACTGCTTGCACCTTAGAGCATCTGGGGATATCATAAATAGGTGAAGGTGGGAGTTGGCCATACAATGATTCATATGGAGTCATCTTGGTGGCTTCATGATAGTTAGTATTATACCACCATTCAGCTAAAGGTAGCCATTGTACCCATTGATGCTTCTTTTCTAAAGTGAAGCACCTTAGGTATATCTCTAAACATTTGTTGACTGCTTTAGTTTGACCATCAGTTTGGGGATGATAGGAAGTACTTAGTTGGATTTGGGTGCCTTGTAGCTTGTAAAGCTCTTGCCAAAAATTACTGGTGAAAGTCGGGTCACGATCAAACACAATAGAAGTGGGTATGCCATGTAGTTTGAAGATTTGGTCCATGAAAGCTTGAGCCATCAAAGTGGGGGTAAATGGGTGGGGTAGAGTGCAAAAATGAGCATATTTAGAAAGTCTATCCACAACCACCATGATGATTGATTTGTTGCCTGACTTCGGGAGACTAGTAATGAAATCCATAGAAACATCCATCTAGACGGAGGTAGGGATTGGCAATGGTTGTAAGGTTCCTGGTAACTTGATTGTTTCTCCTTTGTGGCATTGACACACATCACATTCAGCTACAAAATTAAGAATGTTAGTTTTCATGCCTGTCCAAAAGAAAGAACGATGAGTGCGAGCATAAGTCTTTTGAAAGCCTGCATGGCATGCAGTGGGAGATAAGTGAAACTCTGCCAAAATGCATGTTTTAAGGGTAGATGTCTGAGATATAAATACTTGATCCTTATAGCGAAGAATATCATCCTTCCAATAGTAGCCAACTGAGGAATTAGGATCTGCTCTCAAGTTATTAATGAGTTGGGAGAGAGAGGGGTGTGAAAACCATTCCTTGCGGACTTCTTCAATCCAATTTCGTATGGGAAGAGAGATGGAGAGCAGGGTGCTTTCATCCTCTAATTGGCGTGATAAAGCATCCGCTACTACATTGTCATGCCATTTCTTGTAAATTATCTCATAATCATATCCCAACATTTTGGCCAACCATTTATTTTGCTATGGCGAGGATAGACGTTGCTCCAAAAAATATTTGAGGCTGTGATGGTCTGTGCGGTTTTGGAAACGCCACCCCAAAAAGTATGGTCTCCAGGTATCTACTGCATGTAAGATGGCCATCATCTCTTTCTTAAAGGTAGATTGTCCTAGATGTTTCTCACTCAGTTGTTGGCTGGTGAAAGCCAAGGGTTAACCTTCTTGCATTAAGACAACACCAATACCAGTACCTGAAGCATCACATTCAATCACAAAAGGTTTGGTGAAGACGGGTAGTGCCAATACTAGAGTGGAACACATGGTCTTTTTGAGAGCCATAAATGCCTAGTGTGCTACATCAGTCCAGAGGAATGAATCTTTCTTGAGAAGGTTAGTGAGGGGTCTAGCAATGCGATCATAATTGTGGACAAATTTTTGATAGTAGCCGGTGAGACCAAAGAACCCCCTCAAACTCTTCAAGGTTTTCGGTTGGGGCCAACCTTGCATTTCCTATATCTTTTTGGGATTAACCTTGACACCTTCACGACCCATAATGTGTCCCAAATACTCGACTTCTTCCATGCCAAAAGAGAACTTGGACAATGACGAATAATTTGTGATTTCGGAGCAGTTGCAAGATCTGGTCTACATGCTGAAGATGTTTTTCCCAGGTTAAGCTGCAGATGAGAATGCCATCAAAGAAAATGAGGACAACTTTTCGAAGATATTGTTTCAGCAGGTGATTCATGAGGCTTTGAAAAGTGGATGGGGCATTACAGAGACCAAATGGAATGACCAAGAATTCATAATGGCCTTCATGAGTTCGGAAAACAGTCTTGGGAATGTCTACTTCTTTCATGCGTATTTGGTGATAGCCAGAGCGAAGATCTAGCTTAGTAAAGAATTGAGCACCATGTAGTTCATCAAGCAAATCATCAACAACTGGGATAGGGAATTTCTCTTTGACAGTGAGCTTGTTGAGGTCCCAAAATTCTGGACACATGCACCATTCCCCATATTTCTTGAGCACCATGACCATTGGTGATGAATAAGGATTGATGCTAGGATGAATAACACCAGCTTCAAGAAGTTCCTTAATGATTTTTTCAATTTCATTCTTTTGGGTGAAAAGATACCGATATGGGCGCATATTCAGTGGTTGTGCGCCTGAGACCAAAGTGATGTTATGATCATGTTCCCCTCTAGAGGGTGGAAGCTCTTTAGGTTTGTCAAATACCTATTGGTGGCTGTTTAAGACCTATTGCATCTTGGAATGAATATGAAGAGTAGTGGGTTCTGTGGCCTGGATGGCATTAAATTGGGTGATAACTCCATGATGGCCCTTTTTCAAAAACTTTTCCATTCGATGTGAGTTGATGATAGAAGGAGCACCTGCCTGGAGTCCACAGAGTGTATGCATGTGGTCATTCTGCTTAAAGCTCATATATAACTCCTGGAAATCCATTGTCATTGGGCCTAGTGTGTAAAGCCATTCAACACCCAAGACAATGTCACAACCACCCATGTTAATCGCAAACATGTGGGTCTTTAGGTGGTAGTCTCCCATCTAAATTTTAATATTTTCGCAGCAGCCTTCACATTTCATTGTCCCCCCATCAGCAATAAGGACTTGGAAATTAGAGATTACCCTTACAAAATAATGAATAGATTTAGCGACTCGGTGATGGATAAAGTTATGAGTGCTGCCACTGTCAATCACTACTACTACAGCGCAATGTTTAATAAAGCCTTTGATTTTGAGAGTTTGGGGTGCAGAAACGCCCGCCAAAGAATGTACCGAGATAACTGGTTTCTATGGCATAGCTATGAGCTCATTGTCTTGTTGGGTTTCCTTAACTTCATCATCTGGTCCCCCAAGGGGTGGGGCTTCCTCGATGAGTTGTGACCAGTAACATCAATTTGAAATAATTTTGGTTCCTTGCATTTATGCCCCGGGGAGTATTTGTCATCACAGTAGTAGCACAATCCTTGTTTTCTTCTTTCAAACATTTCTGTTGGGGACACTTTTTGAACCTTAAGTGTTTGGGTAGGGCCCTAAGCTTGGGTGGGGCATCCCTTGGCTATTAAATTTGGATGAGTAGACTGGGTAGCTAAAGCACGTTCCACTTCAACAACCTTTGTGCAAGCGTCTATCCATGTAGGTGGGTGGTGCATCCAAACATGTTCTTGGATGGATTCTTTGAAACCACTTATAAAACATTCCAAGTAGAATTCATCTCCTAGACCTTATGTTCAGATGGCCAATGTCTCAAAGGATGTAATGTAGTATTTTACTATGCCTGACTGTCGAAGCTTAGTAAGACGACCCAAAAAATTAGATTCTCTGTTAAAGTAGTCATAAAGCAATTTTGAGAACACTTGCCAAGTTATGTTCCCGGGATAGCATTTCTGATGCCATTGCCACCATTTCCATCTCTCTAGGTCCAAGTAAAGGGCTCCCACACGTAGTTTAGTTGGATCATCGTAGATATCATTCAGAATGAAATATTGTTGCATTTGTGCTACCCATAATGTCGGATTAGAGCCATCAAAATTATACATGTCCAGTGTGTGTGGCCGAGGGTGAGAATGTTGGTGATTTCCATGGAAGTGAATATGTTGGCTAGATTCTCCTTCAAGGTGTTCATCAATACCATGTGCCTCAGGATGAAACCCCGACGTGATTGTATTGAATTGTGTAATGAATTATGTAATTTTCTGCATATCTTCCTGGAAAGAATCCAACTTCTTTTCAAGGCGCTCGATCTTCTCATTGGCCATGACTTGAGCTCTGGTTTCTAACATACACAGATCTCGATCACTTGACGTCACTTTGAAAAATTTTGGGACCGCCAGAAAATTGAAGTTGACAAGTGAATGGTACCACTGCAATCATCTTGTCGTCTTGAATCTTATGGGTTAAGTCTCCTATAAGTATCCCGAGAAGGCCTTAGACTGATCAATACTACAGTGGCCAATATCCAGAAAACTTGATCCTGCCCAATGTCTAGTGAAATTTAGGCCCAGACTATAGTAGCCAGAAGCCTTACTGCGTAGAGGGTCAGATCTACTTGCGAAACCCCAACAGTTGAATGTGAGTTGGAATATGGTGGTAGAACCCCAACTAGTGGATTTGATTGGTGAGGCGGTGACAAAACCCCAACTGCTAGATCTGAATCATATTGCGGCGGTAGAACCCCAACTGGTGGATCTGATCTTGCAAACAAGATAAGGGGCGATCTTCAGATATTCAAGGGAACTATGGTCACAAAGGAGTGTCAGGTGCTACATATCCCAATATACATAAGGGTCCAACAATAGTACTTGGCCCAATATTTCAGGGCACTAACTAAGGAGGATCAACCACACCCTTATCCGTACTACCTGACTACCCTATCGTATGAACGATTAATCTTGTAACGCCCTGCGCTCATCGGGCGACTGGGCGCGCTCTTCCTCACCCAAATGCGACTAAGTATAGAAGTGCGACGAGCTCCAATGATGAGGTGTGGTTACATATATCGTGCGGACAGATTGGCGCTCCACTTATAGGGCGAGCTGGGCGTAGTAAACGGTGGGTAGGCTGACTTGTGGAAAGGGCGGTTACACAATGTTTAGGGGCGTCGGCTGAACGCGTTGGTGGGTCGGCCGTGGAGGTGGTCGCCACACCAAACGAGTGTATAAACTCGTGGATGAATCGCTCGTTTGAACAACGAACTTCGCATCGTTCCATCACAAACAAGAAGTGTGAAGGTCTTCTACCGTAGGTCGTAGGGCGTTCGGTGATGTGCCCGCCGAGTCGGGCAGGTTGACACGGCACGTTGGTTGGCGTTTGGAGGTGTGGGTAGAGGGTGCGGTGAGGCGCCCGCCCGCCGGTTGAACCGCGAGTTGGTTGTGGGTCGTGCGGGTGTGCACGGGTACGCCCGCCCATTCGGGAAACACTTGCGTTTGGTTATATTGTATTGTATTGTTGGGTAAGGCAAGGTGTGACCCTGTGCGCTCTTGCACGGGTGGGCGCCCGCCTTGGTTATGAACGCCAGTAGAGCGTCGCTCCCAGCCATTGTACTATTTCTCATATATATAATTAAAGAAGATTTCCTCTTGCATATTGTTGAGTTATTATTGCTGTTCATGTATTATTAATGGATTCCGCACATTAATAATGTTAATTCATGGTTATTATGAATTGTTGAAGGCGTAGTTCGTGAAGTTAATCTAACTATGGAAAGAGTTGGTAACTTAGGCAGTGCCGCACCTGGCCAATTTAAGGAAAAAAGAATTGGGGGTCGTGGCAGTTGGTATCAGAGCAGGGTTGCTCATGACAGGTGAAGCTGATTCAGGGTTGAAGAAGCTTGATGAACGCAAAGAACAGACATGTATGCAGGGAAAAGTTATGGAGAAATCATGGATGAACAGTCTGGGTTTCGTGGACTTGATGGTTCATGGCAAGACCATTCAAGCTCTGGTGGACACGGGGGCCACTCATAACTTCATGACGACACGGTTAGAAAAAGAGGTTGGACTGATGATCTTCCCATCGAATGTGGAAGTCAAGGCAGTGAACTCTAGGGCTAAAGTGGCGGGTTTGGTACATGAAGTACCTATGCAGATAAAATACTGGAAGGGTCAGTTGGACTTCACATTGATGGAGATGAACGACTTTGATATGATACTCGGACAAGATTTCTTGAAGGGAAACAAGGATATTGTTGTCCCCTTCTGTGATGAGGTGGTGTTGGTTGGACAAACACAAACTTGGACTTTTCCCACTCATAGGCAAAGGAGGGAAGTCAAGGTGTAGCATGTTTCGGCACTGAGTTTGGAGAAGGCTATGAAGGAGTCAGATATGGAGACATATGCGGTGATGTTCAAGGATGTCAAAGGTGATGGAGTGGGGACACCTGTTTCGGCTGAGATTTCCGAAGTGCTGACCAAATATGCAGATTTGATGCCTGATGAGCTACCAAAGAAACTTCCACCAAGGCGTGCAGTGGACCATAACATTGAGCTTGAGCCAGGAAAGCAACCCCCGGCTAAAGCACCTTATCGGTTGTCAGGGCCTGAGTTGGAGGAGTTGAAACGACAGTTAAAGGAGTTAACTGATGCAGGTTTCATCAGACCTTCAAGGTCCCCTTATGGAGCTCCAGTATTGTTCCAGCGAAAGAAGGATTCGAATGAGCTACGGATGTGTTGTGATTACCATGCACTGAACAAGCAGATGGTAAGGAACAGGTATCCTTTGCCATTGGCTGCTGATTGCTTTGACAAGCTTGTGAAAGCCCGAGTGTTTTCCAAGCTGGACTTGAGGCATGGGTATTATCAGGTGCGGATAGCTGAAGGAGAGGAGAAGAAGACCGCGATAGTAACAAGGTATGGTAGCTTTGAGTTCCTTGTTATACCATTCGGGTTGTGTAATGCTCCTGCTACGTTTTTCACTTTGATGAACGATGTCCTATAACCATACTTGGATTTGTTCGTAGTAGTATACTTGGACGATATAGTGGTGTTCAGTGAAAACATGGAGGATCACAAGAAGCACTTGGCGATGGTGTTCAAGGAACTGAGGGAAAATCAGTTGTTCTTGAAGAAGTCTAAGTGTGTGTTCGCTCAGACTGAGATTCCGTTCCTTGGGCATATTGTTGGTCAAGGGTACATACGGATGGAGCCGAGCAGAGTGAACGTGATTGAGGACTGGGTTGAACCGAAGAATGTCCATGAGATGAGGGTGTTTTTGGGCATGACCAACTACCAACGGAAGTTTGTAGAGGGGTACTCCAAGGTGACATCGGCACTGACAGATTTATTGAAGAAAGACAAGAGGTGGAGTTGGACGAGCAAATGTCAAGAGGCATTTGATGATTTGAAGAAGAGGATGGTTACAACACTGATACTGAAGTTGCCTGTCTTCGAGAGACCGTTTGAGGTACACACAAATGCTTCAGATTTTACCATAGGAGGGGTTCTTATGTAGGATGGGCATCTGGTGGCGTATGAGAGTCGGAAATTGTAGGATAGAGAATGAAGGTATCTGGTCCATGAGAAGGAGATGACTGCGATCATTCACTGTCTTCATGTGTGGAGGCATTACCTGATTGGGAAGCTGTTTGTTGTCAAGACTGACAACGTTGCAACAAGTTATTTTGCATCACAACCAAAGCTTTCTATGAAGCAAGCTCGTTGGCAGGAATTCTTCGCAGAATTTGACATGATTATCGAGTATAGACCAGGAAGGCATAATGCGGTAGCAGATGCCCTTAGCAGAAAGGGACAACTTGCAGCATTGGAGGGAGAAGACCGGGCAGCTAGGAGTAGGAGTTGAGTTCAGATGTCAGAAGAGATGCAGAATAAGATCAAGGAAAGTGTTGAAACCGATACTTTAGTGCAGAATATAGTGAAGCAGATAAAGGAGGGGAAGACACGAAAGTTCTTTCTATGAGACGGGTTCTTGTTCTTTGGAAACCGACTCTATGTTCCAAAGTCATCTGGGCTCAGGAGGCACCTTTTGAAGGAGTGCCACGACTCGCCATGGGCTAGCCACCTAGGGATGCGTCGTTCTTTGGCATTGTTGGAGAGAGGATTCTTTTGGGAGAAGATGCGAGAGGATGTAGAGGAGTATGTACATACGTGCATCATTTGTCAGCAGGACAAATCGGATACTCAGAGACAAGGAGGACTGTTGCAACCTTTACCGATTCCTGAGAGACCATGGATGAGTGTCTCGATGGACTTCATCACTCAGTTGCCACAGGTTCAGGGGTATAATGGGATAATGGTCGTGGTTGATCGTTTTTCCAAGTATGTTGTCTTTGTTCCAACAAAGATACCTTGTGGAGCCGAGCAGACTGCGGAGTTTTTCTTTAAGAACATAGTGAAGTATTGGGGGATGCCATTGAGCATTGTGTCGGATAGAGATCCACATTTTACAGGGAGATTTTGGACCACATTGTTCAAGCTAGTCAGGACAGAGTTGTTGATGAGTTCGAGTTACCATCCGCAGACAGATGGGCAGACTGAGAGGATCAACACATTACTGGAGGACTACTTGAGACATTATGTGATGGCTGATTAGAAGAATTGGCCTGAACTCTTGGATATTTCTCAGTTTAGCTACAATATTCAAAAGAGTTCCGCGACGGGGTATAGTCCATTTGAGTTGGTGAATGGACAGATGCCGGTTGCACTGCATACCGTAGTGATAGGAGGTTTGTTGAGGAGTCCTCATGCGAAGAAGTTCATGAAGGCTTGGGATGAGACCTTGGAGTTAGCACGGTTGCGCTTGCACGAAGCTGCAAGGAGGATGAAAAAGTATGCTGATCGTGGAAGACGGGAGGCGCACTTCAGTGTGGGAGATATGGTGTTTCTCAGGATTACCGGGGAGCAGTTTCAGCCAGCCAAGGGGACTACAAGCAAACTGACACGGAAGTATGAGGGACCATTCCGGGTGAAGAAGAGAGTGGGGGAAGTTGCTTACGAGCTGGAGCTTCCGCAACATATGAACATGAAGCATCCAGTTTTTCATGTGAGTCAGTTGAAGAGATGTAGACTTGATTCAGACCATCCAGAGAGAGCTGAATGGCTGAGAGGACCAGCCGGGATTATGGACAAGCTAGGATTGGAGTTGGAGAATATTTTGAGCTTTAGAACTACAGGGATTGGTT
This sequence comes from Pinus tabuliformis, assembly GCA_031772625.1. Classification (NCBI taxonomy): domain Eukaryota; kingdom Viridiplantae; phylum Streptophyta; class Pinopsida; order Pinales; family Pinaceae; genus Pinus; species Pinus tabuliformis. Next base: position 324,739,986 of record CM062809.1, read on the forward strand.
GCCACATGAAAAGGGAATTTATTGTCAGATGGAAGAATGCATCGGAGGAGGAAAGCTGGGAATCAAAGGACTCACTTTAGAGATGGAAGAAGAAGATTGCGAAGTATGACAGGAAGTTGTTGAGGCAGTCAAGATTGTCGAGGGCGACAATGATTTCCAGTGGGGGACGATGTAACGCCCTGCGGTCATCGGGTGACCAGGCGCGCTCTTCCTCACCGAAATGCGACTAAGTATAGAAGTGCGACGAGCTCCAACGATGAGGCGCGGTTACATATATCGTGCGGACAGATTGGTGCTCCACTTATAGGGCGAGCTGGGCGCAGTAAACGGTGGGTAGGCCGACTTGTGGAAAGGGCGGTTACACAACGTTTAGGGGCGTCGGGTGAACGCATTGGTGGGTCGGCCGTGGAGGTGGTCGCCACACCAAACGAGTGTATAAACTCGTGGATGAATCGCTCATTTGAACAACGAACTTCGCATTGTTCCATCGCAAACAAGAAGTGCGAAGGTCTTCTACCGCAGGTCGTAGGGCGTTCGGTGATGCGCCCGCCGAGTCGGGCAGGTTGACACGACACGTTGGTTGGCATTTGGAGGTGTGGGTGGAGGGCGCGGTGAGGTGCTCGCCCGCCGGTTGAACCGTGAGTTGGTTGTGGGTCGTGCGGGTGTGCATGGGTACGCCCTCCATTCGGGCAACACTTGCGTTTGGTTATATTGTATTGTATTGTTGGGTAAGGCAAGGTGTGACCACCGTGCGCTCTTGCACAGGCGAGCGCTTGCCTTGGTTATGAACACCGGTAGAGCGTCGCTCCCGGCCATTGTACTATTTCTCATATATATAATAAAAGAAGATTTCCTCTTGCATATTGTTGAGTTATTATTGTTGTTCATGTATTATTAATGGATTCCACACATTAATAATGTTAATTCATGGTTATTATGAATTATTGAAGGCGTAGTTCGTAAAGTTAATCTAACTATGGAAAGAGTTGGTAACTTAGGCGGTGCCGCACCCAGCCAATTTAAGGAAAAAAGAATTGGAGGCATGACAAATCTCCTCAAGTGCTATTCTCAGTGTACTGTAGCAGCAAGACGACCGATGACTTATCTAAGGTGATGTTTCAGGTGATCCTAGGGGTCTTTCGATATACCCAGAGGGTACGTGGAAGGTAGTCGTTGCGCGATTATGTATAATGCACTACTACTCGAAGGGGTAACCACAGGGGTTACAAGGGAGTCAAATAAGCATGAACACCTCTTGTATTTCCTGCGTGCATGCCTCCCCAAATCCATAGGTTTATGCACTCAATGATGGATCCCATGGTTTAAAGACGCTGGAACACGTCTCTAGCCTAAAAACAAATCTGCCAAAAATTGAGGTACCACTGACCCTGGAAAGTGCTGTGATACCACTTGTTATACACTTGATCTATGAGAAATTCCATAATACCAAATATGCAAAGAAATACAACCCAGAACAGAGAATAAAATGAGAAAAACAACAAGTATTTTATTGTGGATATCAGTCTTTTGGATTAATCACATCGTTAGGATTTGCTCGAAATTTCAAACCAACTAATGTGGTTCATCCTTAGGACAAGGTGAGAAATCGATTGATCAGAGTGAATAAATAGCAGGGATTTATCATTGCCCAGAGCTAGCCATTGAAAAATAGTCGTTAATTAGTTAAAAATAATCGTTAATTAGTGGAATTTGTTTAATAATTTAGTTAGAAACTAGCTGTTATATAGTAGTTAAATATTTATTATCTATTATATTTCGATAATATAAATTTATTATTAAATAATATCATATTTTATATTATCTAGAATAATTAATTTTTATTGCTTGTTAGGGTTTGACTAATCTAATGGTCTAATATTTGGAGTGATACTAGCCGTTATGTAGTAATTAAATGTTTTATTATGATATCATCAATTGATTATTTACTAATAATAATATTATATGTAAATAATCTAAATTAATTATCTAATAATACCAATATTATTAATAAATAATTAATTTATGAGGTGTAATTGACTTAATTCAAGTTAAATTAGGTTAAAGGCACAATGTTTGGAATAATTTAGATTAAAATATTTTAATATTATTATAATTTAATAATAAAAATATTAGATGAAAACCTATCTACCTTAGATGAATTTAAAGGTTTACTAGAAAAGAGGATTAATATAGATAAAAGGGGGACTTAATGTTTGGACTAATTTAGATTAAAATATTTAGAGGAGAACCTATCTTCCTTAGACAAATTTAAAGGATTACAAGATAAGAATCAATATTAGTTAAGTTAACTGTTTTGAAGTTAAAGAAAATTAAAACAGAAAAAAGGGGGAAAAACCAGAAGGAACAAAGAGGAGAAAGGAGAGGGAGGGGAGGAAAAGTTAAGAGGAGAGAGATGGAGTCCAGCTTTTACTTAATTTCCAGCCATCCTCCCTATTAAGGTTTTTTGCATGCCTCTCAATTTCAATCGCTTCTTTGAGTTTCTTGTGGTGGAAATGATCAACCCTAGCAAGTATTTTATTATTCAGAGATAAAAGCAATGTTCACTTACCTCTTCGAGAGGGAAACCTCTAGCAGAGAAGAGCTCAATTACAAAATAAGACTCGATGATCTTTCCCTTCTAACTACGACTATTTATAGCTAAATGACCTTCAACAACCTAATGACTAGTGGTCCTTTGCATAACAAAGGTTAACCACTTCATTTATTAATTATGGCCTGTTACAACTAACTGTGGTCCCTTTCTTAAATGCGGGTCGACCACTTCCAATTATTAATACGAACTTTATTGAGTCCTTAACTAACTATGACTATGACTCGACCCTATTGGGTTTATTACATAAATAAAGGGGTTAGGGTTGGACCCTAACAAGGGATGGTATAGGGGCTTCAAAATTTTGAAGGGTTAGAAATTTTGGAGGGCTTGTTGCAAAAACTACAATAATTGGTGATTCACTAGTAGGACTCTAGAATCTATGGATGCCCCTGGCCTTGGCTAAGGCGGACCTCGATGGTGTTGCGTCTTAAAGTTGTGGGCCCCACTAATGCCTCTCGGTCTTTCCTTGATATTGATAATTAAACTTAAGCTACTAGGACTCGGCTTATTGACACACATAATATGAGGCCATCTATACTGGCTCGACATGGAGGGGTCGGATAATGCTATGAGATTTAAGGATTTGTAGTATAGTAGTTACAGATCTCTTGTGTTGCTTTGCTACCAGCGAGCATGAACAGTACCTCGACAGAGTCACTACTTAGAAATCACAAATGTTTCTCCACTGTCAGTGAGCCTAGGCAGTATCCCAGTGGAGTCGTCGCATCACCTCTCCGTGTAGGAAGCCTTTATCAATCCTTTTTCCCTTATTAGTTTAATTCTTGTGCTCATTGGCACTTATTCACATGTGCTCATTCACACTTATTCATATGGAAATTATTTTCCTGGGTGGACGAGGGATCCCGACTTATTTTACTTGCAAGAGAGGTTGTTTCTGTTTTTTCATAGACCTTATTATTTTCTTGAAATATGTATGGTCATTAAAGTTTTCTTCCAATCCAATTTCAAGCTAGCTGGACAAACTAATTCATTCAAAAACTCGACACAAGTCGGCAGTTAGGATTTACTGTTGAAAGATAGGGTACTGTAGAAGTCATCAAGTTCCCCACTGCAACAAGGTTTAACACTCTATCTTAGTCACGACTTAGGGTCCAATCAAGGGCACACCCAGAAAGAAACATACCTCAGTCATAAATGTAGGGGCTACCTCAACTTCAGAGTGACATCCGAGATGATTTATTCAAGGAAAAATATTAAAATACTTTTAAAACAGAAGTAAAGATGAAATAAAGAGACTTATGGAAGGAAAGGACACGAAAGAAGCTATAGTACAAGGTGTGTGAGTACCCATGAGGGATTCTAGGTGATGTAGAACTTAAGGTCTTGGCCATTGATGAGAAGGGGTTCAACCCTCCCTCCTAGAGTCTGTAGTCTGTAGGTGTGCTGGCCAATTTTTTCCTTTACTTGGAAAGGACCAATCCATAAGGCCTGGAACTTAGTGTGTTTACCTTTGTCCTCATGGGCCTTGTCCCATTTGAGAACTAGGTCGCCCACATTGAACTCATTGTTCCCTACGGATTTCTTATCAAACCATCTCTTGATTCGGCTTTGGTGAACAACAAAATTTTCTCTAGCCTTTTGTCTCTCCTCTTCTAGTTTAAGGAGGGTGTTGATTCAATTTTGAATGGTAGGGAAAGGGGTGCCTCGCGACTCTTGCGACAACTGGAGGGCAGGGAGATACAGGTTGGGTGGTAAGATGGCTTCTTTCCCATAAACCAGAAAATAGGGGGACATCCCGAGAGATGGTTTTGGGGTAACCTGGTCGGCCCACAAGGAATTATTCAGGGCATTGTGCTAGTTTCTTTGGTGTGACAACAAGGTATTTTTGATGATGCATATTAGGTTCTTATTGGCAGACTCTTCCAAGCCATTCCCCTAGGGGTAATAGTTAGCTGGATGTTTTAAAACAATTCTATTTTCCAAAGAAAAATCATATAGCTTTAAAGATGAGAAGTACGTAGTATTATGAAAAAAATTTGAGATTGGGAAACCAAACTTGGCCATGATGTACTGATTGAAAAATATATTACCTCTTCGTCATTTATTGTTCGCAATGGGATTGCTTTAACCCACCTTGTGAAATAGTATGTGGCCGTGAGAATGTACTTGTGTTTCTTTGATGAGTGGGGTACAATTTCCCTAATAACATCCAAGCCCCACTGTTGAAAAGGTTCTTCCACTACTATAGATTGGAGGGGAGCGGTTCATCAAGGTTGCTTTCCTACATGCTTTTGACAGATGGGGCATTTTCGAGCATAAGCATTCGTATATTTGAAAAGGGTGGGACAGTAGAATCCTTCCCTCATGATCTTATTAGCAGTGGTGTCACTTGCATAGTGACCCCCTTTTGCCACATTGTGTAACTCCTTCAGCACTCGCTGGGCTTTGTCACATTCTAAACCCCAGAGTAACACACTATGGTGGTGCTTAAAAAATAAATTCCCTAGTACCAGTTCGTAGGATGCAACTTTGAGCCTCATTTCCCTTTTCTGTTTCGTGGACAAGGTAGGAGGTAAATTCCCTTGCCCTAAATACGACTTTAGGTCGGAGTACCAAGGTGAAGAGTCATGAGTGTTGGTGAGTTCATTTTGGTACATTTCGATCTCGTGGTCCCAACCTTCTGATTCATCGTTTGGTTGGTCTCCAACCTCAGTAGTTAACTTACATAGTCTGTGCCCTTTAACTGTGTGAGCCAACTTGAACTCAAATTCATATTCTTGGAGGCAGGTCATCCAATTTTCTCTTCTCTTGCCCAACTCTTGTTGGATGAATAGTGACCTAACAGCGAGGTGAAGTACGAACACTGTAACACGGTTCTTGAAAATATACAGTCTGAAATGTTTCACCACTTTGTAAATTGCATATGCTTGTTTATCTATGTCTGGATAATTTAGTTCTATGCCTTGTAGCCCCATGCTCATAAAGGATATAGTCAGTTCATCGTGGTTACTATCTTGTTGGATAAGCATGACAACTAAGGACGAATCTGAGGCGAAAGTGTATAGGATGAAGTCCTTGCTGAAATCGAGGCTATAGAGGGAGGGTGCTTCAACGATAAATTTCTTAATATGATCGAATAACACATGTTTCATTAAATCTGGAGGTATTCTATTACAAGGCCTTCAACAACATTCATTCTTTTGTAAATCTCCATATTAACTTAATTCAATATAAAAATAATTTTAGTAATTTCAAACCAAGTAGAGATCATGAATAGGTCAAACACGCAGTTGTTATTTACAATAGTATCAATACACAATAGGACTGTGAAATCAAACTCTTAGAAGAAATTGATTTAAGCTAAACCATATTAGTATGTCTAACATTCAATAAAGATATTATAGTTATGGATAACAAACTAGATTCCTTGATGTTTGAATTTTGTGTCTGATGACACTGACCCCCTTTCCCACAACCTACGAGGGATTTATTGGTTCAATGATGGCGATGTGAGGATCTTAGTGTAAATGGAAAGGATGTGTGTCCCTCGCGTTGCATTGAAACTATTCTACAAAAAAATTAGTAAAATGTTTTTGTGCTCAATTTCCTATGGTCCCTTCATGCCTTTATGAAGCACTAATGAGGGGTTGATCATTCATCTTCATAGCATCCATGTATCCATTATAAAATTTAGGCATTGTTGATCTAAGTATTTTAAGAAGGTTAGGCACCTTTGATCTATCTTCTCTAAAAATCCAAGTACATCAAATGAGAGTTCTTAAATGGGTAGTCAAGTCGTTCTATTGTGATGGACAATGTTACAAATTGAAGTAAACAAGAATTAGTGGTCTTATTGTAAGTAGTGGAGGCAAGGGTTTTCAAAGATTAGTAAAGTTGATGGTAGTGTGGATCTTGACATCTCCTTGTAAACATTGTCAAAACCAATAATAGTCTCAACGTATGTAAATAATAGTCTCAATTGTATGGAAAACCATGATTGACCATTACTTTCAGTAAGAGGAGAAAATGATAAGAATTTTTAATGGGGAAGAAATAATTGTGAAACATAACTCATGAATTTTAGTTGAAATTTATATAAATCCTCATGTTCTTTAATTATTAAATATTAATGTAAATACAACTAAATTATCATTAAGAATTGATTTTGAAGATTAAGTATGTATTAAAAGGCATTCATCTATGACACTTGATTTTTGATATAGTCTGAATAACCACTTAAAGTTCATTATCAATTAATCCTAATTAGTTTTGTAAAAGATACATCTTTACTTATGTTAAGAGTTTTTTTTTTTTAGGTGGTTCACGGGTGGCCGCTACATCCCTGAAAAATCTGGGTAGATCAACCCTGAAGGGAATCTTTTAAAGCCCTTCGGCCGACTAGCATGGCCTAACCCCAAGGGCGTCGAGGAGATTTGAACCTGTGACCTCCCGATCGGCGAGGTACTTAACAACGAGGACTTGATCAGTTAAGCTAACCCTTGGGGCTACTTATGTTAAGAGCTTTATTTCAAAAAATAAATTACATTATAAACTTATATCAATACATATAAGTAAATGGAATTGAATAAATAGCTTCTAAGCCTTGTTGGATTCTATGAGATTATTTTAAGTACAAATAGCTTCTTTAAGAATTGAAATTTACAAAATGTTTATCTTGATGGGAAAATCATGTCATATGGTGCAAAAAGTTTAAATACATTCATTTATAGCTCATCTGTTGAATGAGCTTAAATAGTCTACTTAATGCTCATTGTGAATTCACTAATCAATGTTTTATTAGAAAATGCATTTTTTACATGGATTTTTATTCTAGGAATAACAATGTCACATTTATACATTCATATTAAACCACATGATAAATAAAAATCAATTAATGGTTTCTTGACTTATTGACTTATATGACATGATTACATATAGAGATAATTGATTTAAGAATGCATGGTTAGAAAAAGTTGTCAATTCAAAATAGAATAAATTAGTTAGAACTCATCAAAGATTGATTTTAAATTATTAATTGTCTAAAAAATATGTTTTTACTTACATTAAGAACTTTATTTCAGAAACAAATTGCATGTATACATACATATATACTAAATAGAATTTAATGCATACTTGTCTTATTGTCTTCTATGAGATTATTCAATTACAAATAATTTATTTAAGAATTGAAATTTACCAAATGTTAGGGTTGGGAAAATCAAATGTCCTATGTTGGAGAAAGCTTAATTACATTTATTGATGGCATGTATCTTGCATGAACTTGAAAAATCTACTTAACATTCATCACCAAATAATTATTCCATGTGTTGTTAGGAAAAACATTTAATTTTACATGGATATTTATTTCAAAAAAAATGTCACATTTATACATTTATATTAAACCTCATGATAGGAAAATAAAAGTCGATAAATTCTTTTGTATAGATCACTTAGAACTCATTATCAATTACTTATAATTTGTTATATATATATATATATATATATATATATATAGAGCTACATTTCAAAAATACATCACATTTATAAACTTCTATCAATGCATATAACCAAATAGAATTCTTCAAGTCCTATTGGATTCTATGAAATTATTTAAACCACAAATAAACTATTTAAGAATTGAAAATGACAAAATGTTAATATGGATGGGAAAATAAATGTCTTATGGTGAAAAAAGTTTAGATACAAACATTTTTGACCCATCTCTTTAATGAGTCTAGATGGTCCACTTAACACATTGTTAATTAATTATTCCATGTTTTATTAAGAAGATAATTTTGTTTTACATAGAGTTTTGTTTCAAAACAATACAATATGAAATTAATACTCTTAATAAATTAAGTGATAGGATTATGGATTAAAAATTTCAGTTTATTTAAAATACAAATTTACAAAAAATTAACTTTAAGTAATGAAATTAAATGCCTTAAAGTTCAAAGATATAATTCATCCATGATAGTGTCTAACCAAACCTTGATAGTCCACTTAGCAATCATTATCATTAATTATATGTTTTTTTAAGAAATGCAAAATTATTTACAATAGATTTTTATCTCAAAAATTACAAATCATATTTATGCACTCATATTAGTGCATTTTATATGTAAACAATGAATAACTAACTTTGTGCCTAGTTGATTTTCATTGTTATATGATTGCAACTACAACCATTAATTGATTTAAGCATATAAATTTAGGAAAATTATGAATTGAGAAATCACATATCTTATGCTTCAAAAGGTTCAAATCATTCATCTATGACACATTTCCCATTAGCCTTAATAGTGAACAATGCATTGTGAATAGTGAATAGTGCACATAGCATTTATCAAATAAATTATTATAATTTTTTTTAGTAAGAATTACACCTTTTCTTGCAAGGAGTTCTATTTCAAAACTTATATTTCACATTTATATATGATTATTGATGCATATAAGTCAACAGAAATCATTAAAAATAACATGTCTTGATGGTTCATGTAAGATAATTTAAAAGGAAAGCAACAAAGTCATTGCAAAAAAAATTATAAATAATAAGAAATATACATATTAATAATTGGCAAATCCCATATATTTCAAAAAATATAAAATCATACAAATTGATACAACAAAAACTATGTCCAAAATGTATTGAAAATTTGGAATGTACTTTTCAACAAATTTATAAAGGAAATTATCTCCATCCATTACAATGAAGTACATGTTCTATTGAAAATTCGAATGTACTCATGTTTTTCTTTGATACAATGAAGTGTCTTACGAAAGGGGAATAAAAGTTGCATAAGTCAAGTATCTTGCTCTTTTCCTGTATAGGCTTTTATCAAGATGTGGTTTGATCGATATCCAATGAATTTAAAAGTATGATTTGTTGTATCTATTAGCAATACATTTGATTATTTATAATTATCTCCATATTGGGACCACACATCAGTTAACTTTTTCCCATAAAATTGTCTTGTTCTCCCTGCTTCCAATTTTATTTGCAAATAACAATGAGACTTGTCCCATGCAAATTTAAAGTCCTCTATATAAATATTTTACTTTTCAAGTACTTTTTATATGTACTTGTCAGTGACATTAATGTCCATATTGTGACATCATAATTTTTTAAGCAACATTTTAATAATTCTAACTGAAAAAACCTTAAAAAATAAGGCCTACCACCGAAATATCAATCTAGTTCTCTTTGAATATGAAAATTGTGTTCATCTTTGGTGTATGATTTGAAGAATACTCCTTCCATTTCAAATATCAACATCTTTTGACTTGGCTTAAGGACATAAACACCTACCAAATTAAAAATGGTGTTGGTATTTATTATGAATTGTTTCCATTTATATGCAAAGGGAATTTTACGAGTTAATAGTAATAAAAAATACAAATACAATGGCCCCATTAAAATGAACAAACTAATGATATGTTTAATTTATATATACAACCTAGTACCTTTATTTAATTTGTATGGAATACAATTCTTCTAAGAACGCATTGACCCACCATTAAAATCATTGATTTTAATACTTATGATGATTTCTTTAATTGAAATTGAAAAATATAATTACAATGGTCTAGTGCAAGTAAACAAACTAATTATATATTAACTTCCACATACAATATAATACAATTTTTAAATTCCAAACCTAATTAATTATATGCTAATTTCTAGAGTCTCTACCTTAGTTGCTTTTGGTGCTTCTTTTATTACAAATTGTATGTTTATTTTTGGTGCTACATAGAACCTAATATAGTTTTTCAACTTATATGGAATAAAAAAAGTTAAGAATGCAATGGGTCATCCTTCACATTACTAATTTCTAAGAGGTATATTGATAACTTAAACCACGATTGAAACAAATAATTGTAATGATATAATTCAAACAAATAGACCAGTTATCTATTAATTTTTACATATAATGTAATCCATTGTAAAAATTTCTATAGCATGGGAAATTTCAATATGAAAACATTAAATGACCATTCAAATCAATAATTGTTATCAACACAATATCTCACCAAAAATAAATAAAATAAAAATATTTTATTTTTAGTAATGACAAACCAAATCAACAATTATTTTATTAGTGTCATGAAATAAAAGCAATAATTCATGATGTCATACATATAACAGCATGAAATAGACATCACTCATCTTAATGTACTTCAAAATGCAATTCGTGGCTATGTATTCGGTCTTGGCGGTGCTTATAACAACCGACTTTTGCTTCCTACTCATCCATGATATTGAAGCAGAACCCAAAAAGAACCAGCACTGAGAAGTGCTCTAGTGATCCTCCACACTGGGTGCCTAGTTAGCATTCGAATAATCATGCAGCTTCATATTTCTGACAATGTATCGCAATCCATGAGAGATTGTGCCGTGAAGATATCTCAGAAGATTCTTGGCACCAATCCAGTGAGGCTCAACCAAATATGAGCTCACCATGCTAACTGCAAAACATATATCTGAACATAATTTCACCAAGAACATCAATGAAAATGAGTTTATGAAACTCAGAGGCATTTCCCAAATCTGGTCCGGCATTACCACCATATAACTTCTGAAAGTTAAGATCCTCGAGGTAGTCATGGGCTTGTAGTTTACCATTCCATATCCGTATCCAACTCCCTCTTACTTCTGCAAGTGAGAGGGTCTGCACCTGTCAGAAATAGGTTGTTCTCAGAAGGTGTTGGTATGAGAGGTCTATCATCCACAACCTTCAAACAATGGTTTGGATCGGCTGCACTCTTAGTGAATCTAAGCTTCATTTGGCAGCTATCAATCCTCTCATATCAAACCCGGGGTGATTTGCTTCAAGCCATAGAGGGCTTTCTTCCACCTGCACACATGAGATTCCTGACAATGAATCTAAAACCTCCTTGGGTTGTTCCAAACCTGTGGACCTGCTACATGAGGGGAATGGTCCCCTTGTGAGATTTTCCTTCAGTACATCTTAGACATGTACCTTCATGCTCCTTTTGAATTCAGGCATCCCTATCATCATTTGACTCACAGACCTTTGGTGCTATGTGTCAACTGACATGGTCCCCAATGGACTTTCTGAAATTTGATAAAAATTCCCAACCCTGAACCCACGAGTAAAAGCATCCTTGAAAATTCTATTTTCAAACACGTACCTTTCCATTGATGAATGCCACCCTGAAACCTTTGACTTCCGTTGCCGAAATGGACACCAGGTTCTTCTTGCGATCAGGTACATTAAAGAGGTTATGTAAATGAATCGAGTTACCCTCATTCAATTGAGGGGTAACACCCTTTCTGGGATAGGTGGCATCAGCTCCAAGTATAATCCCACGAATGTTTCCATCTCTACCAAGTTAGAGAGAGAGCACCCTTTTATCTAGTGGAGTGCCTTGAAGCACTACAATCAATAAGCCAGATTCCCAAAGAATCTGAAGGAGAGGGCCAATACAAGATAACAATTCTTTATCTTATCATAAACAACATTTGATTCTTCATACCTAGGGTTCCTTGGTTTCTCTGAAGAGTCGGTTGTGTCCTGTCTTTCCTCTGATCATTGAAGATGTCCCTAGAATGATTGTTATCATCATCAAGTGATGTGTCCCTGCCAATCGGACACTCCTTTGCATAATGTCCAAAATTATTTCAACCAAGGCATCTACCTTTCCTTCCACCCTTAGATTCAGACTTCCCATTGAAGTGATCTTTAGGGCGGCCATCAGAGACTTCTGCTATGCCATTCTGATAATATTCTCTACTTCGACTTCACCCTTGGTGAATTAGAAGAGGGATGAGGAATCCATTGATCCTTTTGTCCTTTCCCAATTTTCTTTAGCGATTCCTCTTCCACTCTTGCCTGGGCTTTGTCTTCACCTCAGCTCTGATACCATGTTAAGTTTTGGGTATGTTCTATGCTAGAGCAATTTACTTCAATTTTCACAGTTAGCTCAATATTTTTTCTAGATTAGCAATCACATCAGCATTAAAGTAAACTACAGATAGAACATAAATATAAATCGCAGAAGACAAGCCAAGACAAGAGGACACAAGATGTGGCGCTAGCCAGGGACAAACCCCAATGTGGGGAAACCCTTGATCAATTCTTCTTATATGTTCTTCATACTTCAACAGAGAGAGAGAGAGAGAGAGAGAGAGAGAGAGAGAGAGAGAGAGAGAGAGAGAGAGAGAGAGAGAGTAGTACATATACAACTGAAGTCAACACTTTGACTTATCTAACTAAGAGCATAGATCATCTCTAAGAAGATGATGCATGAGATTAGTTGAAGACATGCTGCTTCAACTAATTCTCCAAGGTGATTCCTTTGCATATCATCGTGATGCATCTCATCATCATGATGCACCTCACCGTGCTGCAGCATGCTATACCCATCATCACAATGCTGGACCTCATGACTGCTACACTTAATGTTGTACGGTTGTCCCATGTGTCATGGTTGAACCATGTTGTCGATGTTTTCTATCCCATTTCTTGCTTGTTGTCCCTTACATATTTGGTGTACTTGATGCTAAGTACCATACATTTGTCCCAATGTTAGTTTGATGTCCCTTACATGCTACTGTACCATTTCATTCTTGGTGTACTTGCTACTAAGTACCATACAATTGTCCCAATCTTAGTTTTTTGTCCCTTGCATGCTGTTGTACCATTGCTGTTTGGTGTACTTTCTGCTAAGTACCATACAACTATCCCAATGTTAGTTTGTTGTCCCTTGAATGCTGCTGTACCAATGTGCTATACTTGAAGCACCATGAACTTGCTATATCATACTGTTGCACCTCACCATTGTGTTGCCCCTCATTATGCTATGATACACTTCGTCACTATACCCAGCATGCTACAGTATTCATCATCATGTTGCTACAATATATCATCATCATGCTGCTTCAATGTATCATCATCACTGTTTTGGGGATTTTCTATTTGCTGCATTGCTGGACTGGTTAGGGCATTCTAACAACAGTCCTAATAGCCTTCAAAATGTGGCCATAATAGCGCTCCACAACTGCGTTTACCTTTCTAAGAGGGGAGGAAAGCCTTGACTGTAATGCTCGGTTGTTCCAACCCCTATTCCATCCTTCAACCTCCTCTTATCTATTGTGGATTGCTACAACAAGTTGTCCCTTAGTTGCGGCAACCCTTCTAATGAATATTCCTTCACCTAACCACCCGAAAAAAATCCCCCTACCTCTCAACCTCAAGATGTGGGCTGCGACCTTCTTCAACAGCTCCTCGACCTCCTAGAATAGCCTCCTAACTCCTTGTTGTTCTCTTCTAGGCTTGTTGCGGCTAGGGTATATCCATACCACCCTTAGGACAACGTATAGGCTTCTTCATAGGCTACATTAGGGCTTCTCCATAGGGCAACATTAGGGCTTCTCAATAGGGAAGCGTTAGGGCTTCTCCATAGGGCAATGTTAGGGCTTCTCAATAGGGAAGCGTTAGGGCTTCTCCATAGGGCAGTGTTATTCCTTAGGATCTCTCCTCCTACTAAAACCCAAAGAAAAGTAGAGAGGAAGAGATCCCAAGTGTGTGTAGAAATGACTTGAAGGCCACCTCTATTTATACTAAAACGTTGGGCACAAGTGGGTTTTATTTGGTTGTTGGCCGACCTTGACGAATTGTCCCATAACACAAATAAATTCATATCTCCATGAATACTTATCGGAATTGGATGATCTTTAGGTCAATCCTATACCTCTCGATGAGAGGGATCCAAGAAAAATATCAACTGCCATTAATAATATGACCCACATGGATTTTGGCTCTAGTTTCCAATTTTAACAGCATAAAAACAAACACATAAAAACATTATAGGGTGAAATAAATCTAGCATGTGCTAGAATTACGTTTAGCAAAAATAAAAACATGTTTCCAACGAAAATATTGCAAAGAAAATTAAATGTAGCAAATGCTAGATTTATTTCTAGTACGGACAAAAGCACATTACCTATAACAACATTAGAAGGGGAAAGAAATTTAAGCATAAGAAAAAAAGGAAAACTCATATCACCATTGGTAGGTGAAAGAAATATAACATGTGTTGGATTTACTTCTAGCACAAACACAAATACGTTTTCAACAACAACATTACAGCAAGGTAAAAGAAAATATAGCACATGCTATATTTCCTTCTAGCACAAACATAAATAAACAACATTATTGTATGGCTAAAGAAACCTAATACATGTTGGATTTACTTCTAGCACAAACACAGGCATATTACCAATAACATCATTGTAAGGAAAAAGTAATCTAGCAACCACAATATTTTCTTCTAGCATAAACAAAAACACATTGCAAATAAGAACATTGTAAGGTGAAAGAAATCTAATGTGTGTTATATTTCATTCTATCATAAACACAAGCACATAACAACATTGCAAGGTGTCAGAAATATAGTATGTGTTAGATTTACTTCTATCACAAGCACAAGTATATTGTCAACAACAACGCTGTAAGAAAAAAATAAATCTATTGCATGCTAAATTTCCTTCTAGCATAGACAAAAACACATTGCAAAATAAAAACAATGCAAGGCATTTGATTTCCTTCTAGCACAAATAACTATATTGTCAAAAATAATATTGCATTGTGAAAAAAATACAACACGTACTAGATTTCCTTCTAGTACAAATTCACAAACATATTGCCAACAACAACATTACCAGACAAAACAAATCATGCTAGATTTCCTCCCATCAAAAACACAAGAACGTTGCAAATAACAACATTACAAGGTGAAAGAAATATAATGCATAGTATATTTCCTTCTAATGCAATCATAATCACATAACAACATTGTAGGGTGAGAAAAATTTAGTTTTAATTATATTTACTTCCAAAAACAAGCATATAAATATTTCCAATGACAACCTTATAAGACAAAACAAATCTAGCACAAGCTAGATTTCCTTTTAGCCCAAACAAAAACATGTTAGCAATAACAACATTGCAAGGCAAAACAGAATATATCTAACACGTGTTAGATTTCCTGTTAGCACAAACACAAGTACATAGCAACAATGTAGAGTGAGAAATCTAGCAAGTGCTAGATTTATGTCTACCACAAATACAAGCACGTTGCCAACAACAACATTGTAGAGTATAAGAAATATAGCCTGTGCTAAAAAAATTTCCAACACAAACACAAGCACATTTCAATTTGAAAGAAATCTAACGCATGTTATATTTCCTTCTAGCACAAACACAAGCACATAACAACATTGTAGGACTAAAGAAGTCTAGTGCATGCTAGATTCATTTCTATCACAAACACAAGCAGATTGCAAGCTGAAGGAAACAAAACACATGCTAGATTCCTTCTAGCCATTGTTTTAAAAAACGACTGAGTTGACTCCGACTCGGCAGAGTCAGATCGAGCCAATGCCTCACAGGGTCATCTTGGTGGCCGAAATGGAATGGTTGGTTAGGTAGTTATTGAGCCAGTCATTGACTCGGTCAACTCGATAACAACCTGGTCGACTCGGTAATGACTCGGCCAGCTCAGTAACAACTCGATCGGCTAGGATATTTGACAAAAATACTTAAGCACATTTGTCAAAAGTTGTTCCGCCTCCTACATATCAATGGTTGGGTTGTTGTTTATTGCATATTTATAGCCCTAAAATAATCTATCGTTGTGAGAAAGTTTTGAAAATTACAAGGCCAAAGTATGGTTATCCTAGTGGCATGAATTAGAAAACTAAAACAATGCATTGAGCCATACAATGTTTTTAAGAAGGCAAACGTTCTGGCAATGGACTAATAAATACATATTTACCTTTGATTGTTTTGGAGCTTGACCAAAATTAAATCAAGGGTTTTGAGACTTCATTAGTGGTAGAGAATTGGTATTATTGTTGTTGTAGTGTAGTGATTGTCCTTAGGATGATGTAGAAAAGAATCCTGGCAGTGGTGGCTAAGTATGAACTTTGTATTGGACAGTGCACTGGGTGCCATTTTGATATAATGGACATATTCATGATCCTACTTTGATCATATGTTGTCTTCTCTCTATATTCTAAAGCTTTGTGTTTGGAAACATGAATGAAAATCTTTAAAATTATGTTTTTTATAAAAAAAAATATTTAATGTATTTTTTACAACTACTGAGTCATTGAAATCAAACCGATTGAGTCGATACCGAGTCAGAGTTAAAGTCGGAGCTAACCCTCGGCCGTTTCTGAACTAGAGTCAGAGTTTGAAAACATTTCTTCTAGCACAAGCAACCATATTTCCAAAAACATTGCATTGTGAAATAAATCTAGTGCATGCAAAATTTCCTTCTAGCCCAAAGATAAGCACATCGCCAATAAGAACATTGCAAGGTGAAAAAATCTATGTGTTTTATATCTTCTTCTAGTATAAACACACGTAGACACAAATATTGTAAGGTGAAATAATTCTAGCTTGCGCTATATTTACTTCTAGCACAAACACAACCATGTTGAATACAACAACATTACACGGCAAGGAAACCTAGCACATGATAGATTTCTTTCTAACACAAACACAAGCACATTACAGGATGAAAGAAATATAACCCGTGCTAGATTTCCTTCTAGCACAAACACAAGAACATAACAACATTGTAGGGTTAAAGAAATATTACACACACTAAATTTACTTCTAGCACAAACTGAAACATATTGCCAATAACAATATTACAATAAAAGAAATCTAGCGTGTGATAAATTTCCTTCTAACACAATCCAATGCAAAATTCGAATAACAACATTGCAAGGTCAAAGAATTCTAGCATATTTCCTTCTATCACAAAAAACCAAATTTCCAACCACAACATTGCATTGTGAAAGAAATCTAGTGCATGCTAAATTTCCTTATAGCTCAAACACAAGCACATAAAAACAATGTAAGGTAGAAAAAATCTAACATGTGTTATATTTACATTTAGCAAAAACACAAGCCTATTGCCAACAACAACATTATCAAGAAAAAGAAAGCTAACACATGCTAGATTTCATTCTATCATACACAAGTGTATTGCTAATAACAACATTGTAAGATGAAAGAAATCTAACGAATGTTAGATTTTCTTTAGCACAAATAAGCGCATAACAACTTTAACCGTTAGTAGCTCCCACACACATACTTTTATTTGCATATTTGTTTTTTGACATGTAACACCCCTCAAGTCATTTCATGGACTTTTTTGAGAAGCCAATGCACTTTTATCATAATTATTAAGTTATATGAAACCCACTTTGTATGCACATGGGGTCTTACCCCCCATACTCTTTTCATCTTATTTGGTCTGTAGTGCTAATGCGTTTATTAGTGTGCATGAACTATCATATTTGCAACACCAAACTTTTTAGCCTAAAAACATATAAAAGCATATGCACATCGATACTCTAGTCCCAAAACATATACACATACATACACATGGGCATGAGACCCCGCATTGATACTCTGGTCCCAAAACATATACACATATATACACATGGGCATGATACCCCCACTAGCCTAATCTTTGCATGTACATGTTATTTACAATCGAGGGGTTGGAATTGGGGTGTTAGAAAAATCATCCAACATAGACAAAATTTTAGAACCTAAAATACACTAGAGGATGTGTTCCACGGTTGGAACAAGGTAGTTATATTTATCTAATGCTTTATTGATATTTTTGAAATCAATGAAAATCTTGATTTCTCCATTCTTATTCCTAACAGGGACCATATTGGATACCCATAGGGAATGATGAATGATAAAAAATATTTTTCCTCTTATATTCATTTTCATTTGTTATTATATTGTTGAATACATATCTAAGAATGTTTGTTGAATAGGATTATATATTTCTTGAATGATATCACATCCTGAATGATTTTAGTGTCATGGGTCTTTGAATCAATGTAATTCTATGACAAAAAAGTCTTTATAATTCCTTAAGGAAATGAAAAAATGTAGCCCTCTCAATAGGCACATATCCAATACCTAGACTAATATTTTGTGGGTATTATTTGTTATAGAGATTTGAATCACACATTTAAGAAATAAGTTCTCACTCTTTGGTTTTTCATCTAGAGGCAATGTATTAATTTGTTGATCACAATGTCAATTTTCATCAATGGTTGATCCCCTAAAAGTATCTCCGTATGCAAGGAATTCTAAAATAGGGGCATCATCATCGAAAAATATTTAGTTTGTAATATTGTGGTATAGAAAGTCTGGAAAATTGTTCATTAGAAAACATGTCCATAGAAAAGTTTCCCAATGGTATAAATATAGGAGTTGTGTTTGAAAGTAAATTTTCATTTGCATTTTGACTTCAATGTACATAATTAATATTGAATGTTTCAAAATTAGAAATAATAAACCATGCCTCATCTCTATAATTCTTAAGGTGATTAAAATACAATGAATTGAATTTCCTAAATGTTCGATAACTATTTGTAAATCCTTATTAGTTGGAGCTATTTAAGATCCAAATCTATCACTTTTTTAAGGCATTCTATCAAAGCCTCATACTTAGTGACATTATTTTTGCATGGGAAATACAAGCGACAAGACATCAAATATTTGTATCCTTTAAGATCGCTAAGAGTGCATCTAGGCCTTACTCATGAACTCAACTTAGAGCCATAAAAAAATAAAAACCATACATTTTAATTTACATCTAAATTTCGTAATTTTGAAAATAATTTTGTACATGTTCTTACACAATTACGTTGATAGGCATTCTCTTTGTTGGCTTGGGGTGGGAAAATATTGTTCACCCCCAGCTAATGCGAAAGTTTAAGTTTCGCCCTTCTAACCAATGGAAATTTTCCATTTGTCCAAATTTCTTTCGACATGTTTTCTCCTACCTGCTTGTTTCTACAGCTCTTTATGGCATCCTCCGCCCTATTTTGAAACCTTCTACTCCTCTCTAGCAAGTTGTACCTGTTAATTTTAGGTATGTTCTATGCTGAGAGCAAATTTACTTCAATTTTCCATATTAGCTCAATATCAATTCTAGATTAGCAATCACATTTAGCATGATAGTAAAATGCAGATATAACATAAACATAAATTGCAAAAAACAAGCCAAGACAAGAGGACAAATCCTAAGACACAAGATGTGGTGCTATCCAGGGACAAACCCCAATGTGGGGAAACCCTTGATCAATTCTTCTTATGTTCTTCAATAGTTCAACAAAGATCTTCACTAAGAAGATAACACATGAGGTAGCTGATTTGAACTTAGGTGAAGGCATATTGCTTCAATTTATTCTCCAAGGTGATTCCATCACCATGCTACACCCATCACAGCGTTGCACCCATCACATTGTTGCACCCATCACTGAGTTGTTCCCATCACTGTGTTGCTCCCATCGCTGAGTTGCACCCATCACTGTGTTGCACTTCATTACACTATGTTGCACTCATCATACTGCATACAATCATCATTGTGATGCACCCATCATGCTGCACTTCATCATCACTATGTTGCACCATGCTGCACTGTGTAGCACTATGTTGCACCATTCATCATCATTATGTTGCACCATTGTCATGTTGCACTATGTTGCACCATTCATCATCATTATGCTGCACCATTCATCATCACTATGTTGCACCCATCATCCTCAACTTCATCATCACTACGCTGCACCATTCATGTTGCACGATGTTGTACCATTCATGTTGCACTTTCATCAATACTGTCATGGAACAACCTTACTTGCTTGCTATGGCTTACAGCCTAGAAAAGCAACTAGCTACCAAGTTCTTAAATGGCAGCAATACCCTCAGACTTCTAATATAGAGATAGTTGCCCCCAACTTACCTATGCCTTAGAACAGTTGTAATTAACATTGTTGCTGCTAGGCTTCCTTTGCAACATTAGTTGTATTTGTGATAGTGAATTAAGTCTTCTTCAGGCCTAAGATTAGGGCCTCTTATAGGCCTCCTTCCTGCGGCTTAGCGCAGCGTATGAGTAGCATATAGAAGGCTAAGTATATGCATCCTCCTTGACTACGACCACAGTGTTTAGGGAACTCAAGGACAATGTCAGAGTGACTGTGTATTCCCTATCATTAGGTTAGCTTATAGATCTCAATTCAGTGGATAGAGTCACCATTATGATAGTGGACATTAGGAGTTGTTCAGACATCAGATTAAGGCTCTCTTTTACTATGTTTTGAGGGTCTCTTGTAACAACAAATTGTGACTAGTGGCTAGGGCATTTAGGCTTATCCTTCAACCAAGTGTAAGCCTCTTTTATGAGGGCTTACACTACACGACCATCCTTGAAATTGTTGTGTGTGCAGCTAGGGCTCAGGACTTTAGGGCATTGTTAGAAGCCTATCTTCATAACTGTGTTAGGCCTTCATCTCCATGCCAACGTTAGGAGCTAGGGCATCTTCTCTTAGGGCAGCATATTCTCTCAGGAACTCTTCCTTCCACTAAAACCCAAACACGTGGGGAGTAAGAGATCACAAAAGGTGTGAGTGTGTGTCTCAAATGACTTGCAAACCTCTTCTATTTATAGTAAAACGTTGAAGATGGATGGGGTAATTTGGTTGTTTTCCGACCCTGACGAATTGTCACATAACACAATTAAATTCATATCTCCATGAATACATGTCAGAATCTGATGGATTTTAGATCAATCATACACCTCTCAACAAGAGGAATCTAGGAAAAATATCACCTACCGTGAATAAGTAGACCCACATGGAGTTTGTCCCTAGTTGCCAATTTTAACGGTACCCTTCTCATTCCCGCTGGTCAGTCTATCATTGTTCACCATACCATACCTTTGGCATTGAATTATTGCACTGGGCATAGGGTATTAGTTGTAGGTGCCATAGAAAACAATTAAAAATGGATTGTAACCTAACTCTTATCCAAAGGATTCAATATCAGGGTTGGTGTCTGCAATGTTGATAGTGCCAAGAAAAGGGTGTTGCTTAACTGAGTGAAGCAATGGGAAATGTTGAAGCTTCCATGTATGCAATGAGGTTCTAATAATTTTTGGATTTTCTAGCTCCTTTTTTATGCATGCCAGAGTTTACAGCTCTATCGTGTTTACAACTTTTACCTAACGAAGAGTGGATGTGTAAGAATTTTACAACATTGAAAGACCTAAGTTCCTCTTCTCCACATTGATTACCTTTGTCTTCACTATTCCAGAGCTCTGACATAGGAGCAAAGCATAAGGTTAAGATTTTTTTCATCATAAGCCTTGGATTCACAATTTCCCATTACTCTTTTTTAGAATTGTGATCGACTGTGTGAAAAGGAAGTGGGTCTAATCAAGCACGTCTTTTGCATGATAAAATTTGGGAGGGTTTTCATCAGAATTGGGCACCTGCGGTTGTTTAGCATGTTGGGGAAAATTTCCCTGTTATTTTTCTTGAGGGCCCAAATACCTCTTTTGTGATACATTTTTGATTGTTTGGCATGCTGGGAAAAACTGCCCTCGTTCTTTTCCTTGAGGGCCCAAAGACCCCTTTTGTGATACATTTTCGATCTCGAAAAATGACCTACTCCCCTTATCAGTTCTTTGTTTCTTGAAACCCTATGCTTCCCATGGTCATCTCTCCTTCTGCTACTGCAACAGTCTCTTCCTCTGATATCAGATACAGAAGACGACTTATTATGAAATGTTACAATTTTACTACTAATGTTCGGGATTTAAAAAAGGTTTGGTGCACCTAGTTTGGTAATAAAAACACGTGTAGAAAGTAGTGTTTTTTCTTTTTACGCCAAGTTTGGTCCCTTGGATCCTAATATAACATGAGTTGAGTTTCAAACGACCTTGCCTCCAAAGAAAAAAGAATACCAAAGAGTCCTAGATGTTGAAGCCCTAAAGGCCTTATAATTTGTTCCTAAGATGAAGCAGTGTTTGGCTGCGAGGTTTAGTTTGAGATTAGGAATGAAGCCACATGGTGTAAGTTTCCTAGGCAGCATGAATACAATATACCCCACTACTAAATTTTCAGCATATAGACAGGTATATATATAAATAATGCAAATCTAAATTGTGTCATAGCTTTCCTTCTTTCTGTGAGTCAATTGCATTAAAAGATGCCTTGGTTTCAATAAATAAATGATGCCTTTTCAAGTGCATGGAGCACAAACAGCTGGCTATAGAATTTCCAATCCTTTCTACTGTAAAAGTGATGGTTATGTTCTGAACTTAGAATATCCGTGTAAACAAAGATAGAAACCCAAATCTAAAGCCCTATGGCCAACATACAAGTATAGACATGAAGACTTTTATGTAGATGCAAACCAATTCTTTTAAGAATTTTGTAAAATAGTTTTCATTCAAACACATAACAACTTCAGAGTTATAAATTCTGAGTCATAATTAAGAGAGGATTGTGATTTCCAGGCATTAAGAAAAATTCGCAAATGTTTACTTTGAATCTATAGTCATCATCAAAGGAATAAACCAACTTTGTTGTGCATGTATTAGGAAATTCATTCAAAAATTTCATAAAAATTTAAGTCTCTTGTCCAACCAATTAGGGCCAGTTTGTACTGGTTAGGTACCAGTCTAGTCAGCCGGTTGGTTCAATACCATGCCCAGTCCAATGGGGTGATTTGGCCAGTTCTGATTCTGATATGAGCTACATATGAAAAAAATTCAAACAATTGCATTGCTTTTGGATGTTGAATAATAAGACCCTAGTGCCTGTTTCTACTCAGACAAACTACTAGAGCACTTGCATGATAAAGATAGGATAAACACCCAGGGGGGTCTATCAAAAATTCTCTAGACCTAAAGCTAAATTACTGGCACTTTTCATTATCTGAGATTGAGAAGGGGAAGCAAAAACACAAACTGAAATTTCAAATTGTAAAAAAAAAAAACATGGAAATTTTTACTTCCATTGTTGTCACGTCAGTGATCAATAAGCAACCTCGTCCAGTCTCTTAAGATGACCCTCAAGTCTGTCCAAGACTTGTTAGTGATTTTCATGCCATATCTCTCAACGCAGCTCTCAAAGGTGGAGAGTGCAATATTGATATGGAAATATGCATGGGTAATGAAATTTATTGAAATAAAGATGCACATTCAGCACCTAGAAGCATCGGAACCCATAATGGAAAGCTCACATATAGGTCAGATATTTCCTTGTATGAATGGAACAAAGCATGTTGTACAATATGGACAAGACACATCCTTCTGATTGACCATGGTATATAGGTGTAGAAGTTGCTGCACCACCAACAAAAGGCTTTCTGAAGTCAAAATCATAATTCAATTTTTTGGCATCCTGTAGCTTCCTTTCGCATGTCTGCAGAACTTGTTGTACCTTTGTTGAATGGTTTGTAGGGGTTAACATTTCAATAGTCATCAAGCAAAGTTAGCTATTGTACTAAAGCTCCATCCCTTATAACAAACACCCATTGTATTTAGCAAAGCCAACCTCAAATGGAATTTTTGAAGGTTGCTATGACTAAAATAAACTCCAAGCTCTTTCTGTTGAACAATATCATCCTTAACTTCCTTTCTCTTGAACTGCATCTAAAGACCCAGAAGACAACTGCATGCTTACATATAGCACATATATTTTCCTTTATGATTGGAATAAAGTGTGGTGTACAA
This sequence comes from Pinus tabuliformis, assembly GCA_031772625.1. Lineage (NCBI taxonomy): Eukaryota > Viridiplantae > Streptophyta > Pinopsida > Pinales > Pinaceae > Pinus > Pinus tabuliformis. The sequence goes on from CM062809.1 coordinate 324,764,152, forward strand.
TGTGGACAGGACACATACTTCTGACCACGGTACAGAGGTGTAAAAGTTGCTCCAAAAACAACAAAAGGATTTCTGAAGTCATAATTCAGTGTTTTTAGCATCCTGCAACTGCCTCCCACATGCTTGCAGAACTTGTTGGGCCTTTGTTGCATGGTTTGCAGTGAGCTCATTTGCGAGCAGTTATCAAGCCAAGTTAGCAGTTGTACTAAATTTCCCTAGCAAACACTTATGGTGTTCAGCAAAGCCAACCTCAAATGGACTTTTTGAATGTTGCAATGAGTAAAATAGGCTGCCAGCTCTTGTTGTTCGATAATATAGTCCTTAACTTCCTATTGACACCCATTTGAAGACCCAGAACACATTCTTTAGCAATTCTAATCAATTTTTTCACCTTCTCAACCTCCTAAATGGAATCTACATCAATAACTAGAATAGCGTGCAAGATTGTAAGAAATAACCTTAATGCTTCACTAAACTTCCCATCTACTATGGATTTGTAAGCTAACTTCCCATCTGTTGTGGCTTTGTAAGCTAGTCTAAGTTTCTCATCTAATAGAAAAAGCTTAAATACCAAAGCTCATGGACCTCTGACATTTGAGCTAGTAGTCTCACTCCAGCCTCCCTCTATTGCTAAGAAGACCACAATGCAGAAACAAATGTAGGGAGGTATGTATGGCTACCCATGTAAAGATCCAAAAACAAAGGTTTTAACTTTTAATGGAGTGAAATTCTTAATACCAAGTTGTTGACTTGAGAGATGCATCACCATATTAATGTTACCAACAGCTGCATTCTCACCTGCAAGAAAATATTTTCTGTATCCATATTTGAATTACTGGCTTACTTTGATGATGGCGTAACTAATGACATTATGAATTGTACCTGCAACATTTGCAACTTAGACATTTGTAGGGAGCTTCAAATCTTCTACATCCTATCCTACCTCATCGTCATTGTCTCCTCTCACTTCTCTATCATCGACCACTACAACCTCACCATTTTGTTTTTCAACTCCAGAAGTGTCAAGGTCTTAACCCCTATTGGCTTCAGCTCTTTCATCCTCTTCTTCATGGACTGCACCCCCTGCATTATCCAACCCACCAGAAGTGTTAAGGTATTAACCCCTATTGGCTACAACTCTTTCATCCTCTTCTTCATGGACTGCAACCCCTGCATTATCCAACCCAGCCTCAAAAAGGCCTTCGGTAACCCTCAATAACATCCATTCACGATTGCGACAAATTGATGGAGGAGGCACAATAATTGATGATTTATTTCCATATGGCAGAGTGGGCAGATTACCACCTAACTATTAAGTACAAGCATATCAGCAATCTCTGTGAGCCCATGAACTGCTGCACTCACATATGGGCATTGTGAAACTGACCCATAACATCATTTTATATTTATGCAATCCCCAACATCTTCAAAAACTTATCAAGATTGTCCATGAAAAGATACAAAATTAAAGCATTTCAAAATTATTTAATCTTTGGTAAGCATATTGTAGGTTTTAACCCCGTACAGAAATTACCTGCATACGAATTCTAAAACACAGAAAATAAACAATGCGAGAACATAACACATAAAACACATATACACAGAGATTTTCCCTTGGATCGCAAAACCGGGACTACCAGCTTGATTTTTCATTATCTTACTTTCAATGTTACAATACATATTTATACATGCTGAAGCATACAATACCATGGACCGAAAACCATTGCGTCCAAAACCATGTGTGAAAAACATGCACAAAACCATAGGTAGGTCCGCCCAACCTAATATAGGGTCCAAAACCAAAATTTTCTGGGGCGCTGCCCCGGACCCCATAGAGTGGGGTTATCTGTACCCCTCAAACCACCTGTAACTCCCCTCGCTACGTAATCGGCACAACGAAGGGGGGGCTCTAGCCCCCCTCTAACCCCTTGGTTAACTACGTGGGCTAGTCGTGGAAAGAATATAACACAACCCAACATTCTCCCACTTGTTGTTTTCTTTCCACAGGGGCCACAAGAGAGCTTAGTCATTTATCTAGCCCTGCAATGACCATTGTTTCTCTACACCAAGAGAACTTCTCAGAGCTCACAAATTTTGTCAATGCATCTGCAATATTCTTCAAAGTGTCCACCTTTACCAACGACACCTTTTTGTCTTCTATCATATCCCTCACAAAGTGATACTGAACATCAATGTGCTTTGTCTTTGAATGATAAGAAGGGTTCTTTGCTAAGAAAATTGCACTTTGGCTGTCATAGTCTATCCTTATAGCTCAGTGTATTAACCCCATACTTGAACACAATCTCTGCAACCAAACTGCTTCCTTGCTTGCATGAGTGGCTGCCATGTATTTTTCCTCTGTAGTTGATAATGCCACTATAGATTGTTTCTTACTCATCCAACTGATTGCACCTCCAAATAGGTTAAACACATACCCACTTGTAGATCTTCTCTGATCCAAATATCCAGCCTAGTTTGAATCAACAAAGCCACGGATATCCAAAACTCTGTCCAAACTTGGTCTTCCTTGGTATCACAAACCATAATCGCTAGTGCCATGCAAATACCTAAAAACCCGCTTCACTAATGTCTAATGCTATTTCCCCGGTTTTGACATAAACCTACTCAATGCTCCCACTGCATGTGCAATGTCTGGTCTAGTACAGACCATTGCATACATCAGGCTACCGACTACACTTGCATATGGAACATGGGACATATCCTCTTCCTCTTCTTGTGTCTTGGGACAATGTTCAACAGATAACTTTACACCTATAGGAATAGGAACCTTCACTGGTTTACTATCCTGCATATTAAACCTCTACAGTATTGTCTCGACATACTTCCTCTAGTTTAACTAGAGCTTCCTCTTTGCGTGATCTCTTTTAATTTCCATGCCCAAAATATAGTTTGCAGCACCAAGATCTTTCATGTCGAATTTGGAGGACAATTGGGTCTTCAAATCTTGGATAATTTCTTTGTCATTTCCAACCAGCAACATATCATCCACATACAAGAACAGATAAATAACACGGCCACCAATTAATTTGAAATACACACAGTGATCTGCTTTGCTTTTGGTGAAGCCAAGTCCCCATATAAATGTATCAAATTTCTGATACCACATCCTTGGTGACTGTTTTAACCCATACAAAGACTTCTTTAACTTGCATACTAGTTATTTCTTACCCTTCACCACAAAGCCTTCAGGTTGCTTCATGTAGATCTCCTCTTCCAGATCCCCACGAAGAAATGTTGTCTTCACATCTATCTGTTCTACCTCAAAATCAAAATCAGCAACAACAGATACTAATCTAATAGAATTTACCTTGGCAACAAGAGAAAAAATATCACCAAAATCAATTCTCGTCACCTGGGAATAACCTTTTGCTACCAACCCAGCTTTGTATTTCTCCACCTTTCCTTCTGCATTTGTCTTCTTCTTGAACACCCATTTCCTGCCAATGGGTTTCCTTCCAGTCGGCAACTCCACCAGATCCCAAGCCTCATTTTTGTGTAAAGATGCCATTTCATCAACAATGGCCTCTTTCCAGATTTTTCCATCCTTTGAATCTACTGCTTCCTTCATAGTTCTGGGATCATCATCAGTAATAGATAAAGCAAAATTTGAATAGAAAGAAGTTGGAATATACCTTTCTGGCTAAGTTCTTTCTCGAACTGATCTTCTTACACCCGGAGTTTGTGGCTCTTCATGTTCTGATTCCTCCTTTGCTGTAGAGTCTGATTCTTCCTCCTTTAGCTCAAATTCTATCTTCTTAGGTTCCTTTGGTTGGACTTCATGTTTAATAAAATCTTTCACCTCTCTGATCACCACGTCTCAGCTGTACACAACCTTCCTTGTTGCTGGGTTCCAAAGCTCATAACCCTTTAAACCATCCTTATACCCAATAAAGATGCACTTTTCAGATTTACTATCCAAGTTGGTTCGTTTCTCCTTTGGAACATGTACATATGCATCACATCCAAATACCCTCAGATGTGAAAGAGAGGGTTTCTTACCAGTCCATACCTCTTGTGGATTCTTATCCTCCAACACTGATGAAGGTGATCTGTTGACCAGGTAACATGCTGTCTCCATCGCCTCTGCCCAGAATTCCTGTCCTGACCTGGCACCACTGAGCATGCTTCTTGCCCTTTCCATCAATGTCTTGTTCATTCTTTCTGCAACTCCATTTTGCTGAGGTGTATATGGAGTAGTCTTCTGCCATGCTATACCACAATTCTTACAGAATTCTTCAAATTCCTTACTACAGAACTCTCCACCGTTATTTGTCCTCAACACCTTTATCTTCTTCTCTCTCTGGTTTTCCACCAGAGCCTTAAATTCTTTAAACCTGTCAAAGACTTTAGATTTCTTCTTAAGGAAATATATCCATGTATTCCTTGAGAGTCATCTATAAATGATACATAGTACACAGACTTATCCAGTGATGGAACCTTCACAGGTCCAAACACATCACTGTGCACAAGCTCTAATATCTGTTTCACCCACTTATCACCAGAGGGAAAACTCACTTGATTCTGCTTCCCATATACACAATTTTCACAGAAATCAAAATCTAGAGAGCTATTACTCATACCTTCTACCATACCTTTACCATGAAGTATTCGAAGGCCCTTCTCTCCAATATGTCCAAGCCTTTGATGCCATATCATGGTCTTCTCTCTAGAGACCTCTAGATTTTCTGCTCCACTTTTTGGAACCACAGAACTGTTGCACCCATCAATAATAGTGCTACCTTGAAGCTTGTATAGAGTTCTAGACCAAACTCCCCACATCAATACCAGTGCTCCTCGAACCATCTTGCAGGTATCCTTCTCGAACACTGTTTTTACGACTGCATCATCCATCTTGCTTACAAAAGTCAGATTTCTGGCTAATGCAGGAATATGCAGAACACCGGAAGTGTTCTAACCCTTCCACCTTGCAACTTCAACTTTACTTTTCCGCGGCCAATGATTCTAGCCTTCCTATCGTCCCCTAAGAAGACATCACCACCATCGTATTTATCATACTCGTAGAACCACTCTCTATGGGGAGTGAAGTGAAAGGATGCACCTGAGTCAATCAACCATGCCTCATGATATACATGTGTACTTGAAGAAGCCAAGTACACATCCCCACCTTCATCTGAGGTTGTTTTCGCCTCTGTAGAAGAAGCATGATCAGATCCCTTTCCTTTGTCAGGAGCTCTAGATTTACAGTCCCTTTTGTAGTGCCCTTCCTTTCCACATTTCTAGCACACCACCTTTACAGGTTTTCTTGGAGATTTAGATCACCCACTCGATGACTTATTTTTGTTTATGTTCTGGGACTGTCCTCGTACAAACAAGGAATCACCATTCTGGCTCTCCATATTTTTCCGCCTCATCTCCTCCATCAGCAAGGATGAGACTATTTCATCAAACTGCAAGGCAGTTGCATTGCTACCTATTGCAATAAGCAGACTATCCCATGAATCTAGTAGAGAACACAACAAACTGATGCACTTATCTTCATTTGAAATTTTAATATCAACAGATAATAATTGACTTACCACAGTATTAAATGCGTTTAGATGCTCTATCACCGAGTCTCCATCTTTCATCCTCAGGTTATATATCTTTTTCTGTAGGAATAGATTATTCACCAGAGACTTAGATTGGTACAAAGTCCCTAATTTGTCCCAAAATGCCTTCGCCATAGCTTCCCCTGATACATTCAATAATACTGAATCTGAGACACACAATCGTATTGTGCTCTTTGCATTCCAATCCAACTTCTTCCATTCTTCATCAGACACTCCCGTTGGTTTAGTACCTAGATCTACCGCAATCCACTGATCTTTATCCACCAACAGATCCTCCATATTGAGTTTCCATAACTCAAAACTCTGACCATTAAATTTATCGATCTCTATCTTTCCATTGCTTGCCATCTTCTTTCACCACTAGAATCGATCTTGTAGATCTCCCACTAAACAGGGTCTACCACAGGCCCGAGTGAAACCCCTCAGCAATAAAGGCGTCCCCTTGAAGTCAAAACAACTTTGATACCAAATGTAGGTTTTAACCCTGTACAAAAATTACTTTCATACGAATTCTAAAACAAATAAAATAAACAAGGCGAGAGCATAACACATAAAGCGCATATACACAGAGATTTTCCCCTGGATCCCAAAACCGGGACTACTAGATTGATTTTTCATTATATTCCTTTCAATGCTACAATACATATTTATACATGCCGAAGCATTCGATACCATGGACACCATGGACCGAAAACCATAGGTAGGTCTGCCCAACCTAATATAGGGTCCAATTTTTTTTTCCCTGGGCACTGCCCCGGACTGTCGCCCACCTGTGACCCCCCCGATGCACAATCGGCGCAACGAAGGGGGGGCTCCACCCCCCCTCTAACCCCCTGGTTAACTACGTAGGTTAGTTGTGGAAAGAATATAACACAACCCAACACGAAGCTAGCCTCTTTTTAAAGGATAGTTTCTAAAATTGAATCCATCTTCAATGTTTGTCTCTTCAACCCCACTCTAGATTTGAATTTTGAATATCCCCCTACTTATTTTGGGATGAGACAATCTTTCAAAAGCCAACATAAATATATTGGGGATGTATAACAAGATACAAACCAATCAAGGAAGGTTATACACACATGTGCTAAACTTTGCATTGAAGTTGACTTGAGCAAGGGTATGGCAATGCATATTTAATTAAATATTCGTGATTTTAAAAACCCATACCATTTATTACAAGAATGATAGTTTATGTGTATCTATGTGTAAAGAGAATACACTCGAAAAACACCTTCCCAACAACAAAATGATTATAAGAAAAATTGAAAAATAACAGCTAATGGGTGGTAGGATTGAATGAAGAATCAAAGATCATGAAAGAAGAGGTGTCCAAGTTTAGTCCCAATAAAATATTCTATGACACCCTCCAAGGATTGTGTTATTAAGACTGACACAAACATGATCATGGATTACATGCCAAAATCTTATGGGAAAAACAGGAAGCAACATGAATGAGATATTATGGATTTCAAAGAGAGTTCATTTTATTCAATCCAATGGAAGCAAGGCAGTTGGTGGTACTTGAGCCTCCCTAAGCTCTAAATCAATTGGTTGAAAGCAAGAAATCTAAAAGAGAAATGCAAAGAAAGGATTATGTTCAAAATGATGCTTGGGCTAACAAAAACTCCAAATTAAAGGGGAGAATGTTAGACATTGCAATCCTTTGAGATTATAGTTTAAAATAATTAGATGTAAAATTAGGCGACGTAACGAATAATGGGCTGGGTTTTAATAACTGTCTTTTTATGTGACAAATTTGTTTTCATTTCTCAATGAATAACCATTAGAACTATTCGATCCTCAAAGAGTACAACCTTTCAAACTCATTTCTTTTTTATTTTTCCTAAAAAATTATCCTTGCTTAAATGACAATGAGCTTGAAAAAAAATAAATAAAAAATAAAGCACTCTTTAATAGTAAAAAAATTAAAAAAATAAATAAAAAATACATATAATTTTTCCAAAATTCAAATTTTAAAATTTTACATTCTCTTGCAAATTCCTTGTGTGACCACAATATCTCCACAATTTGAGTAAACGAAAAATAAAATCTATTTATGCAAAATAGAGAGTATAATGATTCTAAATTATTTCCTCCAAATTCACTAATTTGAATTTTTTCGTCCAAATTTATGAATTTGGTCAAATTTTCACAAATCGCTAAGTCACTGTGCAATCTGAATTAAACCATGTGAAGAGTTTCAAATTTTTCCCCAATGAGGGAGAAAATTCTATAGTAATTGGATCCCCTTTTCCCCCTCCGCCATTGATTCTTGTATAATAACAATATGAGGGTAGTGAACTTGATTAATCTATTTATAGCTAAGTTTTTTATAGGGTTGGCTAAGGACTTGCAATTCAAGGATACAATTTTCACTTTGAAAGAGATTCAATGCTTGAAGCTCTAAGGTGAAAAATTATATATATATATATATATATATATATATATTCATGGCAAAAATTTAAAAATTTTCATATTTATGTTCCATTGACAAAAAGGATTTTCCCCCTCTCTTGGGGACATTTAGATGATCATTGCTATGAGGCCCCAACCCTCTACCAGAGTCTTAAAAAGGGATGTTCAATGAGTCAAAGAAGGGGGAAACAAAAAGGCGAGCAGAGCATCATAAACTGTAAGAAGGGGGGAGGCTAAAGTGGAGGAGGGTAGCAGGGAAACAAAAGTAATAGGGAGAGAAGGGGGAATAGAGGGGAGGGAAGGGATGAAGGAGAACATCAAGGAGGAAAGAGAAAAGGAGAGTCTTGGGAGAAAAATTAGGTTGTCCCTAAGATCCAAGGGGGAGGAAGTGATTCATGGAAGGACACTAAAGCACAAAAACACAATAAGAGATAGGCAAGGAACTAGAAAAAGGAGGTTGTTGCTTGGGGAGGGAGGGCCCTACTATGAGGTTGGAGGAGCTTGTCTGATAGTGTCTAGCAAACTCAATTGAAGTTGAAGATCAGGAGCACTCTTCCATGCATGACACAAGGGAGAAAAAGAGGCTCTAGATTATGATATTCAAGGAGATGCTTGAATGTGTGGAGTTTTGAGAGGTTTGCCATTGATGCCAAAGAAAGGGTCATTGCTGAATTGGAGGTAACCCTTAATATGTTGCATGTCTCATGAGTCTTATTGAGAAATGTTCAAGCCTTCTTAAAAGACTGCCACCAAGGAATTCACTATCCCATGAAGTTGACTATAATCACTTGCCTAAAAGAATTCAGGATCACACAGTGTGCCAAGCAAAGCTTCAAGGCTCTCATAATACGAGGAAGCAATTGCATAGTAAAAAATGAAATAGAGTATGAATAGTGTAAACATGTGCGTAGATCAATAAATAATAAACATATGTATGTCTATGTGTTGATTATATGCATATGGTATCACAATCTCAAATATGTGTATGGTGAACTCTTATCTAGTGGGTATTTGATCCGACCTAGTGAAGGCAGAGGAGCATTAGTCATCATGGTTGATCACATGACTTAGAGGCTTAAAGTGTCCTTGAAACACTTTGTACCTTACATGAGTCATCTATATTCTTTGCATAGAAGATGACAATTGAGGTAATGAACACATTATCTGCTGATAGTTGGATGTCATTTTCCAAACATGGGTTGGGGGATGTGACTATTTGTATAAAGTATTTGTCAAATTACATAAACCATATATCATCGTTAAATAGCCTATGTTCAATAGACATGAGCATATTGAATGTAAAATATTCCCTGCTTTTACAAGAGGTTTATATGGTAGACATCTTGAAGGAATGATTTGAATTATTTTGATAAAGTTTTTTTTTTTTTTTTCTTAAGTATAGTTAAAGGCTTCAACCTAAGAGGATTGATGCCCTCATATTGACCAGGTTGGTGCTTGGATTGGCATAAGAGGTTTTTTGTCCTCATTCAAAGTTGGTGCCTACAGAACTTATATTACAATTTGGAGCCCATATTTATAAATGAGAATCAAAGTCCTCATTATATTTAATAAAATTATTATTTTTGTTCTACTTCTTATGTTCTCGCTTAACCTTTTAACTAACGTAATCTAACAATTGTAAGAAGTATCAATTCATCCCACACCCCCCCCCCAGTATTTCCAAGAAGGGTCGAGACATATTTGGACATACTAAAGCCCATGATTATGTTGTTAATGTCATAGATAAGTATTTTCCACCTGCGTGTTTGCTGAGACCCTCTCTCTGGCACTATAATTCTATAATGGTTAGTAATGGTAGCAAAACTACATGTACAAACTACTTGCAATATATTTCAACATATATTTTTCTAAGTTGATATTCAGATCTGTCATTAGGTAATGGAGATATTTTGCATTGATTTTTCAAACTATTTATCATTCATAATTTCAAACCCTCATCATATAGCATATATCAACAAGCTCATCTTCTCTCCAAGGTCACCTTCAAATAATTAGGAGGTTGAGAATAAGGGAGTGTTATCCAAATAGATTTGTTGACCTCATAGTGCAATGTACCAATTGTGCTTTCCACATACTCTCAAGGTGGGACATTCCTTCAATCAATCTAACAAACTCTTCAAAATAAAAACATGTGCCAAGATGGTAGCTCTCATTTAATAAATCCACATCTATTTATAATGAGCTCATGATAAGCTCATTAGATTCTACTTATAATGGTTGTTCCAACTTACACCTCAGGCCTTGAGAAAATGCTCTTTCTAAATTCAACTCAGCTGGTAATCCTCTCAACATTGCCTCAATTATGGTGGATGTTTAAGGGTTTAAAACAAGTCTAGATTGGTGCATTTCTATTCTCAAACCGCTCTATTCATCTTCCAACTTATGCTGAATCGATGATAAATATTAGCATAAATGATTCCCTCCAACAGACTCCCATAAAAGCATTTAAAGCTAGGCTAGTGCTTTCATTCCCTCCAAAAATCTAACAATTTTGAAAATACATCTCAATTTTTTAATTTATATATTTTACTAAAAATATATTTATATTATCAAGATAATTCTTTTTAAAATATATATAATTAATATGTATTGAATCAATAAATTTTGATTAACACATTAAATTAAACAAAATAAAATATTTAATAAATATTAAATCAGTAGATCCTAATTAACACATTAAAATTATGTAATTATTACATAAATAAAAAATTGATCGTGCACTTTTCAAACAATTTGGTGGGAAATTTTCAAATTTCAAGCGCTTCTGGAACAATTTGGTATTGAAGCGTTGTGGGACACTTTTTAGCAAACAAATAAATCGTTCGAGGAGCATTAGCTGGTGCACACATTTACAGATAGATGATTAACTCCACTATCCTTGGGGAGTATCGTGGAGCATTAACAGGTGAGGTGCTTCAGGAAATAACCCTTCCACACCATAATACATGTTTACAAGCTATGCAGTTACAACCATTCCTTCTACGATGCCCGATCTTCCATGGATTTTTCAAGGCTCGATAGTCCATGGTTTTTGCCCAAAACATGTATTTTTTTCTTCTTCTCAAAAATTAGCTCTTTGAATAGATTATCATCTCCAGTAGGTGAAAACGAAAAAGATTTCTCCGATCTCTCCTTGATGAGGATTATGCTTTTTCCCTGCAGAAAAGATAGGTGGTAGAATTGCAGGGCACTTCAATCGACAAATTTTCCTTTAAGTTAGATTGAATACAAAAGCGATTGCTCCCAGTAATGGTAAATGTAATGCTTGAGACAATAACAAGGGTCAAACTAATTGACCTGAAGTCTAACCTTCAAAACTAGGACACTAGACAACCTGAACTTTAACCCTACTTTCGGAACAGGACACCATGCAGAAGGCACAATGGTCTAGATATTCCCTTTAGTAGTCCATGCCAACCATACCGTCTCTCATACTTGTGACTTCCTTCTTATCCTTTAGAATCACAACAATGATGCACTCTATTGTGGTTAACAATGAAGACACAGTTGGAGCATCAACCAAAACAACTCTGATCAATTTCAGGGGATCAATAATCCCTACCTTCACCTTATCAATGTATTCACCTTAGTCATCATCATAGCCAAGGTCAAGATTGTATTGCTCAGTAATTTCCCAACAACCACCGCACCTTCAACACCAGCATTTACAACAATCATACATGAAAACATATTCAATCGTATATGCAGTTTGACCTTCCTGAGGCAAAGTTCATCATTTTTTCTTGAGGCGGGGTTTGGACCCTTTCCTGAAGTAATTTGGGCCTTCACTTCCATATTTTTATGTGATGCCAATTCATGCAAATCTGTAGACTGAATTATAACAGCCTTGACAATATCTTAGAGATCGTTTTCTTTCAAAAACAATATTACCTTGGCTTTTGATGACACCTATCTGGAGGCACCATCTAATTTGTCCTCAAATATGAGACTTGATGCTGCCATCTCTAAGATCTATTTTACAAACTTTTCAGATATGAAAATAAAACAAGAAAAATATACACCGTAAGAGAGGTTATTCCTTCAAGCAACAATAATGAAACCCTCTAACTGCTGGTCTTTGATTCCGGTAGTTGATATATTGTTGTAAACCCTTGAGGATCTCAATTAGAGATGATCCTCTTATACCATGTAAAATTTTTCTAATTCAAGAGGAAAACTGTCCTGTGTTTCTTTCTCAAATAACTCAGATCTTGAATTACTTTAATAACTGAATAAAATTTTGAACATGCAACAGTCACACATATAACTAGAAAACCTAAATAGTGGACTCAGAATAGCTTTTCAAGTACACACATAATTATGTATTTCAAATCAGCTTATCATTAATGATCAAAACTTACAAGGACACATCAAAACTAAGGTTTGCGGCTTCTTGGACACTCAGATCTACTGTATCTCCTTGCTAGATAATCAAACCCACACTTTACTAAATTGTTTTACAACACTGTTCAATATGGATTCTGATCTGACCTTGGCTCCTCTCCTGTGGTGTGAATCTGCTCAACTGATCTTTCTCTCATATTGTTCTATTTATGCTCTCAGACTCTAATTGAGAAAATTAATATCCCCTATCTTAGCAACTAATATCTTTAATCTGAGCAACCACCTTTTCTCAACAATTATGTGAACAACTAAAATTAGATAAAATACAAATCACTAATATTCCGAAAATATCTAGAATATTTCATTTAGATTTTAAGATTTAGGAGATCTAGTGAAATTGATCTTTCACTTTTATTTACCAAGTGAAAGTACAAGATGGTATTACTTCACAGTTTTACTAGGTGGTCACCGAAAGTTGTCTTGAACCACTTCTCACACATTCACACCTTACTTGTGTAAGAAGCTACTACATGAGTTACACTTATCGACATACCTTGTATACCTTGTACCTAGTTCCAAATCAAAGCAAAGATCTTAGTAGAATGCCATTTCTCACATGCTGTTGGTCACACTGGCTTCTTTAAGACATATAACAACAAGAGATTTATTTTAGAATGGACTCTAATAAGAGGTGAAAAATATTTGTTGATTCATGTGAGACTTATTAGAGGAATAAAACAGAGACTATGAGAAGTACAAGACTAATGTATGCCTTGCCCATTCTGAATAAAAGGTGAGAATCCATTAACATTGTCTTTAGAAGTTTGCCTCAGGCTGGAGGGAAAATATCCATCTTTGTTATTTCTAGGGGGCTACTCACAAATTCTCACATGTTGATGAACTATTCATGCCACATGTCTATAGGCTTCATGGATTTAAGAAAAATCAGTTTGGAGTTGGAAGAGCCAACTAGGCTTAAAGAGAAATTTAAGGTTGAATGGCTGCTTTAGGGTAACAAAAATTAGTGGCATTAATTTGAAATTTTAACAAAATAAAGTTTATTGTGTAAAATTCGTTATCCCACATGCAAGAGATAAGTGAGGCTGCCTCAAGGCTTTAGACTGACTCTTAAGCCTGATACAAAATTATATTTGGGAATGTTTTCATGTGGGTAATCTGTGAGAAAAAGATTCCTAGGTCAAATGTAGTGCCCATATTCCTCTTGGATAGGCATGGATTCACATCTAAACCTATCTAGGAAAGCATTTTGGGGTAATGCTTCAAAAAATGTGCCTTGAGTGGCTACACCATGGAGAAAACTTTCATTGGCATAAGGTGTGAATTTTGAGGGGTATTTATTGGCGCAAGGTGTGAAATCTGAGGGGTATTTATTCTATGAACTCTGAGGGGTATTTATTGTGCCAAAATTGCTCAGGACATGCACCATGGAGCAGAGTTTCATTGGCATAAGGTGTGAACATGACGGGTATTTATTCTGCCAAAATTTCTCAGGACATACACCTAATCTAATCCCTTTAGATCAAAGTGAGAATGGAACCTTGGTGGACAACAAAACACTTGTTCACATCATCAGTGAGTCAATCGCCCATTGGCAGGAAAAGCCATTTTATCCTATATATTGTTGAATCATTTTCTTTTTCATATTAATAAAGGCTCTATTTTGAGGGTTTTCCACAAATATTTGAATGTTGTTCTTCTTTATTGTCAAATATTCAACGTTTTATTCCAAAATTCAGAATTTTGTTTCAGATTTAAGGTATTTCAAAACATATTTTTCCCGGGGAAAAGTATCATAATTTTCATTATCAAGGAAAATTACATGTTGTAAATGCCATAGGCATATGCAGAAAAGTGACCGTGGTCATTTGAGAACTGTTTTGTACTGTAGAAATCTATACAAAAAACCTAAAGAAGGGTGTGCTAATAGTATTTGATCATATACATTATTATTTACATATTCAATTTTTTCCAAAATTTCACCCATGGTGATTACTATTCTGTAGACAAAAAATAAACAACAGAAATAGATAAGTTAGGGCTTGTCGACCCTCTGCAGTTCCTGATCCATGTATGGTCTATGGAAATAATGGTAGATCTATTCTGGTGTGTGCTCCGTAATCAACCATTCCCCTCTAGGATGATGCGTTGTCGCTTTTGAAAGTCGGTCCGCAGGTTCATTTCGCTCCTTGTAGATATGAGCACATGAAACATGATAAAAATGTGTTTTTAAAAACAAAACATCATCCAATATGGTTCCGAGTGTATATGCATGGCATGTAGAAATGCAGTTGAACCAGTTAATAACAATCTTGGAGTCCCCATAAACTTGTAAATATCTATAGTTTTTGTTTATAGCAAAATATAAAAGATGACGAAGTGTAAGGAGCTCCGCAAAGTTATTTGTGCCATCTCCCAACCCCATACAAATATGGAAATAATGTGTCTCAGATATATGGAGGATAATGCCACCGCCACAACCCTGTTCCTGTGTTGATCCGTCGAAATAGGCCCAAGGGTGCTCTTTGTCTATGACATCTGTGGTGATGGTTCGAATTTGGGCAACCTATTCATCGACTAGAATTTCCATATAACTGTTACAAATCTTAGGAACAATCAAAGGCCAGACTACATGCTTCCCATGAAATATGTTGTTTTTCTTGCTCATCCATATGTGCTAGCACACCATTAATGGAAGATTTCAGGATCTTGGGTTTGGAGCTTCAGCCCACCATGGGTTTCAGGCATTTAGTATATCATCGCCAGCCCAAGTAAGTGATAAATAAGAGTATGTAACACTTTCACCTAGACCTGTTGTGTTGTAGGGAAGGAGAGAAATAGATGGTGATTTGATTCCTCCTCCTCAGAACATAATACACACCATGTAGGTCCCTGAAAAGATCATTTTCTAAGATTAGTTCCGGTTGGGGTTTTGTCCATAATGATGTTCCACATCAAAAGATGAGTACCCGGCGGGCCTTTTAGCTTCCATATGCTACTCCACCAGCTATCTAAAGAATCAGGTTTATGGCTATCATGGATAATAGGATATCCATATTTTGGAGTATAGATCCCCTTCTGTGCAAAACCCGAAATCAGTTCGTCATCCTCATCCCTTAGTCTCACATCGGATTAAATTAAAGCTTCCGATTATATCCTCCACTCGATATGCCATTGATCTGGTATATCCAGGACCTCCACTAGTATATGTAGTGATGTTGTATAGGTCCCCAATTTGTGTGATGTTTGCCACTCCATTATTATTTATGAAGGCAATCAAGCCAGGAGGGAGATGGTGTGAGTTACCACAACCAATCCATGGATCAGTCCCAATGCTGACAGGCATATCGTTGCTGATCTTCCAAGTAAGACCCCTTCTTATGATGGGAAAGGTATTTATAACAGCCCTCCAAATCACTGATATTCCTTTCCTATTCCAAGCAGGTAACCTTAACCAGTCCATGACTGTGCGCGACCATATGTATTTATAGGTAACCACCTCTGACCAAAAGTGCTTGTGCTTCACGAGAAGCCATCCTAATTTGGCTACAAGTGCTTGAGCAAAGGCAGAGAGGTTCTTGATGCCCCAACCTCCCCATTTTTTGGGAGTTGCAATTCTACTCCATTTGACCCTGGCATAGGTTTTTCCCTCCTTATGACCCTTCCATAAGAAGTGCCAACAAACTCCCTGAATCCTTTGTAATATATCTTGGGGGATCCAGGCCAGAGACATCCAGAAGACTAGTGTTGCTTCCAAAACTAATTTAATGAGCACCAGTCTACGTGCTCTGGATAGTAGACGATGGCTCCAAATATTTAATCTTCTTTCCACCATGGCAATCAAACAGGGCCAATCTACAATTTTGCATCCATATGCTTTTATCCTGAAACCCAAGTACTTCAATCCATCCTCCATTGTCAGGTTTTGGAAGGGGAAGTTTTGGAGTGCATGATAGGTCTCCTATTGTGTACAAGTTGAGAGAGATTTAGTGGATTTGG
The DNA here is from genome assembly GCA_031772625.1 of Pinus tabuliformis. NCBI lineage: Eukaryota > Viridiplantae > Streptophyta > Pinopsida > Pinales > Pinaceae > Pinus > Pinus tabuliformis. The sequence goes on from CM062809.1 coordinate 324,780,540, forward strand.
CCCCATTTATTTCCATCCCTGTTGTGGCACAAAAAAGATTCAACACTTCAGAGAGAGTGTTGTTGTCGTAAATGCCTCCATCTAAGAAGATGAGCATGTCATCCACAAAGAGAAGATGTGTTAGAGTGCATTGCTCCATGATCTTGAGACCCTTCAGCCTCCCAGCTCTTTTTTCCAATGCAATCAACCTGCTTAAGCCTTCCATCACAATAAGAAAAAGCAATGGGGAGAGAGGACACCCCTGCCTGATTCCTCGCTCCACCTGAAAGGAATGGGAGACTGATCCATTGATTACAGTTACAAAAGATATAGATGTAATGCAACACATTATCCATCTGATAAAAACCAGTGGAAAGCCCAAGTGAGTAAGGATCATCGTTAAGAATAACCAGCTAACCTTGTCAAAGGCCTTTGAGAGGTAAATCTTGAGCATCACCCCTTTAAACTACTTTTGTTTGATGGAGTGTAAGGCCTCTTGTGCTGTGCTAATGGCCTCACAGAATTGTTGATTATGTAGGAAGGAAAACTATTCTGAGGAGATGTTTCCCGATAGGATCTGCTTGATGCGGTTACCAATGATCTTCGCGATAATTTTGTATAGGTAGTTACATAGGGATATAGGCCTAAAGTCATTGAAGGATGGCAGGGAGTCCGTATTGGGAATGAGGGCTATATAGGTGGAAATTATAGGTTTATTCATTTTGCCCGATGAACGACATTCCTTGATCACATCGGGTAGATTTGGTCCAATAATGTCAGAGAACATAAGATAGAATTCCACGGACCAACCATCTGGCCCCAAACTTTTGTCCTTCTTAAACCACTTCAGGGTGCCCTCCAGTTCCCCCATAGTAACAGGTTTTATGAGATCCTCCACCAAGTCAGGTTCCAAAAATCTTGGAAAATGCCATGCAATGCGAATGATATCATCTAGAGGTGTGCCTGGTGGGGATTTGAACAGTTTCTTGAAGTGAGTGTTACCCAGCCGTGCCAGTTGATTATAGGTTTTAGCAATCAGACCCTGTTCCATAGGCATCTGCTAGATAGTATTGCGGGCTTTCCTTCCATTTGAAAATTTATGGAAGAATTTTGTATTGCCATCCCCTACTTGTAACCAAATTTCCCTGCTTCTGAGTCTCCAAGTTTCTTCCCGATCCAGCAGAATCTTTGATCTTTGGGTTTCCAAGTCCACAAGGTGTAGTTTTGTTGCTATAGAGGTGTACCCTCTTCCCTGTTCATCTGTTAGAGTGGCCAGCTGATTTTCAATGTCACCAAGGGTATGGTCCTCCTTGGGCTTTTTTCTTCTGGCCCAATCTATGGATAATCGCTTGATTTTGATCAGGTTACTATAGAAACCCTCAGCCTTCCTCTGGAAATTTGGTAAGAGATGGGCCTTCCAAAATTCCGAAACCAACCTGAGATATTTAGAGTCCTTTAACCAGGTCGAATTAAACTTAAAAGGAGCCCTAAGTTTTTTAAAGGAGCCTGCCACTTCTAGATAAATAGGGGAATGATCTGATATTCCTCTAGTGCCCACCCACTATCTGTAATTTGTGAGGGAAGTAAGCAGATCTTCATGAATGAGATACCTATCTAGTCTCCTCCCCAAAGCTGCATCTCCAGTCCTTCTATTGTGCCAGGTTGGCAGCTTCTTATTCATAGGGACATCAATAAGACCATGTTGCTCCAAGAAGATGCCAAGCTTATTCGAGAGTGGATCCAGCTACGAGTGGTGTCCCCAAAATTCTTCATGTTTGATGGAGAAATTAAGATCTCCCCCTAGAATAGTGGATTGGTCTATTACGGGATTCTCAAGGAGCTGTTGCCAGAAATCCAATATATTGTGATTGGGTGCATAAATGTTCATAATACAAAGATTTCTGCCCAATTCAGCTGAAAATATATAGATACCTAGGAAACCCTCACCTCCCTAAGTCAATGTAACCTTGATGGTTCGACGATTTATCCCAAGAGGTAGACCCCTGGATCTCCCAGCAACATCCAAGGCTTGAAAGTGCCACCTTGGCATGATAATTAGAAGGGTCCTAACAATCAGCTCAAAGCTACCTAGGGTTTCTTGAAGAAAAATAATGTCACAAGGCTCACAGCTCAAGAGTCTCTTAAGGGCTAATTTTTTAGAGGGACTAACTACTCTCCTACAGTTGAAGGAGAGCCACTTCATGGGGGAACATTGCCAAGGGTGTTTGGTGCTCTAAGTACCCTTTCAATGGTGTTTTATCAGCCCTGAGCTACATCATCCCCAACAACCTTAATGGCTTTGGACATCTTGGAAGGCATCCCTCGAGTGGGTTTATGCTCAACATTAGAGGGTGTGATACCCAATCCAATAGAGTAAGGGATTTCCTGGTGGCGGGAATGGAGGTTGTAGGAATGTGAACCCAAAGCAGATGGGGAAATAGGATTGTGCTGGAGCCCTTGTCCAAGGATAGCCGGGGGGTGGTGGAAAAGATAGGGAATGGGTGATCAAGTGCATAGGTAATGTGAGAGGTAACCAAACAAGGTGAAGATGCAGATGATGCCAATGAGGAAAAAAATATTGATTAAAATTCAGTGCAGAGGATAAGGGAGAAGAAACTATACCTGATGTAGGAGTAGCCTCCGCAGCTGACCAGGATCTAGTCATAGGAGGGGATATTGGCTGCATATGGGAAGCATTGGATGGCTGAGTAGTGACCCCAACCACATCATTTGGACTATCCGAACCTGTGGGCTGCTCATCCACAATTGGGTCTTCCGTCTGGCGATGTTTGGTTTCCTTTGTAGTAGCCAGAGTAGTAGGCATGAGTAGTGGGCATTCTTTGAGAAGATGTCCAACCTTATGGCATCGTTTACACCTGAATGGAACGCCTTCGTAATCAAGATTTTATCAGCGAGAGAAATGCCTCCAATGTGGGGTAAATTTTCCTCCAGGCCTTCTCTGGTGTCCAAATGAACTAGGATGCGAGCCATAATCATATTCCCTGACGTTTCATACGATTGATCATGTTCCAAATAGGTACCTAGTGCATTTCCTATGCACTTAAAAACAACTAGAGTCCAGTATTGCATCAGAAGGCCTGGTAATCGAACCCAAATCAACCCGGCTCCCATCTATTCCCTCTCAAGATCAAATGAGGGTTCCCATCTTTTCAGCAAAACATGGGCTAATTTGATATGCCAGAATCTAGAGAGTATCCAGTCCATGTACTTTTCCCTATGGAAATGAAGGGCAAACCATCCTCATGCAAGCACTTGAATGGTGGGTAATTCTTTGAGTAAAAGAACCCCAAATATCCGAGGTCCAGAGACGAAGACTCTTCACAGTATAGTTCCGCCCCCGAACTTGGCCCACCAAGACCTTCTTGGCTGTATCAGTAACTTCCTCCATCGAGAGGTCTTCGCCCAAGGATAGGTTGATGTCCCTGTCAACAGATTTTAGGCACCTTCCTTTCTTTAGCTTTTTAGATTTACAAGTCGTCGGCTAGTCCCAAATATGTCTCCTGTATGCCCTGGTTAACCATCTGTGGGGTGGATGGGGTCGATTTAGGGTTTGGGACTGGGGAGCTGAAGCATCCAGAATGGATAGGGGTGTTGGGAGATGGGCCACCATAGTTAAGGGTGCTACCAAATAATGTAGGGATAGGGTAGGTAGCAGTCCTAGGAGGGGGGATGCCAGAGGAGGAAGGGTTGTAGGGCAGGGCAGAGATGTGGGGTAGACGAGGTAACGCCACATTGAAAGTGGGCGATTGTTGCAGGTAGGTACTGAGGAGATTCAAGGTAGCTGGGGAAAGTGGTGGGTAGTCCAAGCCAGAGGAACCTTCAATGTTGACAGAGGGCAGAGGATGGAGCACAGATGGCCCAGGTTAGTCCAGTGAAGAGCTAGGAGTTGACAGAGGTTGTAGAGATGTGGCAAAGGGACCAAAGACTGACACGACGTGATGGCGAGACCAAATGACCTCATGGGGATTGGGGTTATCGGTATAGTCCACCTCATCCAGGTCCATTGCAATCGACAGGAAAAAAGTTGATGGTGGTTATAGACTGCGAGGAAGGCGGGAGGACCACAGGAATGGAAAACGCTAAAGAGCCCGTGGGAAGGAGGTAAGGTTGGATGAAGTTTAGCGAGCCATGGAGGTTAACCCTGACCATCAGGTGCCTGGTAGTAGTGCCACAATAACTCCATTATCGCCATCCATCAGAGCTCCGCTAGGGTTTACTTTTCTCTTCATTTTCCGCCATTTTCAAAACAATTGTTTGTTTGTGTTCTTGTCTATATTTTTGTTACGAATAATTTATAAAGATATAATAGTCAGGTGGTTTCAGATTTTAGCTGTTTCATCAAGTATATTCTAGTATAATACTGTATTCCAGCTTTGTTTATCAGACAATATTTGTTTAGGAACTTAACATGTCATATTTGGCCATGATATAACTGTTTACTATTTTAGTAATACAGTGACTTGATCGATGGACATAGGGTGCTTGTAAGAGATTAACTTCATACATGAGATACATTTTGGGCTTGTTTGGGTACACCAAACTTTATTTATGAATACATGTTCAGGTACACCAAACTTTGTGTATAAGATCTCCAATAAAAAGAGTTAATTTACTTCATTGTTACTCCAGAATGAAGTCTTTTCTCTTAACTTGTCATTAACTCTATCAGCATTAACTATTTAACATGTTCTTTAATTTGTTTAAGCCATCAACAAATTGTTGTAGTTGGTGCACTTTTAGTGGGAATATACCATTTTGTTTGAACACTTTATTTAGTTTAGTTTTTACACAAATGTACTTATGAACAATATTTCTATGGATGTCATGGTTTTTTTAACAGTGAGGACTCATAAATAGTGAGCACCTTATTCACATCCACCCACTCATTCTTTAAACTTTATATTGAATCAAAATGCAGGAAATTCCAGGGATGCTCTCGCTTTAGTGCTCTGTTCTGATTACCTAAAAAACAGGGATCTTGGAAATGATACAAAATTGCATGTTATGAGGGGATGCAAGTACTTTTGGCATGCACTTTTAGGATATATGATTGGTTTGATTGCTACTCTTGCTACAGGAATCTTGACACGATTACCACAACCTGCACTTCTATATTTGGTATTGATTAGCATCATGAAATTTAAACTGGATAACTTGCAAGTTAAAAATATATTTCTTTGGTATCTTCATTGTGCTCTAGTATTCCTCAGTTACAAACTAGAAAGTTTTCATGTCATTGTCTACTTTGAGAATATGAATGAACTTGCATAGATTCCCTTTGAGAATATCTTATTGGGAACCTGTTTTAATTTTTTTTTTGTCGGTTGACTCACTTATTTCTTCCATTTTCTTTTTAGTATCCTTAAATGAAATGACATTTTTTTTAATTTTTGGAATGGGTTATAGTTGTTAGGAAGTATTGAATAGTTCAGAGAATTCCTTCTTTCATGTATGAATGTAGTTGTTTACCTTTGGACACATATTAATGGAAAGTGTTGTGCTTTTCCTAGGAGCACCCAATGAAGCAATGGTTTGCATTTTTGGATTCAGAGCGATGAGGACATGTACCCTAGCAATTTTCAAATTTTTTTGGGTAAAACTGGTGCACCAAAAGGTCAAAACGCACCCTAAAAATGACCTTTCTGCCACTTTTTGGACACACAGAAGTAGTCTTGGGAGAATCAAATTTTGAGGGGCAAATGACCATCAAATTCCGAAATTCTAGGTGTTTTGGAAAGTAGACTTGAATACCTTTCGAATGAGCTATCATGTGCTCAATTTGGATGTCAGTAAGGCATTCAAACATGACCTGAAAGGGGCACTGCGTGTAGGGCAGTTTTTGCTCAGGGTTGCTATTTTTCTAGTTTTTTACTATGATCTTAGATTCTCTCTCATGAATGATGATTCACCATTGTAAATGATGACATGGCATGTAATTATGATAGATAAATAGTGATAGAGGGTAGATTCATTGCTTTAGAAGTTAGTTTGAGCTCAAATGAATCAGTTTTACACTTTTAGAGGCAAGTTGTTGATGATGCCTATATTCTTGTTTCTTGTTCAGTATTAGTTAGATTAGCTCCTCATCTTAGGGATTCAACCCCTGATGATGGGAGGAGGTTGAATTCATGCCTATATCTTCTTATTCTTTCTATTTTTAAACAATGGGACTCAGTTGGATGCTCAGACCTTGATTGTACACCTTTTGTAAACAGTTTGGCAGGGGATTAATAAGAATTATAGCTATTTTTATGGGATCCATTGTGGTATGAGTTTTGGCACAGTTTATTCTTATGTGATCATTTGTTAAAGTGTTTTATGTATTCCGTTAATCATTTTATTGCTTCTAGTTGAATGCTTTCAAGTTGATAGGCAGAATTCATTGCATGAATGCACTGCCTTGGGAAACCATTCACCATTTCATGTTTCCTGCAGTCTAGGAAGGATCCATGGTTTTCACATGCCCTTATTAGTTTCTCACCAGTCTAAAACATCTCACCTCATCAAGCCCTTGAGTGCTAAAGCCCATGCCTACCTTGCCCCATTGAACACCGTGCAATTCTGACATAATTCCCCAAACCTAAACTATCCAGCTCCTCCTGATCCGACAAAACCCCTTCAAAATCCAATCAAAACTTCATGCTACTATACATAGCCTAATATCCTTTACCTGATCTAGTCATCTTGGCTGAGGTCCTAATAGAGAGAGCCCTCTCTCGGCCTAGTATTGCCTTCCTTCAGCCTGAGGTTCAATCCAGGTGATAACATAGTGGCGACCATACTAGGGAACGTAGTTTTATGTTCCTCAACAAAATGTATCAAGTTCAGATTTGATTGTTGATGGTGGACAATGATCAGACACCGGAAGGCTGAAATCATTCACTTGGCAACTCCAAATCAGTTTCGAGATCAGATCCAAGGACTCCACTGGAGGATGAACCTGACCAACAGAAACATGAAAGGACAATATGGAAAGATCAGGTATTCAAGTTGGAATTTCATCCAAGACATTACGTTCTTTGTTATAAATTATTTCTTCTCTTTTCCCGAGAATGTCAAGAAGGCTTTACAAAGTATATTGTATTTGAGAAAAGATCCTAGACCCGCATTTGATTCTTTCCCTTTGAAGATTGTGAATACAAAATATTCGCATGCCTTTGATCTTGATCAAGACCCTTCTTCCAAATCTTATGATGACCGTCTTCAAACTAATGAGCCTAAAGAGACCAAGACTGGTTCTACAGATTTTGTATATACTCCTATACATTGTAAAATTCCAGATAGATACAAGCCTCTGATTTTACCTCCTATATATCCCATGCTTTCCCTAAAAATCATTACCTATATCTACCAATATTTGATGGTGAATGTGACAACATCACTGCTGAGAGACATGTACTGAATTTTGAGTCTTTTCTTGACCTTTTTGAAGTTGATGAAGAGGATGTCAGTATTAGGAATTTTCTCTTTTTTGGAAAGGAAAAGTCAAGAGTTGGTTCAAAACCCTACCTAATGTTAGCATCTCAGATTTCCAGCAGTTCTTCAAAGTTTTCCTTGACAAGTGGGTGGTCAGACAAAACCCTTTCTTGATTCTAGAAGAGTATAACTAGTTGAAAAGACTACCAGGGGAGACAGTACAACAATTTTCTACTAGGTTTAACCAAGTCTATTTTTCGATGCCTAATATATAAAGCCTCCTCCTGGATCTGCTCTCTTACACTACCCGGAAGCCTTTGATTCAGAAATGGAGTTGCAGCTGAGGGAAAGGAACCTTACAACACTTGAAGAGATGCAGAACAATGTAGTAGATGTAGAGGCTAATCTAGTGATCAGAAGGACAAAGTTGAAGGAAGAAGAGAGGAAGAACATAGATCCAGAGGAATCAACATCTTTAGAGGTAAAGTTGGACATTTTGGTTAGTGAAGTGGAAGAGATGATGCGAAATATCACCACAAGGAATGAGTATGATGTTCAACACCATGGCGCGTTGATTGAAGAAAAGCAAGTGGTTGATCCAAAACATTTCCTTTCTTATCCCAGTTGTCATAGATATGATAATGATTGTTTTATAGATCAGCTTGCAGAAAAGAGATCTGTTGATCTGACATGTATGATTGATGATGTGTTTTATACTGACGATTTGCCTAAGTTTGATCAGTATGATGATGACTATGTTCTCCAAACAGAAGCTAGTCTTGGAAACAAATCAACATTTTTTTCTGGAAGGAGGAAGTTCACTTTCAGCAGCTTGAATACAGTGATCAGTCGTTACATATCAGCTATGGAAGTGAGGAGGAAAGTGCATAAAATTTTGAAGTAAGTGAAGGATCTTTGCCTCTTTGTTTTACTGCATTTCAGATCATCAGAGACAACTTTCGTGCAATCAGAAATAAATCGTCGATAAGTTTTGATCTTGACCATCTAGAGGGCAATGAAATCCTTGTTCAAGACTTTTCATATCTAGATTTGCAGCCCTTGAATGCCATTGAATTTCAAGTTGCAGATGAAGACTTGAAAGCTGGAACATATGATCAAATGATGCAATATGATTCCATACCATTATGTTTTGAATCATTTCAGTTTTTGAAGGGAAATTTTCATAGTATATCTTCAATAAAGGATGAGCAGCCAGTAGAAAATCATGTAATCTCATTGGAACCAATAGAAAATGGGTTGCAACAATATTTTCAAGTTTTTCATGATCCAATGGTTGTTGTGTTGGATGATATCTGCAGTCAAAGTCCTTCTCCAATAGATAATTGTGGGTTTGAAAAGAGTATTGATACAAACTTGATCTGGCAGTCGGTTTCTTTGTCATTTTCAGTAGGAGTCTCGTCACAAAGCTCAGATGAAAGTTTGCATTCATGGTATGAGGAGAAGAAAAGTAATGCATTGGATGAGCTAAGTGGAAGTGCACATGAATTTCAAGATCATCATGCAGTATTTTTGGAGTCAGATAGAGAATCCATATTATTCAATCTGGGAAAATTTGGATCTGTTTACAAGTTTTTGTGAGAGTTGCATTTCAGTAGTTCTTTCTTCTTGCTCATAAACAAGCACTTGTGGAGAATTCAAACAAAAACCAGAATGCTTACTTGGTTGCATTGATTGTTTCATTTCACTTGATCAGGTGATGAATGGAATAGTTAGAGTAGCTTTCATTGAATAAGCTCCATTTTGAGCATCTTTTCCAGTTTGTCAGTTGTGTTTTAGTATTGAGTCAGTTTTTAGTTGAGTAAAAGTCATTTTGTGTCATCAAGTCGTCAGTTTTCAGTGATGCATTTCAATTTAAGTTTTTGACCATATTGGCCCACATGGTTAGGCACTTGGTCTATGGTGTTCTTGACACCTCTAAGGAGATTCCATCCCTAATGAGGCCAATGCTAGCGTCAGTATTTGTATCCTACCATCAGTGATCAAAAATCCTCTTTTCATATCATTTTAAGGGTCCGATTCATAATTTTTTTATCATTCCACTTGGTCATGCAAAACAATTAGTCATTAATGGTAGTCCTAGTTCAAAAACATCACTCTTCCCTAAATGTGATTCCTTGTTGGCATAGTTTCATATCTTGTTGACCGTACATCATCCATAAAGTTATTTTTATCATGCCACTTGTATCAGTCATGAGGTCATTATGTTGTCTTGAAATTTAGTCCTTCAAGGTCTCATTAGGTCTTTAGGGTTTTTCAATGTTTCATTAGGTCATTAGGGTTGCAAGGTTCCATTCCCTTTCATAAGACCAACAAGTAAAGGGTGACCAAGTAACATCCCTTCACCATGTGAAGATGATTTGTAAAGAGAAATTTTTATTTCATTATGTATTTTTATGTCTTTCAAATGTAATTATTTCACCATCCCAAGCTGTTAACTTAGTGTTCCAAAGATGCCAGACCATCAAAAGATCAATTTTTCAAAGGAAATGGTCAAGTGGAAGGGTAAAGTTTCAAAGGGTTAAGTGCATGCCAAAGGGAGTTGTTTTTTCCCAAGGGTGTCCAGATCATCATTTTCCACAAGCACTAAACCCTAATTTCCTCACCCATTGAGCTAGGGTTGGTTATGGGATCAGAGACATCTGAGTATATGAGGCATAAGGGAGGTCATTTAAATGAGTATGAGGCCATTCCAACTCATACACATCATGTCTTCATCATTTTTCAATAAGTCATTCCAAGGGACAAATCATTTGCCACACATAAAGCGGGTTTTTCTTCAAACTACGTTTTAGACCAAACAAGGACCAATTTGGAAAAAGTGAGAGAGTTTTTTGTCCACAATAGGCCAAGGAAGCAAATAATTCTTCACTTTTTATAGAGGTGTCATAGTTTTAGAGAAATGTAAAAAATACAGTTGCCTTAGGAGAGTTGATGCACTTCCAAAGAGACCTTGTGAAAATCAAGCTTTCTCCTAGTTGGAGTGACCAAATGACTTACTTGATGAGTCAAATGCTAACTGACACAGAGAGATTTCCAATGAGTGATCATGAGCTCAATTTGGAGTTGAGGAAGACCTCAAAAAGTTGACTGACACAACACACTACATTTTGGCAGCCTCATTCTGCACATTTTGACCAGTCTTGGGAGATTGAGCTTTGGACAGGGCAAATGAGCTCCAAATTGAAACATTAAAGATGTTATGGAAGTTAGAATCAACAAGCATTTCAATGAGCTATCCCAAGCCTAATTGTGACACTGGGAAGGCAGTCAAAGGTTGTCTGAAAGTGGCACTGCGCGTTTAGGAAGTGGTGTTGCGCATTCAGTAGGTGGCGCCGCGCGTCTGGGTTGGCATTGTGTGTTGAGCGGAAGGGAAATAAAGCCCTCAAAACTTCAAGAAACTTCAAAATTTCTCTCTCTTACCTTCATTGCAAGTAAGTTTACCTTCCTCACTTCAGTTTTGGTTTGTAAGTCAAACTTTCAAGCATCATTTCCCATGGTAAATATGAAACCCTAAATTTGCCCCTAGTATGCCTAAAACCCTAAAACCTCATTGTTCCTCCTATCACCTATCACTACAACTCTAAACTCTTTCCCTATCCCTTTATCCCTTTATCCTTATTCCATATCATTCCTATCCCTTTATCCCTCTTCTCAAAGGGCAATTTCTCAAACAAAACAAGCCCTCCCTCTCATTTTTATCATTCCTACTCCCTCATTCATTTTCCAGCCCATAAGGTCATCTCCCATCCCCTCACTCCTAAAGCACCCATACTCACTCCTTCCATATCTTCTCTAGGGGTACACAACTTCAAAACTTAGAAAACATGGACAAGGAAGACCTTCCAGCAGTGCTCAAGTGAAGACGGATGAGAAGGCAAAAGAGACTAGAGCTACTGAGGTGCCCGGTACCTACATGACATACCAGAGGGACACAAGGAGATTGTTTGCAACTGATAACATGGCCAATCATTACAGGACCTGCAACAAGATTTGCAATATGAGGGTCAAGAAGATGAAAACTAGGTTAAGGAGGGATTTGAAAGGAAAAATGGAGGAGGATAGTTTTAGGATGATTGCTGAAGCTTCCTTGGCTCATCAGGACACTTGATGATGGCACTTCTCACCAATTTTGGGCAAGTTTGGAGAATTTTTTGTCATTTGCCAATTTTTGAAATTCTACACACAGGAAAACTACTTAGACGCGCAACACCGACTTTTCCTAGGGGCACCCAATGAAGAAATGGTTTGAATTTTTGGATTCAAAGTGATAGGGACATGCACCCTAGCAATTTTCAACATTTTTGGGGCAGAACTGTTCCACCAAAAGGTCAAAAAACACCCTAAAAATGACCTTTCTACCACTTTTTGGACACACAGAAGCAGTCTTGGGAGAATCAAGCTTTGAGGGGTCAAATGAGCTTCACATTCCAAAATTCTAGGTGTTTTGGAAATTCTACTTGAAGACCTTTCCAATGAGTTATCATGTGCTCAATTTGGACGTCGAGAAGGACTTCAAAAGGGACCTAAAAGTGGCACTGTGCATTGAGCTAGTGGCATTGTGCGTAGGGCCGTTTTTGCTCAGGGTTGCTATTTTTCCAGTTTTTGACTATGATCTTAGATTCTCTCTCATGGATGATGATTCACCAGTGTAAATGATGACATGGAATGTAATTATGATAGATAAATAGTGATAGAGGGTAGATTCATTGCTTTAGAAGTTAGTTTGAGCTCAAATATATCAGTTTTTCACTTTTAGAGCCAAGTTGCTGGTGATGCCTATATTCTTGTTTCTTGTTCAGTATTAGTTAGATTAGCTCCTCATGTTAAGGATTCGACCCCTGATGATGGGAGGAGGTTGAATTCATGCCTATATCTTCTTCTTCTTTCTCATTGTAAAGGGTTGGACTCAGCTGGATGCTCAGACCTTGATTGTACACCTTTTGTAAGCAATTTGGCAAGAGATTAATAAGAATTGCAACTATTTTTATGGGATCCATGTGGTATGAGTTTTAGCACAGTTTCTTCTTATGTGATCATTTTTTAATGTGTTTTATGCATTCCATTAATTATTTCATTTCTTCTAGATGAATGTTTTCAAGTTGATAGGCAGAATTCATTGCATCAGTGCTTTGCCTTGGGAAACCATTCACCATTTCATGTTTTCTGCAGTCTAGGAAGGATCCATGGTTTTCACGTGCTCTTATTAGCTTCTCACCAGTCTAAAACATCTCACCTCATCAAGACCTTGAGTGATAAATCCCATGCCTATATTGCCCCATTGAACACCCTGTAATTCTCACATAATTCCCCAGACCTAAACTATCCAGCTCGTCCTGATCCAACAAAACCCCTTCAAAATACAATCAAAACTTTGTGCTACTATACGTAGCCTAATATCCTTTATCTGATCCAGTCATATTTGCTGAGATACTTATGGAGAGAGCCCTCTCTAGGTCTAGTAGGGCTAGCTACTTGGCTAAGCGTGGTTTGTGGTTACCCTAGCATTGCCTTCCTTCAGCCTTAGGTTCAATCCAGGTGATAAAACATTACATGTTTCATCAATCTTATGGGTTGTCCAACTTTGTTATTATCAACAATAGAGCCATCTAGAGGTGGAAATGGATATGTATGACTAAAAGCTTCAATAATTATGTGTTTATAACATACCCTTTGTTCGTCTACCAAGGAATATTCACCACATATTTCAATAACATTTTCTTCCAGATGAGTATTGACAATAAAAGGAAGAGACTTCCCTATCCCATCAGGCTTGAGGAATAAATTCAAATTGTAGGCATAAAAAATAGTAGGACTGTTGGATTCCATGATATAGGAGCTTTGAGGATTGAACTATAATATTAATTGTTTCTTCACTTAGATAATAATAATGGTCACATTATTACTTTGTTGGCTTTGTAAAACCTCTTGAGTTTATTGACCTCAAACTGTAGGAAACCATGATTACTTCCATTTATTTCTTACATGATCATGATTAACATCAAAGTGCAATGTGGGGGTTACATTACTCCTCAAAATCACAATGAAATGTTGAGGTGCCAAGTATATTACCATGAAATTCTACAACTCCCTTAATTTCAGTGTCTATGAAAATAGGATTAGTGTGATTGAACTATATTTCTGTGACCTCAAAAGTGTTTTCAAGATTTAAATTATCAGCAAGGGAAGCATGATCTTCATCATCCTTTTCATATGGTTGATCTTTTTGGGTAGAAACATGGTTTCTACTTGCCTAGAACTGCATATGGGTTGTATCATTGGTGGAAATATTAAAAAATTCTTCATTTCCTCTGTTTATCACTTTGTCATGTAGGAAATCATGACTAGAATCCTCACAATGGTGAAAATTATTATCATTCTCCTTGTTTTGATGCAAATCATTCATATAATCTAGGACAGATACATCAACACATAGTTTTTCTTTGATGAGGATGGGGTTTAATGTGGGGCCACGTTGGTCACAAGTAGCCTGTCCATCAAGAACTAATCTTGTGAATTTGGAGGGTCTTTTTCAGTGATACTGTTATCATCTTCAAGAGATCTAGGAGCTTCTTCTTCTTGTATGTATACCACAAGGTATTGAAAGTTATTTTTGTATCATCAGAACCCAGGGCCCCAATGCTCGAGAAAGCCCTCAATTAGACTAGCAATAGAAGATATTCCCTTTGGACTACTGAATCTAACCCAAGCCTTTTGTTTTTCCTCAAGATAGTATAGAATTAACCTCATGCATAACGTATATATATTCTTTTGAGAAGAGTATATATATTCTTTTCAATCCATGTCCTTGCCTTGCAGGACCTTGAGAGGGGTATATAGATTCTTCTCAATGGAAAACAATTTCCATTTGTATGATTGTTTATGATCTAATCATCTGCAGAATATCACAGTGCAAGGATTGTTAGGGGATCTATATTCAAAAGAAGGCTTAAAGATAATATCCACTATCAAATCAACCAAGGGTAGGCTTAAAATATGAAATTGGAAAATATTTTACTTCTTAATTCTCCCTATAAAAGAATTTTCAATTGCAAAGACTAAGCACAAAGAATATTGTGTGACTAGTCCTTGACCTTGGGTAAGCTAGCTGCTACCCTCTCAAACATGATCAATGATGATGGTAAGTCTTGGGATTAGACAGATTCCAGTGGAAGCCTATCACTCTGTTGAATGTCGCATGTAATAGTCTTACCGAATCTCAATGCTCATAATCAAGCACATTCTCATGATTATTATCAAACTTGGGCAGGCTTGTTTCATCAAAGGGTGATTCGACATCACCAATATTATTTCAGTCTGTGAAGGCATGGAATGGCCCATTCATTATGGCCATAACATCCTTTTCATCAAAACCATCTTTGAAAAAACTTACGTGATAGCCTGGTATCCATTTATTCTACCTCTTGCATTTGAGTCAATTTCTCTAAAGGCTTTTAAGATATTATTCACCAAGACCTAACCTTGCCTCTCCCTTAAAGAGTGTAAACCAAAGTTAATCCTTTTCTGATCAAGTTGCCAAACAGAGGCCATTGTATGTCTGATATATCATAGGGTCAAGCAAGGTGTCATTAAAGTGGATTCATCTGCACAAACCATATCCAAATAATCTTTTGAATGGGCTAAAACTCATTGTTCTAGATTGGAGTGAATTGACAATGTGTTATTGATTACTTAGGAATTTTCTGCAAGGCCCTTAGCTCTAAACATTCAATGAGTGAAAACCTATTGTTGCAGGTAGAGCTCACAATACATGCCCGATTGACTTAAAGGTAAAGCCCACAGAAGATGCCATATTTACTTAAAACACAAGGGTGGGTTTGGGTCAAGTGAAGCCAGATTTTTAAATTCCTAGGAATTCCTTTTCTTTTCAAGAAACATGTGAGGAAAATTGGATATGCTTATCCAAATGTGGGAAAATAATTTTGGTAAATGGATTTATAAGCCCAAGACCTTAGCAAAACGATTTCATATCTGTGCTAAGTGTTGGCTTCTATGCATGTTATTATTTATTGTGGGTGCCCTTGGTTGCTTCTTTGTGCCAATTTTGACGAGGGGATGGGTTTCAACTTTTCATAGATTTAGGAACCTTTAATATAGATGGCGGGAATGGGGTGGCTTTGGTATTCCCAGAACATCTGTAGAACTGTGGTTGTGTGTACCTTTAATGTATTTGATGACCACTGTAGATTTTTGCAAGAAGGCAATTCAGTTGAAATGATGTCTTTGGTGCACCTTGAAGTGGATTTGAAGGAATTAGAAAGGCTCATCATATAAAAGGATAATTGTCTCTTGTCCCAATAATTTAAGTTATTGAAGTTATGCTTAACAATTGTTGTTATATTCGATATTCTACCAACATGCCATGCAAATTTTGTTTCTCAATGTGTATTCATGTATTAATTGAACTATTTTCAAACTATTTTATGTGATTAATGATATGCAGAGGCATTTTCATGGGTGCTTCAGATCCTAAAAGGCTGAACTTTCATACACAAGAGTTTATATATAAAAGTGAAGATATGATAGGAAATAAATTTTATCATGCTCTAATAACCAACTAGGGTTTTGGTGAACAACCTTTTGAAAATATAGTCTAATGGTTCTTATGTGTATTGTATTCTTGTAGCCGGATAGTTCCAACAGGATTTGATTTAGACAACTTCCAAGAAAGCCATTAAGGTAATTTTTACATGTATTAGCTACAACTGCAGACTATTTTAGCACACTTTGTCTTGATGCTGTTTCTTTGTCACTAAGGATTAATGAGGATCATTGTTTCATTGATAGCTTTGTGCACAAACATTAATGATTAAATATGTTATTTTAATGATACCACAATTGTGCATATTTGTTGTGATTACCATTTTGTTCCCAAAATTGGTTAGATCTCACCAAAATCATCCTACACCTTATTCATATTTCCACTTTAGTTTCCCCGACAAATAATTCGCTATCTAATCCATAAGGCTTATGGGGGTCCACACCATCTTTAATGACATGAATTTGTGTCATACATTATGAAAATCCTATTTCTTGTGTCACTTTATTATAGGTGACATATCTGTCAGAGGTTGACTGCAACCAGGAAAAGCCATTTTGAGATCTTGTGATTTGATGCGAGCTATTATAGGAAAGGTCCTCAAAGGCTTGCCTTGGTTCTGTTGTTGAAATGTTAGGTCATTAAAGTAATGGTCAAATTTTGAAATTACTGTACATGAAACAATTGTGTGTGGTGTAATTTAAGGGTCTGTAAAATGGCAAGTCAATAAGAGGACAAACTTGGCTACATATGTGGTGAGAGAGAGATTATGGGAAGTGAAAGGTTATTGGGCAAATAAAGAGTCATAGGAATTGGAATGTTTAGTGTTAAAAGCTCTATTACGCGTTCATGTGCTTCCAAATCCATTTTCTTTTACTCTGTTTTTGTAATAAAATTGTTAGTGTCTCATTTCATAGTGTTTTTGTCTTATTGAATGATCTATGTGATTCAGTTCTAGTGATAACATGATGCTAATTTGCTTCAATTTTGACCCGGCGTTAGAGCTGAAGCATGTGTTTTTGGAAAGCAGAAGATGGATAGCTTTGAAATATCTAAATTGGGAGCAACACAAATCACGAGTTAATTCATAGTGGCATTTGTGGTCCTATCAAAACAAAATCACTTTGAGGAGAAATCTACTTAAGCATCTCTGCCATGTGAGCCTTGGAACTCTTGTTTCTAGGAAAAAGCAAACTGTAAAAAAATAACAGTTTTTGGGAATCTATTGAAACTGACTCTGTAGCAATCCCTAATCACTATAAAGACCTAGCTACACCTGTCATCAAATATAGACCCTGAGATATATTAACTGCTCAACAGATTATGAATCTCAACAATAGATTTTATTCAAGGATGAATATGCCAGATGAAGGTATTATACTTCTAGAAACTGAAGCCCATACATCATCAAGATGGCTGTCATACATAATCATATGAATAGTAACATATAACAATGTAAACTTTGAAACGGGAACGATAAACTCAAAACGGGAACTCTAGGAAAAAAACCCTTAAAAACATCAAAAACAGTGCTAAAAAACGAAAAGTGATGATGTTGGAATAACACCTTTTTTTTCTAGGGTAAATTTCCAACATGTTTTAAAAATGGCGGTGAAAACCATTTTTTTGTGCAAAATTGTCCAAAAAACATCCTCAAAACAAAAAGCGTTGACGCCGAGATAACACTTTTTTTTGACGGTCAAATTTCAACATGTCAAAATAATGGTTTAAAATATTTTATCATGACGAAAAACATTAAAATTTTAAAAAAATAATGAAAACATAAAATAAAATAAGAAATAAAAAATTAAAACAATGAAAAAACACAAGAGAAAAAAAAAGTTAAAAAAAATAACAAAACATAAATTATAATATATACTAAAAACAAAACATAAAATAAAAAACAAAAACAAAAACAATCAAATATATAAAAAAAGACAAAAAAATCAAACATAAAAAAAAGAAATTAATGATAAGAATTAAGAAACTAAAAAAAAAAAAAGTATAAACAAATAAATAGTAAAAAAACATATTTATAAAAGATGAAAAAAAAAATCTTGTAAACCATAAAAAAAATTGGCCAAAAAAAAAAAAAAAAACTATAAAATTAAGTAGGGAAAAATAGAAAAATTTTAAAAACATTAACGACAAACAAAAAAAAATAAATTAAAATTAAAAACAAATTAGATTTAAAAAAAATAGAAAATTAACAAAAAAAAAATATTAAAAACTACTAAAATTAAGATTAAAATGTTGGTTACTTAAAATAATAAATATAAAAATATATATAAAAAAGGACAAAAAATAAAATAAAAAATGTAAAAAAAAATTATCTCATAAACCATAAAAAAATTATTAAATATTTTTTTAAACAAATTATTATTATTATTATTTTAATTTAAAAAAAATATTAAAAAATTTAAAATTATTTTTTAAAAAAATTTAATTTTTTAATTTAAAATTTAAAAAATTAAAAATATTATTAAAAAAATTTGATTTTTTTTAATGTTTTTTTTTTTCAAAAAAAAAAAAAATACAATGGCCCCTCCGCTCACCCACCGCCTGTGGTGGTGCGGCCTTGGGCGGAGGGCCTACACGCAGACCCTCTACCCAGGGCTGCGCCACCACGTGTGCTGGGCAAGTGGAGGGGTGATTCTGAGAATCGCCCCTTCGCCTGCCCGGCGCCCATGGTGGCGCAGCCTTGGGCGGAGGGCCTGCATGGGATCGCCCCTCCACCCGCCCACCGCCTGTGGTGGTGAGGCCCTGGGTGGAAGGCCTGCATGGAATCACCCCTCTACCCGCCCGCCGCTCGTGGTGGCGCGGCCCTGGGCGAAGGGCCTGCACGTAGACCTTCCGCCCAGGGCCGCGCCAGCGCGGGCCGTGGTCGAGCGAAGGGGCCACGATATTTTTTTTTTGGAAATAAAAAAAATACGTTAAAAAAATCATTTTTTTAATAATATGTTTAATTTTTTAATATTTAAATTTTAAATGTTTTAATTTTTAATTAAAAAACAAAATTGTTTAATATTTTTTTATTTTTTTTATTTTTGTTTTATTTTATTTTATTTTTTTTAAATTAAAAAAAATTGTTTAATTTGTTTTTTTTTTTTTATAAAAAAAAAATTTAAACAATTTTTTTTTTTAAATAAAAAAATTTAGATTTTTTTAATCTTTATTTTTTTTGTTTTTAAATAAAAAAAATGTAAGCTTAATAAAAATGTTTTTTTTTTTTTTTTTTTTTTTTTTAAATATTAATTTTGCTAGTTTTTTTAATTTTTTTTGGTTAATGTTTTTTTTTAATATATATATATATATATATATATATATATATATATGCAATATTTTATATTATATATAATTTATATTTTTGCAAATTCTTTGATGGTTACGAGATAATTTATTTATATATATATATATATTTATATTTTTATCTTTATATATATATATATATATATATATATATATATGTATGTATGTATTTTTTAAGAAATCAACATTTAAGAAAAAAAACAACTTGAAAATTCGTTAAGTAATCCTAATTAAAAAAAAATGGACATAATAAATTTTAAAGTGTGAAAATAAGTCCTCTAAAAAAAAAGTATGCTGCATCAACACATTGCATCAGCTCATTTCAAAATTAGCATGAAAATCACTAACATTTAAAAACAAATATTTATATTTGGTACATAAGAAAATTTAAAGTGTCAAAAATATGCTCTAAAAAAAAGAATTGTATTATGCATTACCACTTTTCAAAATCGGGTCACGTTTTTACTACCCCTATGAAACAGGTAATTGTATCAGTTATTTAAAGTGCCAAAAGCTATGCTCTAAAAAAAATATGTTTGTCTGCATCGCCCCTTTTCAAAATCGGGTCAATTTTTTGCTATCTCTACAAAACGGGTAACAATATCAGTTCCTGTTTCAAAGATTACGTTGTTATATTCTGACTTCCTAGGATATCAAAGGAACTGCTTTAATATTCTATACAGTTGTAGACATATGGAAAATACTTTGAAAACCTTGGTAGCTTTGCTTAAGCTATTAAGCAAGCCTTCGAACTTCTGATCAACAAGTCTTCCATCTTTCATCTTCTTCCACATGCATATTGTCATATGAGTTATCAATACTGTAAATCAGCGATACAAAATTTTGACAAATCTCACTGAAAGACAAACCCTAGGCACCACCAGGAACATTGACTCTCAATCTTGATGTGCATTGTACTACCCTGCAATTGTTATTTCACAATTGTGTATGCAGTAGTACTGACTCATGTATAGTGATCTCAATGTCAAGACTGTCACAATTCTTAGCCTTTGCAAAATGCATACAACACCTACTCTCAACAAATGTAACTATCTGAAAGTATTGTCAATAGAATATCTAGAGAAGCAATTGAAGTGACCTTTCGAGCTATTGCTTTAAAGATAATGACTTGATATTTCAATCTCTAGAAGGGATATATCAATATTCAATAGTAGTAAGCTACCAATCAATTATGGATGATTAAATGAACAAGGTAATCATCATAGTGTTCCAAGGGTGATCTTCACAAGATGAAAAGCTTAGGACATACTACCTCAAATTATATTCTTCAGATTTGAGCCATAAAGGTATTTCAACTAATAAAATTAGATCTTCAAAGATTGACACAATACAAGGGTGTGATCAACTTCAACCCCATATGATGCTTCTATCATTGATCTTCATCCTCAGGATTGTGCCATTCATATTTATATCATATACCAACAGCTACAGGGTTTACTGTGCTAAAGACTTAACCTTGTCAATGTTACTTCTATGCAAGGTTCTTGTAAATTTATAACCTAGATCTAAGGCGATATATCATAGATACTGATTTCAGGGCACTGAGGTAAGGTCGTATTACAGGAGCAAGCTATCTCTAACTAGATTATAGTTCAGACTGCTTCAAATAATAATCACAGGTGCAGGCTTGATTAGTACGAAGTTAATGAAATTTGAATTATGTTATACTATGAGGTTACAACAATATAAATATGTTATAGATGAGAATTGTAGTCACTATCATGGGATTTGCAGAGTATCAATTTCCATGTGTCATATCTTATCCATCGTGTCATGGACAATATGGAGCTTGAACAGACTATTTTACATATCAAGGTGTTGTGTAGACATAATGAGTCATTGTCATGCGACTGGACAGATCTGTAGTGATTCTTATGAACACCAGGTGGGCCAGAGTTTATAGAATTCAAATCATAAAATGTGAGTCATAGAAACAATGCAAGTCGAGGATCTTAAAGGGCTGAAACACTTCTATAATGATGAACCATGATAATGCCAATTATTGAGAGGGTTTGATGGCAAACTGTTACAACCTTCTTTCTTTGCTCCTGAATCCCTACTTGACTGTGGCCTTCCTCCAAACACCTCTGTTCAAATTTGCTGATGGTTTGGATTATTATTCAAACAAAAGATAAGAGTCACAGTCTCCCATCCAAGAGATCCAAGGCTTGCGGCCTCCTGCCAGAATTTCAACCTCCTATCTAAGGCTGTTAAGGCCTGCGGTCTACTTGTAACATTGTGGCCTGCTATAGGAGAGAAAAATCCAACTATGACAATCCCAAACATCATGCAGAACTCCCTCTCGGATGCATCTTCCTCCTTACTACAGTTTGGACCTATGAGAGATTACAAAGCAGTCCTAAAGACATGGAAGATTGCTTGACCTAGCTGGGCTCTAGCCTGGGAATATGTGGCCTAGAGAGAAGGATTTTAGGATTTTACACTCTCCAAACTGCTTACCAATAAGTTTTTGTAGCATCCCTCTTTCCATGGCTTGTAATAGAGACGAAACACACCAAATGGCACAGGAAAATACCCAATGAGCATACCTTTGATTGCAGCCCTATCCAACAAGAAACTCACTCTCATAATCAAGAGTTAAACTTCCCAGACAATCCTCTAGCCTCCACCCATGGTGCCTTAGACCTGCAACTCTCTCCCAAGGAAGCTGCACCCTAAATCATAAACTTGACTCTTAACACCTACGTCCTTGCCTTAGATGTCCACCTTTTTCAGAGGCGTGGATGGATGTGTCGAAATGTGGTGAGAGGACACCTCTATATATACAATTCGATGGGGCTCTTGTTACGTGACCATTAGGCTTGATGAGTCGACATAAGGATGAGGCTGACCTTATAAATTTACTTGAGAGAACATAAATTTGAAAACCCATTTTCCTTATCCAAATTTGGCAATCTTTAGATCGATTTTGGTTTTATCGGAGAGAGGAATTTAATGTTGCAATAATATTTCCCATAGGAGCTATCCAAAGTGGAATTTGGCCCTTTTTGCCAATTTTAACAAACCAACATGATGGAGTCTAGCTAGATTAACCCTCCAGTTGTGCAAGGAAATTTTGGGTTGACAGACTTACCTTTTATAGGACCTAGTTCATTCTAACAAACAAGAAATGCTTGAGAATCAGTGTCATGTGTCATTTTCAAATGTTGCAATGGATTATGATTTCTCCAACAATGTTTTCCAGGCAACTGTTACAAAAATAACAAAAGATTGTCTTTGGTCATTTCACAAAGATTGTTTTCCTTTAGAAACAAAGAGAGATTGTTTTTAAAATACCTTCTTTTTGTTTGTGGCATGTAAGTATATCTTGAGAGTAATATAGAATAGGAAAACTAGTTGGTCAGATTGTGATAAAGGTGAGTAATTGCTTGGACACCAACTTCTAACCCTGCCACATTCTTCTAAGAATAGTGGATCCATAAATATCCAAGGCTTGAAATACACTGATTATGTCACAGAAGTTGGAAGAACCAGAGATGTCATGGATGTGTAATTGTTAACATTTTGAAGATGATAGCACGTGTGTCTTTCAAGGTTAATCACCAATCATAGTGCAAACAACAAATTTTACCACTAACATAGTTCCTCGGTCATGGATATCAATCAAGCCTAGTTAGCCTTACTTGCTTGGTAAGGAGATGAGGCTTCATGTTTTCCATCCTATTTTCCCCAAAGAAAGTTGTTCTGCTGGTTTAAATTATTCATTACTTTCCAATTTTACAAGAAAAAACTTGGCAAAAAAACTATTTCACACCTGGGAGTGTTTTGTAGGATAAAGGGAAAGGTGAGTGGGTATCCTATTATTAGTTGCATTGGTCTTATCATCATTACACCGCTTTTCATATGGGTCTACACAATAGAGAATCACCATTACACTTTCTTGATTTATAAGCAATGATTTGGCTGAGTGGCTTGGTGCAAAGTCACTACGATATATATCATTTATAGATCAAGAAATGGAAAAATATTTGCCTTGTATGGATCATACTAGAATAACTAAATTGTTTCAGAGATATGGGAATGACGACCTTATATTGTTTGACCTGTCAGAGATAGTAGACCAATGCCAAGCAAAGAAATTACACATTATATATGATAAGTGGGATCACCCATGACAATCTTTACTTCAACCTAATCTAGGTGAATTCAAGTGGCCTGCTCTCATAATTACTTTTGAAGAGACTGTGCTAAGTATGGAGGAAATATGCATTCTCCATATTAATCCTCCATGGAAACTTCGAGGTCAAACCCTTAGCTATGGCTCAAGCTTACTGAGTTGTTACCTACTATGTGACCTTCCATTGATAGTTTTTGATGGATTTATTTATTTATTTGATCCTTTGGTTTTGGTCCTTAATACGTCTTTGAACCCTGGTCATTTTATACCTTCAAGATCACCAAGTGAAAAAATGTATTTTTTATGAGGTAAAAATTTGCCTGGGAGGTTCCAAGATCAATTTCTTCTACTTTCTGTTAGCAAAACTCTTTCTTAGGGCTCATGTGATTCTACAATTATTTGTATGCCTTCGAAGTCTAACTCTACAAAAGACGCTGTTGAAAATGGTGATCAGAGAATCAAATGATTATTTATAAAATTTAAAGATCATGGTTTTGTTGTATTGTTGGCTTTTATGTCAGTTGAACAGGTGTTATTGTCAACTCAGGAAACAGGATTATCATTTCCATGCCAGAAATATGTTGTCTCTGTGGGTCCCACATTTTCCATTCTAAGGAGTTTATTCCCTGAAAAAAAAAGGGGAGAAATTTTCAAATATCAAATCTATTTAGTAGCTCAAGTGTTGCGACAAAATTGCATACTATAGATGTATGCATAGTTGAATATGGGAGTGAAATTACTGACAAATGGCTTGTTGCCATTACCCTTGGCTCCAGACAGACAAGTGTGGCATTGGATAGGAGGTATATGCCTTATAACTTGGCTCAATTTGCTGGTGTTCCTACAAATGTGGCCCAGAATGGAAAAACTACGAGGGTTTGTTTAGATAATTTCATCTTATCCCCCCTTCCATTGAATTTCTCAATCAGCATGCTAGTGACGATCATTGTATGTTTTCGTATATGCCACAATGCGGGGTGATATCTATTTGAAAATGAAGCCTTCGCAGCTGCTTTAGGAAATAAACATGACACACACAATCAACTTATTGCCTCTTGGAATAAGGAATTGATGACTTTTGTTCATGATTCCTATGTGGAATTAATGGTGGGATTTCAGACTTCGAAAGGATCCTTTAACTTCATGTGTGGACTTATCTGTTGCTCAAGTTGTGGGTGGGATCTTGCATATATCTACTGATAAAGTTTATTCATTTTGGCCACGGGAAGCCTAAAATACTATCTCCTAATCAACTTACATCTATTGAAGGTTTTATGAGTACTTCGAAAATTCCAGATGTTGAGTGGCAATGTCTGATAAAGGGAGTTATAAGGCCTTTCTACTCATGTCTTGTTGAACTACTTGTTTGGCAAAAAAGTTGTTGTCTGCTTGTGTTTTTGCTATGCGTAAATCTAACACGTGTTATATTTTCTTCACCTTGCAATGTTGTTATTGACAACATGCTTCTATTTTGCCTCGAAGAAATCTAGCATGCACTAGATTTTTTTCACTACAATGTGGTTGTTGGCAATATGTTTTTGTTTGTGCTAGAAGTAAATATTACCATGTGCTAGATTTATTTTATCTAGAAATGCTATAATGTGTTTGTGCTTGTGCTAGAAGGAATTCTAGCATAAATTAGATTCCTTTCACATTTCTATGAGTTTATTGACAATGTGGTTGTATATGTGTTAGAAGGAAATCTAGTGTGCACTAGATTTCTTTCGCATTGCAATGTTGTTGTTTGCAATTCAATTGTTTGTGCTAGAAGGAAATCTAGTATGCATCACATTTCCCTCACCTTACAATGATGTTATTGGCAATGTTCTTGTGATTGTGCTAAAAGGAAATCTAGTATGTGCTAGATTTCGTTTGCCCTAGAATGTTGTTGGTAATATGTTTATGTTATTGCTATAACAAAATCTAGCATGCGCTAGATTCTTTTGCCCTACAATGTTATGTGTTTGTGTTTGTACTAGAAGGAAATATATCAAACACCATATTTCTTTTGTCTTGCAATGGTTTTTTTGGCAATATGTTTGTTTTAGCTAGACGTAAATATAATATATAGTATGTTTCTTTCACCCTACAATATTGTTATGTGCTTGTGTTTGCGAGAGAAGGAAATCTAGCATGTGTTAGATTTCATTCACCTTGCAATGTTGTTATTGGTGACATGTTTTTGTTTGAGATATAACTACAAATAACATGTTAGATCTAATTCACCTTGCTATATTGTTATTTGAAATATGCTTATGTTTGTGATAGAAGAAAATATAGCATGAGATAAATTTATTTTACCCTACAATATTGATGTTGGCAATATGTTTGTGTATGGTGGAAGGAATTATAACATGCACTAAATTTATTTTGCAATGCCCTATTGGTGTTAGAAACGTACTTGTGTTTGTACTAGAACAAAATCTAGTATGCAATAGATTTCTTTCACAATGCAATATTGTTGTTGGCAACGTGCTTGTATTTGTGCTAGAATGAAATATAACTTGCATTGGATTTATTTTTCAATGAAAAATTGTTGGAAATGTACTTGTGTTTGTGCTAGAAGGAATTCTATCACACGTTGGATTTCGTTTGCCCTAGAATGTTATTGTTGGCAATGTGCTTGTGTTTATGCTAGAAGTAAATCAAGCGTATGCTAGATATCTTCCACCCTGCAATGTTGTTTTTGACAATGTGATTGTGTTTGTGCTAGAAAAAACTCTAGAATGTGCAAGATTTCTTTTACTTTACAATGTTTTTGTGAGTAATATGCTTCTATTTATGTTACAAGGAAATTAAGCGTGTGGTGGATTTCGTTCACCTTATAATATTGTTATTGGCAATGTGCTTGTGTTTGTGCTAGAAGGAAATATAGCATGTGCTAGATTTATTTGACCATGTAATGTTGCTTCTAGCAATATGCTTATGTTTGTAGTAGAAGGAATGATATTGATTGTTAGCTTTCAATTGAGGTGCAATGTTGTTGTTTGAAATGGGCTTCTACTTGTGATAGAAGGAAAGCTAGCATATTATATTTCCTTCATAATACAATGTTGTTATTAGAAATATGCTTGTCGTTATGCTAGAAGGAAGGTTAGAATGTGTTAAATTTCCTTCATCTTGCAGTTGAAAATGTGTTTGTGTTTGTGATAGAAATAAATCTTGCATGCGTTAATTTTTTTTCACAATGCAAAATTATTGTTGGAAATGTGCTTGTATTTGTGTTAGAAGAAATTATAGAATGCACTAGATCTTTGTTCTTGTGCCAAAAGAAAAACTATCAAGATTTGACCCTCACCAAAGTTAGTGCTCTGATATTGTTCTTGGCAGTGCATTTGTGAATATGCAAGAAGGCGACCTAGTGATTACTAACTTTCTTCTAGACACCATTACACTTATGCAACCAATGCTCTGGGAGTGACATTGTTTAAATAATCACAATGGTTAGAGTTATAGCTTTTGATGTGCCTTTTTATTGAATTTGGAACAATTTATGAAGATCAATGATAGTGTAAAATAATCGTATATAAATATATGTTATTGTTGGCACTACATTTATGCTTGAGTTGGAAGGAAAGATAACGGTATAGATTTCCTTTGGACACAAACACAATAATCCAATCATAATTATTTGATCCATGGAGAATAATGTGAGCTTTGTATAATTTTTAAGTTTATGAATAAATGTCTTATTGAGATATAATATATTTTTCTTCCAATACAATTTCTTTGCTTTTAGAATAAAAATGATAATTATCTAGTATTTACAGTACCAAAAATTTTATTTGCAAGAAAACCTCTAGTTTGGCTTTGGATTACAAGTTCAAATGTCAAACATCTTCACTAAGTGAAATATAGATATAATTTCTCCTTCTCATGGGGATTTTAGACATCTTATATATCATCAATTTTGGAATTTCTTATATTTTCCAAAGGACCATGTTTTGGTTCTTCAAATTCTACAAATTTCTTACGATCATTATTCATACACATGCATCAAGACTGTAAGTGTCATTTCTAAAGTTGAATAGGAACTTGGTGGTTTGATATGAAGTTATATTTTTCATTCTATGATACTATCTAAATCTCTAATTGCCTAGTCTTCATATATATATATATATATATATATATATATATATATATAGTATATATATATATATATATATGTGTAATTTGTATGTAAAGTAATTTTTGGTAGTAGGCACTAGATGGTGGGAAACAATGTTTCATTACATACAATATGACTACCATACTATTTAAATTATTGCATCTATATTACTTTTTTGTAAGTTGTGTTTTTGCGAAAATATAAAGTCACACTTTACATGGTTCAACCTTTTACATGTTATGATATAATTTTTGTTACAAAATTGATACAAGCTACAATGGAAAATATAATTTTGGAAAAAGGGGACTATGTTGATCTCCTTATTAATGATCAGGTCATTGGGCTAGGAAGGGCCGAATCTGCAGAGTCTAGAACTTATTATGTCGGAGAAAGGGTTAATGCAGGTTATGTTACAATTTTGATAATTGGTATCACTCAACCACATTTGATTGACGAGGATGTTAATGAAGGGGACATACATCTATGTAAGATCATAGATTTGAGACACAACATAGGTAAATCAAAATATTGAGGCATGTGTTAAATATTATTGATAGTATAGTAAGTGTTTTATTGAGTAAATACTAACCTTATTTACATTCGTTTATAGGTGCAAATGTTTCTTCTACATTTTCTATTGGAGACAAGGTAGATCTTCTACAACATGGATTGAAGTTGGGTGAGGGTTCCATATTCAATGCAAATCTTGGGCATAAAGTGCATAGAAATATGGTAAATAAAGGATGCATAGTGGTTAAAATTGAGAAGGTGTTAAAACATGATGTTCCTCTACCACATCCAACAGGATTTGAGCATACATTAGGGGTGCATTGGAATCTTATGAGATTTGGCCAGAACCAGATTGGGAGCCTCACCGTCATGATCATGCCATAAATATTCCCCAAGATAGGTTTAGATTCTGGTGCACGGTAAAAAATCTGCACATACCCACACTATGCAAGAATCTGCATAAATACCTATGTCCCAGGTAATTGACTCACAAAGAAGTCAAATCTTCATAATATCAATGGTTAAGGCCCTACATAGCAGTTCCTTGTTATCGGAACTCAATCACCCTGCTTTAAACCTCCTATCGGGACTTTAGACTCTTTATAATCCTTCCTCCTTTCTATCAGGATTCATTAACTCTTCAGAACCTTTATATAACATTATAAACCCATAAGCCCGCATATATATCGACCACCCCTCTTAAACCTTGGTTAATATATATTTATACATAAAGCCCTTCGCAGGCGCTATTCCTTATAAAACCCATTAACAAAGAAAAATGCGCGAACATACCTTCTTTCTACCTTCTGTATGGCTTCGGCACAAATTCCGAGGATGTACCTCTATCACAATTGGCTATCGGCTCTTCATGGGTCATATAGGCCTCAACAGCCCTTTTCTTCCGATACACGACTATCGGAACACAATATAAAGGAAACCATGGAAATACAATATCGGCGGGTCTTTTACAAGGGAAGTGTTAATATACTCAAATACACTATCGGTGCTGGTTTTCCACAGGATTGTGCTATATGCAAAAGCAATATCGGCGATCGCTATCGGCAGTTCCACATGGAACAGAGCAATAACATAACGCTCTGATAACCCCGATGTGATATAACACGTGGGCTATTGTCGACAATCACAATCGGCGGTCCCAATATGCTAAGCTTTCCCATTAAAGGCTTGCGATGCAACCTTTATTGTGGATCCGATATATTATAAGACCTCCTCTATAACATTTCGGATCTGGTAGCATTGCACTATCACATTTCGGCGCTCCAAAGGGTTAGTCTCTCCTCACTCTAGTTCTGCGATACGATATTGGTTCGGACCTAATATGGGTATAAACTGCTCTTTATATGATTTCAAGTCCAGAACTTAATTCCGATTATGATTTACACTCATTTTCAATGTAAACTAGATTTTGGCTTACGGGACTTAACCTTTATAATAATTTCACCAATGCGATGCTTCACCCTTCTCCTCACGACATCATCTAAACCATTGATCCTTGTGATCCAACAGTAGCTGAGCGTCGAACTTCACTTCTCTTTTCTTCCCTTTTACTTGATTTTTTCACGATTTCTTCAATTTTACCTCTGTGGTTCGGTTCTTCTGAAGGTTCCCATCCTCTTCTATTCTACTTTACACTCTCCCTCTTGAGCTTACTCTGTTTCTTCAATTGGACCCGATGATCCCTTGTGATTCCTCTGAATCATTCTCTCCTCCATGCACTCTTCAGAACTCTGCCTGCAATCTGTTATTACAAGACCTACGAGTTCACACCATAATTAATCACAAACACGTGATTCACACTCTCTGACACAATTAGGAATAAACTCTGAATATATATATGTAAAATCAAAGATTACATTCAAGACTTCTCCATCTCGCACAGGCCTATTTTACAATGTTAATGACCTCTTCTTAGCCTCTGACTCTGCCCGTAGGCTTACATATATGTCAGGAGTTCTGTTGAACTATCCTGGTTTGACTCCTATATCCACTGAACCGACTCCTAAATCCTCTGTCCACTATTTTCACTTCAATTAGTTCCTAAAAACTCTCTCTCGTCCTCGAATCATGCAACTGTTTAAGAGTTATAGTTGACTTTGGAATCTTTTGGCATTAGTGCCCACTCATGTTCTCATTTATTTGAAAGCACTTACAATTTTCTCCATTATCCAATTAAATCACACTTAAAGGCCTAAATATTGCATCAACTTGAGACTTTGGAAAACTATTTCCTAAAATACATGACCCCCTATGTCTACTATTTACAATGATTTTTCCCTTGGGTGAATGCTCCTGCATCAGACTCCGAAAGTAGAAAATATTCATGATCTCCTAATCATGTGTCTTTGGTCTTTGTCTTCCTGGATCCCACACTTTGTTCTGTAACTGCCCACATGATTTGTTCCCTTGTTGCTGTTGCACTTCTATTGTCTTTTGCTCCATTTTCTTCTTCTTGTCAATCAGGTTCAAACTCTGATTGATCTTGTTTCCTTCTGCTACCATTTTCTTCCATTTGAACTGCTTCATCATCAGTTCCCACATTTCTTCAATCTCTGTCTCCAGTATATCTTCAGACTGGTTCATATTCTACTTCATATTTCTGCCTCCTTCTCTTTTCTTTAGGTTGCTGTTGCTGTCTATTAACTGTTTAAACTGCTGCTAGTTTACTTTTTCGTCTTCATTTTCTCTTGTTCCAATTGATTTGCTTACTTTGACTTCTATTTTTATTGCTTCAACCTTTGCCCTGGTTGATTTGCTGACTTTAACTTTGTTTGCTTCAACTTTTGCTTTGCTTGCTTCCTCCCTATCATCTTTACCCTTTTCATGATTGAATCATGATTTGCAACACTTTCTCTAGTAAATTAACTTCTTTGTTCCATGGATTAAATTCTTCCATAGACTCTTCTTCTTTTAGCTTTATTTGGCTGCTCATCTGTGCCAAATCTCCTTCAGCATTTGAAACTAAACTTGCATTCACAAAACATTTGTTAAAATAAAAAACATAAGGCTACTGTGCCTTATCTTCCTTTGGCAAAAATTCAGTTTGCTGCACTGTTTCTTTCTCCTCTGTCAGCACATTAGTATGTTGATTTGAACGCTCAAAAGAATTCATGAAACTTCCCATTAGTCTCTCTTCCACACCATCTATCCTAATGATGTATTCCTTCCCTTGTCCACTGTAGTGAACTACTTTTGCAGTGTCAATCTGCTGAACTCTCATATCCATCTCCTTTCTCTTGTGACTGTTATTAATGACAATTCTTTTGTTTTCCCTTTTCAGCAGTCTATCTTGAACATCCATTCTCTATTTTTCCAACTCCCTTCTTTGAAAATCTAATTTCCTGTATAACTCAATAACTTCAATTGGAGTAGATTTTGGAAATTTCACACAATTCTCCATACCTTCCCTTGTTATGGATAGATCATCAGATTTCCTTTCTCCTTTTGTTAAGTCTTTTGCATAGACTTCTTCTTCCTTAACATCTTTCAGTTGATATCCTTCTTCTTCAGTTCATTTTGCCTTGCTGTCCCTCTGTAACTCTTCTCCCAGAGTTATCTTTGTCTCATCATCTTCATTAACATTCTCCTGCATTTGGTTTTCATCAATAACATTAATCAAACTCATTTGATTACCTTTTTGAGACAGTATTCCTTCATTCTTCATTAGAATAAGATACTGATTCTTCATCTCTATGAAAACTTCTTTAGACTCATCCATAGACCTTTTCTTCTGTATGTAGTCAAATTATTATTCTTCTAAGAAGTTTTCTTTGTCACCTTTTGCTTCTAGATCTTCATCTCCTCTGAAGATATCTTCAAAAGCCTACTTTTCTCCTGCAATATCTGCCATCATACACAAACTATCAGTTTTAAAAATATAAGAATCTATGCTCTCACTTGATGCTTTAGCCATCATATCTTCTTGCTATTCCAAGTTCTCTTTATTAATCATAAATCCTTTGATGGTATCCTCTTCAATCTCCTCAAGCCCTTCACTTGGTTGCTTGATATCTTCCTCCAACTGCATATGAGACCTATCTATCTCATTTTCTTCCAAAACAGAATTTAGATTCTGCTGATCTTCTTTCTTCTTCATGACAATATCAACAAAGTGTCCTTCCTTACATGTTTCACCTGCAAACACACATAAATTGTCAGTTTTAAACTCATGTGACCCTTTGGCCTCACTTGAAGTTTTAGTGTTCAAGTCTTCATCTTCACTTTCTCCCATAATTTCTCCTTGTTCTGGTTCACAAATGGATTCTTCCATTTCTAACTCAACTTCCTTGAGTTTTCCCCTTAACCACTTCACTTGCATTTACTGTAGCCTTCTCTGCATCTCATGCCATTCCACTGGCTTCTTCCTCAAGACCCAACCTAGTCTTTGCCTAAGCATTCTCCTTAATGCATTGAGTTACTCTTTTAACTCTACAATCTCTTTGTCAATCTCCTCTTGTCTCATCTTCTTGCCATCTACTTTGGCATACCCTTTCTTCATCTTTATGCTGTGGGTTCTCTCTGAACCTCTACTATGACTATCAGTAGTCATATTCTTCTCCTCTTTCTTCATGAGCTCTTTTCCAACAAACCTCTACAATAGCTAATCATCCTTGCTACAATCTTACCTCACTAAGTTCTCCTCACTCAGTCTTTTGGTAAGCATGGTCCTCTATCTGGAACCTCCTCTTGAGAAACACCTTTGCTCCTTCTAGGCTTCTACAATTTCTCACTCTCTCTTGAGAACACTTCAGCAGTCCTCTCTGTCCGATCTCTTGTTGGATTATTCAGGTTCACTGCCACTTCCCCTTTAGAGTACTTCCTTACTCTGTCTTCAAGAACACATCTGGTTCTCGTCTCATATCTCCTCTTGATGTCACCTGTACATTAATATATAAACACATTCTCAATTTAAAATATAACATAACATATTACCTCTCCTTCAAGATCTCAGCATGATCTTGTTTCACCCATTCTTCTGCACTTTGAATGGATTGCCCTCTGTTTTGTCTCCAAGTCCTCTTTCCTTTAGAACTTGCATTAAGTAATCTTGCTTTTTCTTTCCTTTGTTATGTTTATTCCAAGCCTCTGCTAGAATTTCTACAATCTCCCATTGTAGTCTCTATCATTCATTCATGCACATTACCTTGTTCTGTGTGCAAACTCCTTTCAATAGGAAATCTTCCTCGTTCTCATTACAATTCTACTCTGGTACAAATCTTCTGTGATTTCAAACTTGCTTTGATACCAATCTGCTATGATACAAATCTGCTCTAATTTCAAACCTGCTTTGATACCAATCTGCTCTGATACAAATCTACTCTGATTTCAAACCTGCTTTGATACCAATCTGCTCTGATACCACTAATGGTGCAGGGTAAAAAACCTGCACATACCCACGCTATGCAAGAATCTGCATAAATACCTATGTCCCAGGTAATTGACTCACAAAGGAGTCAAATCTTCATAATGTCAATGGTTAAGGCCCTACATAGCAGTTCCTTGTTATCAGAACTCAATCAACCCGCTTTAAACCTCCTATCGGAACTTTAGTTTCTTTATAATCCTTCCTCCTTTCTATCGGGATTCCTTAACTCTTCCGAACCTTTATATAACGTTATAAACCCATAAGCCCGCATATATATAAACCACACCTCTTAAACCTTGGTTAATATATATTTATACATAAACCCCTTCGCAGGCGTTATTCCTTATAAAACCCATTAACAAAGAAAAATGCCGCAAACATACCTTCTTTCTGCCTTCTGTATGGCTTTGACACAAATTCCGAGATTGTACCTCTATCGCAATCGGCTATCGGCTCTTCATGGGTCATATAGGCCTCAACACCCCTTTTCTTCCGATACGCGACTATCAGAACACAATATAAAGGAAACCATGGAAATACACTATCAGCGAGTCTTTTACAAGGGAAGTGTTAATATACTCAAATACACTATCAGCACTTGTTTTCCACAGGATTGTGCTATATGTAAAAGCACTATCGGTGATCGTTGTAGGCAGTTCCACATGGAACGGAGCAATAACATAATGCTCCGATAACCCCGATGTGATATAACACGTGGGATATCGTTGGCAATCACAATCGGCGGTCCCGATATGCTAAGCTTTCCCGTTAAAGGCTTGCGATGCGACCTTTATAGTGGACCCGATATATTATAAGACCTCCTCTATAACGTTTCGGATCTGGTAGTATCGCACTATTAGATTTCGATGCTCCAAAGGGTTAGTCCCTCCTCACTGTAGTTCTGCGATGCGATATTGGTTCGGACCCGATATGGGTATAAACTGCTCTTTATAGGATTTCAAGTCTGGAACTTAATTCTGACTATGGTTTACACTCATTTTCAGTGTAAACTAGATTTTGGCTTGCGGGACTTAACCTTTATAATAATTTCACCGATGCGATGCTTTGCCCTTCTCCTCATGACATCATCTGAACCGTTGATCCTTGTGATCCAACGGTAGCTGAGTGTCGAACTTCACTTCTCTGTTCTTCCCTTTTACTTGATTTTTCCACGATTTCTTCAATTTTACCTCTGTGGTTCAGTTCTTCTGAAGGTTCCCATCCTCTGCTATTCTGCTTTACACTCTCCCTCCTGAGCTTACTCTATTTCTTCAATTGGACCCGAAGATCCCTCATGATTCCTCTGAATCATTCTCTCCTCCACGCAATATTCAGAACTCTGCATGCAATCCGCTGTTATAAGACCTACGAGTTCACACCATAATTTACACAAACACGCGATTCACACTCTCTGACATAGTCAGGAATAAACTCTCTCTCTCTCTCTCTCTCTCTCTCTCTCTCTCTCTCTCTCTCTCTCTCTCTCTCTCTCTCTCTCTCTCTCTCTCTCTCTCTCTCTCTCTCTCTCTCTCTCTCTCTCTCTCTCTCTCTCTCTCTCTCTCTCTCTCTCTCTCTCTATATATATATATATATGTAAAAGCAAAGATTACATTCGATACTTCTCCGTATCGCACAGGCCTATTTTCCAATGCCAGTGGCCTCTTCTTAGCCTCTGACTCTGCCCGTAGGCTTACATATATGTCAAGACTTCTTTTTAACTATCCTGGTTCGACTCCTATATCCACTTAACCGACTCCTAAATCCTCTGTCCACTATGTTCACTTCAATTAGCTCCTTAAAACTCTCTCTCGTCATTGAATCATGCAACTGTTTAAGAGTTATAGTTGACTTTGGACTCTTTTGGCATTATTGCCCACTCATGTTCTCATTTATTCGAGAGCACTTACAATTTTCTCCATTATCTAATGAAATCACACTTAAAGGCCTAAATATTGCATCAACTTGAGACTTAGGAAAACTATTTCCTAAAATACATGACCCCATATGTCTACTATTTACAATGATTTTTACCTTGGGTGAATGCTCCTACATCAGATTCATATGTACAAAGGTTTCTCTTACATTTGAATGCATGGGAACAAGCATGTGCATTGCCAAAGGAATTCTAGTTAATGTTTGCGAGGAGCACATTGTTGAGGGTGAAACACTAGGTGAAATGGAATTTGGTGTTTTTTTGGAAGAGATAGATGGAAATTGTGATATATAAAGAATCAAGGATAAGTCTATATACTATTTGGTTATATGGCCAATAAATAAGTTGGTGGACAACAAAGGTGTGATTTTAAGGGTCAAGGAAAAGTTCAAGGAGCCACCCAAGGAAATGGTAATATGGGATGTTATAGAGGACAAAAATCCCTTAAACAAATGGGATGGGTATCTTTTTAATGAAAAATATAGAAACTCAATTGATATGCATGTAACAAGGCCATATAAAAGGATTAAATGAGTTATGTCTACAATTTTTTTTGCAAAATGTCAAACAAAAATAGATGAAGTGAAAGCAATTCGAATTTTGGCAGCAGGTGTATGTTGTAGAAGAGATTGTCTTCAACATGTGGATAGGAAGGCCATTGCAGGTGCTAGGAGGGGTATGAGAAAAATAAATAAAAATGGTATTAGGGAATTTGTCTTGAATTCACTCATATCAAACATAGTCATGTGAAAGAGCCATGGCCATGACCTACCACCTATTGCTAAAAATGTAAAGGACATGAGATTTAATGGGAATATTATTTGTAAGAAAGCCTGGTATAAGATACATAAGATTCCTCAAAGCACATTCTATAACTACCAACATTATTTTCAACATGGATAGATCAAAGATATTCATGGTAACACCAACACATGCAAAGAACGAGCTCACACAAAGGCAACCATAGAAATATTGCACAAAATTGTAATGGATAATTCAAAACTTTCACCAAACCAAACACGTCAAGTTGAAGAAGATGGAATGTATTCTCCTTTATGATTTCTTCCTTCGACTTACATACAAAATTATTTGTTAAGAGAGATCAATGAGGCTCTTCAAAAGCTCAGTTACCCATCAATATCACAGTCAACAATGAGCAAGATCTAGAATACTAAGTTTCGAGACATGGCATTTTCAAAGAACACCAACTTTAGTAAATGCAGTGAATGTGTTGTGTTGAAATCACAAATGAAGTCAGAAACTACAAAAGAGTTTGAAGAAAAGGCACGTGGTAGGTTGAACAAACATAATAAGATTGCTATGTGTGGAAGATAATGCTACTATGCCCGCAGAATTATGTTAGAGCGGTTTCCAAAGTAGTATTTGAGCATTATCCATGATAAATGGATGAAACAAAGACTTTAATCCCAAGGCTACGTGTCAAATCAAAATCTATTGTAGGAACAAATTTAGGTTTGTCATTGACAGGTATGATTACACATGGGCATAAGACAATAGGTTTTGGTCATTTCTCTTTACCATTTGTACATATGGTATCACAATTTACTATTACATCCCTTGCAAAGTGCTTAAGGGACCTTGAAGACCCATAAATGGATATGTATGGTGATCTACTTTATGAAAGTGGAAGTTCAAGAAACCCACTTACAAATGCATTACTTGACACCTCTATTGACTCAAAATGTCAAGTGTACAAGGATGATTTTATATCTCATGGAAGATCAAAAAGTCAAAATGTTGATTTTAAACCTCTTCCTCGACATTTGTTGTTACAAT
This sequence comes from Pinus tabuliformis, assembly GCA_031772625.1. Lineage (NCBI taxonomy): Eukaryota > Viridiplantae > Streptophyta > Pinopsida > Pinales > Pinaceae > Pinus > Pinus tabuliformis. The sequence goes on from CM062809.1 coordinate 324,817,733, forward strand.
TGGACAATGCAACACGTGATAATAATAATCGCTATCTTTTCATGTTTCTATCACTTTTAACTACACTTGGTGTCTTCATCACTATTGAGGTTGGGTTCTTGTCTGTGGGGCACACCCATGAATACATAGATGGAACCTACAAAAGAATGTCTTCTAACCTAAAAAGTAAAGATATATATTCTTAACCTGAAATAATGGATACATATCGCATAATTGAAGAAAATCGAGTGTTTTCACCTATACTTATTGACAAGGTCTATGACTTCAAAAGTTTCCTTAATGGATACACCAAGGAGGGAGAAAATGCACTATTTGGACATCTTAATGTCCAATACTTCCAATTTCTTGTACTTAATGATGTTTCAATACTAAGGTAGAAAGAATCAATTAGAGATACTAAGTGGTCAGAACAAGTTGAATTATGGAGATGATGAAGGTCGACCTCTAATTCCCATAGGGAAGACATCTTTTTGAGCTTCCAAACAGAATGATGTGTATTTAAAAGAACTAAATGAAGGGATAACATCATACATAAAAACGTGGAAAGACACTATCGGGAATGAGGATTAACCAACTGTTACAGAGGAATGGAAAAATAAAGTAGTGTATTGGGAAAGATTTCTTGATACATTAGATGGAATCTATAATGATCATAGAATAATAGATGGAAGTGATTCATCTTCTGAGGATTTCTGGCCCAAGAGAAGGGAAAGCATTGATGTTGATTGTAATGCACTCCATGTAATCTCAAGCATTATGGATGGAGATTTTGATAATGCGATAGATGAACCAATATTTGTTGGATCAAAATGAAACAAGCCAAAGCCAACATTCAATTCGATGATTGATGTTGAGAAAGGATGTTGCTAGTTAGATCAAGAAATGAGGATGTAGGAGAGATGATTTGGATGACAAAATCCATCTCACATATCTTTAGGGATAATGAAATTGAGAATCTTCATGTAAAGGTTGACTAGTGGAAGCCTATGTCAGGGAAATACAATGGAAACTTTTTAGAGCAATATTGGATACCAAATCTTGATGACACAAAACTTGGTTCTATTATAATTAATACCATAGTGTGGGCATGGATGCCAAAGAAAGAACATTGCAAGAACACATATCTTAAGATTAGGTTTATATGATTCATGAATGTAATTTTTCTTGAAGGATCTATTAATATACATTCAAACACACTTTTCAATATTTGTTGTATATAAAATATTATCTTCATATTATTTTTGGAGTTTTATATTATTTAGTATTTCAATGTAATCATGTGTTGATACAAATTACATGACATTGCCATAAAATATTTAAGTTTCCATAAAATATTTAAGTTTTCAAAGCTTTATTTGACCAACATGACTTCTCACCATATCAAATATGCATAATCAAATTCGATAATACACTTAAAAACATATTCTAAACTTGGTCTATTAAAACAATAGTGGGGTACTTAATTAGTATTCTATTTAATATAAATCATTTAAACACTTAATGAATAGATGCTAGACACTTGTAATAATGTTTGAAGTGAGTTTTCCTTAATATTCCTTACTATAATTGATATAAATCAAATTTTCTATTTTATTGCACTCTAATTTATAAAAAAAATATTTTGATGATTGAACAACACAACTAGACTTATCAAATATTTCCTGTTATAGATTTTGAAGTGGTACCAACATTGTACTATTATAATAAATTTGTACTCAACTTAGGAAAAGTAGTTAGTGCCAATTTAAAATGGTCAATAATAGTAAGAAAAACAATATTAATATATTGTTAAAAAATTTTATAGGTAATAATTTTTTTACTAAATCTATTATTCATGAGTCAAATTTAATACATAAATATAAATATTAATGATAATAGAAATAATGTAAGGAATCTAATTTTTAGATGAATGTTAATATGTTCTTTTCAATACAATATCCTTAAACACTACAAGAATAGAAACTAAAGATTTGTAATAAATAGTTTAGTCTATTTTCTCTCTTTCCTCTTGTATTTGAAAATAATCAAATTGTACTACTTTTTTACTATTCTAATTCGTGATTGATTTTAATCATTAAAATGATTAGTAATTGAGTCGAGAGGCTCACCCTACAACCGACTATGAGGAGATGTGTAAGTTTGTCTGTCCGTTTGTGCCCCTTTAAAATAAAAATTATGTTTTAAATAGAAAAATAAAAAAATGAATATGTTGTAAAGTAATTAGAAGAAAAAAATGTTTGAATTAGATGTTTAAATGTTACACTTTTCAAAAAATATTTCAGCTAGAGATTCAAATAAACTATTTGAAGATCTATGTTAACTAATTTATGTCAATATCAACTTCATATATAACTATATATATATAAAAGAAGTTTTTATGTTTAAAATTTTTGTTGGTCTTATGTATACTCTATTTAGCATTCAAATATACAGTTTCAACATTGAAAAATAACAAATTGTATTTTTCACTCTAAAAATGTTTTCACGTGAAGAAATTTGATCCCTACATTCGTACTTAAGATGGATGTACGTTGGTATATATTGGACACATTACTATGATAATTTGTCATTAAATAATTTTATACTTAATATATATCTTGCATATTAATCTATTATTCATTAAGTAAGCCTCAATCAACTTAGTTTTTACACAAAAGTACAAATAATAAATAAAAATAAATTATGCTACTACTCACATTCAACATTTAATTTGATCCTAAAAAAATATTTTCTCCTCAACTCTAAAATGGTGCAAATTTCCTACAATAGTATGAAATGATGATGGTGATAATGATGATTATCATCCACTAAGACCAAATATGGTATAGAAGAAGGCAAAAAGATATTACCCACAATTATTTTGAATTTTATTGTTATGCTCAAAAAACATTAAAAGAAGTGTTCCAAGCTCATCATAATTTTGTTTAGTTAAAAGATCAAGAAGGTTGGTAGCATCACAAATATTTTGAAATTTAAATCCAATATGAGTATAAACTCAATGATCTATGAGATTCTTTGAATCTTCAACGATATTACTATTGTTGCAAAGGTGATAGACTTTTAAATTGTGCCAGCATTGTCTTAGTAATAATTGTAACTTAACAGATACATGATGTTTACTATATCGGATTATAATTAAATGGGTTAATAATAGTAAAATACACATCATTCTTTTCATAAAATAACCTTAACAAACTTATATTTTAATACAAATCATAAAAATATTAAAATAGATAATGTAAGGAATCGAAGATTAAGACGTGAAAGATTTTCTTTTGCAAGTTTATATGAATTTGTTTAATAAAGTTTATCATGATAATTTGTTCACAAAAAATGATGAATATATACATTAAAATTAGTGAACTAAGTGAATTTCTAATTCCCCATTTTGAAAAAACTTAATTTAGTTAAAGTTATATATTCTAGATCCACTGAATACTTCTAAATTTAATGAAATATATGTTGAATGCTCCCTTCTCTTATTGGTTCCATTTAAACATCAAGTCCTTCTTTATCATATTCTACAAGGGCTTAACAATCTGGGCAAAATTTGAAATAAACTTGTGAAGGAAATTGATTTTACCAAGGAAAGATTGCATACCTTTTTTGTTGCTAGGAAAAGGAATTGGCGAGATAGATTTCACACGATCAAGATCAACAATGATTCCATTTTTTTTATGATATGCCCAAGAAGATGGCTTTATGAAAATGTGAATATGCTCTTCTTGGGGTTGAGAAAAATCCCATACTTCCGACATCACTCAAAGATTTGTTTGAGATGGTGAAGGTGGTCGGACCTCTTCTTTGAGAACACTGTAACATCGTCAAGATAAACAACTACACTTTGACCCATCAAACCTCTAAAAGCAATGTACATAGCCCTTTGGAATGTTACTTCCACATTGATAATTCCAAAAGGCATACGTTGAAACGTGAATGTTCCCCAATTCATTCTGAAGGTCATCTTTAACCGATCTAGTTCGACCACTAGCACCTCGTTGTACCTAGAAAAACCTTCAAGCAATAAAACCATTTCCGACCCAGAAAATGTTTGAAGAATTTGTTCATTTAGGGAATTAGATAGTTTTATTTGTCTGAAGCTTCGTTGAGCTTCTAGAAATCGATACAAAACCACATTTCATTGGACTTTTTCAGCACTGAAACAAGATTTGAAACCAACATAGAATGCCTAAATTTAAAGATAATATGTGCATCAAACAATTTATTTAGCTCCTTTTGAATGAGGGGTTCCAACGTGGGATACACCTTCCTCAATTTATGCTGAAATGGTTTGACCCCGTCCTTTGTAGGAATAACATGTTGAATGATCTGGTTGTCATAAGTCTTTAGGTTTTCTACGTTGAGGAGAATATGTCACGATACTTCTTAAATAAGTTGATGAGGGACTTCCTTTCCTCAGGGGAACAACCTACACCCAGGTTAATGAATTTGGGGTCGGTCTCCACCCCGAGGTTAATTTTCTCATGTGACAGTGTGGAAATTTATGTTTGGTGTTTGGTGGGCCTTGAAAACGGTTCTGCAGATCGAATAATATTTCCATTGTAACCATTCCTTTGGGCATAGGGTTTCCCTTACGCTCGTTCACTTCCTCTTGTAAGGAAATTTCATGGTCTTCCTCTTCTATAGCTGCATCTTTAAACACCTCAACATTTTCCATGAAATCTAGTATATGTTGATCATCATTGAAAAACGAAAATTAGTTACATTATCTGGGACAACTAGTTTATAAATAATTTTTATTGAAACACCGCTTCTTAAAGGTGTAACCCTGTTTGCAGCATTAGCTAGATTATCAACAACTTCTTTATCGAATCTAGGAACATAATTAATATTGAAAGCTTTAAAAGAGGAAATCAAATGCCATAGCTCTCGCTGAAATTTTTTTAGATGCGGTGGCAGACAATGAATCATCTTTTGTACCTGTCTGGTAATGATCTTAGAATCATCGATCACCTTCAAACATTTCGCCCTCAGGTCAATAGATTTCTTGAGCCTGAGGATTAGCGCTTCATATTCCGCAGTGTTATTGGTGCACTGCAATTATAACCTACAAGAAATATATATATATATATATATATATATATATATATATATATATATATATATATATATATATATATATATATATATTTTTGGGTCCACGAGGATGCAACCTGCACCGACCCCATCGTGAGTCTTGGACCCATCATAATATAGTGTACAAATTTCATTGCTAGTCGTATCAATGTTTGGTATTGACATCTATACTACAAATTTCATTTGCATTAGTTGGGGGGTGTGGCAGGAGTTCCATTTGGGTATCCTGTGGGATGGGTGATGGCTCAGCTTGATAACAACCCATCATTGCTTCTAGAAAACACATTCCCATTTCTTCTTGAGCGAAAGTAATCGGCTCATTCGAGCCTTCAAGATCCGTGACCGTATGCTTCATGCAAGGTTCACTATTAACTCTGATCTGATTATTATTTCCTTTGTAGGTCAGCAACAAGTGAGACTAATCGGTGGAAAAATACCCTTGGAGTTTACTTGACCAGTCCTTGCTGAGAAGTAATCCATATGCTTCTGAGACGTCGACCACAATTATGTCGATGCACTGGTGTACCCTAGAGTTGGAAGAAATCCTAATTATCATGTTGTTCAAATCGCCCATAGCGGGGACTTGAGACCTATCCAGTTGAATGATATTGGGATCTGTCTTCTCCGCTTGAATGTTTATTTTTTTGCACACTAACAAGGGAATGAAATTGGTCGACACACCGGAGTCGACAAGGAAACTATGCACATTGTAATTGAATATTTCAAAAGTTAAAAGGAATAGGGGAGATAAACCTCTCGAGTTTTCATTTGAAACATTGATAATAGCTTGGAGGTCAAACAAGGCTTGAGACTGAAAGGGAGAGTTAGCCTTTGCTAAAGAGGCAGGCTTACTGGTCGCAGATGAGGTAGCGAACGTTTTGACAATTAGTTCGTGTTGGCTACCTATCTTGGCAAACTCATAAAGTGAAATGTTGGCTCACGTCTTCTTCATATCGTCAATGATATTATAACCCAAGTCTGTAGGCACAGTGCCTTCTGGGGATAATTGTGGGGCGAGGGTGGTTTTCGTTAAGATTCCAGATGTGGATGCATTTCCTTTACCACTCACCAAGGAATCCTTTGGGCTTTGGCAAGACGAAACCTTAGGAGAGGGGGTGGATGGCTAACCTATGTTGTTAGGAGGAAGGATTCTTCTCAATAAAGCCTTTTTCTTCTCTTATAGGGTAGAGTCTTCCACTGGTCCCTTCCTCTTGAGGTTGTAATTCTTTGGAGGTTTAGGGGAAGGAGTGTCCCCTACATTAGCTTCTTGAAGGTGTTGGACCTCTCCCCCGTGGAAAAATTCAAATGTTAGAATGGTGGAAGCAACATTTTCATCGGGAGGTGTGATTTCTTCTTTTGGGTCGTTAGAATCTTCTTCATCTTCCCCTATGGCTTGATCTTCCAAAAGCTGGGTCACCACAATAGTCATGTTTTGAAGCCATTGTAGGCATGTCTTCTCAGAGTGAGAGGTGTTAGTGCCTAAATCGACCTCGAGCTGAGAAAGGTAGGATCTAGGGTAACATCAAACCACGCTTAACCTGGTAGCTAGCCCTACTAGGTCGGGAGAGGGCTCTCTCCTTATCAATCTCAGAAAAGATGGCCAATGAAAGCTTGAGATGACTGATTTTAGGCTAGGTATGCATACAGAGGTGTTTGATTGAATTTGATGATGTTTTGTTGGCTCAAATGTGAAAGGCAGATTTGGGTCCGGGGAATGACGCTCAGGTTTGCAGAGATCTCTATGGGGCAAGGTAGGCAAGTGATTTGGTACTTCAAATTGAGTGAGATGGAGAGCTTTTAGACAGGTGAGGAGTTGAAAAGGGCATGAAAAACTCAGGGATCCTCTTCAATCAGCTGAAAATATAGATAACTAAACAAACCCTAGGTAGAGCACTGCAATTTCAATGGATTCTACTTTTATCCTTGTTTGATTTAGTTAAGATGAAGCAAAGATAAGATAATGGCATAGAAAAAACATATATAAAATTGCAATTATAGAAGGAAACACAATAACAAAACAAGATGCCACAAGAATCCCATAAAGTGTTGCAAACCCTGGTCTATTCCTTAGCCAAACTGTTGAAATGAGTATACAATGAAGCTCCAAGCTTTCCCAAAAGTCCAACCATGCTAATGATTGAAAAATTACAAGATATAAGCAACCAACAACTCATCCTAGCTTCTAGGGGTTGAGCTCATAAGTTTAGGAGCTATTCCAACAAAATCTAAACTGAGAACTAAAAAGTAGGCAGTGGAACAACTTGCCTCTAAAAACTAGGAAACTGATTCATTCAGTTGCAAACTACCTTTTGATGGATGAATCTACCTCTATCAGTAAAAATTTAGCATAATTACATCAAAATAAATCATGTAAAATTAAATTACATCATGAATTTGACAATTAGAAGGAGAAAAGTCAAACTGTGAAGAAACTAGGCAAAAAACAGAGTCTTTGGCCAAAAATGAGCAAATTTCCTCCAATGCATCGCACTGATTTTCCTATGCGTAGTGCCTTTTTGCAGCTGATTTTGGAGGCCTTCCTGGTGTCAAAATTTGCTCAAAGTGGGCTTGTTGGAAAGGTCTTCCTATTTACTTTCCAGAACAAGTTGAATTTTGCCTCCATTTTCCCCTAAAAAACTGAGTTTTCCTAACACTTCTTCCTGTGTGTCCAAAAAGGGGCAAAAATTTCATTTTTGGGGTGTTTTTGACCTTTTTGGAAGCTCAAAACTTGTCAAAATTTCTTGGCCATTTGTGGGCATGCATATTTTTCCATGAAAAATCCAAAAATGTAGAGTTTTCCCCAAAAATAGGTCCCCATCAAAAGTGCGCGCTAGTTGGCGCGGCGCATCGGGCAGAAAACCCTATTTTTTAAGCCAAAAATTCCAAAATTGCAAAACGTGTCCCAAATTTCTTGAAATTTGGGATGAGTGTCCTTCATCAAGAGCTATGTTGGGTCAAGGAAGCCTCAACCGAGATCTGAAGTCTATCTTTCTCTTTTTGCCTCCTTGATGCCTTCTTCAACTTGGCCTTCAAGTTTCTGATTCTTGCCTTGCACACTTTGTTTCTTCCCAAGTAATGACGGGCCATGTGCCTCAACATATTTTTCTCTCGCTTAGCCTTCTCTAGCATCTTTTCAAAGTGGACATTTTCCCTCTCCAACGAAGATTCACGATCAACATTGATTTCTTGTTCAAGCATTGTGAGCTTGACTTTCCTCCTTTTGGTAGCTTGTCGGTTTTCTCGTATGTTTCGTAGCTCCATTATGGTTTGCCGATCCTCTAGCTGTTTGTTTCTTTGCTCCAAATATTTAATTATCCACTTGGCTCTTTCTAGGTTGAGAGACAAATGTTGAATGTTATCATGTTGCTCTTGAGTGATCTCTCTAAGCTTTGAGCTTTGTGAGCCCAAATCAGTGTCGTCATCCTCAATAAGAATAAAATTTGTTTCCTACCTTCCTGAAGGCCCTTCATCATGTAATGGCCGCTTTCCCTTGTCCTGTACTTACTCTGCTGATGGAGTAAATGAGACCCTTTCCACCCCAGGTGGAGATAATACTCGTTTTGCCGTTGCAAAAAACATTCTAGTGCCCTTTTGATAAGTGACGAACACTGGCACACTAGTGGTTTGTGTCTCATGAATCTCCTGCTAATGTGAAGGTCCTCCTGTCTAATGAAAAAATGCTGGGGGTACTTGAGGACCTATGAAGACCTCATGTGAAATGAAATCCTCCCATGAGATGTTCTGTAAACCAAGCTGATGCAAGACCACAATTTTGATTAGTGCAAAATGATATATACTATTTAACTACTGCTGAGAAGGCTTCCTTTGCACTAAGGTGGTCATCTTCTCAATGTTTCGGCAAATAAAATAAGGAAGATTCATCATTCTCACCCTAGTGAAGTGCATCAACAGTCTGATGCGATAGGCATATAGGCGAGAAAACCGGCCCTCATAGCTAAAATACTTAATTATAAGTTTCATCAAGGGAGCATATGTGTCCTTCAGATATCTAAAGGGAAAAACTCTACTAAGATGCCTCTGATAACCAGCCTTGATGTAAGGCTCATAATGCTCTCTATCAATCTGTTGCCTTTTATTCCACTGCTCACCAACATTTGGAATGCCAATTTCTTGAGAAATAGTCTCGGGTGTCAAGGTGAATGTCACACCTGCTAGAGTGACTTGGCCATTATGAAGATGGAGTACAAACAATCTGGCCAACTCATGATGGTACTGGACTCTCTCTACCATCTCACAGAACTGATAACAAGATTGGTGTTGAAAGCATGTGACAGCAAGAGGACAAGCCTGTAGCTTGGCAAGTGAAGTAGGCTCCTCTCGTATATGTTTACCACCCTTGTGAGATCTCCTTGGTGCATACATTTCTCTAGGAGAATCACTGAGTGTCTCCTCATCTCAGTCACAGGAAGCATCAGACTCCATGTTTGCCAATGTTTGAGTTTTCTTGATGAGTATGAAGAGACTTATGGTGTCTTTAGATTTTTGCTACCAAGGATGAGAATGTATGAGGGACTCTGGAGGAAATGTGTATGAGGGGTTTGGGAATATTACTGTCAAGTTTCTGGGGAATAGAAAGGTTTAGGAAATAGTATTTAGATTCTTGGGACAACAATTAGGGTTTGGGGATCTTTAACTCGGGTTTGGGATAGTGGGAGTTAGGGATATGGGGATAGTAAATTTAAGGATATGGGGATTAGGGAATGGGTTGATGAAACTAGAAAATGAATGAGGGAATTAGAGCGTGAGGGAGTAATGGAGTGGAATTGGTAGCAAAAACACAAATTGTAAACCCTATGCAACTGTTTTTTGGAAAAAATTACAAGGAGGTAGGGTTTCAAATTTTTATCATTAAATCACCATAAACTTTAAGAGAAACTCATTCACTGGCAATGGAAGAAAGCTTGACTTACTTGAACACCCAAGGATTGAGAAAATTTGGCAATTTGGATGAATTTTTGGGTGAAATCTGGCTTGAAACCCAATGCGTCGTGCCACAAACCCAGTGCGTCACACCTTCTCTATGCGTCGTGCCAGTGTAAGTTTAACACTACAGAGCGTGGCCCAATGTGCCGCGCCAGCCCTATGCACCACACCCACGACCTAATGCACCACGCCCATGAAACTTTCCTAGGTTGCTGTGATTTTGCTCTTCTTTTCCAACACGACATTTCTCTTGCCCTCTTTCTCCTTTAGATGAAAATGAATTTTTTAAACATGAGAAATGGTTTATATACAAAAGATTTTAATTTTTCACTTGTCAAAAATGCACTTTGTAATGCTTGCATTTGTCTTGCTTTTCAAACTTTGTTTTGGGCAATTTGCTTTATTTTTGCCTTTGATGAACTGAATGCTTTGATTTTTTGTTTGCCTTGCAGGTGATGGAGTTGCTGAAGCATGGCAAGGTGACCAGGGTTGCTACTGAAGTTATTACATATGAAAAAACTAAAATTATCAAATTTATACATAAAAACATAAAATACTCTGTTTTTTCCTCAAAATAGAGTTTTGACGAAAAATCAATCATTGAGTGAGTGATTATGGAAATTATTGTTGCTAAAAATTTATTTGGCCTCCTCATGTGCCTGTTGGCTGTTATTGATCATTTTGAAGACCTTATTGACGAAACCCTAGACCTAATGGGACCTAAAACCCTAAAAATGACATTTACTAATTTGAAGACAAACATTGACTGCAGATGATCTAGATGAATGAAAATGGGCCAACACATGAGGGAAAATGTATAATAAGACACTACCGTTAGATGATCCATGACCCTAATGGAATGTAGCTGATCAGGTGAGACACCTAACATGCAATGAAACAAGAGAATTTGATCACTGACGGACGGATGAAGATACCGACACTACATTGGCTCCAATGGGGATGGTAGCTCCTTGGAGGTGCCAAGAACTACAGATCTCTGGGAAAGCAAGCAGTGCCTTCATCTATTGGGCTATGGAGTCAATAACTTTTACAAACCAAAACCAAACTATTGACTCAATTTTAGGATTGAAATCTAACTCAAAACTGACTCAATTTCAAGACTGAAATCGACTAAAAGACCTGACTAAAACAATCCAAACCAAAACTTCAATCAAACTTTAGTTTTATAGCCTTCACCTTGGGTCCCAAACTGAATGAATGATGACAGTACACACTTGCAATGAAATTTAAACAAGCTGGTATGTACAATGATACATATGACAACAGAAAACATTTCAAAAATAGTATCGTTTGAGTCGCCGATCGTTGACCGGCCCACCTGGACAATCTTCTCCATTCATTGCTTTCAGAAAGAAAGCATTTTGGCCCCGATATGCAGTAATTCTGGAAGGTCCTTTCCAAAGATTCTCAATCTTTCCATGCTTACCTTTATCTTCGTTTCTCATGTCCCGTTTCAACACTATGTATTCTATTTGAAACTTGTCCACCTTTACCTTTCGATCATATATCTTCTTGATTCTCTCTTGCAGCTTGAAAGTGTTCTGAAAAACCTCCTCTTTAGTCTACTGTAAATGGATCATTTGATTGATTCTTCGTTGCAAATGATCATCCTCGCTGCCAGCTTCCTTCAGAATTTTAACCACCGGGACTACGAGAGAGGTCGGGAATATTGTGTCAACACCATACACAAGCTCAAAAGGGGACATGGCTATAGATTTCTTTTGACTTACTCTGTCTGCCCAAAGTGCATTAACCAGTTTTTTGTGCCAACTCTTCTTGTTTGTTTCCAGCAGCTTTTTGATAATATTGACTAAGGATTTATTTGGAGATTCCACCAATCCATTGCCTTGTGGATAATATGCAGTTGAGTGCCCCAAAGTAATTTGATATTTGTTACAAAAGTGAATCATTCTTTTAGATTTAAAAGCCGCTGCATTATCAGTGATCAACTTGCTTGGACAGCCAAAACCAGACAAAATATTGTTTTCAAGAAATGAAATGATTACCGAATCAGTGGCATGCCTAGTGGGAATCGCCTCAATCCATTTGGTAAAATAGTCTGTCACTGTAAGGATCCACTTGTGCTATTATGAAGAAGTAGGATGAATCTTACCAACGAAGTCCAAACCCCACTACTGAAATGGAGCACTTACTTCAACTGGCTTGAGCAGTAAAGGCTGTAATTTTCTCCTACCTTGAAAAATCTGACATTCATGGAAACTTGTAACCGTTTTGTACGCATCAGAGAAAAGAGTTGGCCAATAATATCCTTCTCTCAAAATTTTGTTGGCTGTTGTCTTCCAGAAAAGATGACCTCCACAATCTCCCTTGTGAAAGTCTTCCATAACCTGTTTTGACTCTTCTTCAACTAAACAATTGAGTAAGACACCACCGGGATCTTTCCAATAGAGTGCATTATTCATGATACAAAACTTGGTAGCCTTTAATTTCCGGGTACTACTTTTGTTCTTAGCCATTCCAGGTGGTGGTGACAGATTTTGGAGCACATAAACAATGTCCGAATACCAAGGAGAAAGAAGAAAAATTTCTGATACCTGAGCGAGCGAACTTTCTTCATCTTCCTAAAACATAGCAGCAATGAGATTAATGTCCAAGGCATGTAAATTTGACTCAGCCATTAGTTTGAATAGCCCCTGTCCTTTGATGAGCTTTGTTGGTTTGATTTCCACGTCATATTCCAACAAAGCAGCAATCCATTTGCCTCGTCTCCCTTCTGGATCTGTTTGCACTAATACATCTTTAACAGTAGCATTAGGGACATAAGCAAGGATGTGGGAACGTAGAATATAAACTAGAAAATATTTCAATGCCTTTACCAAAGCAAGAGCTTGCTTTTCAATAATATTATACTTTAAAGCTGCATCTCTTATCGTTCTGCTGAAAAATGCAATTGGTTTCTCGAGCTGGTCTCTTTTCTACATTAAGACCGCTGCCATTGTATGATCAGAGGCAAATGAAAACAAAATGAAATCTTGAGTATAGTCCGGGATGATCAAAATTGGAGCTAAAGAAAGGGCCAATTTCACCAAATTGAAAGACTTAATTGCTTCCTCGGTCCACTTCACTACACTATATTTCTTTAACATGTTTGTGATTTCCCTTAAATGTTCTGCAAGATTGGGCACAAAGCGACGTAAGAAATTCATCTTATCGTTGAATGATTGGATCTCCTTTTTACTTCGTGGAAAATCAATTTTCTGAATGGCTTCCACCCATGCTGGATTGATGCGGATGCCCTCCTTTGATATAATATGACCGAGTAGCTTGCCTTCATCCATGGAAAACAGACTCTTCTTTGGATTGAGAGATATATCATACTTTATACACCGCTGAAATACAATCTTCAAATGATAAAGGTGCTCTTCATCTGAATTAGAAAAAACTATCAAATCATCAAGATAAACAACTAAAAAGACATCTTTTTCATTAGCAAATGCAATATCCATGGCCCGTTGAAAGGTCGCACCAGCATTCTTCAATCCGAAAGGCATCTTGGCATAATGGAAAGTTCCCCACGGAGTAGTGAACACTATTTTATCTCTGTCATCCTCATGGACCAGAATTTGGTTATAACTGGAATAACTATTGAGTGGCGACATGTGGGATGCTCCAACTACTCGTTGAAGTATGTGATCCATCTTGGGCAATGGATAATTATCTTTCAAAGATACTTTATTCAGATTTCTGAAATCAATACATAATCGAATCTCACCTGTTTTCTTGCACATGGGCACCAAATTTTAAATCCAATTTGAAAATCTTATGGGGACGATTACACCAACTTTGTATAATCGATTCACTTCCTTCTCTATTGAGGGCAGCAGCTTCGGATTTGTTCTTCTTAACTTTTTTCAAAATGGCTTTTGATTTGGCTTGATTGGAATTAGATGCTGAATTATGCTCGTATCATATGCCTTCAAATCTGAATAGTCCCACGCAAATACATCAGTAAATGAAGATAATACACTAATATACTTTGATTTTACCTGTGGAGGCAACACCTTTGATAACTTGACCATTCTAGGATTTTCTGTTGATCCAATGTTCACATCCTTAACTCCTTTCTTGGTTGGCAACAAGCTCAGTTTTCGGGCTACATCATCTTGATCGAACAACTCCACTAAAGGTATTAGACCTTTAGGAATGACATTGTCTTTGAGCTGCAAAACTTCCATCTGATTGACTTCTATATCTCCTTCACCATCATCATGCTCCCCATCTATAGAAGTGTCTTTGAATTTACCTTCATTTTGCAGAAATTCTTCGATTTCTTTATCATCTTAAACACCTGCCAATACCTTTGATTATCAGGGACAGCTGGGAGATGTTTCACATGAATATCAAACTTATTGTTTGAATTCATTGGAATTTTTAAATTACTTTTTGTTGTTGCAAGTGAATCTGCAATAACATTTTGAACATGAGGGACACATGTCAAAGTGTAATCTGAAAACAATCTCAAGATATCTAATACCGCATTGTGGTAGGCCCGCATTTCAGGATGCTTAGCTTGGTATTCCCCTTTCACTTTCTTGATAACTAACTCGGAGTTGCCATAGATTGAAATTCTTTTAGCATTCAACTTTCTAAGGATTCTCAAACCAGTAATTAAAGCCTCATATTCAGCCTCATTATTTGAAAAGTCAAAAGCCAATTTATACGAATAGACCCTTACATTGCTTGTCACTTTGTTTGGGGAGAAAATAGGGCTGCGTATCCAAATGCCAATTCCAGCACCTTCCCTTCCTATTGCGCCACCAAAATCCATGCTCCACAAGCCGGTCTCGTCCTCTTCCAAATGCTGAAATTCTATTTGCTCTTTTACTTTTCCTTGGTGTCCATCATTATTTTGTTACTGTCGGATGGCTGATTGCTCAGCGGTACTATCAAGTCTTTGTCTTTCTTGCTTTAAGACCTCTCTGAAATTTTCAGTTATCTCTGGAATGTCTTCTACTTCAACTAATTTGCTAAACAAATGATTCTAAGTCAGTATGTACATAGTTGATTGGATGATTTACTAGTTTCTCCTTGCTAGTGATCATGTACTTCATCTTTTGCTCTCGGTATAATTTCCTCATTTGATCGAACACGAGAATAGTAGCATAGGAGAAATCAAGCTACATTGTCCCTTTAAGTTTTTCTCCCCAAGATCTAGAAAGAAGCATGCCAAATCTAGGAGGAATATCTGCCACAACCACATCCATCAAAACATTTTTCGTCGGAATCTGATCCAAACTGACCACAAAATCTTTAATAAGACTAATGCTTCTTACTCTACCAGAATCAAAAGAATAAACGTCATGATATTTTCTGCTGATATCCAAACCCAATTTCTCCATGATTGCCTTAGGCACGAGATTATGAGAGGCTCCAGAATCAAACATAGCATTGTATAACACATAGTCATGCACCCTAAGGCTGATGTAAAAAGGAGCTACATCACTATCTTGAGACTAACCTTCCAATGCTGGACCAAAGATCAACTCAGGTTGATCATCGTCCACGTTTACCATTTCAGATAATGGATATAAATTTAAAATGTTAGACACCTAACCTTTATAGCTGCTAATTTTCATCAACTCAGTCAAAGGAATAGATACTTTTAACTTAGCAATTTCATTTTCTAAGTTAAAAACTGACGTTTTCTCTACCTCTTTAGCTGAAACATCCTTATTTTCAGTTTTTTCCTTTGATATACTTGGCTGATTTGATTTTTCATTTGCTGATGGTGTTTTATTGGTGGTAAGATCATCGGTCTCTTTTCCCTTTTTCTGCACAATGGGAGGATCATTCTTTGGCGGTGTTGCCTCCTTCCTTTTCTGAATTGGATTTATGGGTACATCTCTACTCCTAAGTGAATATTGTCACTGCTGGGCTGTCAAAGCATTCATGTAACCCCTCTGATGTTCATCAGACTCTTCTTCAAGAGTTGTTTCATTTGCCAAGATGAAATTTTCATCCCTTTGTACAGCTGGGCTCTATGAATACTCCTCATCTTCAATGATAAAAATTGGCATATCATCAGGTGTAAAGAAATGATTCTCTTCTCCAATTACGTTCTCCTCATCATCTGATTCCGGATCATGTACAAAATTCTTCTGTAAGGGTTTCTTCACTTGCTGTTATGCTGCTTGGTCTTGTGCTCATTGCTCTTGTTGCTTGATTCTGAATTGTGGTCACTGCTGGCCACGAAAGTTTGGATTTTTGACTTGCGTTTCAGGCTTATCAACAATTGTGAGCCTATCAAACATCTTATCAAGCTTACGGAGCACTTGATCTGAAGTGGAAGCCTCTTCCTTTATCGTTACCTTCTTTTCAGCCTTTGTTCTAGCTCTCTTGGCAAGCAGATTTGCTTCAACGCTGACTGCAATTTTCTGCATGTCTTCCAAAGTGGCTAGATCTCTTTCTCTTAATTGATAGGCCATATCAAGATCGAAACCATCTGGAAACTTAATCAAATCCAGCCCCATAGGTGGCTTTATATCAGCAGGAATTGCATTGTAAACAGTATTGAATCTAACACAATAATCTTAGACACTCTCACCATCATTCCTCTTGATGTTTTCATATTCAGAAAGAATTTGAAGAGGGTTCTTTTTTACCTCCAAGTGATCCAAAACCTGTCTTTGAAGTGCCTCCAATGAATTGATTGTTCTAGCCAGCAATGCTCTAAACCATTTTCTGACCTCACCTCCAACAGTTTGCATGAACAATCTCATTGTTACATTTTCTGCATCGATCTCATGGAGATCAAAGAAATTTGCCATCCTATCCACATGTTGTTGAGCTGTGGTACATTGAGGGGTGCCGTCAAACAATGGAATTTTGCTTTGATAATCATCGGGCATGTCATCCAAGTTTTGAGGCAACACAAGGGGTGCATATCGGGCAGCCATTGCTCTAGGTGGATTTATGACTGGTCTTGGGGATGTAGGAGGGGTTGGAGCAACTGATGTATGAGGCGTATGAGGTGTGGATGGAGGTGAAGAATTTTTTTATTTTTGAGGGGTAGAAGGAGTGGATGGAGGTGACAAAACAACAGATTTCCGATCAGAGATGGAACGCTGCACGGGAATGGTGGGAATGAAAGGAGGTTCAATAGGAATTTTTGAACTAGATGCGATAGCAGATGACCCAAGAATTACAGATGTAGACTCTAAGAATTCAGGAATGTTTGTAGCCACATTGGAAGTTTGAAGTTTCAAAATATAATCGTCAATTGATCTATTATCCTTTTCAGTTTCAAGATCTTTGACAAACTTTGGATTTAGGGCAATAGAACCAACAACACTTTCAAATTTGGTCTCAAACAACGATAGCTCAAACTGTTCGTCAAACTCAAGATCTTCAAGATACTCAAAAACAATAGGACATGAATGAGATTTGAACACAGGAATCACATAACTTTCTCGACGAAGGATTCTCAAAATAAGATTGGGATTTTCATACACAGGAGGTGGATTAGGATCCGGATTTGCCCTAGTGTGTCATCTGGAAGCCAGTGTGTTGAATTATTCCCAAAAATCAAACGAACAAAATTAACTTATTCAGCCTATCAAATTCTAAACTCATCATCCAAAAGTATAGAATCATCTTATGTACTAGGACAATCTGCAAGTCAGATGTTTCATTTACAAGACTAGACCGGAGATTGACTGAAGCAACTTTTATCTACTTATGCACTCGCAAAGCAATGTGCTGTTCGAAGGCTACCTAGCATAACTTTAGGCTTCGTCAGTAGTTTATAAAATGAAGAACATTAACAAACAAACAATCTAGCTCCTGAGTGGAGTCGCCACTATGTTAGTGCCTAAATTGACCTCAGGCTGAGAAAGGTAGGATCTAAGGTAACATCAAACCACGCTTAACTTGGTAGCTAGCCCTACCAGGTCAGGAGAGGGCTCTCTCCTTGTCAATCTCAGAAAAGATGGACAGTGAAAGCTTGAGATGACTGATGTAATGACTGATTTTAGGCTAGGTATGTGTATAGAGGTGTTTGATTGAATTTGATGATGTTTTGTTCGCTCAAATGTGAAAGGCATATTTCGGTCTAGGGAGTGAGGCTCAGTTTTGTAGAGATCTCTATGGGGCAAGGTAGGCAAGTGATTTGGTACTTCAAATTGAGTGAGATGGAGATATTTTACACAGGTGAGGAGTTGAAAAGGGCATGAAAAACTCAGGGATCCTCTTCAATTAGTTGAAAACATAGATAACTAAACAAACCCTAGGTAGAGCACTGCAATTTCAATGGATTCTACCTTTATCCTTGTTTGATTTAGTCAAGATGAAGAAAAGATAAGATAATGGCATACACAAAACACATATAAACTTGCAATTATAGAAGGAAACACAATACCAAAACAATATGCCACATGAATCCCATAAAGTGCTGCAAACCCTGGTCTATACCTTAGCCAAACTGCTGAAATGAGTATACAATGAAGCTCCAAGCTTTCCTAAAAGTCCAACCATGCTAATGATTAAAAAATTACAAGATATAGGCAACCAAAAACTCATCCTCACCTCTAGGGGTCGAGCTCATAAGTTTAGGAGCTATTCCAACAAAATCTAAACTGAGAACTAAAAAGTAGGCAGTGGAACAGCTTGCCTCTAAAAACAAGGAACTGATTCATTCAGTTGCAAACTACCTTTTGATGGATGAATCTACCTCTATGAGTAAAAATTTAGCATAATTACATCAAAATCAATCCTGTCACATTAAATTACATCATGATTTTTACAATTAGAAGGAGAAAAGTCAAACTGTGAAGAAACTAGGCGAAAAACAGAGTTTTTGGCAAAAAATGAGCAAATTTCCTCCAATGCGCCGCGATGATTTCCCTATGCGTAGCTACTTTTTGTAGCTGATTTTGGAGGCCTTCCCAGTGTCCAAATTTTCTCCAAGTGGGCTTTTTAGAAAGGTTTTCTTGTCCACTTTCCAGAACAAGTGGAATTTTTGAATTTTACCTCCATTTTCCCCTCCAAAACTAAGGTCTCCCAACACTGCTTCTTGTGTGTCCAAAAAGGGGCAGAAATGTCATTTTTGGGGTGTTTTTGACCTTTTTGGAAGCTCAAAACCTGTCAAAATTTCTTGGCCATTTGTGGGCATGCATATTGTTCCATGAAAAATCCAAAAATTCTGAGTTTTCCTCAAAAGTAGGTCCCCATCAAAAGCGCGCGCCAGGTGGCGCGACGCATCGGGCAGAAAAACCTGTTTTTTAAGCCAAAAATTCCAAAATTGCAAAAAGTGTCCCAAATTTCTTGAAAATTGGGCTGAGTGTCCTTCATCAAGAGCTATGTTGGGTCAAGGAAGCCTCAGCCAAGATCTGAAGTCTATCTTTCTCTTTTCGCCTCCTTGATGCCTTCTTCAACTTGGCCTTCAAGTTTCTGATTCTTGCCTTGCACACTTTGTTTCTTGGCAAGTAATGATGGGCCATGTTCCTCAACATATTTTTCTCTCGCTTGGCCTTCTCTAGCATCTTTTCCAAGTGGATATTTTCCCTCTCCAACCAATATTCACGATCAGCATTGATTTCTTGTTCAGGGGTTGTGAGCTTGACTTTCCTCCTTTTGGTAGCTTGCCGGTTTTCTCGTATGTTTCGTAGCTCCATTATGGTTTGCTGATCCTCTAGCTATTTATTTCTTTGCTCAAGATATTTAATTATCCACTTGTATCTTTCTAGGCTGAGAGACAAATGTTGAATGTCATCCTGTTGCTCCTGAATGGTCTTTCTAAGCTTTGAGCTTTGTGAGCCCAAATCGGTGTCGTCATCCTGAATAAGAAAAAAATCTGTCTCCTGCCCTCTTAAAGGCCCCTCATCATGTAATGTCCACTTGCCCTTGTATTGTACCTACTTTGCTAATGGAGGAAATGAGACCCCTTCCACCTCGGGTGGAGATAATACTCATTTTGCCGCTGCAAACAACCTTCTAGTGCCCTTTTGATAAGTGACAAACACTGGCACACTAGTGGTTTGTGTCTCATGAATCTCCTGCTGATGTGAAGGTCCTCCTGTCTCATGAAAAATTTCTAGGGGTACTTGAGGACCTATGAAGACCTCATGTGAAATGAAATCCTCCCATGAGATGTTCTGTAAACCAAGCTGATGCAAGACCACAATTTTGATTAGTGCAAAATGATATATACTATTTAACTGCTGTTGAGGAGGATTCCTTTGCACTAAGGTGGTCATCTTCTCAATGTTTTGGCAAATAAAATAGGGGATATTCATCATTCTCACCCTAGTGAAGTGAGTCAACAGTCTGATGTGATAGGCATATAGGCGAGAAAACGAGCCCTCACAGATGAAATACATAATTATAAGTTTCATCAAGGGAGCATATGTGTTCTTCAGATATTTGAATGGAAAAACTTTGCTGAGATGCCTCTGATAACCAGCCTTGATGTAAGTCTCATAATGCTCTCTATCAATCTGCTGCCTTTTATTCCATTGCTCACCAACATTTGGAACGCTAGTTGCTTGAGAAATAGTCTCGGGTGTCAAGGTGAATGTCACACCTGCTAGAGTGACTTGGCCATTATGAAGATGGAGCACAAACAATCTGGCCAACTCATGATGGTACTGGACTCTCTCTACCATCTCACAGAACTGATAACAAGATTGGTGTTGAAAGCATGTGACAGCAAGAGGACAGGCCTACAGCTCGGCAAGTGAAGTAGGCTCCTCTCGTATATGTTTACCACCCTTGTGAGGTCTCCTTGGTGCATGCATTTCTCTAGGAGAATCACTGAGTGTCTCCTCATCTCGGTCATAGGAAGGATCAGACTCCATGTTTGCCAATGTTTGAGTTTTCTTGATGAGTATGAAGAGATTTATGGTGTCTTTAGATTTTTGCTGCCAAGGATGAGAATGTATGAGGGGCTCTGGAGGAAATGTGTATGAGGGGTTTGGGAATATTGCTGTCAAGTTTCTGGGGAATAGAAAGGTTTAGGAAATAGTATTTAGATTCTTGGGACATCAATTAGGGTTTGGGGATCTTTAACTAGGGTTTGGGATAGTGGGAGTTAGGGATATGGGGATAGTAAATTTAAGGATATGGGGATTAGGGAATGGGTTGATGAAACTGGAAAATGAAAGAGGGAATCAGAGAGTGAGGGAGTAATGGAGTGGAATTGGCAGCAAAAACACAAATTGTAAACCCTATGCAACTGTTTTTTGGAAAAAGTTGGAAGGAGGTAGGGTTTCAAATTTTTCTCATTAAATCACCATAAACTTTAAGAGGAACTCATTCACTGGCAATGGAATAAAGCTTGACTTACTTGAACACCTGAGGATTGAGCAAATTTGGCAATTTGGATGAATTTGTGGGTGAAATTGGGCTTGAAACCCAACGCGTCGCGACACAAACCCAGTGCGTCATGCCTTCTCTATGCGTCATGCCAGTGTAAGTTTAACACTGAAGAGGGTAGCCCAATGCGCCGCGCCCATGACCCAATGCGCCACACCCATGAAACTTCCCTAGGTTGCTGCGATTTTTCTCTTCTTTTCCAACACGACATTTCTCTTGTTCCCTCTTTCTCCTTTAGATGCAAATGAATTTTTTAAACATGAGAAATGGTTTATATACAAAATATTTTAATTTTTCACTTGTCAAAAACCCACTTTGTAATGTTTGCATTTGTCTTGCCTTTCAAACTTTGTTTTGGGTAGTTTTCTTTATTTTTGCCTTTAATGAACTGAATGGTTTGACGTTTTGTTTGCCTTGCAGGTGATGGAGTTGCTGAAGCTTGGCAAGGTGACCAGGGTTGCTACTGAAGTTATTACATATGAAAGAACTGAAATTACATCAAATTTATACATAAAAACATAAAATACTTTGTTTTTTCTACTGAGTGAGTGATTATGGAAATTATTGTTGCTGAAAATTTATTTGGCATCCTCATGCACTTGTTAACTATTATTGAGCATTTTGAAGACCTTTTTGACGAAACTCTAGACCTAATGGAACCTAAAACAATAAAAATAACTTTTACAAATTTGAAGACAAACATTGACTACAGATGATCTAGATGAATGAAAATGGGCCAGCACATGAGGTAAAATGTATAATAAGCCACTATCATCAGATGATCCATGATCCTAATGGAATACAGCTGATCGGGTGAGACACCTAATATGCAATGCAACAAGAGAATTTGATCACTGACGGAGGGATGAAGATACTGACACTAACAAGAGGCTTGGCGGAAAGTGAAAATTTTATCTTTTCCTAGCTCTTCCACGTTGAAACTTATATTGGATCCTTGAGATGACTTCGTGGGTGGATTATTGGTCTTTCAGAAGAAAGGTTTGGCTAGTTTACTTCTGAGGATGCCTCACTAGTATTTATTTTCAATTCAGAAAACTCATTCATCAATTTATTCAAGGACTTGGCTAGCCCTCAGAAATTGAAGGAATATTTGTCCTTGTCATTAGACTTGCTAGTCGGGGCTTGAGTTTTCTTGCCCGACGGCTTAGTTTCATCTCGAGAATCATGCTCAAGGGTGCCTATAGATAACAGGTATTTCTCTACCACCAGGGCTATCGTGAAATCCTAAACTAAGGTGGATTTGGCTTCACATTTGACAAACAAAGCGATATCCCATGGGAGGGCCCTAGTATAATAGTCGACTATAATAGAATCATCCAGAGCCACATCTGTTGGAAATTTATTTAAGATGGTGGTGAATCACTGGTTGAAATCCTTCACCTTTTCCTTCTTATGGCACTTCAATGTGCTCAACTCAGTCAGGAGCATGGAAGGCATCTTGTCTTTTGAAAACTTCTCGAGGAATGTCTTGCGGAAATCCTCCCAAGCTCGAATTGATGTCATGGGAAGGGAATAATACCAAGTCACGAATTTATTTTCGAAAGTGTAAGGGAATAGTCGAAAAGATACATTGTCATATTGCACCCTCATCATTTGCAAGGCTAGGTAAAATTTTTTGATATGATCCTCAGTCGTGGTTCCCTTTTTAGGGTCAAACTTTGGGTGGTGCTTCTCGGGATGACAAGGCATCTCGTGGAGGGGGCCTCAGATTCCTAAAGGGGACCAGGACATCCAAGCCTAGGGTTGTCGCTAGTTGCCTCTTAGTGGGGAAGGGAATAGGATACGATTGTTATTTCCATCAGAATAAATTTCGGTGCCTAACCCCCAGTGGTGTGGGGTGGTTGTCTGCCATTGCCCTGAGGAACTCTTAAATGTCTTAACTTTCGGAAGTTTCTCATATTTCTGAAATTTTTGAGATTCCTAGGGAATCTGAAAAGACACTCGTTATTGTAAAAATTAATGCGGTCTATGATGTTTTCCCCATCTCAACGTTCCCTCTCAATGGTTGGTTGTTGGTCAGGGTATCTTCTGGCGGTAGTTTATTATTTCCCTGTGTCTCTTCTTGCCATGGTTGATTGTTTCCCCCTATGACTGTGCTCCTTGGGTCTTCTCTTTTAGATGTTGGGGGACTTTCCAAACCCTTAATTGAGAGTCTTTCAATGGCATCTGAATAATCATCCAAAATCATCCCAATTAAATATAGTACATAATTAACCAAGACGCCTTGATGTGTGTGGTGAGGATTGGAGGTGTGTGGGTTAGGAAAGGAGCTAGTGGCAGAAATGCACTTCAAACCCCTGGAAAACTAATGAGTAATAGGGCGCAAGGAACTAAGGTTATCATATGTAACTTTAAAGAGAGGAGACACTTCTCCTACTGGGGTGCATTCAAGTGGAGGGGGTTGGGAGTTCCTGAGCTGGAGATTCCTAAAAGGTGGGCCAAAAGAGGGGTGATAAGGCGTTTCATTGGTAATTGGATGAGGTTGATTGCTACCTTGATAGGAAATTTATGTGTGAGGGTGTGTATTGGTGCCTTCCATCAGGCCCTCCTTCCAGTGCCAAATCTGTTAACGGGCTGGAATTCTTCACCAACAACAAATGAATCTCCCTGATGTAGAATCCAAACTAGACTCTACACCGTTTGTTTTATGGATCTTGTCTGGTATGTAGGCCCAATTTCCATACAGGTGTTTTGAATTCACTTCGGACGAAGGTGGTATATTGACTAGGTAGAACACATGAACTTCTGAAAAAATAGAAGGGAAATAATTGATGAATGTTCATAACACTAATACCATAAATAACAATATCAGAACTTTACAACATGAACCTTCAATAAAGAATTGCTAGCAAAACTTCAAATAAAAATCACGCATATTTAAAGAATACACTTAATAATTATAAATAAGTTCAAAGTAGCTAAGCATCAACAAGCGCAAGTGATGCAAAACCTACAATACAATTATGCCAATACCAATAAAACAATTCATCAATACAGGAATAGAGTTAGCATATCATATACCATCCATCTATTGTAAAACAAGATTCATAGCACAGGAAGATACACGAGGAGACTAAAAATAAAAACTCATAGGAACCTCCGATTCATTGAGCTAATAATATCCATGGCATCGCAACATAAGGTATCCATCCAATCCAATAGTGGAAAACAACTATTACTCCTTATATTTATTAGAAGAGCACAAGTTCTCTCAAAATAATTAGTACCAAAATAGTCCCAAGCTAAAAGTCCCTTATAATATGCCATGAGGATGTATTTATAAAACGACAGTGGCATTTGGTCTACCCTTGACCCTTGGACTTCCTCATGAACTTTCAACTACCTCATGACCTTTATACTTCCTTGTGATTCTTCAAATCTTCAATTATTGCCCTACTCTATTCTAGTTTGCTAATTTCAAAAAATAACCAAATTCTATCCTATCAACTTTACAATAGATAGTTCTGGTATATTTAGATGTAGTTTCTCTACTAGGTAAGTGTGCCAAAGCTTGTACTTAGCAGCTATAGGGGTTATTTGCATTTGGTCTTCTTCATGTTTGTGTAGACACTTGAGGGTGTCTAGGATGAGAGTGTTTCTTTTGGTGTTCACCTGATTGGATAGGGTCGCCAGCTTTGTGTACATTGTCACTAGTTCCACTACATATTGCACGATATTCTCCTTTGTAACCTGCAGGTTGTCTGATTCGGGAGCCAACCTGAAAGTGTCGACAAACGCCTGAACTTCCCATGAAATGTCTTCCTTCTTCTTTACTTGCCCAATTTTCTTGATAGATGGAACCCCATGGTTCTCGATCATTGAATCCAAACCACTCAAAAGGTTCATGTAAGAAGCCATCACTTTTTCCACATCGTTGGGTAGTTTATCGCATGATTGGATCTTGATGTAGAGTTGGACTTTGGTGTTACGTAGTTATCCAATCCTTTTTTGGTAATATGGCTGGTGCACCTAGGTACTTGGTGGGCCACTAATGCATGTTATCCAAAGGTAGAATAACTTCATTTAGCATAGCATACCTTTCCTTTGTGTTCTTTTGTATGGCCAAGATTGGAGCTACCATATGATGCGGCTTCAACGTTTCTTCACAGACCATCTCCATGGATCCACCAAGTGTTTTTCAGACTGTATCTCTTTCGTACTAGAGTGCATCAAGCAGAGTGCCGAATTTTCTTCTTATGCCTTCTTTCTATCTTCTTCTGCTTTAGTGGCCTTTTTCTCAGATGCATAAAGCTTGTTCTGGAGTTTTGTGATTTGTTTGATCATCCTTGGAACATTTAATTCAATCATGGTCATAAAAGCAGTCTCAGCTAAGGCGATCATTTCAGGGTTAACTATAGTGTCGAGAATAATTTCTTTCTCCATGGTCACTCATAGAGGTTCTCCAGGGATCCTAGCATAACACTTCCTTCTCTCCTGCATGATATTGAAATTAATCTCATCAAAAGTGAGCTTGGTTAGATTCGACACTTCGTCTTCTGCTTCCTCATAAATTTCCAACTCTTTGAGAGGGAGATGTCCTCCAGTGAGGGGAGTGGATGGGGGAACATCCGAAGGAGGAAATTTCTCTCATTCCTGTTGAGCTTTCTTATCAACCTCTACTTGTTTCTTTTTTCTTCTCTCCTCCCCTCCTCTGTTATTTTATTCCTATTCTCTCTTCCTTTTCTCGTCCTCTAGCCACTTCTTTTATTTATCTTTATGCTCTTGCTTCTTCCTGAACTCCTTGACCTGCTTGTGTATATCTTCCTTTTCTTTGTGTATATCATTTCAATCTCTTCCTTTCTTCTTCCTCCTTGGCCTTTTTCTCTTCCTGTTCCTTCAGTCTCTTCTCTTATCGCTTCTTCTTCCTCTATTCTTCTTGTAGAAGCATTCTTTTCTCAAGGTGGTCCTTAGAGTGTCAGCCACCTAAATCTTTCAATTGTTTGAGCTCTTCTTCTCTTTTCCTCTTGATATATTTCTTTTTTCTCACCAGGGTTGAATTTCTTTGCTCTAATGTTTCGTCATCGATGCCTGCCTATTTTTCACTTGGGGAGTTTTCTACCTCTTTCTACCTTCTGCTGCTCCTTCCTCTTTAGAGAAGTTGATCTCTCTTGAAGGCTCACTTTTTCCTGGGAAAGTTCAGGTTGCTCATCATCTTTTTCTTGCTAATTACTAGGGTTGAGTTCCTTGGTGGCATTGTACTAGTTACTAATCCCATATTCATGATCTTGCTTGGAATGTGGGTATGATCAATTGAAATTGACCATTTTGCAGTGATTCATTACTACTCCCTCTAGATCATATGCGCGATGGTTCAGAGTCACAAAATGACATCCCTTTAGTTGCTCTAATTTTGTTTCCACTTTCTTGATGTTTTCCACTGTGTAAGTCCCAATAACAAGAGGGAATGTGGGCTAAGGCTTCTTCTTCCCCTTGCTCAGAGTCTTTGAAAATACCTAGGTCATATGATAGCACACTTCCTGCATGAGTACTCTGTCTGTGGAAAATCGAGGGAGTACATGCATGGTCTTGTAAGAACCAAAAACTCTAATGAATGTCCCCTCTTGGATTGGGAACCAATGCACTACTTTGATGATGGTCTCCATGGCCCTCTTTGACATGCAAGGGGGTTCTTCCCCGAAAAGCGCCTGATATAATGGGGCAATAAAAGATTCGGAGATGGTGTCTAGCATACCCTTATATCTTGGGTTCCAGAAGATCCTTTAATGTTGACACATTGGTTCCATTGAAACTGTGGTCCATTTGTAGCTCCAGTGATCAAATTGGCACCTTGCACAGACTGCATCTAGGAGATATGAGGCCATGTAGAATCTTGGCGGCTGGTCTGGATCAGGATGTTTAGCTGCAACTATGTTTGTTTTCAGTGTTGAAGCTAGGATGCTACACCAATTATTGTAGCTGCTGCAACATAACCCCATGGTTTTATTATTCGCTTGGGTTTATAATATCAATTCCTTAAGTTTATTAATCTAAGGGTTCATATTCCTGCGGTATAATATTATTCATGGGGTTTATAATATTAATCCTAGGATTTAATATCCATTGTGTTTATAATCATGGTCAACCGTGGTTAACCATATTTTTTTTTGTCTATTAGACTAACCTAAGTACCCACTGGGGATTTGAACCGGTGACCTATCGCAAGGAGTGCCTTAACAATGCACCCATTCACCGTCAATCCAAAGCCCCGTGGGCTTAACCATATTTATTTTAGGGTTTATGTACCTTGGTATTATAATACTAATTCCTTGGGTTCAATATTATTCCTTTGGGTTTATAATCCCATGGTTTTAATAATAAAAACCCAAGGAATTATAAACCTTAGGGTATAATATTAAACCCTAGGGATTAATATTAATCCCCCGGGTTTATTATCCCCTTTGGTTTATAATATCAATCCTTTTGGTATATTAATATAAGGGTTCATATTCCTAGGGTATAATATTATTCATAGGGTTTATAATATCAAACCTTTAAGTATATTAATCTAAGGGTTCATATTCCTAGGGTATAATATTATTGATCGAGTTTATAATATTAATCCCTTAGGTTAAATATAAATCATGGTCAACCAAGGGCTTATATACTTTGGATTTGTAATATTAGTCTCTTGGGTTTATCATACCTTGGGGTTTCAGTATTAACCTCTTGGGGTTTTCGTATTAACCCCTTGGGTTTATTATTCCATTGGGTTTATAATACCAGTCCCTTGGGTTTATTAATATTAGGGTTCATATTCCTAGGGTTATACATTTACTAATGTGGTTGTGCATGTGATTGATATACACCTATCGATGTATATAATTAATTTAAATTAATAATTATTAGCTATCATAATAATATTTTTATTATGTTAGTTTTTCTATAATTATTATATTATTGTTATTATTATTATATGTTTATCAATATGAATGCTATTATCATCTATACCATAAACACCTATCAACGTTTTTCAACCACATTTACCAATGTGGTTGTGCATGTGATTTATATATGCCTATCGACATATATCATCCACATTTATCATGGTTAAACATGATGTTCATGTTGATTATCTTGACCAAATTGATCATGATTATGATGTGTTAGTGTTCAAATTAATATATTATTAATGTGTAAATTGATAGAACAATATAATATATTAATAAACCCAAGGGAATCATATTGTAAAACCAAAGTATTAATACTAAAAATCCAAGGGATAAATATTATAAACCCAAGGTATAAATATTATAAACTCAAGGGATTTATATTAAGCACTAAGATTAATATTATAAATCCTACCAATAATATTAAACCGTAGTGAATAATAAACCCAAGAGATTAATACGAAAGACCCAAGGGATTATAAACCCAAGGGAATAATAAACCCAAGGGATTAATACTAAAAAGCCAAGGAATTATAAACAAAAGGGAATAATATTAAACCGTAGGGATCAATATTATAAACCAATAGTATATAAACACTACGATAAATATTATAAACCCTAAAACAATCATGGTTGACCATGGATTACCATTGTTGATTTCCATATTGAGATAATATTAAGATTGTCTCAATATGAAAATCAAGCATGGTCAACCATAGTGAGTCATGGTTCAACATCACATTGTGACAATGTTTGTCTCAATATGAAAATAAACAATGGTAAACCATGGTCAACCATGTTTATTTTAGGGTTTATAATATTTATGTTAGTGTTTATATATGTTGGTTTTATAATATTAATCTCTTGGGTTTAATATTATTCCCTTGGGTTTTTAGTATTAATCCATTGGTTTTATTATTCCCTCGGGTTTATAATATCAATCTCTCAGGTATATTAATGTAAGGGTTCAAATTCCTAGGGTATAATATTATTCATATAGTTTATAATATCAATCCCTTGGGTATATTAATCTAAGGGTTCATATTCCTAGGGTATAATATTATTCATAGGCTTTATAATATTAATCCCTTAGGTTCAATATCAATCATGGTCAACCAAGGGTTTATATACCTTGGATTTATAATATTAGTCTCTTTGGTTTAATATTATTCCCTTGGGGTTTTAGTATTAACCCTTTGGGTTTATAATATCAATTCCTTGGTTTTATTAATCTATGGGTTCATATCCCTAGGATATAATGTTATTAATATGGTTTATAATATTAATTCTAGGATTTAATATCCATTAGGTTTATAATCATGGTTAACTGTGGTCAACCATCATTTTTTTAGGGTTTATATACCTTGGGATTATAATATTAATTCCTTAGGTTTAATATTATTCTTATGGCTTTATAATCCCTTGGGTTTAATATTAAAAACTCTAGGAAATAATATTACACCCTAGGGATTAATATTAATCCCCTGCGTTTATAATACCTATCCCTTGGGTATATTAATCTAAGGGTTCATATTACTAGGGTATAATATTATTCATAGGGTTTAAAATAACAATCCCTTGGGTTTACCTTTCCACCACAAATTACTTTAATGAAACATCCTGTCACTGTTTATTTATGCCCATCTAAGAAAACATTATACATTCTAACTTATCTGAAAAATAACATAAAAATAACAAACCAATACATATATTCCTACACCCACTAAAGGGAAATGCAAGGGCTATGAGAGAATTTCACTTACAAGGACTATTAGAGAATTACACTTAATTTAGAAATATATTGGATTATGTGCACAAAATCCTACAAACATAGGAAATGAAAGGGATTGGTTTAAGTTGACCAAAATTTGGGACCAAATGTGACTAAAAAATATTTCATTAATCAACATAATAGTAAGAGCTATTTGATGTTTAGACAAAGGATTTTATATCCTCACGAGGAAAAAACGTTGAGTAAATAGGAATTATAGTTTTTGCAGGTTTATGCCTAAAGTAACATATAGATGGCAAGTCCAATTCATATAATCCTACCAACTTAAAGAGAAGGATTAATAAAAGATTAAATTTAATTAAAAAATACATCAGATTGAATTTTTATTTTTAGTTCGATAATGTAAAGAATTATAATCACCTTCGAATTTGTATGATAAATAATCATTCTATAATAATAAATGAATTATTTTTTTATATAAATAAACAAAAAATTGAATTTGTATAATAAATAGTTATTATATATTTTTGGTTGGGGTGTTGGGTGAAGTGACATTGGAGGTTGGGGGGCAAGCTTGTCGCCCACCATCTTCCACAACATTTAGGAGGGGGTAGCATGGCCAACTCGCCTCATGCATTACACATGAAAACCTCCCTTGCATCATTCATTATTATGTCAATCCTTCAACTATTTGATCATTTTGTGAAGAGAGTCTCTGCTATTCAGTTCTTATGGTGTGCTTGGATTACTCCCCTACCACAGTTGGGGCTATCTTCTTGGTTATCTAATAGTGATGGGTCTATATGTCACAAGAATAATGTAGAGCCATGGCATAATTCATGGTTATTTTCTAAGTTGAATTCATTTAGATATGGAAATGGAGTCATAGTAACCTGTGTCTACATGCAACCCAATTCAGCTTTTGCAATTGGAGCTACTTGTTATTTGCATGTGATGTTATATATTGGACTAGAGACCAATTCTGGGTGCATGAAGGCTACATACTTTGGGGCTTCAAGGATTTCACTAGAGCTAGACATTGCAGTTGTAGATGGTGTCTTCTTGTCATTTATGCAAGTGACTTCATTGTCTCAAGCAACATTGGTTGGATATATCAAGGTAGAGTCTCACACCTTTGGATCTATTATTATATTCTCTAATTTTGTGTCTCTCTAGTGTACATTTGGTGGCTTTGCCTTAAATTCTAACTATGTATTGCGGCTGGCTTCACAACATCTCCTAGTTTGTGTGTGACTATGCCTAGATATTTTCACTTGCCTCCTATATTTACTAGTCCTTATTTTCATGCCGACTTGAGCCTCATAGAACCACCAATTTCTCTTTTCTTTTGTTTCTTTTCAGCTTGGTCAGTCTTAATCTGTTTAGTCCTAATCTATTGTGGGATAGTTGTGTTTATTAGTTCTCCCTCTTTTGGTGCAATATGCCCTAGAAAAATATGCACAGTTGTTAAGGAGCTAGTGGCGGAGAGCCCTAGGGTAGTCGACATGCCCAAGCCTAGGCCCATGAAGTTGCAACTATATTTCATTTTTCTACCCCCCCAGCCAAAAAAAAATTATTGTGAAGAAATTCATTAATTAGAGGCCCTTACTACTAATGACTATTAAGCTTATTCTGACTCTAAAATCGTAGAGGAGGTAGAGCATTGTGATCTTGACCATGGCCTTATCATGGGAAGTCAAATTTAACACCTAAAATTCATCACCCTTCATTGGTAGATGAAAATTATTCTAGGCGGGCTATTGAAACAGAAGACTGAGGATCGTAATGATATCATCTCTTCCTTGAATGAAATTAAGAAAGTGTAGTGATATTAGTGTTCTTGTTTGGCGAGTTTAGATGCTTGACTAGCTCAATTGGAAAGTCACATTAAGTGTGAACTCAAACCTCCTATTCCTATAGGTGAAAGTTCTTAAGTCCCAACTCCAGTGACCTCTTTAGAATTTTTATATCACATATGGATTTTATCAATTGTTTGTCTTCTTTTTGTAGTCTAGTACATGCCAATTGACTTTAGTAGTTTACAATAGTAGTTATTCTTATTTGTGTTAGAATTGAACTTCAGATAATGGTCAAAAGATATGGTTTTTCTCGATATAAATTGGTACTGAATATTATAAACACTGGATGCACTATTATTCTTTTGTTTATGTATTTTGAAATTTTAAAATAATACACATATGATTGACAAAAAAATAAAAAATAAGATATATATATATATATATATATATATATATATATATATATATATATATATATATATATATATATATATATATATATATATCTATATATATATATATATATATATATATATATATATATAGATATATATATATATATACATATATATACATATATATATATATATACAAATAGAGAGAGAGAGAGAGAGATTAGGTTGTATATCTGCAAGTTGTCATCATGTTTAATCAAAGTCACAAGACACAAACCTATTCTACTGCTCTACAGAAATTAATTCACAATTTAGAACAAAAATCTCAGATATGTAAGAAGAAATAACACACATGCAACAAGTATTTTTAGCTGGGGAAAGAAGTATGCTAAAAACCCCAATGTCTACTTGCATTATTCAAATGAATAGAGATTTATTACAAATGATTTTCTCAACTAAGCACACCCTAAAGTCCATAACCTATCTCTCTCCTCACTAAAGGCCTTTGACCCAGACTTAGTCAAATTTTTCCTCTTCTTGAGCTCATACTTCCTTGTGCTTTTCCTTGACGAATTTATCCCTATTATTTAGGAAATTACTCTAATTGAATTGCACAATTCCTTAGGTTGATCATCTGACTGCAGGCAACACATGTACACTCAAGACTAGTCTAATTGACCTGCACAATTCCTTGGATCCATCATCTGACCAAACAATCTAAAAAGTATATTTTTCATCAAGATCACTTCACATGTTTCTTGACTGATATCAACGTATTATGCTTCTGCTGAGCTGAGTGCCATAGGTATTTTCTTTATGTTGTACCAAGAAACCACTATAGACCCAACACTAAAAATTCCACCTCATGTGCTCTTCCAGTTTGATGGAATCCCCACCCAATCTACATTTGTGAAGCCACATAGCTTCACTCCCTCTGTCCATCTGTACCATAGTCCAAACTAGGTAGTGCCTCTAAGGTACTGTAGAAAATGCTTAGCTTCCCTCCAAAATAATTTGGTTGGCCTAACAATAGCTTGGCTCAGCTGGTTGACTACATATCACATATCTAGTCTTGTGTTCTCAAGATACATTAGTGAATCCACCAACTGCCGGTAACAGTAGCATCCACTTCCTTGCCTGAAGTGGTATTCTCTTTCCTCTAGTTTATTGCTAAAGGTGTTTCCATGGGTTTGCAACTGTCCATGCTGAACCTATGAAGTATCTCGTTGGCATACTTTCCCTTAGAGACAAATAGCTCCCCATTGCCTTGCCATACTTCTAATTCGAGGAAGTTGTGCATGAGACCCATGTCCTTCATTTCAAACTCTATTGGAGGGTCCTCCTTGAAAGATTAGATCAACTGCTCATCACTAGTTAAAGTCAAACCATCAACATATATGACAATAATCAACAATTTACCTTCTACCAAGATATGATAGAGGTTTGCATCTGCTTCACTTTTTGTGAAGCCAAAACCAATGAGATAACTATCGATCTTGATGTACCAAGCACGTGGTGCTTTCTTTACACTGTATAATGCTTGCTTGAGTTTGCACATATGAGACTATCGATAAAAAGTCTTGAAGCATTTTGGTTTCTCGATATACACCTCCTCCTCAATAACTCCATTGAGGAATGTTGTTTTTACATCCATCTGGTGGATCTCCCACCCCATATGTGTAGCCAGAGCAATAATTGATATAATGGATGAGTATTTTGCTACAAGAGAAAAGGTCTCCTCATAGTCAATCCCCTCAACTTGAGAGTACCCCTTAGCCACAAATATGGCCTTATACTTTTATATGCTTCAATCTATTGCATGCTTTACCTTGAAGATCCATCTCGAAACCACAATTGATTTGTGTGCTAGTCTTGGGACAACTTCCCAAACACTGTTCGTTACAATGGATTCGTATTCCTGCACCATTTCATCAGCTCATACAGGTTTCTCTATTGCTTCCTCGAAAGAGAATGGCTTAGTCTCTACAAGCTAATTCATTAAAGCCATGTGGCCAGTTTACTGATCTGGTGACCTTCTCTGCCTGCACTGTTTGAAGGAGCGCCCACATTATCCCTCGCATCCTGCATAAGTCTCTCAACTTCCCTCGTACTTTTCCTGCCTTCTCTGCATGGTTCTTCTTGAGTGGTTGTCTCCACTCTCTTCTCCTCAATTTTTAGTTGCTCCACAACTTCCTGAGGCTCCTCCTTTGGAGCTAAAAGCTTCTCCTCTGGTGGGATCTGAAGGTCCCTCTCTATAGATCACCACATCGCTTTATCTTCATCAAATTTTACATCCCTTCAAACAACTATCATTTTGAGGGATGGAAAGTACAAACAATAGTTGTGGGGAGTTTCTATGTAACCACAAATACCCAGAATTATGTTGTCGGCTCTAACTTATTCCTTGATTCTTTAGAGACATGGTAGTAAATAGAGGCTCCAAAATTCTTGAAGTGTGACACATCCATATTTCTCCCTGAGAAAGCCTCCTTTGGTGTAATCATGCCCAGAATTTGATGATGAATCTGGTTCTACTAATAGACTGTTTGTTGCATACCTCGGCCCACAAATGCCGAGGTAGACCTTGATCATGCACATCTCCCTCGCTCCTCCTACAATGCTACGATTCTTTCTCTCAACCACCCCATTTTGCTGTCTGTTGAGGGGTGTTGTCAACTCTCGTTGAATGCCTTCTTTTGCACATAAATTTTTAAATTCATTTGACACGTACTCACCTCCATCATCACTCCTAAGAGCCTTCACCTTCTTGCCTATTTATTTCTCAACTAGTGCCTTGAATTCTATGAACTTGGAGAATGTCTCATCCTTCTTCTGTATGAAGAAGATCTAGCACTTCCATGAGAAGTCATCAGTAAAAATGACAAAATATTTATCCCTAGAAATGGAGGCTATCAAGAAAGGTCCATAAACATCACAGTGGATCCTTTCAAGGATTCCATGTTCTTTGTTATCCCGATCATGGAATGTGGATTTTGTATACTTCCCCAAAGTACATCCTTTTCATTTATCCTACTGATCAAGTGAAACTTTGAGGAGGCATGTGGTTATCTGCTGCATGATATTCAAAGCGTCATGATGCAAATGGCCAAGTCTTCTATGTCAAAGTTCACCAAAATCGCATCTCTACACCTTCTCTGCCTTTGTTCTCAATGCAACACAATCCTCCACATCTAGCTTGTACAGATTCTTCACACAAACCTTGATCTGCTTCACCTGTCCTATGGCCATGTGTCTCAGGAATGCCTTTCCTTTGCTGAAGATCACATCGTAACCATGGTCTTCCAAAATTGCAACAAAGATGAGATTTTTCTTTAGGTCTGGAACAAATATTTCATTCTTGAGCCTGAGGGGGAGTTCGACTCCCTCTGAAAGGTGATTGTACCAATCCCAGTCGCGTTATACCTTCCATCATCCCACATCTCGATGTGCATATGAAAATATTTCTTCTCCAAGTCACTGAAAAGGTTGTCGGAAATAATATTGAGAGGGGGGGTGAATCAGTATTATTAAATCAATAAAACTTTTTCATTTCCATACTCAGATTCATATACTCTACTTCAGTTAAGGGAACCCACGTGTACACGCAACCGTGTCTAATGCAACTAGCATATATCTAGTAACCTTATGATTCAGTTAATCCATTGAATTTTTATCTTTAATTAGTGCATCAGAACTTCATTAACCATATGAACAATAAACAAGTGCAGTAAAACAGAACAGATCATCACACCCAAGAAGCACACATGAACACCATGATGTAAGGTGGAAACCCAATGTGGGTGAAAACCACCTGCTGTAATTTGTCTCTATCTTCTTTTAATAAGAAACTTCTTTTTACAATATTTCTGTACTGGAGCAGTCTTATACCAGTATGTAGGCTTCTACTTGTATAAGGTTATAACCTCCTCTCGTTCTCCAGCTTCTCCTGGAAGGCAGCTACAACCCCCTTAGCTCTTTTACTAGCCGATCCTTTTACTAGTACGTAGGCACCAGCCTACTGAATGCTCCAACCTTCACTCGTTTTCCAACTACTACTGGAAGGGAGCTACAAATCCCTTAGCTCTTGTACTAGCTGATGTACTAGTACATAGGTGCCGACCTACAGAAAGCTACAACCTTCTCTTTCTTCCTCCAGGTACCACGTTTCATAAATTTTTAGATGGGATAATCCTGAAGCACAACACCATAATCTGAAGGCCACGTTTCATCCAATTTTCATACTGGACCCATCAATATCATTGAAGCACACAATCAATCAACACTAGCATCATCAATCTCTGAATCACCAAATACTAAATCACTGAAGCCCTGTCAACAAACTGCAGTCACCAAAACACAGAGCAAAACACAGAACTCTGCAACAATGTTCAGATCTAATTGTATCATCAAAAATCATGCATCAGAGTGCATATGCTACTTGGAAGAGCCAAACCAGTGTGTATACGCAACTTCACCAAAGTGAACCAGCGTATATGTCATTAATTACTTATAACTTTGTTGCACTTCCTGACTTCAGACATACCCAAATCAGTACATATACAAGGATAATATGATTGTTAGCAACCAGATCTAGTCCATCAGATCACATAAAGATAAGACATTATGATCCTGATACATTATTAGATCTCATCCATCAACACTGAAGCTAAACACAATCAACCAAATTGAATATGCAGAATACTTACACCAGTAAACAGACATCAGAACTCATCAACAACTAGAACCACCTGTACCTTCAAACATCATAGTTCATATGGTACATGCTACTTAGATGTATCTAACCTACATATGTACGCGCTTTTCTCATAGTCAACCAGCGTATACATCTGTAAATATTCATTCATGATTTGCAGCTATCCAAACTTGAGTTATACCTAGATCATAATATTTACAGAACATTACATGCGTTAGTATATAGATCGAGAATAAGCGTGATCAAACCATATAGATATGATTCATTCCAAGCCATTAGATCCCAATCTATCCTTGTTCTCCATCAACCGTTGAGATTCCTCCTTAGCTCAGATCAGGAAAAGCATTATGAACCCATAACCTGCATACTAGATCTCATACTTCATTAGATATTCAAGACTTTCTCAGTGCAATTGCCTAATGATCTTCTCCTCCTTTTATAGTCTTAGGCCTTACTCAATACCATGGTCCAAAACCACTTAGAACCAATACCTTGGACCAAATACCTGGGGTCAATACGTCGGACAAGATACCTTGGACCAATACCATGGATCACAATACCATGGTCCAAATACCATGGACCAAAACCCAATGTACGCGCCTTCCCTTGCATGAAAGTGTGTGTATACGTATATGCACCTTTTGGTCGGCTAACCTGTGTGTATATGTGGCTTTATCAAGGGGAACCTGCATATATCTCTTTTTCTTCATTTTGTGAGCCTGAACTGTGATCTGTCATCTTAGTAAGTTGCCATCAAGGACAACACCTGTATCATAATGCCAATAATCTCCCCCTTTGGACTTGATGGCAAAGCTAGCTTGCCATACTGAGAACTGTCATCTAATGAGTTGTCATTGTACATTACATCTGAACTGATTCCTTTGAGCTGCCCTGCATCCCATGTATTCTGTCACATCTGATATCTCTTCTGTAGATTCACCTAGTTATATATATAAGTGAGTTGTTCTGCTACAAGTGGGTTGCCATCAAGTACAACACATGCATCATCATGCCAACAAAGGTATCTATTCCTAGTCATGTGGAACGATGCCCTCAAGTCCAAGTACAACACCCTACCCATCACTATGTTAGCCATGCATGGAATGAGGGTAAATTCAAGCTCAAACTATGAAGCGAAAGCTTCACTTGCTACTCCTCCTAAGGTCTTCTTTCTTGTCTTCTTGCGTGGACAATTTGTGGCACATTGCCCAAATTCATGACAATGGAAGCATTTAATTTTTGACAAATATTTCTTCTTGCCCCCTTGAGTGGATACTGGTTTGGATTGGGATTTCTTCCCTTTTCCCTTCTTTTCCTTTCTAGCCAATGCAAATCTTTCTTCATCCTGACCCTTGGATGAAGTCCCATCACTCATATTTCCACTTATTTCCTCTTGTACCAAATCAGACCATAAGTGCTCCCCATTTGGTACTTTCTCCCTCTCGTTCATTGAATCTTGATAGTTATGCTAGATCTTGGAAAGACCGATGTTGACACCTAATCTTCATGATTTGGTGAATTTATGTAAATAATTAAATTAGGAATGTGAACAGTCATCGGGAGATGAACTGAATAGTCACTCCCTATTGTATATAACAAAGACCTACTTAATGGAATAATACACGAATCCATTTTGCTTTGTGGAGTTACTACCTGGCTTGACATGGTATCCGAGCCAACCCTTTTTTAGCTCTCATGCTCCTTGTAACTCCTCTGCCTGTCTCCTATATTCTTTTTATACAGACCTGCACCTGACATTGCAAACGCTCCTCTGTCTCACATTGCCAACGCTGCCCCTCCATACTGTCCTGATAATTATTAGCGATGTCCTGGTAGCTTGCTCCACATATTAGGTGGTAGCCTGAAACGTTCCTCTGCTCTCTGGTGGCCTATGTAGATTATTGCAAGAAACCGAGGACTAAGTTGAACCCTGGACGTTGGATGCTGTCACATTTTTGGTAATCTTTCATCGATTATTGCAAGAAACTGAGGAATGAGTTGAACGCTGGATGCTGGACGCTGTCACATTTTTGGTAATCTTTACACCTTCGAATAAATGCTCCTGTATTTTTTAACGCTGGATGACAGAACGTTACTGCGTTTTTTATTGTGAGAAGATGGAACGCTGTCTTATTGCAACATACACTTGATATGCATATGCGTTGTCATGTTTTGTTAATAAACCTAATATGGGTATGCGTGGTCATGTTTTGTTAAGGGATAGGCTTACCAAGTCATCTTTAGGGACAGTAACACCGACCCTGCCCAATTCATCACGACATTGTGTGACCCTGCTCAGATACTATGATATAGTGTCATTCTTTTGCATCTTGATACTTCGAATCTTATCCTTGAGATCGAGCTTCCAGTCGTCACTACTATACTCGAATAATTCTGTCAGTGCTTTCCACATCGCGAATGGAGTTTCTTTTCTGTGGAGATTCTAGAAAATATTATCATGTTCTCCCTCGAAGATTATTCTCCTCACCTTGGCTACATCTTTCTTCCATTATGCAAGGTCATGGACATCAACTGGTGGTGGTCTTGGAATATCTGCCTTGACATATTCAAGTAATCCATTTTCATCCAATACCGCCCCCATGTGGTCCTTCCATGCAACAAAATTTGAGGTGTCTTCCAAGGCATACTCTAGCCTTAGTCCATTGAAGGGCATATTCTCAACTCCGAAGAAATCCTGCTACAGTTATCTTCAAATTCGAACCTCCGCGAACAACTTCGAATTTCCTGCTCCAATGTGAATACAACTCTGATACCATGTAGAAATTAGGTTGTAGATTTGTAATTTCTCATGAAGTTTTAATCAAAATCACATCACACAAACCTACTCTACATCTCTACGAACATTAATTCACAATTTAAGAAGAAATCTTAGACATGCAAGCAGAAATAACACACATGCAACAAGTATTTTTATATGGGGAAAGAAATCTACTAAAAACCCCCAATTCCTTCCTTCATTAATCAAATGAATAGATATGTATTACAGTTTCTTTTCTCAACTGAGCACACCCTGCAAATGCATAACCTATCTCTTTGCTCACTAAAGGCTTATGGGCTCCACTGGGGAGAAATACCATACCCCGTGGGTTCATATTGGGGGATATATATTGAGGATAAAATGAGATAATATATTCAGGGATATATAGGGGGTAAAGGGTTTTTATATTGGCAGGTATAAAAAATGGAGCTCAAAGTTAATGAAAAAATATAAAGGAATATACAAAATATTAATTTAAAATGGGTACCTACAATATCTAGTGAAAGTAGGGGTTTTCTAAATTGGGAATGTGGCATTCAATGGTTGAAGAGGATATGTGCACATGGATTAATGAATTTATGAACCATGTATCTGAAAAGAATGTCTAGACAACTGGTGGTTACAGCCACCGATGATCTATGTAATCTAGAAGATGGGTTCTTTTTATATGGATATCAATGTCGAGTATGTAGCATAGAGAAAGGCAAGGCAAGAAGAAATGGAACAAGAATATATTTCTTATAATGGAGATGATATAATTAGGTACGTGGAATTCTCGAGTTCTCATATCTTTAGGGGTTAAAGCCATAGCAATTTCCTAGTCAAAATGGACAGTTAATGGTTTTGGGCACATGGTTTTGTGACCCGTGGTTTATGTGAGTAGTATTTGGTTGGAAAGAAGCCAATAAATAGCCTTATTTGTCTTCATTGTAAGTGTGCTAAGCACGAAAGTGTCAAAGGTAGAGCAAGGTCTCCTCGGCCAGTGTGAGGGGCCAAGGGTAGATTAGGGTATCTCTAGTTAGTGTATGGGACCAAGGGTTGAGCAGGGCTCTCCGACAAGCTTGGTTAGGGTTTTGGCTAAACTCTAATAGAATTCTATTAGGCTGGGGTTTTCCTCAGAGTTTGGGTTTTCCCAGTGTAATTCTTGGTGTTCTTATGTGTGTGATTGCTAGTATTTCTGTTTGTGATTAATGTTTCTATTTTTTCCTTGCCTTTTAAACATAACCAATTCTCCTATAGCCACTGGGTAAAGAGTATTACACTATCCATGTTACCAATATGGAAGTAGATGGAGTGGTATTCATTTATAATTGAGAGATAAGACAAATGAGAGTTCAAATGAATGGGACACAAATCTATATATGGAAAATCACCCTTCAACAATATCACATCATCCGACACAATTGAGAAATTAACATTGGCACGCACCACCAGTAACACAATTTCGTTGACCATTACAAAATCATCAATGGGTCATCCACATATTCACTTTAAAAATCATATATTGTCACTGCAAAGTATTGATGATTGTTATTTGTTTTTAATGCTTGTTATTTTCATCTTTATGTAAATGTATGAATGTTAAATTTGTTAGTTAGTCTTTATATGAGTTTTGCAAGGCTTGAAGTATCTCTTTGTGAATTTTGGACACTCCTTGTTTGCAATAGTTACATGAATATATCTTTGTTTATTTTGCTATATGATTCATGTACTTGATATGCTTAGTGGTTCGCTTGCAACAATCAAGTTTGGTCTAGGTTCAATTGGAAATCAATGTTTATTTTGTGAATGGGTCTTGTACCTCGAGCGAAGGGATTTACTCTATGGATCAAATTCTTTTTGGTTTGTTAATAACAGGTAAGTGAGACCTAGGTGCAATTTGCTATTATCTGTTTCTTTTGTTGAATAAGCTTTATGCATTTTATGCTTGGTACCGATCTGCTCTATGATTTTGATGGTATTGAGGCTTTGTAATGGAGAATATATAGATATTTTAGATTAAGATAAGAACTTATGGAATTAGATATATATAAAAAGCCATATAAACATTTTTCATAAAATAATATAATTATTTTTATTTAAAAAATAAAATAATTTTAATTTTTAATTTTTTTCTTTTATTATAAGTTTTAGGTAACAACACTCCATACTTAACCTAATGTATTATTAAAGATCCGCATTTTCCATACTTAACCTAATTTATTGTTAAAGATATGTATTTTACTTGAGGATTCACCAAAACTTTGCTTTTAAAATTGTCCAAAGTTTGAACCCTATTTTAATATTAAGAAAGTAGTATGGAAATGAAGAATAAGAAATTAATAGAAATGAATTAAATATAATTCAATATGAGTGAATACTAAATTTATATCGATAAATACATGAGTTTTCTCTTTAATATCTGAGATATTTGTCTAGGGCTCTTTAGAAACAATAATTTTTTTCCAGCTACCATTGATGGTCAATTTCTAGTACTATATACAATAGTTTTTCTTTATGATTAATTTTCCTTTAATAAACTAAAATATTTTGTAATGTTAACACTTGAGAAGTGTGTAAAATATTTTGTAATGTTAACACTTGAGAAGTGTGTATAGCAGGCATATTCTCTTGTTACGTTTTTTTTTTTTAGGTATTTCTGTTCTTGTTACGTTTTTGTTTTTTTTTTTTTTAAGGTATTTTTGTTTTTTGTTTTTTTAATGGAAGACAATTTGGTGGCGAATTGTTTAGGGAGGTCACAATTTTATTGCAACCGTGAAATTTTTGTTAAAATTAAATGATTTTTTTTCAAGAAATTTAATTGTGGAAATGTTTGAATCATTTTTTTATAGTGAAAATAAATTCAGCATCATTAAAAATATTAGAGCACACAAAACTCTGAAATTTAACAATTGCAATTTAGATTTCCAAAAATATTTGCAAGATTTTTTCAAAATCCTATACAAATTTCCATTATTTTTTAGATAAATAGTAACCTCATTATACTACTACATTTAGTAATAATTAATAGCCCAACCTTGAAACACAAAAGTCATAAAAATCATGGAGAATATAAAAGGCCATCTTTAGGGATGACTCCTCATCACAACTAGAAACATTGCAAAAGAAACATTACTTTTCAAGGCAAGAACTTATTTATTATCAGTCCGCCATTGAAATTTATGACAGTTAATTGTCTGGCACACAGATTAAAGTTTTCTTCACCTGTCACTAAATGTTTTATTAATAATAAAGGCTTGATTTTTTTTTTGTTTTGAATGTGGTGGAACTTCCGGTCATATTTTGATAAAATCAGGTTAAGATTATTTTTGTAAATCCAAGTTATAGTTATCAAATTTCAAGTTCTAAGTGCCTCAGACGTTTATGATAATGTTGAATCTATTTCCACCATCAAAAACATGATTCAAACACTACCTCTACAAGATTTTTGTTTAAAATTTACCCAAATTTCACCACTTTTAACTGTCCTGGCAATTCCTGGGCCTCCATAGACTACTCCACAATAAAATACTTCTAAAAAGCAAAAAAAAATATGTTGTGAACGTTAAATTACAGATTTGAGTGGGAAATTAAATTTGCGTAATCTAACGAGGTGGAGGAGCTGCCCAGAAATTTATGGAAATTCCTGTCATATTTAGATAAAATCTGGTAAGGATTTTTGTAAATCCAAGTTATAGTTGTTAAACTTCAAAATTTTAGGTGTCCTAAACGTTTTTTATGGTGCTGAATCCATTTCCACCATCAAAAACACGATTCAAACACTGTCTCTACAAGATTTTTTTTTTTGCCTAGATTCTGGCCACTTTTGGCCGTCCAGAAAATTCCTCAGCCCGGTTAGATGACTCCAATTAAATCTTCGAATGGTTGGCGGAGTACAATTCCTCTACGAATACGACTCCAAGTAAATCTATGAATGGTTGGTGGAGTATGATTCCTCTATGAATAAAGGTGAAAGGAGAGATGCATCCAAGACAGTTAAGGACAGAAATATGCGGCTTAGAATTCACGGCAGATCATTTGATAAAAAGTTCACATCACCAGTGATAAAAGCTGCTTTGACAAAGTACGTTCCTCGTTTTCTTGAAAACATTGTTATTGCTGCAACCTCAGAAGAACAATGTCCTTTGATTCAGATTTGTAACAGTAGCTAGGGGAGGGACGCCATTACCTGTGCGCCCTCCCCTCCACCTCATATACACCCACATGGATGGCACTCCCGCATGCACGACACCTGCCCGACGTGGAATGCCATCTGTTGTGGTGGGTGTCAGCCCTTCAAAACCCTAATTTTGACCTTTCACCCAGTTGTTTCCGCTGTTTGTCGTGATGTGTGCTCCTCTCTGTGTTTTTCTATTAGGGTTTGGTATTTTGGCAAAGACCTCCACCAAGGATGGCACGAGATGACTCCATTGCCTGTGTGCCTTGTTTGCCATTGTTCAACTGCTAACTAGGCTTGTTTGCTTGCACGCGTCCATTAATGGAACAGGGTTTCTGTTGTTCTTGTTTCATTCCACCTGCAATTGTTGTTCATTCTAGACCATCAGAGGTTTACAAATAACTTGGTGGTTGTTCCATTCGTGTGACCTATTGATTGGGGAGGAGCCAGTACCAGTTTCAGCCAGTTCGAGGACAAAGGTAAATTTACAGGTAATTTTCAGGTTTTTTTTTGTTTTTGTTTGGAAATGTCTGTGAATATTTATGCATTGGCTAATTTCCAACTTATTGCAGGTCTCGCAAGCTCTCGAGAAGGTTTGGTGAGATCTGGACATGGAAGATGCTTAGACATGGCTTCTACATCTATCCGGTAGGAAAAATCCTACCAGCCATTGCCACTGTGTTTTTCAACACCTCACCTTCTGTGCTTTTCAACACCTCACCTTCCTATTGGAATTTTTGTTATTTTTGCTCCTAGAGTTTCAGGATTTCAAAGGGTTTTGCAGGTTTAGGGTTTTGCAGGTTAGTGGTTTTGAGGGTTTAGGGTTTTGAAGCATTTGTTTGCCATCTGCATCTTAGAAATCAATGAAAGTATGAACTTTGTGCTCTCTGACTTTCGTTATGTCAATTTATTTCAGGAATTTCCTCT
Source organism: Pinus tabuliformis (assembly GCA_031772625.1). Lineage (NCBI taxonomy): Eukaryota > Viridiplantae > Streptophyta > Pinopsida > Pinales > Pinaceae > Pinus > Pinus tabuliformis. Next base: position 324,862,536 of record CM062809.1, read on the forward strand.
TTTGTTTTCAGATCTGTATCAATTGGTAATTGCTAATTTACTAGTAGCTTGTCTGAGTACATTTGTTATTGATAGGAGGAATGTGGGTGAAATTTGAACTTGGAATGTGTCTTGTCAGCATTATGTCATCTATCCTAGCTTCATTGACACTATAATTTTTGTGTTGTTTGCTCATGATAGAACCATTTAAGAAACGTTTTGGCTCATTATCTTGCAAGGCTGCCCATTTTTGCATTCTGTTGCTTGAGCTTGAAAATATTAGTATTTTTTTTTGTTGTAGGTGATTAGGACTAATGTATTATTATCTTCTACATTCCCTTCCACATACTCTTAAGGTCTCTGCAATTCATCAATCATAACTGGAGTAAAATGGGAGAAACAACTGTTGGTCATGTTTGGAGTAGGTATTAGATTAGAGGAACATAGATACATTATATAGTAGTTGAAAGAAAACAATGAAGTAAAGCATGAAATGTATGCATGAACATGCATTCTCCTCCTTTGTTTGGCCAAAAATGAAAAAATTTCAACTAGCCGTATTCTACAGTACCTCTTCCCTATGATATCTATTAAGAAGGTTGGATATGCGAAATAAATGGTCATCTTGGAATTATTTTGGGAACTATAAAATCCCTTTCTATACATCACAAGCAACAAGATTATACAATGGAAAATACAAAGACAAACTTCATGCCTGGACATAATTTTGGAAATTTTAGGATCACTTAGTTGTTGCATCTAAGATGTTGGAAATTGTACGATCACTTAATTGCATATGAGATGTTTTTTAACCAGCCCAAATTATATTTCTTCCACTACAATAGATAGGTAGGTCAGAACTTGATCCTTGTTTAGATTTTTAACTAGGACAAACTATATTTCTTCCACTGTAATAAATAGTTTTTCAGTGTTATTAATAAATTTTTTATAAACATTTGTCATTAGGTACTATTGCACATCACTAGAAGAATATTTCTTGCTTGATCTTGGAATTTTAAATTTCATCATGTTATGGAAACCATGGTTGCATGCTATGAGTTTCTTATAGCTAAATCTTAACTATGAATATTGAGTGAGGGGAGGTGTTTGACTGTCAATCCACACCCGAACATGGCACAGGCCTGATTAAGAAGCCATGTATCTCAATAGGAGAGCAGTACAATAACGAAAGGCAGGTTAGGACTTGATCCTTCTTTGGTTTTTTAACCAGCCCAAATTATATTTCTTCTACTGCAATAGATAGGCAAGTTAGGACTTGATCCTTGTTTAGATTTTTAACCAGGACAAACTATATTTCCTCCACTGTAATAAGTAGTCTTTCAGTGTTATTAATTAATTTTTTATAAACATTTGTGATTAGGTACTATTGCACATCACTAGATTAATATTACTTGCTTGATCTTGGAATTTTAAATTTATTCATGTTATGGAAACCATGGTTGCATGCTATGAGTTTCTTGTAGCTAAATCTTAACTATGAATATTGAGTGAGGGGAGGTGTTTGACTATCAATCCACACCTGAACATGGCACAGGCCTAATCAAGAAGCCATGTATCTCAATGGGAGAGTAGTCAAATAACGAAAGGCAGGTTAGGACTTGATCCTTGTTTGGGTTTTTTAACCAGCCCAAATTATATTTCTTCCACTGCAATAGATAGGAAGGTCAGGACTTGATCCTTGTTTAGATTTTTAACTAGGACAAACTATATTTCTTCCACTGTAATAAATAGTTTTTTAGTGTTATTAATCATTTTTTTATAAACATGTGTGCTTAGCTCACAAACAAAAATGCTTTACAACCAACCAAGCTGTTGTTGGCTTTTCAATGTAGTGAATGCATAGAACCATAATCTTGTTAGCATTTCAAAGCAATAAAACAACCTAGGTTGTAAGCCAAAATGTTTCTGTGACAAGAAAAAGATACAATCCATCCAAAATCCACATCATAATGTGGTTATAACCAAAAACATATGACACCCCTATTCTTTATGGCCCTGAGAATCTTGTAAGATTTCTACATTATAATAGACTATAGATGTTCCTTCTAAAATGGATTTTGGCTACAATGTCGCACACATTATGAAATAAAACAACCTAGGTTGTAAGCCAAAATGTTTCTGTGACAAGAAAAAGATACAATCCATCCAAAATCCACCTCATAATGTGGTTACAACCAAAAACATATGACACCCTTATTTTTTATGGCCCTAAGAATCTTGAGTGCCAAAACTCCCCAAGTTACTTTCTTGAGCCAGGTAGGTTGGCCTACCTAAAAAGGGTTGATTAGGAAATGGTTGATTGCTGCCATATGATTGAGTCCAATTTGCAGCTTCCAACCATGGAGGTATTGAGTACCCATACCTCACATTTTCACTATTGACTCCTGCATTAAGTGGAGGTGTGTAATGAGCATACATAGAATTGACACCAACTCTAGTAGGAATAAGGCAAGTGGGTAAACCCTCAGTTTGATAGTGAGGCACTTGAATGTTTATGAGATCTTGGAATAATGGTGTATTATCTGCAATGGAGTCTAATGAGTTTGAAATAATCCTGGTTTCATCAGCTATGCTTGTATCATTGTCAACCATATTGATCATCCCTTGTTCCTTTTCAGGCATTTTTTGTGCCTTTCTTGATTCCTTTTCCTGTCTTGCCATTTTTTTTTGTTGATCCTTAACTTGCCTTTCTTTATCTCTTTCAATCCTTTCATTTGCTTGACATTGCATTGCAACAATCCTTGCTGCCTTCTTCTCCTTGAATAGGTCCTTCTTTTTCTGTTTTAATTCTTGCATTTCAAATTTATTTTTTTCATACTCAACTAACAGGTTTATATAGTCCTCTGAGGTGCGTAACTATGAGCTTCGGCCCAAACGAAGACTACTCGGTGCACCTTGCCTTTTTTTCATTGATACTCTCTCTACTGGTAGCTTTAGGAATCGACCAAGTATCTTCTCCACCCCTCCCACCTGCATGTCATTTCTTGGTACTTCCCTTTCAGTATTTGATGGAACTAATTGAACTATATCATTATCTTCATTTGATGCCTCATTATGTGCTTCATCTTCTTCCATTGATCTATTTTCCACAAAAAAATGAACAATTTCACTGTTCAATTCTATTGGTTGTGAGGGCATGTTCATGCTTTTTTCATTGGTTGCTGAGACACTATGTGCATTCATATTAATCATTACTTTTTCTAGCCATGAAGGTGGGGTTACTTGGCTTGGAAATGTCAATTGGTCATTGTCAACTACATGTTCAACAATGTCATTAACAATATCAACAATAGGAGTTTCATGTTCTTGAGTTGGTGGAACGATCTCCATGTTACTGCGAATTTGTTCATGGTTATATTGTGTTTCACATACAGTTCCATCATCTTCATCATATAAGTGTCCTTGAGAGAGGGATATCATATTACTAGCTGCAACAACATCATCTTGGTCATCTACTTCTTGCACTTCAACACCTGTTTGGGCATTCCCTTCTTCTTGACCATCCACATGAAACGCTTGGCTACAAGCAGTATCATTCATAAGAGCATCATAGTTCAGTGGCCAGATTCCTATCCTCCTAAAGCCAGCCTTGATATTTGATGGTGTCAAAGCCATTTTAAAAGCTTTAGTTGCAAGCTCTACTAGCTCGAACCTTTTCACCTCAACCCCTGGATTCTTTGCCATCCATGTAGCACACTTCGACCTGAAATAGTTCTTGAAAGGGCTAAACACAATAACATCAAAGAGTTATTGTCTGTGAATGGTATGAGCTGGCAATGTCAATAGGTCGATGCCTAAATTGTTTGCTTCCTCAATTGTTTGTACAGCCATGTGGCTCCCATGGCCATCTAATATCAATAGGTGTCTGTTATTAGGCGAGACTCCACCTGGTACCGATGTAGCAAAGTGAAAAGGCCAACTTAAAAATAGATCTCTAGTCATCCATGCACGGGGATGTGCAGCCACGCATGCACTTGGTTCACAGTTTTGTATATAGATTTTCAGTTGATTTTTACCTTTGAATAGATAAATTCCTAGGATTGAAGTACTAATTGCATCGACACAACATAAAATAGTTATCCACTCCCTACTCTTAGGCAAAATATTTGGCACATTTCAGCTCCCTCTGTTAGCAATTACCCGCATGCCACAATTCCTCCCTGCCTGTAAACCCATTTCATCACAGTTCCATATATGGTCTGCTCCATAAGAATGTTTATTGTAAGCACTAGAAAGTGTGTCATAGAACTTTTGCACAACTGTACGACGCAAATTTAATCCCTGTCTTTGTCAAGGCCCTCAGCAGTATGCAATACAAGTTTTGGATGCCTTTTTGTAAACCCAAACCACCATGATTTACCAGGAAACCCATCTTTGAATGGGTTTGGCCTCCCTTGATAGATCTGAGCAACTATGGATTTGAGTTGTATCAACTCTAGTCCATGTCCCGATTGGGCCATCTCTTTACACCACTCAACCACCTCAGCCTCCTCCTCCTCAGTCATAACTGTAAGAGGCCCTCTACATTTTGTATGAGTTAGTCCATTTATCCAATAATGATTGATGAGGGAGGAATACCATGTTTTTTTGTAGATGCTCGTACTGAGTATCCATTAAACTCTATGTCGTCAATTGCAACTGACATTTCTTCTTTTGTCCATCCTCTTATAGCACTGATATTTTTAGTTGAACTTGCCCCTTGGACTATTGTTGACGGTGGTTCTATGGCTGATGGTCTGTTAACATCACCTTCAGTCACATGGTCATCCTCAACAATGTTCCTTGGGGCATTGTTGACATTGACACCAGCTGTCCTGTCCTCATCAGACGATGTGCATCGCAACTGTGCACCCCCTATCACTCTCCTGCCACTTCTCCTTGTATGAGAAACATAACTACCTTTTTCCATAGATGCAACAACTTGTAAAATTATTACATGCATTTAGATAAGAATATTTGTAAATTATGCTTTCATACAAGGCAAAAATATTTCTGCTTTATTACAGGAAATTATCAACATGTATGCTAGTATCCTTGAAAAATCAAATACATAGAATCATTTTGTTGTATGTCTTCAAAATTATCAGTGATTGTTGTTTTGATAACTTGTCTTTACACTTAAAATACCATGACTCTCTTGATTGGTTTTGTTATGCATTTCCCAACAAAGCTCTTGTTCGGTTTGACTACATAAAATATTGTTTTGTTGTTTTCTGTAAGGATGCACTTCTCCAGAAATGGATCTTTGGCTATCAAGGAGTTACCATTGGCCAAACCAATCATGGTATTTAATTTGACCAAGGCTCCAACTTGAGACCCCCTGAAGCACTCTTGATCACAACTTTGCCACCATAACAATTTTTTTCCTCATGTCACTTATAGTTGAAGTTTCTAGTCATGTAAACATTCATTTCAACTGCAACTCTTATTTGCATCTTGTATACATATATAAGAGAGGCCATGCCTTTTTCTTAAATTAGGAAAACATATTATCAATCTGTAAAGTTTTGAGTAATTATTGACCTCATATATCAAATTAGATAAAGTGAATAGGAGTAATGAGGGTGCAGTTTTCCACATTTGCAATAGTTTGAGGCTGGTTGTGCCTTCTTTGTGGTCCTCCATTCTGATAGGTTTCCCCTTGTGTACAATAGCCTTCCAATAGGGCCCTTCCACTGCGTCTTGTTCATTTGTTTATGTTATTTTCTTCCTTTTACATTGTTTTGTTTACTTTCTGATCATATTTCAAGAATGATCTAAACCCCCTTTTCCTTTTCTCCTTTCAACTTTTTCTTCACTTTATTTTGCAGGGCTTGTTTATTCTACCATTAGTCTTGATGATGTTTCTTGGTGGCCTCATACAAGGTTTTCGGTTCCAACACTAAAAGTTGTATTGCAATAGTTGACCACTAATTAAGCAACCCATTTGAAGCTTCTGATCTATATTACAGCCAACACAAGGACAATAAATCTATGATTATCTTCTAATAGGGCCATAGTTTTTGTTTCTTATTATAAAATTTCATTAACCTTTTGTTAAAAGTGATTCTCAGAAAGAAATTGCCTTGCAAAATTATGGTTAAACAAATTTCAATTGAGTTGATCATCATGTTCCTACATATTTTTGCATGATTTCTTATTGTAAGTTGCTATTTTAGCCTTCATGTCACTAGAGAAATGTCTAAGAAACCAAAGTTCTGCTGCAATACCTAAGGTGCTACCATTATTGTGTTAAGTGAACGGAGGCTAAGGCTCCTTCATTATGTCTAGTCCTTTTAATTGATAATATGTATAAAAGTTCATTGTCGTGGCAACTTGTGACCATGGTTTACTTCTATTACGAAGACAATAATTTACTGCTTCATAAATAAAACGGTATAAGATCATAGTTTACTGCTTCAGAAATAAAGCGGTATAAGATTTGTAGAAATAATTTTAAAACAACGACTTTTCTTGCTGGGCACACCAAGCAAATAAAATCAATACTTTCCTTACACTAAATTGAAATTAAATTACGTCTATAAGTCTGAACATAGAAATAGGTGAATTGTGAAATAGAACTGTAGGCTGTGTGTTGATTTTCATGAAACTGAAACTTAAGGTGCTACCATTATTGTGTTAAGTGAATGGAGGCTAAGGCTCCTTCACTATGTCCAGTCCTTTTAATTGATAAGATGTATAAAATTTCGTTGTCGTGGAAACTTGTGACCATGGTTTACTTCTATTATGAAGACAATAGTTTACTGCTTCAGAAATAAAACGGTATAAGATGATAGTTTACTGCTTCAGAAATAAAGCGGTATAAGATTTGTAGAAATAATTTTAAAACAACAACTTTTCTTGCCGGGCACACCAAGAAAATAAAATCAATACTTTCCTTACACTAAAGTGTAATTAAATTACGTCTATAAGTCTGAACATAGAAATAGGTGAATTGTGAAATAGAACTGTAGGCTGTGTTGATTTTCATGAAATTGAAACTGTAAGTGAAACTGAATCTGTAAGAACTAAAATTGTAAGAACTGTGATAAATGAAAACAAAACTGTAAGAAAAATGTGTTGTAATTGATATAACTAACCTGGATATACTGGCAACTGTTCTGTGATGTTTTGTTTTCAAGGTTGCTGAATAGTTTGAAAGCGTAACATGCAACTTCAACAATGGTTGAACTTCTTTTATAGTTTTTGGCACTTGAATTTAATTGGTGGTAAGGATGGACATGGATTGCAATGGCTTCATTTTGAATGTGTGGTCTAGATTTAATTTGATGTGATCTAATGATTGGGAATTTGTTATTTGTTGATCCATGTTCTTTGATTTGTTTTAATGAGAAATAGAATGAGTTGGGTGTCATCTATTGAACAAAGTGGGTTTAAATGTTATTGGGTTGGATGTCATTTATTGAATATGGGGGGTTTAGTTGTTGAACAACACAACAGTTATGGCTGACATACATTCACTTTTATTATGTGCAGGTATAGATATTTATTTGGGATACAAAGCTTCAGTTCTGATGAGTGGGGGTTGAAGTGACTGCTACTTTGTACTTCTGGAATAGATCATTTTGGAAGCATTTATGGTTTTATCTGTTTTTTAGTTGGGTCAATATGGTTTGCACTCTTAAGTATTAAGATACCATTTATAGACAGTTGTGGGCCCAGTCAATGTTTTGGAAAATCTTGGACATAAATTAATACTTATTTATACTTAATGTTATTTATCTTTGTTTAAATATTGGTTGCAAAAGTCTCAATTTCTGGTGGTTTGGTGGGACTAGTACTATATCAATTACCGGTCCTTGCACAACATTAGACATCTCTCCCCTACTAGCAGTCGGAGTGATTGATTTTGAAAGGAAAATTGCTTGTAATTGGTCTTTCAAATATAGTTAAATATTTTTCAAAACTTTTTGTTGAAATTATCAAGACAAGTTGGGATTGAAATTGTATATTTTAAAATTCCAACTTTGATATTCTAGCATTAAAATTTATTTTCATGAAAGATGCATTGTTCTTTAATTAAATTAAATGTACACTGTCTTATTATCAAAAACAAATTTACCATTCAGTTAAATTTTCACGAAAAATGCATTGTTACTCTTTAATTGAATTTACATGGTCTCATTATAAAAAATTAAATTTACCATTCAGGACGAACAATTCCGAACCGTTTGCCTTGAACAAATATATCATCGAATCAGAAATAGTAACGATATGACTCTTCTAATCGAAAAATAAGTCCAATTGAGTGCAACCCTGATTAGTTACGGTAACGCATGGATATTTCGTTGATTCATTTCTCTAACGTTTCGGGTTGAATTTATTTGAATCGCAGATTCCGAAAATGTTCTCGAATTTTACTTATCAATCAGAAAGGGGTCTATTTTTTTAACCTTATTCCTACCCAAATATTTTTAGAATCTGCAATCCAAGTAACTATGACTTGATAACGGTCTGCTATTCTGACAAAGAGTTCATCTCCTTCATGCCGACGCATGCTATTGGTGTTTGACAGGATTGGGTGGCATCCTAATTTCCTAAATCCGTAAGAATTTTTAATGTTCTCACCAGGGGGAGATTAGGTTTATTAACTGTTCTTCGTGGTTTGTTTATACCCGTTTGTAAGTCACATGCAAAAATGTTGCTATAAGAGTAGATTGTAAGTTCCCTTGAGCTAGCTAACTCTTTTTACTAAAGTGAAAAAGGGACATTATTCTCTTTTTCAGTTGTGAGTGATGTAAGCGAGGGAGAGGGAGAGGGAGAGGGATATGTGTGATTTTATTTGTTCTCAAATTTGTAATTGATATATCTCTTAAATAAATATATGATGATGCAGTAAAAATGGTTCTTAGTTTAAGTGGTTGGGATTGTGGCTTGCAACCCCACTCCCCTAGCTTCAAGTCTTTGGAGGTATGTTGTACCATGTATTGATTAGGTTCAAGGAGTAGGCGGCCCTAGTGAATGTTCACTCCATTTGTGGTCAATACGAGACTATGAGTGAACAAGGTTGACTATTTTTTAATCATGGTAAACATAACCTTGACCAAGTTTGATCATGATCAACCATTTAAACATTAATTGTAAAGGGCGGCTTTGTTTGACTATGTTTAACTAATGTAGTTAACTATGTTTGATTATTAATATTAATCAATAATATTAATAGGTGATTATGTTTGACCAAAGTTGAAGAGTGTTGACTGTCAAACATAGTTAAACATAATCAAACATAGTCAACCACATTAGTAAATATGGTTGACTAATTTTGTAATGTCACAATGCGATGTTGGATAAATTGTAATGTAATGTAACATTGTGACAATGTTTGTTATAATGCCACATTGGATAGAGTGTTGTAACATTCTAACATCACATGTGTGATTATTAATATTAATCAATAATATTAATAGGTGATTATGTTTGACCGAAATTGAAGAGTGTTGACTATTAGACATAGTCAAATATAGTCGAACATAATAAACCACATTATTAAATGTGGTCGATTAATTTTGTAATGTCACATTGCAATGTTGGATAAATTGCATTGTACTATAACATTATGACATTGTTTATTATATTGTGATGTTGGATATATTTTTGCACAATTCTCATGTCACAATATTATTATTATTAGTCAAATTTAATAATATTAATATTGTTATTATTAAAACGGGTGTTGTCTACTAAGGCGAAGGATTTTCTCGAATGACCAAAAGAGGATTTGCCTGGACGACCAAAAGTGGTTGGAATTTGGGCAAAAACATTTCAAGAAATCTTGGGGTAGCAATGTTTGAATCATGTCTTTGATGGTGGAAATGGATTCAACATCATCAAAAACCTCCGGGGCACCCAAAATCTTGAAGTTTGACAGCTATAACCTGGATTTACAAAAGTCCTTGCTCGATTATCAAAATATTGTCGGAATTTCCATAATTTTTAGGGCAGAAAAGTGGTTTGGTTTGACTATTATTTAAAAAAATTCAAATGTTGATTGTACCCGACCAATGGTGACCTTAGTTCATAAAGGTTGATAATGTTTGACTTTGGTCAATCATGGTTGAATATAATTGAATATGGTTGAGTTACGTTGACTAAGGATGACTATGAGTGAACATGGTTGACTATTGTTAAATATAGTAAGGTTACCAACTTTGATTATGGTCAACTATTTAACAATGATGATAAAGGTTAACTTTCATTGATTATGTTGGCTAATGCGGTTGACTATTTTTTATTATTAATATCAATCAATATTAATAATATACAATTATGTTTGACCAAGATTGAATAGTGTTGATTGTCAAATATAGTAAAAAATAACCGAACATAGTCAACTAATGTGTTTTAAACCACATTAATATTAATATTTAGAAAACGGTATTTCGGATTAATTACAATGTGATTAATCCGAAAGATTGTTTTCTACATTATGGATCACAAAAGTCTTAGATCTAATAATATTAATATTATTAAACATTTTAAAAATTTATTTTAGGTGACCATAGTTTGACTATGTCATCATATTGACTCTAGGTATGTCAAGCATGATGTCTATGGTTAACTATAGGCATGTTGAACATAATGTCTATTGTTAATCATGGTTGAAAATTATGTTAATGTTAAGATTAATATATGAAACATTATTAAAACAACTTTATAAATAAAAACTTATTGAAATTTAATAATATTAATAAATGTGTTTTAAGCCATATTAGCATTGTTAGATCTAAGACTTTCGTGATCCATAATGTAGAACTAAGTCTTTCGGATTAATCACATTGTTAGGATTTGGTCGACATTTCAAACCAACTAATGTGGTTGTCCATAGGATGAACCACATTAGTTGGTTCGAAACGTCGACCAAATCCTAACAATATGATTCATCTGAAAGACTTACTTCTACATATTAATATTATCAAACATTTTTAAGCCTTGACTATGGTTGAGTAAAGTTGACCATGATTGACTACAATTGACTACGGTTGACCATAGTTGAATAAGGTGGACAAAGGTTGACTAAGGATGACTATGAGTGAACAAGGTTGACTATCATTGGCTATGGTAAACATATGACTGATTAAAGTTGACAATGGTTGACTATGTAGACATTGATTATAAATCATGTTGACTTGTTTGACTATGTCATCATGTTAACTCTACATATGTGTCTATGGTTAATGATAAAAATGTTAAACATAATTCTGATCATTAATCATGGTTGAAAATGATGTCCATGTTTGACCAAATCAATCATAATTATGAAGTGCTAATATTTAAATTAAATATAGTATTAATTTATAAATTAATAAATAATTATTATTATATTATTATAAATTTATAAAGATTTAAATAATTATTAATACTAATAATAAAATGATTAAACTTTATTATGAACTTGTTAAAATTAATCTTAACTTTAATATTAAAGTTAAAAATTGTTTACTTCAATGATCTTGTATCTAAAAATAAGACAATATATTTCACATTTGAAGATGATGTTGATGATAGATTCTTCAGTGCTTTGCCTACAGATGTTCCAAAGGGCTACTTTGCAGTGTATGTTGGAAGCAAACACAACAAATTTACCATTGCCACCATCTGTTTGAATCCTTCTACTTTGCAGTGTATGTTGGAAGCAAACACAACAAATTTACCATTCCCACCATCTGTTATAATCCTTCTACTTTGCAGTGTATGTTGGAAGCAAACACAACAAATTTACCATTCCCACCATCTGTTTGAATCCTTCTCTATTCCAAAAATTGTTAGAGAAGGTCAAAGAAGAGTATGGGTTTGAATGGGACTCACTATTCCTTGCAAGGAGGTTTCTTTAGAAAATCTAACCTCAACCTCAATGATCGGAAGAGAATGTAGCACATGAAATTTTGAAGCAGGATGAAATCTTTGCAATTCATAATTAATATCACCCGAAAAGAAATACATGCATACCAAATGATGATGCCTCCAAAAACCAGTATGACACCCAATAGAATATTGGGCTTACAATTGGACATTTGATGGTTTTTTACCATGGGTGATAGAACATTAAGTGTGGGGCCTTTGTATAAAGTCATGACAATTTCAACAGACATAGATAATTGTGTCAGCAACCTTTGCTGGTCCTCCCAAACATGATGAATCTAAATAACTGATTAGAACCAAAAAAAATTGTTGGTATGATAAAGTAATATTGATCCCAAGACAACAATAGTTGACCTTTAATTTCTGAATATCACATGGTCAACTATATTATAAATGATATCATTATTAAAAAGGTTCTAAAACTCTAGAAGAAGACTCCATTTTCCTTAATTCATTGAGTGATATATACATCAGAAATTTACAATATAGTCACATCATGAAACTAAAACTAAGTGGAGAGATTATCATTAAACCCTCCCAACCACTCAAAATATCTTATAAATTATTTCATAAATGATATCATTATAAATATCATAATTATTAAATTTAATTAAATTTTATCATTTATCGCACTCTCTCCATCGATTACATTCATTTGCAAACAAATAGAAAATTAGATGTTACATTGATATTTCTCTGCGGCTGGGTTCTACGGGCAAATATGGCTCCTAGCTTTGTGAAAGTAGTTGCTGGCTCACTTCCATCCACTTCTGGAGGGCGAGCTCCTGCCCATATCATTAGTGAAGCCCCAGCTCCCATTGTCCAGGTGGTCCAGGGCTCACTTGATGAGACTTTGAAGTTTTCCGAAAGTGCCCTAATTTGCCGGTTCAACGGTTTTTAGCCGCGGTTGATAGCTCTCCACAATTGGATCTTGGAAGTATGGAAGCCTGTCATTTCTGATGAAATTAATATCTTCCCTTATGCTAGGGGTTTCTTTATAGTAGATTTTGAAAATCCTGAAAGTTTCGGCCCTTCGTTTTGGGAAAACTCAGGCCTATTCATGAAGCCATGGAACCCATCATTCGATCCCTCAACAACAACCATAACCTCAGCGCCAGTTTGGGTTAGATTTCCAAAACTACCCTTGCATCTCTAGAATCTCTCCTCGCTAAAAGGCATTGGAAATGCAATTGGGAAATTTTACTGCAGGTGCCTAGAAACAGAGGAATATGTGAAAACCACCTATGCAGGCATCTGTGTGGAAATAGACTTCAGCGTCGGATTCCCAGCTGAAATAAATCTAACAAGTAAAGACTATGTGTGGAACCAGAAACTCGATTATGAAAGTGTCCTCTTCAGATGTTGATCCTGCTTTGAGACATGCCATCTAGCCAAAAATTGCCCAAAAGCCTCCCAAAAAAATTTTGTTAGAAAAACCACCACAGATCTACATGGTGGGAAGGAGCACAAAAAGAACACTACACTATCATCAAAGAAGAATACTCTAGAGAAAACTCTAAATCACAAGAAATCAGACAGGAAAGAAACAAATCTCAAGACAAGGAGGGAGAAAGCCCCGCCCAACAACAAAAAAATGAACTCGACAACCCCTCAAGCATCAACAGTTATGAGGATTTGAATACCACACAAAATAAATCTTCATTTAACAGCAAAGCAGATCTACTAGACTAAACTTCTTCTCTGACTATCTTCAAAAGGACGAACACAATAAATCACGAAGCTAAGACACCAATGTCTCGAAAACCAGAAGAGATGAAGGAGATGCAAGATAAAAGAAGTTGGAAGACTGTAGAGAAAAAAAAGAGAAAGCTACAACACCAATCTCGCCAAGAAAGACAAGGAGCGAGACAATTAAAAACTAAGAAAATTATAGGTTCAATAGACCAATTTGGTCTCAATGGACATTAACCACTATCATCAATAACATATTGCAATACCAAAGAACATTTAAGTTGCGCGAAATCTATCATTTATAGTGATCGATCACACAAGTTAAAAGGTGGACGGACAATGTGTTGAAAGAGGTTGAAAGCATGTTGTTTCTTAATAATTTGAGTATTCAAATTTCAATTGATTATTTGAGATTTGCTTGTGAACATGATTATTTGAGATTTGCTTTTGCCTTTATACGGCCTTTACATTTTTCTATGTTCTATTGCTATAAATTTCGTCGATAAGACGAACATAACGTAACATACTTACATATATGAGTTGTAAACACATCATGTAATGACTCCAACTAGTTTCTAAGAGATTGGGATTGGATGCAATTACACAAGCATTTTGGCATAAAATGTCAATTTCGGATTAATGAAACGATTGAATCCTCAAAAGGACGGATGAATTGTGTAAATCAAAATGCTCAGGTTTAACTCGAGAACGTTCTGGAGTGAAGCAAATAAGCCACGTTTAATAAAACCCTTTCTATTTCTAAAAGAATAATAGATAGATAACCATATTATGAAAAAAGTAGGGAAAATACACAACAGGAAGGGATAAATCTTATAAGTGATAAATCTCAATTATTTATTATTTTATAAGACTAAGAATATTTTTTCAATCTCAAATCTTAATCATCTATTTAATAATAATAAAAAATAATCCATTCCAATAGATATACCCACTAAAATAACTAATTACCTATTAAAATAACTAATTGTTTAAAAACTTATAAATTATTTATTTAACTTAAATTAACTATTTTATGGTTTTTTTTAAATTAATTATTGATGGAAATTTTAATTTTGGAATTTTGCATTAACATGAAATTTAATTTAATTAATAAGTCACTATTTATATTATTATTGAACAATTTAGATTATCATTTATATTTTAATTATATACAAGCACGTCAGATATCATTTATATTTATAAAGTGTTATTTGGTCAAAGGTACCACAAGATACGCTATACTTCATTTTTTTTTATTTCCATCCAAGTCACAATATCCAATTATGTTGAAGCCCTCCACTTTGGAATACTTGATTCCAAATTTTTGGGTTCTTATCGAGTAGTTTAGAACGCTTTATGTAGCAAATCATTGTCTTCTGCGTGTATTTTGAATGAGATTAGCAAGAATCCCAAACACTGAATGATATTTTAGTTTGCTAGAGGTAAAATATATAAGCCATCCCATAAGTTACATGTATTGGTTTGTATCTACACATTTATTTATTTTTGTTGGAGTTCCAAATTCTATTACATTTAAGTAGAGAGGTTACATTTAATCATGTTAAATTTGTTCAATAATTTTCCAACGTATTTTTTTGGGATATGAATATTTATTTTAAATTTTTAGTCTATTTCAATGCTCAAAAATAATGAAGATGTTTCAAATTCGTTATCTCAAAGCCTTTTTTTCAATTTTTCTTTATAGGTGCAATATAAATTTCATTATCGTTTCTTATCAATAGACAATCTACATACACTACAAGATATATAGTAGCTTTTGCAATTTTATTAACAAACAAAGGTGCATTATCAAGGTTAAAGTGTTTGAAATTTAATTTTAGAAGATTGTCGATTAAATTTTCATACTAAGTTCATGATGCTTATTTTAGACCATATAAAGATTTTGCTGAATTTACATACATTCTATTCCTATCCCTTCACAACAAAACCTTATGGCTGAGACATGAAAACATTCTCTTTCAAGTCTCCATTTAAGAAAGTGGTTTTTGCATGTATTTAATGAAGTTTTGATCCGTTATGTGTTGCCAAATAAAATAGATTATAGATAACATTATATTTTGATGCTGTGGAAAAGCCTACTCGTATTCAATTCCTTCCTTTTTGTGAATCCTTTTACCTCGAGCTTCACCTTGTGCTTGTGAAGTG
Organism: Pinus tabuliformis; assembly: GCA_031772625.1. NCBI lineage: Eukaryota > Viridiplantae > Streptophyta > Pinopsida > Pinales > Pinaceae > Pinus > Pinus tabuliformis. The sequence continues at coordinate 324,878,253 of CM062809.1, forward strand.
AATCATCTAATTTGTAATTGTTTTTGTAGACCCACTTGAAACCAATTTGTTTGATTTTGAATGAAGAGTCAACCAAATTACATGTCCCATTCTTGATGAAAGCATCATACTCCTTTTCCATGGCTTGTTTATACTCATCATGTGAAATAGGTTCCTCAAAGCAAGTAGGTTAAAAGTTAGTAGATAAATTTGATTGACAATCATATGAAATATTAATTCATATACATCACCCAAAACTTAATTATCTACATCATCTCTATATTGTATTGCATAACTTCTAGTTCATGTATTTCCAACTTCATTAGGATGAATAATTTCAAGTATCTTGATGCGCCATTTTTGACATTCATGAGATGATCCATGTTGCTCCATTGATTGATATGGTGCTACATTTCTATCAATTTTTAGCCTTTTGAATCCTATCAGTCACATCATCTAAATGAAAATCTTGTTATTTGAACCAACCAAAAATTCTTCATGAGGGGGAGATGGTGTTTCAAAAGGAGATTCTAGAAATTGATTCAAAATGGAGACCCCCTTCAAGAAGTGGAGTATCATCATCAAAATCATGATATATCTTTACATGGATGGATTTGACCAAATTATCAAGCCACGATTCTTCAATTATGTTATTCTTGTTGGATTCAAGAAAAACCATGGCTTCGGAAAGAATAAACTTATTTTATTTACCTCATCATAAAGACAATATTCCTTGGTGGAATATGCTTAGCAGATATTTCTCCTTCTTGTGGCCAAGTTACGTTCCCATACATTAAAGGAACCATAGAAATTGTAGCGAAAATCCTGGCCAAGAAGAACATAAAAATTATATTCAAGCACCATAAAACCCTCATGCAATTATTTCGATTGACCAAAGAGAAATTTGACCCCATGCAAGGATCAAGGAACTATCAGATTCCTTGTTCATGTAGAAAATCCTATATTCACTAGACAAGTCATCCTTTCAAAGCCCGTCTCAAAGAACACATAGTTGATACCAACCACAACCATCTATTAAAATCTACCATCGCCGAACACTCATTTACGTACAAATATTTTATTCGTTTTGATCAATAAAAAATCCTATCGTTTTTTCCATTTTATAACTCTTGAATTATTTGAGAAGCCCTTGAAATCGAGAAAAAACCCTAATAATTTTAATAGAAATGATGTATACAAGCTTAGCCAATCCTGGAAGCCCGTCATCCACCATCTCTCCAAGTGATTCCCATCCTCCTCCTACTCACCCTTTCATTCCCTATATGATTTGTTTTTCATTAGTTCCAATCAGACCTTCTTCATTTCTTTATTAGCCTTTTACCTTGACTATTAATTATTTTTCCTTTCTTTCTCCTAATAATTTATAATTAATTATGTTTCATTTTTTGTTTCATCTTGGCTTATATTCTCCTTCGTTTCATTTTTATTTTCATCTTAGCTTGTACTCTCTTTTAGTTCTGATCAAAGTTTTTTACAACTTCTTTGTACTAGCCTAATCATATATTTTTAATTTCCAAATATCATTTCTCAAATTTTCTCTAAATTTTCAATTATTTTTTAAAAGTGTGATTATTTCCAATTATCACTTTTAAAAAATTACTCCAATTTTCAATTAAATTAGTTTCAAATTATCAAATTTTCAATGAGCGCAATTGGATTTTGTATCCTTTTTCTTTCATTCTTATTTTATATTTTAAATTATTTTATTATTAATTTTAATTTTTAATTAATTTTTATTTTAATTCAACTAACTCTAATTTTATTATATATATATATATATATTTTTTTAATTTTCATGTTTATTTAATTCTCACTATAATTAATTTTTTCCTTATTTTTTAATCAACAAATATTATTTTATTATTATTCTTATTTTCATTTTCTTTGATTCTTATTTTTATAATTTTTATATTTTTATTAATTCTTATTTTAATTTATTTTAAATCAATTTTTTTTTATTAGTCAAATTTCTTCTATTAGATTTAAAAAAAACAAATATTACAAAAGATGTCTCAATGATCCCATTGCCTCATTTCGGCCAGACTTGTTGGGATTGGGGGCCAAAGGATGCCATAAATACGACTTTACATGCATTTTTTTCGCTAGGCTTAGAAGCCATACATCATATAATGGAGACAAAAGCACTAACAACAACATATTAAGGAGGGGAATGGGTGGCGGGGGGGGGGGTGTGTGGGGGAAGAAAATAACCGGCACTCTCATGCATGTGGAAGTCGATGTGCTTCACTCAAGCTTCCAAATTGCGAAGATGACCATTTGTTCAACGATGGCTATGTCTAAGGCTATCTAGCTGTTCCAAGATCTCATTCTGGCTTAATTGAATGTCATTCATATAAGCAAATAGTTCATTGCGGCCCTTGTATCTGTGCTCCCGAAAAATGTCCATGCTAACCTGGATACCTCTTGGTTGTTCTGTTATGGAATCCGAGGAGGCGAGAGTGACTGCACGACCTGGAGAATGATCTAGAGTGACAGCCACTTGCTCCTCACAATCCATGCTAACATAATTACCTGAGGTAGAATTATGGTTGTGAGCTAGGAAACCTACATTAAGGAGTTGTCCACCCCCACGGCTAGGCCTCCCTCTTTGATGTGACATTTCCCTCAAGTCAACAGAGCTGATTGTAGAGGTCTTTAAGCACCCCTTAAATCTTTGAATAGAAGAGAGGTCGGAGCAACGACTTGTTGTATAATAAGAATTCCCTGAAGTCGAGTAAGTGCTCAAAAGAGACATGAAATTGAAGCCCATAAACCGCAAATGCTTTCATCCTCCTCCTAAGTGATCTAAGAGAAAACCCATGAAACACTAACCCTGAAACAACAACAATTTGGGAGACTAAAAAATCTTAAGGGGAGACTGAGTAGCTTTTTGGTCCAGCAACAAACCTGAATTTCCACCAAGGCCATGCTAAAACAAGAGCACCAACTAGAACCAAGATTGAAAAAACACATACTAAAACCAAGAATAAAGACACAATTATGAACACTGAGAACTTCAAGATGCAAACCCCAGGGCTCAATAGAGACTTGTTCGAAGTGCTTCCAAAATTTACCTAGAGAACGGTTGGAAGACCACCTAGACCAATAAACCCAACGAACCATGATTACCTTCTTGTCACAAGAAGGGTATACCATCAAGAGCTTGCAAGTCAGGTTGGGGAAAAGGGGCCTAAGCACCTAACGAGACACCAAATCGCCACTCATAGTCGTTCTTGGGTCCCAGAAACTTATTTGAGAGCTCATCTCCTTTTAAGCTACTGCTAACTGACCTTCCACTATGTTATGCCTACAGAGCCAACACCCATGCGAACATCCATGGTCCCCGTCACACTTCCTGCAATACTCCCTCCTCCCAAAATTCATTGTCCAAACTTCCAACAATGTCATGGATTCCAACAGGTCTCTTAACATAATCGTCATAGCTTCTAGATGCTCCTCCCTGCAATCATACCAAGTGATGGACCCACTCTTTAATATGAGCATGTGTGTCACGTGATGGAGGGGTATGACCTCGAGGAATGTCGATTTAGGAATTTTCCACCCCCATCGAGGGTTAAATTATTTATTTTCAATTTTGTCATTTTAACTAATTCTTATTCAATTCTCATTAATTCTTATTTTAAATTAATAAATATTATTTTATTATTAATTATTATTTGATTTTAAATTAGTTAATTATTAGTTTTCTATTTTCAATTATTTTTTTTTAATCATTAATTTTTAATTAATTCTTATTTTAAAATTTAAAATTATTTAATTTTGAATTTGGTCAACAATAAAATTCACAATCACTTAAGTATCTATTTGGTCAAAGAATTATTTCATTTATTAATTTGACCTTGACAAGTTTATTCCCTAATCTTTAACCCTATAGAGACTTGGTTATTTTTCTCCTATAAAGAGGGCTCTTCAACATTAGCTTACTCAAAAAACTCTTTGGTCACTGATGATGGATAGAGTAACCATCCAAAATGTTGGATAAATAAAAAACCATTACAAGTTCTCTTAAGGGAATCTCCAACAAAACCTTCAACATCTTAAACTTCCACGCTTATTCACTATAGTGCAAAATAAATGTTTACATTTAGACATTTTATCTCACTCCACCTTCGTCATTATAAAGATTATAAAGTTTGAACATTTTTCTTTGTAGAATTGACAATATTTAAAATTTTAAAACAAACTTATACTATAAATATATATTATAACCAAAAATAGTGAACCTTGGTAGGTGAAATCCATTATGAATTCAATTCATGAACCTGGGCAAACCAAACTAGAAAGAAATTCACTGTGAATACATAATGATAATAAAACACTAATGTACATAGTCTTGAAGCTGATTGTTTGCCGAGATCCTATATATTATGAAAAATTATTTGTTGGTAATCAAGCTAAAGGAGAGCTACAGTTCAAAGGTGCATCATGTTAATTCAAAGATTATCTTAAGGAACATTTCCTTTGGGTTTGAAGGATGGAAAGAAAACATAAATTTCCCCCTTTATTGAAAACTCAACATGCTTCATCCACACCTATCATCAGCAATCATGGTAATTGTTTCACATAATTTCGTCTTACCCTAGGTTGGTACCAGTTACAATGTTTCGAAAATAGTGTTGATCAATTAATATTTTGTAGGTTGAGTGGTAGGGATGGATTGTTGTTGTCTTCCCTACCCAGTTTTGATTCTCAAGTTATTACATGTCTTCTTCATGGGAGCCTCTTATAAGATTGACTATATAACAATCATCTCCCGAATTCCTCAATAGAAAACACAAAAATGTATTTTTTTTTAATGCGAATGAAAAAGCAAGATCACAATATAAGCACACGATCCCATAAATGTATTTTTCAAAAACAAAGGTGTCAATAAGAAAACAACAACATCAAAATATAAGCACAATGATCCATTGATATAGTAGTCGTAAGGCATTTATTGGTTTGCACACAATCATGACATAATTATGCAACATGAAATTAACCATTTTTTAGAATTCTCTAATGAATTTGGAAAAACAATTACATGAATACTTCGATCGTTCCTTTAACATTACTTATTCAATAAAGAACTATATTTATTTAAAAATAAATTTGTTGCATCTAAATTTTATAAAGAGTGTTGGCATTATGACAAATGTGTTGTCCTTGATGGAAACCTACTTAGTAAAGATGCCAACATGATGATAGTAGGATGAGTATTCAGACCAGTACAGATGTGACAGAAAGATTGGACAAATGAATATAAGTTCAGAGACAGGGGAATGATGGAAACCTTCTTAATAAAGATGCCAACATGATGGTAGAAGGATGAGTATTCAGGCCAGTACAAATATGACAAAAAGATTAGACAAAGGAATATCAGTTCAAAGATAGAGAAATGATAAATATGAAGTTTGAAGAAGTATATGTGGGTTTTGTGAAGCAAAGTCGCATACATACACAGGTTTGGTGAAGTAAAGTCATGTATACGTAGGTTTTGTGAAGCAAAGTTGCATATACACAGGTTTTGTGAAGAAACATCGCATAGAGTTTCCACACCATGGTATTCTAAAGACTAGGCGTCATTACCATGGTATTGGCCCATAATAATGAACGCGACAACGAAGATTTGATCCCGTCAAAGAATACCATTAGCATAACTACGAAATTATCCTAAGGTATTGGCTAAGGCCTCAACAATATAAAGAGATTGATATCAAAATGCTAAGAGGATGATATGGATTATTGATGAAATTGTTTGATCTTGAATAAGTGTGCACTCAAGATTGTGATGATGGATCAAATCTTATAGATATCAAATGACTACAGATTGAATAATCTTCTTATGGTTTGATAGATCTGTGATGATGATGTTATGATGTGTGTCTTTTACAGTGTATGTTGAGATTCATGTTCAACTGATGTTATGTTGTGCAATGAAGGCATGATTAAGTAGTTATAGATATGTACGCAGGTTTTCTTCAAAAATATCCATACGTACATGGATTTGCTTATGGGTAGTTGCGTATCAATTCTACAATATGGACATTTTTGTACGCGGGTATGCTTCTTGAAAGGCACATACAAACGCTGAATTATTTTATAACGACTGCATACATGTGCTAGGGTTTTGCTAAATATGATGTGTGATCAATCTTGTTGTGTTTGTTGTTGTCTTTCAATGAAGTATTCAATGATGATTTGTGTTTGATAGTGCTAAATGAGTCTGATCTTCTTACATTATGAAATGTTGAATAGAAATGATGCTGCTATGAGATGATCGGTATTTGGCTTAGAAATTTGTGATAAGGTCAGTATGTGTTTTAGTGATTGATTTAAATAATGTAGTGGTTCACTTTTAGGGTTCAATATTTTGAGATTTTTACGCAGGTTATCTGAAGAGAAAGCTCGTATATACGCAGGTATGACATGAAAGAACTATATATATGCTTACATGAGTTTGACCATATTTTCCAGTGACAAGATCTGGTTTCTATGATGAACAGTAAGTGGCCTGACATTCTGATGAAGAGTATATATTGAATTGAAATGATCTACCTGCTTTGGTTGTTTGAGATTCAGTATTTGGTTTATTCAATGATTTGGTGATTAAGTTGGTTCAATAATTTGATAAAATGATTGGTTTCAGTTTGTTATTTTATATTGGGCTTAAATGATGGTAGTGGCTCGAGTCTGAAAATTTGATGAAACGTGGCCTACAAATTTGATGTTTTGGTTCAGGTGGATCGAGTATGAAAATTATGAAATTTGGTCCACAAAGGTGTTGTGGGTTGGAACCTTTTATACGGGGGTCGAAGCTTCCTTCTAGTGGTAGCTGGTTAATCAGATCAGGGGTAGGAGCTCCCTTCAAGTGGGTGTCGGTAAATGACATCAGGGGGTTGGAGCTCCCTTCCATAGGGTGTTGGAGAATGAGAGAAGGTTGTAGTCTTCTGCAGGTGGGTGCACGTGTTCTGGTATGAGTCTACGATAGTACAATATTGTAAGAAGTTTTTCATTATAATAAAATATGAATACATAGATGACAACATCGATGCTTTTCTCCCACATTGGGTTTCCACCTAAAAATACTTATGTTCGTGTGTGTTGATATGTTGCTTATGTGTGATGGTTTATTCTATTCTACTGCACATGGTTACTACTTAATTAATGTCTAATGAAGTACTAATACACTGGTTCAAGTTAAACAAATGATGAATTAACTGAAAATTTAGTTAGTGGATATACGTTAGTTTTACGCATAACAGTCGCGTACATACGCATGTTTACTTCGTTATAGTTGCATACATAAATATGAATAAGAAAAGAAAAGTTCAAGCGATTTTTAAAATATTAATTCACCCCCCCTCAATATTTTTCCCAACAATTGGTATCATAGGCGGTCCTTTAAAAGAAGCTTGGTTGCTTGAATGAGATCTGTCAAGATGATGGGAAAGAAGAGGATAGCTCGAAGGAGGGATTTAGAAAACTGTGACACTGATATATTAGATGCAGTAATAGTTACATATGTGAGAAAATATTCACGCTTGGGAGCATCTCGATTTCAATCAATCGGGAATGAAGAAGACGATATTAAAGAATTATCAGGTATGGGAGTTTTTTCTAATTGTGGTCCATTTCCTTGTCTATGCAATAGTTATAGTGATGATGACAATGAAACAAATGAACTTGCACTCATTGGTAAAATTGAAAGTAAGCAATCTAATATAGATTAAAAAATGTGGGCCCTAGAAGGAGAAGATCAAGGTAAGTCATAAATAATGGAAAATAAGGCATACCTATGCTGAGTAATGATAATTATATCCAATGGAAATAAAATATGAAGTCTAATCTAATCAACTATGATAATGAGTATTCAGTATGCAATGGCTACAACAAAATTCCTCCATCAGACGAGGAAGTGCAAAAGAATAGTAAGGCAATAAATGACATAATTAATAGCATACCTGATTTAGCATTAAATAGGGTTATGCATTATGCAACTACAAAGCAAGTGTGGGATAAGCTACAAGAAATCCATGAATAAAACCCAAAGGAAAGTTGCTCATCAGAAGAACTACTAGGTAATCATATCCCTAACAATGTGTCAAAAAATGAACATGATGACAAAACAACCTTTGGTATGCCAGTTGTTAATTCAGAAGAAGACATGTTGGAAGAAATTTTGTATCTTAGAACAAAACTTGATATTGCTTTGAATTTTTTTTTCAATCTTAAATATAATTTGCATGCATATGATAACAAGGATCATATTAAATCAGTAAATGCTATTGTGGAATTTAAACAATATTGTGAAGGCCTTGAAGTTGAGATCGTCTCTCTAAGAGAAGATCTTGAAAAATATGATAAGTGGAATGAAGAACTACTTCAAGCATTTGAAGAACAAGAAAATGGGTTGAGAAAGGAGATTCTCAAATTAAAGGAGCAAGTGGAAGAAGGAAGAAGGGTTGAAGAAGGTATGAAGAAGGAGTATCTAGAAAAGGAAAAGTAGTATCAAAGATTGGAGGTTGAGGTAAGCATTCTAAAAGGTAAGTTAGAAGAAAATTATAAATATTTGATATTTCAAGATAGTAATAAGATTTTGGATAATATTCTTACTAGTCAAAAGTCTCCCGCCATCAAATCTGGTCTTGGTTTTAATGAAATTGTTGAAGGAGAATCTAGTTCACAAGCATATGCAAGGAATTTAAAGGGTAACAATGTAAAACCTGAGATGCTCAACAAAGAGATAAGAAGTCAACCTGATCACCAACCAAGGAAAGTGAATCTTCAAAGAAAATCGTTTACTCCTAACTATAGTAATGATAATTGATTCTCTCCTCTGAACAATAATGTTGAATTTTTTATATGTCATAATTATAGACACATTCGAGTTAATTGTAGAAGTAGAATGTTTCAACCACAAGAAAATAACCGCTTCACAGAAAGATCATTATATTCCAGGTACTCAAGACATTTTAAGGGATATTATTTTGTTTGCAATATATTTGGTCATAAAGCTATTGATTTCAATATAAAGAACATGAAACATAAATATTATGATTCCTCTGCTCATATAATATGTTATGCTTGTAACAATTTTGGGCATGTAGCAAAAGAAAGAAGGAACAAATCTATGGACTACCTCAGACAACATGGCAAGCAATCAAATAAGAATATTGATGTCAGAAGACCTGAAAAATATGGATCCACCAACATTTCTCGTAATAAGTAGAAATAAGAAGAGCATATAAGGTGTGGTCTTGCTCTCTGCTCATTTAAAGAAGATGACGAATGGTACATAGAGAGTGGATGCTCTCGTCACACGACCGAAGATAAGAGTAAGATGGAGTCTCTCAAGAAAAACTAATATGGTAAGGTTATTCTTGGAGATAATTCTCCAACAAAAGTTATAGGAAAGGGTAGAGCCAAGATTAACAAACATAGAGGAGCAGTTGATACTTTATTAGTTCAAGGGCTAAAGCTGAATATTCTAAGTGTAGATTAATGGAAGATAAAGGAAATGTAATCATGTTTACATTAACCAAATGCAAATTTATAGACGAAGAATATGAAAAGATCATAGCAAGAGGATATAGAAACCCAGTCAAATTATATGTTCTTAAAGAATTGAATTCTCGCAGATATGAGGTAAATTCAGACTCAGAGTAAAAGAGGATGGTGCCCATTGCAATTCATTATTATTAAAATAATACTTCTAACAACGATTGCCGAAGTGATGTGAGGTACATGACCCCATGAGAACAGAAGATGATTATCTGGTCCTTAGGATCATTGATGTGTAATCTCAAGGGGAGTAATACATATGTTGTCTTAATGATGAATCCCATGGTTGTTTTGATATTCATGTTGCTTACATTACTGATAGCACATATGATTTAGTAATAGTGAATAGGTACAGACAGTATAGGTTCAGGGGAGTTGTGGTTATGAAATTTCAACATTTTACTTTCTGTACACAGATATTATGAAGGACAATCATGTGTATACGCAAGTTCTCATACAAATAGTCATGTATGTTTTCCTATGGTGAAGAAACAATAGGGAAAACGTAGGGTTAGGCTATGATATGCTTCAGATAGTTATTATTTGACTTTCTTGTTCTGATTTTGATGGCTACAGTCCATGGATGCTACTTATAAGTGGTATTGGCTAATGATGGTTTATGAATTGTTGCAATATGACATTAATGACATGGATTTAATGATTGATGAAGTTGATTTGATGGCCTCATTGATGGATGAGTTGATGTGATCAGACCCAACAGTGAACAATTGGCATAGGTTCAGGGGGAGCACATGGGGGTTTTAATGGGGGAGAAATACCATACCACATGCATTAATATTGAGGGATATATATTGAGGAAAACATGATATAATATATTGAGCATATAATAGGGGGTAAAGGTTTTTATATTGGTAAGTATAAAAAATGTAGCTCAAAGTTAATGAAAAATATAAAGGGGTACTAAAAATGTTAATGAAAAAATGGATACCTACAATATCTATTTAAAGTCGGGGTTTTTTAAATTGGGAAGGTGTATTGGGTTTGTATTGATAGGGGGTTAAGCAATGTGATTTTTAGAGGTATTTTCCAATATGGAGTTAAATTAAAGGCATTATTTAGTATGCCACGAACACACATGCTATGTAAAAGGTTCATTGTGTGAAGCCCCCGTGGGGGATCATTTGCTATGCTTCTAATAAAGCATTGTTGGCAATATGATTTCTTGAGAATTTCTTGTTACATAATGATGCTTATATTAATGATGCTCATGTTGCCAAAGTTTTTGAATGGTGACTATATGTTGCATCACGCTATGCTATGGTCATGGGTTTCCTATGATGAAATCATGGATGATACTTATATATTTATTAAGCCACATAGTTGTTATGATGTTACTGATTAGATTTATGACGATGGAAGATTATTTTGATTGTGCATATGGTACATATGTTATGTTTCTTTCATGTTGATCTTCATAAGTTCAAGGAGATAAGAAAATATTGATTATACAACCTCATTATTTGATGATGATAAGTTCCAATCATTACTTTTATGTTGTTGTCATTATGCCTTCAAAGATGCATAAGTTTCATTTGGTGTAGTTATGGATGATGATTCCTATAGTGCTTGGCTCTCACATGTACATGATATGTTGCACATGATATATTGTTTTGAGGATTGTTTCTCTTGATGGTTTCAAGGAGATGGGTTACTAACAAAGTTTGATAAATGATGGTGAGTTCATGGTTTTCTATTGAAGACTTTTCTCATTGATGAGAACCTAGATACATGCTACTATATTTGTGTTATGGGATATCATTGATGGGTGAATTATAGACAAGGATCTTATGGATGATTACTTAACTTGCATGTTGATGAAGTGGTGTTGGTATTTAGTATGCAATGGATACACCAAAATTCCTCCATCAGATGAGGAAGTGTAAAATAATAGTAAGGAAATAAGTGACATCATTAATAGCATACCTAATTCAACATTAAATAGGGTTATGCATTATGCAAGTATAAAGAAAGTTTGGGATAAGAAACAAGTAATCGATGAAGAAATCCCAAAGGAAGCTTTCTCATCATAATAAATACCAGGTAATTCTATCCCTAAAAATGTCTCAAAAAATGAACATGATGACAAAATAACCTTTGTTATGTTAGTTATTGGTTCAAAAGAAGACATGTTGGAATAAATTTTTGATCTTATAACAAAACTTGGTATTGCTTTGAAAAAGAATGTAAATTTTAAAGATAAGTTGCAGGCATATGATAACAAGGATCATATTAAATTAGTGAATGACAATATTATAAGTGTAGGTCATATGGAAAATAAAGGAAATGTAATTGTGTTTACATCAACCAAATGCAAAATTATAGATGAAGAATTTGGAAAGCTCATAGCAAGAGGATATAGAAACACAGACAAAGTATATGTGCTTAAAGAACTGAATTCTCACAGATAAGAGGAGGATAAAAAATCAGAGTAAAATAAGATGGTTCCAATTGCAGTCCATTATTCTTAAGAGAATATGTCTAATAGTGACTGCAAAACTGATGTGAGGTACATGACCTCATGAGAACAGAAATTTATTCTCAGGTCCTTAGGATTAGTGATGTGTAATCTGATGGGGAGTAATACATATGTTGTCTTGATGAAGACTCCCATGGTTGCTTTGATATTCATGTTTCTCACATTGCTGACAGTGCATATGATGTAGTATCTATGAACAGGTATAGACAATACAGGTTGAGGGGGAGTTGCGGTTATGAAATTTCAACATTTTACTCTTTATACGCGAATATTATGAAGGACAGTCACGTATATATGCAAGTTATGAAACAGACACTTGTGTATGCTTTCCTATGGGGAAGAAATAGCAGGACAGACTCAGGGAATGGATATGATATACTTTAGACAGATATTATTTAGCTTTCTTGTTCTGATGTTGATGGTTACATTCTGTGGATGCTACTTAGAAGTGGTATTAGCTAATGATGGTTTATGCATTGTTGCAATATGAAATTGATGACATGGATTTAATGATTGATGAAGTTGCTTTGATGACCTTACTGATGCATGAGTTGATGTGATCATACGTGACAGTGAAGAGTTGGCACAGGTTCAGGGGGAAAATTTTCTATGCTTTTAATAATGCATTGTTGGCATTATGATTGCTTGAGAATTTCTTGTCATATAATGATGCTTACATTAATGATGCTCATGTTGGTGAAGTTTTTGAATGATGGCTCTATGTTGCATCATGCTATGCTGCGGTCATGGGTTGCCTATGATGAAATCATGGATGATACTTATATATTGCTTAGGCCACATAGTTGTTATGGTTCTACTGATCAGATTTATGATGATGGAAGATTCTTTTGATGATGCCTACGATACATATGTTATATTGCTTACATGTTTATCTTCATAAGTTTAAGGAGATAAACATAGCTTCATTATACAAACTCATTATTTGATGATGATAAGTGTCTCTCATTACTTTTATGTTGATGTCATTATGCCTTCAAATATGCATAAGTTGCATATGGTGCAGTCATGGATGATGATTCATATACTACTTGGCTCTCACATGTACATGATATGTTTCACATGGTATATTGTTTGTGGATTCTTGCTCTTCATGGTATCAAGGAGATGGGTTACTAAAAGAGTTTGATAAATGATGGTGAGCTCATGGTTTTCTATAGATGAATTTTCTCATTAATGAGAAGCTAGATACATACTACTATATGTATGTCATGGGATATCATTGATGGGTGAATTGCAGATAAGGATCTTATGGATGATTATTTAAGTTGCATGTGTATGAAGAGGTGTTGGTGTGATATTTCTTCTTGCATGAGTAAAATGGTCCAATAGATTGATGTTACTGCAGGTTTCATGAAGGCATATGCTAAATGATACTTGGAGACAAAGGATACTTAGTCACATATTGATGATATTAAGGAATGATTGTAGTTTGCCTTATCTCACTCTATGAGTATATGCTTGGTTCTCACATATGTTGATTTATGCATGGAAATATATGTCTCTATGCTTCGATGGACATGGATTGAGGCTCTTCCTACTAAGGGAAGGAGCAAGTTGACCTTTATGAGGTTGAGAGGATGAGGTTATAGCAAATATCTATGGAAAATCTTATGCTACATACTTGGTCACAGGTTGATGATATCAAACCCAGATTGTCTTATTTTGCAAATTGATGATGAAAATATGCATGTTGTTGTTCATGCTGCTACTGACAAATGCTCATGGTACAGATCCTATATGGTGTATGACAGTTGTTGATGATTATCATGGTATTATTGAGGTATTTTGTTTTGGTTAGAAATTCCATATCCGTCTCTTGATGTAAAGGTCATGTAAACACCTATGTTATAAATCACTGCAAAATTTAGTCATGTATGGATTATTGTCGTCAAGTTATGTAATCCCATATTTTTGGGCATGTGATGTAATTTGTAACCCCACTGTGTTGGGTTATCAATGTAAGCATGAGTTATTGGTAATAGGAAATGTCATGTATGGTTGAGTCATAGAGTCATGTACTTGATTGTACATCTTTAGAAAATTCAACATGTGCTTAGTGGGAGCATGGTTAGTATTTAGTTTTCATACTCAGAAGATCAGATCTACAATGCTCATGTCAATAAGAGGAGAGAAGCCTTCATTCAACATTTGTCACCCCTTTTCCCTTGATGTTAAAGGGGGAGAGTATCTTGATGTTTGGAGAATTCTTGGTGACTTTGGAGACAAACTTGGTATATCTACAGATGTGTTTACAGGTATATACAGGTGGTGGTGCCCAAATACCAAAGTGGTTGCCATCAAGTCCAAAGGGGGAGATTGTTGGCATTATGAAAAATGTGTTTTCCTTGATGGCAACCTACTTAATAAAGATTCAAACAGGATTGTAGTAGGATTAGTATTCAGGCCAGTACAGATGTGATATAAATATTGGAAGAAGGTATATCAGTTCAGAGTCAAAGGAATGATGGAAACCTACTTCATAAAGATGCCAACATGATGGTAGTAGGATAAGTATTCAAGCCAGTACAGATGTGACAGAAATATTAGACAAAGGAACATCAATTCAGAGACAGAGGAATGATAAAGATGAAGTTTGAAGAAGTATACATAGGTTATTTGAAGCAAAGTTGTGTAAATACACGAGTTTTGTAAAGCAAAGTCACGTATACGCAGGTTTTGTGAAACAAAGTCATGTATACGTAGTTTTTGTGAAGCAAAGTCACGTACAGTTTCTGCATCATGGTATTCTAAATACTAGGGGTCTTTACCATGGTATTGGCCATAGTAATTAGAGAAAAAATAGATATTTGATCTCGTCAAAGAATACCATCAACATAACTAGGGAAATGGCCTAAGGTATTGGATAAGGTCTCAACTATATAAAGATATGGAGATCAAAATGCTAAGAGGATGATATGGGTTATTGATGAATTGTTTGATCTGAAATAAGTGTGCACCCAGGAGTATGATGATGGATCAGATCTTATAGATTTGAAATGACTACACATTGAATAATTTTCTTATGGGTTGATAGTTTTGGGATGATGATGTTATGATGTGTGCCTTTTACAATTTGTGTCAAGATTTAGGTTCGGCTAATGTTCTGTTGTGTAGCGAAGGTGTGATTCAGTAGTTACATATATGTATGCAGGTTTTCTTCAGAAAGATTGTGTATATATGCTGATTTTCTTCTAGGTAGTCGCGTATTGATTTTGCAGTATGGACAGTTTTGTATGTGGGTATGCTTCTTGAAAGGTGCATTCATATGGTGAATTGTTTTATAAGGATCACATACATATGCTAGGGTTTTGATGAATATGATGTTTGATTAATATTGTTGTGTTTGTTTTTGTGTGTCAATGAAGTCTTCAATGATGATTTGTGTTTGACAGTGTTGATTGAGGTTGATCTGATTATGTTATGAAATGTTGAATGGAAATGATGCTACTATGAGATGATCTATGTTTGGTTTAGAAATTAGTGATAAGGTCAGTATGTGTTTCAGTGATTAATTTCAATATTGTAGTGATTTAGTTTTAGGGTTCAGTATTTTGAGATCTGTACGCGGGTTATCTAAAGAGAAAGTGCGTATATATGTGGGTATGTCTCATAATAGTAGTGTATATATGATAACATGAGTTCGACCAGGGTGTGTAGTGATAGGATCTGGTTTCTGTGATGAAAAGTAAGTGGTTTGACATTCTGATGAAGAGTATATATATAAATGAATTGAAATGATATATCTGCTTTAGTTGTTTGATATTCAGTATTTGATTTATTCAATGATTTGGTGATTAAGTTGGTTAAGTAATTTGATATAGTGATTGGTTTAAGTTTGTTATTTGATATTGGGATTAAATGATTGTAGTGGGTCCAATCTGAAAATTTGATGAAACATAGCTTATAGATTTGATGTTTTGGTTCAAGTGGATGTAGTATGAAAATTATGAAATGTGGTTCACAAAGGTATTGATGGTTAGAGCCTTCTGTAAGGGAGTTGAAGCTTCCTTCCAGTGGTAGCTGGTAAATCAGATCAGGGGGTAGGAGCTCCCTTCAGGTGGGTGCCGGTAAACGAGATCAGGGGGTTGGAGCTCCCTTCTAGTGGGTGCTGGAGAATGAGTTAAGGTTGTATCCTTCTGCAGGTGGGTCCCTGTGTGCTGGTATGAGTCTGCACCAATACAAGATTGTAAGAATTTTTTCATTGTAATAAAAGATGAAGACATAGACGACAACAACGATAGTTTTCTCCCACATTGGGTTTCTACATAAAAATCTTGGTGTTCATGTGTGTTGATATGTTTCTTATGTGTGATGGATTATTTTGTTCTACTGCACATGATTATTATTTAATTAATGTCTAATGAAGTACTAATACATTGGTTCAATTTAAACAGATGATGAATTAACTAAAAAGTTAGTTAATTGGATACACGCTAGTTGTCTGAATAACAATTGTGTACATATGCAAGTTTACTTCATTATAGTCACGTACATAAATCTGAATAATAAAAGAAAATTTTAAGTGATTTTTATAATATTGATTCACACCCTCCTCTCAGTATTTTTCCCAACAATTGGTATCAGAGTAGGTCCTTCAGAAGAATCTTGATTGCTTGAAAGAGATCCATCAAGATGATGGGAAAGAAGGTGATATCTCAAAGGAGGGATTCAAAAAATTGTGACACTGATATAGCAGATGCAGTAACAGTAACAAATGTTAGCATATATTCAAGTTTGGGAGCACCTCGCTTTCTATTTATCAAGAATGAAGAAGACGGTAACAAAGAATTATCAGGTATGGGATTTTGTCATAATTTTGGTCCATTTCATTATCTATGAAATAATGATAGTGATGATGACAATGAAACAAATGAACTTGCACTCATTGGTAAAAGTCAAAGTAAGCACTCTAAAACATATTCAAAAATGTTGGCCCGAGAAGCAAAAGATCAAGGTAAGTAAAAAATAGTGGACAATGAAGGCATACCTATGCTAAGTAATGATAATTATCTCGAATGGAAAGAAAAGATGAAGTATAATCTAATGAACGATGATGTTTGATATTTAGTATGCAATGGCTACCCAAAATTCCTCCATTAGACGAGGAAGTACAAAAAATAGTAAGGAAATAAGTGACATCATTAATAACATACTTGATTCAAGATTAAATAGGGTTATGCATTATGCAACTGCAAAGCAAGTGTGGGATAAGCTACAAGCAATCTATGAAGGAAACCTAAAGGAAGGTTTCTCATTAGAAGAAATACCAGGTAATCTTATTCCTAACAATGTGTCAAAAAAAGAACATGATGGAAAAAAAACATTTGTTATGTCAATCGCTGATTCAGAAGAAGACAGGTTGGATTTTTCTTTCTTATTATTATTATCTTAGAACAAAAATTGATATTACTTTGAAAAAGATTGTTAATATTAAACATAAGTTGTAGGACTATGACAACAAGGATCATATTAAATCAGTAAATGCTATTGTGGAATATAAACAATGTTGTTAAGGTCTGAAAGGTGATATCGTCTCTCTAAGGGAAGATCTTGAAAAAACCAGATAAGCGGAATGAATAACTACTTCAAGCATTTGAAGAAAAAGAAAATGGGTAGAAAGAAGAGATTCTCAAATTAAAGGAGCAAGCGGAAGAAGGAAGAAGGGTTGAAGAAGGTATGAAGAAGAAGAATCTAGAAAAGGAAAAGCAATATCAAAGAATGGAGGTTGAGTTAAACATTTTATAAGGTAAATTAGAAGAAAAGGATAAACGTTTGATATTTCAAGATAGTACTAAGATTTTGGATAATATTCTTAGTAGTCAAAGGTCTCCCGCCATCATATATGGTCTTGGTTTTCATGAAACGTTTGAAGGAGAATATAGTTCACAAGCTGATACAAGGAATTTAAAGGGTAACAATGCAAAACCTGAGATGCTCAATAAAGATATAAGAATTCAACCTGATCAACTACCAAGGAATCTGAACCTTCAAAGAAAATAAATTATTCCTCATTATAGAAATGATAATTTATTCTCTCCTCTGAGTAATAATGTTGAATGTTTTATATTTGATAATTGTAGGTTTTAACCACGTACGTAAACTACCTGCATACGAATTATAAAACACAAAAAATAAACAATGCGAGAGCGTAACACATAAAACACATATACACAGAGATTTTCCCATGGATCCCTTAACCGGGACTACCAGTTTGATTTTTCATTATGTTCCTTTCAATGTTACAATACATATGTATATACATGCCGAAGCATCCAATACCATGGATCGAAAAACCATTGCATCCAAAACCATGTGCGAAAACCATGCAGAAAACCATAGGTAGGTCTGCCCAACCTAATATAGGGTCCAAAAAAGATTTCCCCGAGGCACTGCCTCGAACCCTGTAGAGGGGGGCTACCCACCCCCCTCAAACCCCCTGGATAGAGGGGGTTTCCCCACCTTGTGACCCCGTTGTTGCGCAATCGGCGCAATGAAGGGGTGGCTCCGCCCCCCCCCCTAACCCCTAGTTAACTAGGGATGCTAGTCGTGGAAAGAATATAACAGAACCCAACATTCTCTCACTTGTTGTTTTCTTTCCACAGGGGGCCACAAGAGAGCTTAGTCATTTATCTATCCCTGCAACGCCCATTGTTTCTCTATAGCAAGAGAACTTCTCAGAGCTCACAAATTTTGTCAATGCATCTGTAGTATTATTCAAAGTATCCACCTTTACCTATGACACCCTTTTGTCTTCTATCATATCCCCTACAAAGCGATACTAAACATAAATGTTCTTTGTCTTTGAATGATAAGAAGGGTTATTTTCCAAGAAAATTGCACTTTGGCTATCACATTCTATTCTTATAGCGCCCTATACCAACCCCATACTTGAACACAACCTCTGCAACCAAACTGCTTCCTTGCTTGCATGAGTGGCTGCCATGTATTCTGCCTCTGTAGTTGATAATGCCACTACAAATTGTTTCTTACTCATCCAACTGACTGCACCTCCAAATAGGTTAAACACATACCCACTTGTAGGTCTTCTCTAATCCAGATCTCCAGCCCAGTCTACATCAACAAGGCCACAAATATCCAAAACTCTGTACAATCTTGGTCTTCCTTGGTAGCACAAACCATAATCACTAGTGCCACGCAAATACCTAAAAACCTGCTTCACTGCTGTCCAATGCTCCTTCCATGGTTTTGACATAAACATGCTCAATACTCCCACTGCATATGCAATGTATGGTCTAGTACAAACCATCGCATACATCAGGTTATCAACTGCACTTGCATATGGAACACAGAACATGTCCTCTTCCTCTTCTTATGTCTTGGGACACTGTTCAATAGATAACTTTACACCTACAAGAATAGGAATCTTCACTGGTTTACTATCCCGCATATTAAACCTCTCCAATATTGTCTCAACATAATTCCTTTGGTTTAACCAGGGCTTCCTCTTTGCTTGATCTCGTTTAATTTCCATGCCCAAAATATAGCTTGCAGCACCAAGATCTTTCATGTCGAATTTGGAGGACAATTGGGTCTTCAAATCCTGGATAATTTCTTTGTCATTTCCAACCAACAACATGCCATCCACATACAAGACTAGATAAATATCACAGTCACCAATTAATTTAAAATACACACAGTGATCTTCTTTGCTTCTGGTGAAGCCAAGTACCCATATAAACGTATCAAATTTCTAATACCACATCCTTGGTGATTGTTTTAGCCCATACAGAAACTTCTTTAACTTGCATACCAGTTCTTTCTTACCCTTCACTGCAAAGCCTTCAGGTTGCTTCATGTATATCTCCTCTTCCAGATTCCCATGAAGAAATGTTGTCTTCACATCCATTTGTTCTACCTCAAAATCAAAAGCAACAACAATAGATAAAAGTAGTCTAATAGAAGCTACCTTGGCAACAAGAGAAAAAATATCACCAAAATCAATTCCTGACAGTTGGGAATAACCTTTTTCTACCAACCAAGCTTTGTATTTCTCCACCTTTCCTTCTGCATTTGTCTTCTTCTTGAACACCCATTTGCTGCCAATGAGTTTCCTTCTAGCTGGTAACTCCACCAGATCCCAAGCCTCATTTTTGTGCAAAGGTGCCATTTCATCAACCATGGCCTCTTTCCAGAGTTTTCCATCCTACGAATCTACTTATTCCTTCACAGTTCTGGGATCATCATCAGTAATAGATAAAGAAAAATTTGAACAGATAGTAGATGGACTATACCTTTCTGGTTGCCTTCTTTTTCAAACTGATCTTCTCACAACCAGAGTTTGTGGATCTTCATCTTCTGATTCTTGTTTTTCTGTAGAGTCTGATTCTTTCTCCTTTAGCTCAAATTCTATCTTCTCAGGTTCCTTTGATGGGACTTCATGTTTAATAACATTTTTCACCTCTCTAAACACCACATCTCAGTTGTACACAAGCTTCCTTATTACTGGGTTCCAAAGCTTATATCCCTTTAAACCATCCTTATACCCAATAAATATGCACTTTTTAGATTTACTATCCAACATTGTTCTTTTCTCCTTTGGAACATGTACATATGCATCACATCCAAATACCCTCAGATGTGAAAGATAGGGTTTCTTACCAGTCTTACACTCTTGTGGAGTCTTATCCTCCAACGCTGATGAAGGTGATCTGTTGACCAGGTAACATGCTGTCTCCACTGCCTCTGCCTAGAAATCCTGTCCTAACCTAGCACCACTAAGCATGCTTCTTTCCCTTTCCATCAATGTATTTTTCATTCTTTCTGCAACTCCATTTTTCTCAAGTGTGTATGGAGTAGTCTTATGTCGTGCTATACCACACTTCTTACATAATTCGTTAAATTCCTTGTTGCAAAATTCTCCACTGTTATCTGTCCTCAACACCTTTATCTTCTTCTCTGTCTAGTTTTCCACCAGAGCCTTAAATTCTTTAAAACTATCAAAGACTTCAGATTTCTTCTTGAGGAAATATATCCATGTATTCCTTGAGAAGTTATCTATGAATGATATATAGTACACAGACTTACCCACTGATGGAACCTTCACAGGTCCAAACACATCACTGTGCAAAAGCTATAATATATGTTTTGTCCTCATACCACTAGAAGGGAAACTCACCCGATTCTGCTTCCCATATACACAATTTTCACAGAAATCAAATCTAGAGAGCTATTAGTCATACCTTCTACCATACCTTTACCATGAATTATTCGAAGGCCCTTCTCTCCAATATGTCCAAGCCTTTTATTCCATAGCATGGTCTTTTCTCCAGATACTGTTAGATGTTCTGCTCCATTTTCAAGAACCACAAAACTGTTGCACCCATCAACAACAGTGCCACCTTGCGGCTTGTACAGAGTTCCAATCCGAACTCTCCACATCAATACTAGTGCTCCCCGAACCATCTTGCAGGTATCTTTCTCAAACACTATTTTTACACCCTCATCATCCAACTTGCTTACAGAAATTAGATTTCTAGCCAATGTAGGAATATGTAGAACATCCAGAAGTGTTCTAACCCTTCCATCTTGCAACTTCAACTTTACTTTTCTGCGACCAACAATTCTAGTCTTCCTATCATCCCCTAAGAAGACATCATCACCATCGTATTTATCATACTTGCAGAACCACTCTCTATGGGGAGTGAAGTGAAAGGATGCACCTAAGTCAATAAACCATGCCTCATGATCTACATGTGTACTTGAAGAAGCCAAGTGCACATCCCCACCTTTATCTGAGGTGGTTTTCACCTCTGTAGAAGGAGCATCATCAGATCCCTTTCCTTTGCCAATAGCTTTAGATTTGCAGTCCCTTTTGTAGTGCCCTTCCTTTCTGCATTTCTAGCAAACCACCTTTACAGGTTTTCATGGATATTTAGATCTCCCTCTAGATTTAGATCTACCACTTGATGACTTATTTTTTATTCTGTTCTGGGACTGTACTCGTACAGACAAGGCATCACCATTCTGGCTCTCCATATTTTTCTGTCTCATCTCCTTCGTCAGCAAGGATGAGACTATTTCATCAAACTGTAAGGTAGTTTCATTACTACCTATTGAAATAACCAGGCTATCCCACGAATCTCGTAGAGAACATAACAAACTAATGCACTTATCTTCAATTGAAATTCTAATATAAACAAACAATAACTGACTTACCACAGTATTAAATGCATTCAAATGCTTTATCACCGAGTCTCCATTTTTCATCCTCATGTTATAAACCTTTTCCGTAGAAACAGTTTATTCACTAGAGACTTAGATTGGTACAATGTCCCTAACTTGTCCCACAAAGCCTTCATCGTAGCTTCCCCTGATACATTCATCAATACTGAATCTGAGACACACAGTCGTGTTATGCTTTTTACCTTCTGATCCAACTTCTTCCATTCTTCATCGAACACTCCTATTGGTTTAGTACCTGCATCTACCACGATCCACTAATCTTTATCCATCAAAAGATCCTCCATCTTGAGTTTCCACAACTCAAAACTCTGACCATTAAATTTCTTGATCTCTATCTTTCCACTGCTCGCCATCTTCTTTGACCTCCAGAATAGATCCCGCAGATCTCCCACTGAACAGAGTCTACCACAGGGCCGAGTGAAACCCCTTAGTAACAAAGGCATCCCCTTGAAGCCAAAACAACTTTGATACCAAATGTAGGTTTTAACCCCGTACAGAAACTACCTGCATACAAATTCTAAAACACAGAAAATAAACAATGGGAGAGCATAACACATAAAACACATATACACAAAGATTTTCTCTTGGATCAAAAAACTGGGACTACTAGCTTGATTTTTCATTTTCTTCCTTTCAATGTTCCAATACATATATATACATGTCGAAGCATCCAATACCATGGACTGAAAGCCATCACGTCCAAAACCGTGCACAAAACCATAGGTAGGTCCGCCCAACCTAATATAGGGTCCAAAATTGTTTTCCTCGGGGCACTGCCCCAGATCCTGTAGAGGGGGCTACCCAGCCCCCTCAAACCCCCTAGATAGAGGGGGCTGCTGCCCCCCTTGTGACCCCCTCGCTACACAATCGACGCAACGAAGGGGGGGCTCTGTCCCCCCTCTAACCCCCTGGTTAACTGGGGAGGCTAATCATGGAAAGAATATGACACAACCCAACAATAATTATGGACACATTGCAGCCAATTGCAAAAGTAGATTGTTTCAACCACAAGAAAATAATCGCTTCACAGAAATATCGTCAACTTCTAGGTACTCAAGCTTTCTTTAAGGGATATTGTTTTTCTTGCAATATGTTTGGTCAAAAAGATATTGATTGTAATTAAAGGAATATGAAATAGAAATATTATGATTCCTCTGCTCATATAAGATGTTATGCTTGTAACAAGTTTGGGCATGTAGCAAAAGAATGCTGGAAAAAATATATGGATTGCCTAAGACAACATGGTAAGCAATCAGATAAGAATATTTATGCCAGAAGACTTGAAAAAGATGGATCCACCAATATTTGTCATAATAAGAAGAAAGAATAAGAACTAAAAGGTGTCATATTATTCTCTACTCATTTGAAGAAGAAGATGAATGGTACATAGATAGCGGATGCTCTCATCACATGACAGGAGATAAGAGTAAGATGACGTCTCTCAAGAAAAACCAATATGGTAAGGTTATTCTTTGAAATAATGCTCCAACAAAAAATCTAGGAAAGGGCAGAGCCATAATTAATAGACATAGAGGAGACACTGATACTTTATTAGTTTAAGGGCTAAAGAAGAATATTCTAAGTGTAGGTTAAATGGAAGATAAAGAAAATGTAATTATGTATACATCAACGAAATGCAAAGTTATAAATGAAGAATATGGAAAGGTCATAGCAAGAGGATATAGAAACCCAAACAAATTATATGTTCTTAAAGAATATAATTCTCACAAATATGAGGAGGATTCAGACTCAGAGTAAAAGAAGATGGTGCCCTTTGTAGTTCATTATTCTTAAAAGAATGCATCTAACAGTGACTGTCGAAGTGATGTGAGGCACATGAACTCATGAGAACATAAGATGATTATGAGGTCCTCAGGACCAGTGAAGTATATTCTTAGGGGGAGTAATTGTTATAGACATTTTTGGGCACTGCAACCCCAATCAAACATGTACATAAACCAAGGGATCCTAAGTACCTAAAGGTGTTGTTCCATACCCTAAAAGAACAAGGTCAACTGATTACATCATCTCCCAGAAGTTCTCCATGAAAAACTACTCAAAACTGGTCAAAAATGGACCATCTCACCTGCTCCATGGTCAAAGTGCGATGCCTCCCACCTAAATGCACATGAGAGGTGTGATGCATACTGAAAAGCCCTTCTATGGGGTGCGATGGGCAAGAGTGGACAAATGGCAGAGACAGTTTGCGAGGTGGATGATCATGGAATCTTCCAGAAACTTCTCCTGTGACACTTGCCTCTCTCAATTCGCCTAGGGATGAGTAAGAGACCATCATTCTCCAAGTGGAACCAAGAACTATTAGAGAGAGGATACTAATCAAATCCAAGAAGCTAACTCACCCCCTACAATCATCTATATATGGATCCCTCATCCCAGAGATCCGGAGGCTGGAATTTTGTATCTTGTAAGGAAGTGATGTTGGTTTCTTGTTGGAATATCGTAGTGTTGGGTGATCTAAGCTTTTCATGAGGTGAAAGAAGGTCTTTCATGCTGGAGGATGACGCTGGGTTAGAACAATTGGTTCTAATCCTCTTTGCTATTCTTGATTATTAATAAAGCTATTCAAGTTTTCCTCCACATTCTTGTATGTTTGATGATACATGCATTTGTGTGGTCAATATACATATGGTCCTATATTGTTTATGGTTGTAGATCTCTGTTCTTTGATAGTATTATGCTGCTTTGATTCCACAGGTGCTCTTTGAAGCTGGGTAGACGAAGGAGAAGTGGCAAGGATCTGTCAAAAGGGAGAGGAATTGAGCAAGGAACCAAGCGCAAGACTGAGGTTGGTTTCCTTCATTCCACTTTTATCTACTTCTCATAAAGGAAAATGAAAGTAGTTTTAGTTTGTTTGTTTCTAAGATAGCTACCAGTCTTAGTGGGACTAGCAGATCCGAGTGGACACTAGATTTCCCGATAAGAAAATGGTGACTCCATTGGGGAGAGAATAGATTGTTTGTTTGTCTATATTTGTTTGTTTTATAAACTTACAAATGGAGCCTGAAGTCAAGCCAGCTAGCCTTTGAACTGCATTTGCTATGCAAGTGCAAAGTAGATCAATGCTGCTTCAGTATATCTCCGGGTTTTATTTATAAACTGAACAATTGACTTGCAAACTTTCTAATTTCCCTAACTGGTGGCTCTAGTAACTTCATTACATCAAACCTTGTGATTTATATTTACTGTACATCATTTGCTCGGCCTAAATCCCTGAACTGAGTTGCAAACTGTGACCAAGAGCCAAGTAAAGTCTCGTCTTGGTACCATCGCACCCTCTCTTCAAGGAAATCTGGATGAATCGCACTTCCCATGTGTAGTAGGTGGGATGCATCCCTGTTTCCTTGTGTTACAGGTGCGATGATCAGAAAAGGCTAATTTTGCCTCCAGGTCTTGGTTTTTTCTTCACTCTTTTCAACTCTATTATGGAGTTTTGATGTTTGTGATCAGTATACCACTGTGGAAAACCTCTCCCTTTCCATCATTCTGCCTCTATTGAGCAAAGAACTGTGAATGTTTTTATGCATTTTCCGCCATTTTCAGTTCTCTTTTACAAAGTAGTAGCATAGTCGAACTGTTGTCTTTTGATTTGAAAGTGTCGCAAGTGTCGTTTTCAGTCAAAGAAACAAATCCTATTGTTCTTGATGATCGATTATACAATTACTCTTGTATTTGATTTGAATTAGTAGTTTTTCAAGTGTTGAAAGCATTTTTCAATTCAAAATAGTAAAGTGTCATCATTATCTTCCTTTCGTTTTGAAGAGAAAATTGTTAGTACTGTTGCTTTGAAAAGGTAATTCAGATTTGTACTTAGCATTCTTCTTGTCATTCACACATTAAGAAAGCTGAAAACAAATACATGCATGTGCATTTGCATTTAGACTGCTTGTTGGTTTGATTTAGGACAGTGCATCTAGTGTGTGCTCTATGCTCTATGTTGAAAGAATACCGTCTCTCTTTCTTTAGTAGCTAGGATTTTCATTGCAAAAAGAAGATTAAATGATTGTTTATCATCTTAGATTACATTTTAGGAATTGTACATCTACATCACGCGGTGAACCTGAAAGGAAAATTTCTTAAGAAAGATCAACTGTAAAATAAATTTAATGAACCTAAAAATGATTTGGAACCTAACGCACAACATCTAGAAGTCTAGGCTAGAGACGTATTCCGGTGTCGTAAAGCCTGGTAACTGTCGCTTTCACTGTTGGTTGGGTGATTCCTCCTCTTTGAGATGACAAGTGCCAGTACGGACTTGTGCTCCCACGTACCGTCGAGTATATATTGGGAGACCACAATAGGCTATATCCTTTATCAATAGAAATCTGTGTCTGCCGCCCTATCGATAGCAATGCATTGAACACAACATTTGGGAAGATTGACTGTCGTACCGTAAAACGTATTTTGCAGTTTTGCGATTAGTTTGGTAATCCCTCTGTCTAGATTTCCAGAGTAGTCTCTTTCATTTCTTTTCAGACTCCTTAAAGGAAAAGGTCCATCTGAGCACTTGTCACTTCATGCTCATTAAAAACCGAAGGTGACCAGAGTCATCATTTGTTTTTTCTCGACTCTTAAAAATTGAAAAAACAATTTGTGTCAAAGAGTCTA
Source organism: Pinus tabuliformis (assembly GCA_031772625.1). NCBI lineage: Eukaryota > Viridiplantae > Streptophyta > Pinopsida > Pinales > Pinaceae > Pinus > Pinus tabuliformis. Next base: position 324,905,164 of record CM062809.1, read on the forward strand.
AAATTTATTTTAAACGGAATAACATCACCATTCCCGCATTGGTCTTAGGTTGAGAAAAATGGAATCCACCAACCAAGGAGTTCCCCTTGGAGGAAATCCTAGTCCTTTCTCCTCTTGGGGAGATGTTGGTGCACCTCATATGGCCACATTGTCGCTTCCAGGATTGACAATTGGCTTGCTCATATGGCTCTTCTTGACCTTCGTCGTTCAGAACACCGTAATTCCTGAACAATCAAGTCAGCAACTAGATGATACTAAAGTTACCCCCCAACCTTCTACTTCATCCAATTCTCCCTCTCCTCCTTCCTCTTCACTTGATAAAGCTGGTAAGGCCCAAAACCAAGTAACTAAGAAGAAGAAGGAGAAGAAGAAGAAAGAGAAGAAGAAGAAGGAGCCAAAGATGAAAGGGGGCAACCATGCATCGTCTAGCAAAAAACCACACATTGCACCGTCCAGGCCTAGATCGCCATGTGTCATTTGCAAAGGAGACCACTACCACCGAGATTGTCCCTGCATCCCTCAGATCTTAAGGGACTAGTCTCCTCGTTTGCATAACCCAGTGTCATCAACCTCTGAGGACCACGTTGAAAGTACACCATCAACTAGTGAAAGCGAAGCACCTGGACAAAAAGGAAAATATAAATTTCCTTGTAGACTGTGTGAAGGAAATCATGCCCTCCACCATTGTCCCTTCCTGGATGAAGCTAAAAGAGTTTTGGATGACTATCCAGTTTCACCGTTACGACTTCCCCCTGGATATAAGAAACTCTTGCCAAGTCCATCATTGGTTGAAAATCCAACTGACACGCCATTGTGTTTGGTTGAAGCATCTGTCATTGAAGATAAACCTGTCGAACCCATACCAGATGAAAGTCAAAAGGTTGAGGTGACAGTCGACCCGGTCTTGTCTTTAGAAGGTCCATCTTCAGATGACACAATCACCGAAGAGAATGAGAACGACACCGTCCAAATTCTTTTCGTAAACATTGACTCTGATGAACATGGGAGTAGTCTACCCATTCCTTTACCGCAGGAAGGAAGTTCTTCAAAGTCATATCCGACCATCTATTCGGTCCCACCTCCAAGCAACCTAGTTGTTGCCTTCGATTGGAACCTACTAGGCAGACCCCATTTACCGGCTAGTGTACCATTCCAAATCATTGCACAAATATACAGAATGGTCATGGCCGGTACCATCATAGATGAAGGGGCTTTTGTGAGTATCCTTTCCTCAACTTCTTAGAAAGCGCTTGGTTCTCCATCGCTTCTGTCTGAGATGAGAAATCTGACAGGCTTTGACAAAGGAACCGGTCGACCGTTAGGGATCCTTCCCAATGTGCCCATAACATTGAGAAGGAAAACCATTCACATGAACGTAATGGTTGTCCAAGGACCTCTGGATTATAATATACTCCTTGGGCGTGACTATATTTATTGGATGGGAGCCATTGTCTCCTCACTCTTTAGAGTAATGTGTTTTCCGCACGAAGGTAGAGTGGTCAAGCTCGTAGACCAGCTGTCGTTTCCCAGATCACACATAGCAAATAGTCAAATACCATCCCTAAATGGTCTTTTCATGCAAGTAATGTCTCATCAATCTCCAGTCCGTCCACCTAATGAGCGCGAGTGATTCGGGAGGACGTGACTGAAACCCAGGGGGCATGCACCCTGGCCTGTTTCGGCAGGAAAACCTTGGGTATAGAGTAGGTTTCCGCAGAGGATATATGACTAATCTGACACACCCATCTATTTAGGAAAATGGGATTAGACTAGAATAAGATTCCCTCGTCAAAGTTATGTGAGTGGAGGCGACTGTGCCACTCGCCTTTGTCTATTTCGGTAGACATCGCCAAGGAAGCATTTTGTCTGCGACGTGGATGGAGAGCTTTCATATGGTAACCTGGGAATTTTTCACTATACCTGGGGGCATGCAAACCTTTTAGCATGCAAGCGAAGAGCAACCATTTATTTTCTTAGTTTGTAGTTTCTTAACCCTTTAAACTCGTAGGATTGGTCGTTCCTAACTTGCATAAAGAAAGGATCCGGGGCAAAGCTTTGTAAGGTGCAAGCTCCATAAAAAATGGCATCTTAGATGAGACATCCTTATTATATGACTGGCACGAGCAGTTTTAACGCGGAATTCAAGCTCGTTAAAAAATAAACATAAGCAATGAGCAAACATTCCCTAGAGTTTAAGCTCATTAAAAAATGAACCAATTTTCGGTAAATAACCATTGTGAATGCATTATCATAAGCTTTTGAGCCTTGGTCGTGTTCTCATCATCACCTCCACTCTGTTTTAGCTTATCACTCACCTCCATTTGATTGTTTACCCCTTTCTAGGAACAGCTGCGAAGAGTGATCCTGTTAGCCATCCTTATGACACTGCTGTGACTGGAAAATTCCAAACCATCCCTGGAATCATCTGCTACCCGAAATTATCACTCGTTCCTCAAAAACGAGTCTCCTCTAAGCTCTTTTAACCTGACTCGTAAAAAATGAAAAGATTGCCCAGCGATTGGCCTCTCCAGCTCTTTAAACTAACCGGAAGTGCTATCCCTCCTCTAGATTTTAATCTTTTTGGACCTGAGGGATTATTACACAAAAAGATGGAGCACTTGTTTTGTTTGGCTCGTTAAAATTACCGAAAATTCATCCCTTTTATATTATTTTATACTTTTTCGGACTTAAGGGATTATATGATGAAAAAGGATCATCGGAGTTTCCATTATGTCCCTTTTCAGACTCTCTAAAATTGAAAAGGACCGAGTTATCTTTGTCGTTAAACTCGTTAAAACCGAATAGCGACAAACTTGCCCATACAGAGAAGAATGAGTTTCACTATCGCTAGGCTCGTTAAAATATAGTGACGGGTTTGCTCGAAGGGAAAATTATAGAAAAATCATATGTTATCCTCCTCAAGCTTGAAAAAAATAAAGAGGTACTGGTCAGCAATGACTGGGGAAAATTTGGGAAGAAAACTTGAAGAAACTTTATTGGTAGCAAGTCGCTCATGAACATGACACTTTCACTCTGCATCCGAGTCGAGTTGGGTTGTTCTGTTCACTGGTCATATCACCATTGGTCCATCACACCATCCACATTTAGGGTTAACGCTACCAATCCATCATGTCAGTGTCGCCGGTATGTTTAAGAGAAGTCGCTCAGAGAATTCACCTGTGTCTCATCCGCTGCAATACATTCAGGCTCCATTATTTCATGACCGCCACCCTGAACCTTGTATCATCAGACCGTTTTCACCTCCAAAGTCATTTATTCTGTTCCGTGTCGTAGATGTGGGATTCATTAAGGCCCTCCTATGACGGGTCGCTTCTTGTCGACATCAGCTCATTATCCAAGAAGTCGACTTAGGAACAACCCTTTCAGTACTTTGAAGCTTGCATGCCTCAATGGAAAGTTTATCACTTCCGGCGATAGGTTTACATCAATGGCCTTCGACCGAAAGATTTTGCGGGGTTTTCGACGCCAAGTCCCTTATTCACACCCCGCGAACTGTATTGTAGTACCTTGAGGGTCATCATCATTATCGATGATTCCTTTCGTGCCTGTTAATAGCTTACATCATTGGCTAGTAATCAGGCGATGTCTTTCCGTGTTCGACTCCAGGACATCCTTCACATGGATCGGCTTGTACTCCGAGTGAAGATTGAACGAGTTTGAAGACCTCGGATCTAGTTTCATCCATCCGGGCTGCGATATATTTAGGAAAATAAAGACATCAAATGTACATTTTTGCTGCAAAGATGATCATCTGAATCAAAGGATGATGATTCTATTAGAACCATCGGTCTCCCGCACAGACGGTTGTCTGTCTTATGTACACGGAAATGAATTTATAAAGCTCAGCATGGGAATGCCCGCCTCAGCTAGATCATGAAAAATATTATGAAGATAATGTATTGTATTGTATCTTATTACAAGTCGCCTTCCATCTCGAAAAAACTTCAGATCCTCATGATAAAGCATTTCACCCGACATCAAAGATTAACGACCTCATGCTTTAGGGGGCAACTATTATAGACATTTTTGGGCACTGCAACCTCAATAAAACATTTCCATAAACCAAGGGCTCCTAAGTCCCTAAAGGTGTTGTTCCATACCCTAAAAGAACAAGATCAACTGATTACATCATCTCCTAGAAGTTCTCCATGAAAAACTACTCAGAACTAGTCAAAACGGGACCATCTCACCTGCTCCATGGTCAAAGTGCGATGCATCCCACCTAAATGCACATGGGAGGTGCGATGCATCCCACCTAAATGCACATGGGAGGTGCGATGCATCCCACCTAAATGCACATGGGAGGTGCGATGCATACTGAAAAGCCCCTATATGGGGTGCGATGGGTGAGAGTGGACAAATGGCAGAGACAGTTTGCGATGTGGATGATCATGGAATCTTCTAGAAACTTCTCCTGTGACACTTGCCTCTCTTAATTCACCTAGGGATGAGTAAGAGACCATCATTCTCCAAGTGGAATCAAGAGCTACCAGAGAGAGGACACTAATAAAATCCTAGAAGCTGACTCACCCCCCTGCAATCATCTATATATGGATCCCTCTTCCCAAAGATCCGGAGGCTGGAATTTTGTATCTTGTAAGGAAGTTCTGTTGTTTTCTTGTTGGAATATCATAGTGCTGGTTGATCTAAGCTTTTCATGAGGTGAAAGAAGGGCTTTCATGCTGGAGGATGACGCTGGGTCAGAACAATTGGTTGTAATCCTCTTTGCTATTCTTGATTATTAATAAATCTATTCAAGTTTTCCTCCACATTCTTGTAAGTTTGATAATATATGCATTTGTGTGGTCAATATACATCTGGTCCTATATTGTTTATGATTGTAGATCTTTGTTCTTCGATAGTATTATGTTGCTTTGATTCCATAGGTGCTCTTTGAAGCTGGGTAGACAAAGGAGAAGTGGCAAGGATTTGTCAGAAGGGAGAGGAATCAATCAAGGAACCAAGCGCAAGACTGAGGTTGGTGTCCCTATTTCCACTCTTATCTACTTCTCATAAAGGAAAATGAAAGTAGTTTTAGTTTGTTTGTTTCTAAGATAGCTACCAGTCTTAGTGGGACTAGCAGATCTGAGTGGACACTAGATTTCCCGATAACAGTAATACAACTATTGTCTTGAAGAAGACTCCCATGGTTTCTTTTATATTCATGTTGCTTACATTACTGATAGTGCATCTGATGTAGTAATAGTGAACATGTACAGACAATACATCCTTAGAGGGAGTTGTGGTTATGATATTTCAGCATTTATTTTCTATACATGGATATTATGATGGATAATATACGTGAGTTATGATACATACAGTCGCGTACATTTTCCTATGGTGAAGAACCAGTAGGACAGATTTAGGGAAAGGATATGATATGCTTCAGCCAATTGGTATTTGGCTTTCTTGTTATGATGTTGATGATTACAGTCTATGGATGCTACTTAGAAGTGGCATTGGCTAATGATGGTTTATGAATTGTTGTAATATGACATTGATGACATGGATTTAATGATTGATGAAGTTTCTTTAATGACCTTACTTATGGATGAGTTGATGTGATCAGACCTCACAGTGAAAAATTGGCACAGTTTCAGGTGGGGAATTTTCTATGTTCTAATAATGAACTGTTGGCATTATGATTGCCTGATAATTTCTTGTTACACAATGATGCTTATATTAATGATGCTCATGTTGCTGAAGTTTTTGAATGATGACTATATGTTCCATCATGCTATGTTGCGGTCATGGGTTTCCTATGATGAAATCATGGATGATACTTATATATTGCTTAGGCCACATAGTTATTATGATGCTACTAATCATATTTATGATGATGGAAGATTATTTTGATGATGCATATCGCACATATGTTATGTTGCTTACATGTTGATCTTAATACGTTCAAGGAGATAAACAGAGCTTGATTATACAACCTCATTATTTTATCATGATAATTCACTCATTGATTTTATGTTGTTGTCATTATGCCTTCAAAGATGCATAAGTTTGATATGGTGTAGTTATGGATGTTGATTCCTATAGTGATCTCACATGTACATGATATGTTGCACATGGTATATTGTTTGAGGATTCTTGCTCTTAATGGTATCAATGAGATGGGTTACTAACAAAGTTTGATAAATGATGGTCATATCATGGTTTGCTATTGATGACTTTTCTAATTAATGAGAAGCTAGATACATACATATATATGCTAACATGATTTTGACCAGGGTTTTCACTGACAGGATCTGGTTTATATGATGAACAATAAGCGTTCGGACATTCAGTTGAAGAGTATACATTGAATTGAAATAATCTAGTTGCTTTGGTTGTTTTAGATTTGATATTTGGTTTATTAAATGATTTGGTGATTATGTTGCTTTAGTAATTTGATACAATGATTGGTTTCAGTTTGTTATTTCATATTAGGCTTGAATGATGGTTGTGGGTCTAGTCTAAAAATATGATGAAACATGACCTACAGATTTTATGTTTTGGTTTAGGTGGATCTAGTATGAAAATTATGAAACATGGCCCACATTGGTGTTGAGGGTTGGAGCCTTCTGTAAGGGATTCAAAACTTCCTTCCACTGGTAGCTAGTAAATTAGATCAGGGGGTAGGAGCCCCCTTCAAGTAGGTGTCGGTAAACAAGATCAGGGTGTTGGAGCTCCCTTCTAGTGGGTGTTGGAGAACGAGAGAATGTTGTAGCCTTCTGTAGGTAGGTGCCTACATGATAGTATGAGTCTTTTCTAGTACAATATTGCAAGAATTTTTTCATTATAATAAAATATGAAGACAAAGACGACAACAACAATGGCTTTCTCCCATATTGTGTTTCCACCTAAAACTCTTGGTGTTGATATGTGTCTTATGTGTGATGGTTTATTCTGATCTACTGCACATGGATATTGTTTAATTAATGTCTAATGAAGTTTTGATACACTAGTTCAAGCTAAACAGATGATGATTAACTAAAAATTTAGTTAACTGGATATATGATAGTTGTCTGCATAACAGTCACATACATATGCAGGTTTACTTCATTGTAGTCACGTATATAAATACGAATAAGAAAAGAAAAGTTTAAGTTGTTTTTAAAATACTGATTAACCCCCTCTTCACCCCCTCAGTATTTTTCCAAACAAAGAGATTAGGCACAAAAGGGAAGAGAAAACCACTTCCTTAAAGATGAAATTTCTAATGAAAGAAACTATAAATCCTAACAACATAATTTGAAACACTTTAGTATGAGGACATATAATAAATTCCTTTGATGGAACTATATACCTTGTTTCTGGTACCAAATAAATTCTAATTGAAGGTTACATATCTTTCCCACTAGCCACTTAGCAAACTCAACCTCACTTTTAGAGAATAAATGAATTCTTTGTGCTCAACTTCAAAGGCATAGGGATAATTGGTAGTCTTAAAGGAAAATACCAAATCATATTGAATGGTAGCATACTAGAGCTTAGTTAGAAATATGAGAGAGAGAGTGATTACACACAACACAATTCACACTCATCTATTTATTGATCACATAAAGAAGTTACATATATAATAATTAGATCACTGACTTTGAGAAATTATGACTCAGACATGACACGAATCCAACTAATAACATAGGAATTAACAACTTCTATATTGACACCTTGGGACTCATAATGTTAACCTATAAATGACATGGAATAATTACTTCCAACACCCTCTCTTAATGCTTACATGTAACACATATAGAAACACATATTACAAAAATGAATGATCCTTTGTCATATTTGTCTGATATGGTCATAACTAGCACTCATATCCACTCTAAAATCTCCCAATTTCTGTTATTTTGTTCACCACACTTTCAAGCTTCCCACTTGATCCATTCAAAACATAACTGCTTCAGACCATCATTGATGTAATTTGCAAAATTAAAGCTTCTCAACCTCCTGAAGCGCAACAGGTTAGTCTCGATACTGAACCATCCTATGGAACGGACACAATCTGTTGAATCCATGACCCTCATCAACCTTCATCAGTTATCTAGGATACCATTCTGGGTACAAAATGTCTTCAACAAAAAATTCTACAACTTGAACTTATAAAATAACCTATACAAACGCTCCAGAACATGACGAGTCACACCAGCTTTACCTTATTAGCAAATATTTGTAATTAATGTTCCTAGAGCATGGCGGGTCAAATTAGTCTATTCAATAGTTGATCGGTTCTTTGTGTTTCTGCATCATTTGATTCTTGCAAAATATAATAACATACTACAAATTCAACTCACAACACAAACTGAACAAACACAAAAACAAACACACAATCAATACTATATTAAGTAAAGCAGTCACCCAAGCCCAGATTTCTGCAGTCGTGAAACACGCAATGGCCTCTCAAGATCTTCTCCTCCTTGATGCATCATAATTTCTCCATACAAGTGATGAAGGATTAGTTGGTGATGGGACCAGCCCATGACTTAAGGATTAACACTTAACAACAATGATTAATGCAAATGATTTAATCAACGTAATTGTGATTAGTCGGTAATCAAAAGGTTAGCGCAGATATTTGTTTGTATTGATGGTTGTATTGATTATTGGTACATTGGTAGGTGAAAGGACAACTGTCTTGGTCTCGGGTTTCCTTCTCGCTCTCGGACTAAACTCTAACCCTCACTTCATTCACTCCTGCATTTTCACTTTTCCCTTGTTTCGTAGTGAGAGCTCCTTCCGCCATTTTGCTTGTGACTGTAATGAGTTTGAGCTCGATGCTCCGCCCACACTCGGCTATGGGTTTCTCCGTTGGATGGTTGGATAACTCTGCTCAGTATTTGTCTTCGGCTATCTGGTTAGTCTGGCTCTGTTACTATGTCGTTGGCTTTGTTGATTTTTTTACGAGAGGGTTACTCTGTTGTCTCTCTGGTCTAGTGCTCTTCTGGCGGTCATTGTTTCTCCTTCCGTTCCTTAACACGTTCTGCTGGGATTCTTCAGTGGTATTTTCTGGCTGCCTGTATGATTATGTTCTCTGTTTGACTTGTCTGCAATTTGTTTGTGAACGCAGGTCGTGGCCATGAAGGACCCTTTCCTCAGCGTCGTTCGGCTCTAGCAAGGTAAACTGCTCTTTCCTTGCTAAAATTGATTTCCTCAGTTTTTCTTAAAAACTAACAACTGTTGCTCCTTGTGAGTAGGCTTCCTTCCTGTGGTTGCGACCCAAATGCGGGTTCATTCATCCAATGCTGGCTTGTCTCTTGGTAAGCTCATTTGGGTTTCTTCTTCCCAACTGTTTGTCATTCATTCTTTGATCTTTAGTATGACAACACTAATAAACTGTCATGGTCTCTGTGCAAGTTGTGAATGCTCCTAGTTGGATGCTATTCGAACCTCCTTCCAAATGGAACCGGTAAGGTCATTCCCTGTTACAATTTGTTTTGTTTGAGGGTTTCCCAAGTCAGTTTCTTCTCTAGTGTAGTCGGTCGTTTGGCTAGGAACTAAGACTCTGTTGTATCCATCTATTGGTTGATGTCAAATGGCCTTCGAGCCCAGTTGTATATAATCTCGTTTGTTTTTCGATGGACTGTAACTATTCAGGGTTATAACCCTAACCCTCGTTAACTGTCTCTCTCCCGGAGGAGGGTTTGTTCGGCCTTCTGGTCTATTGGAATTGAGCACTTTGTATTTGTATATTTTATATGCCAGTCTTGATGCTGAAATGTTTATAAAGATGAAAGAAAAGGAAGTTTCAAGGTATAGGATTACCTTTCTTGTAAATGCATCTCACTGTGACTGTATTTATTTAGCTAGCTGCTACGGCTGTAGCTTGTTCTCGTATTTCTAGAATTTTTGATGTGGCTGGAACCACCTACTCAGTCTCGCGTTAATATTGTGTCTCTGCCTATCATTTGATTTCTAAAACTACGTCTCTAATTGTCATTCGATTTCTGGAACTACATCACTGCTTGTCTGGAAGGATTTCTGGTAAAACAAAATATACAGTTTGTCTATTTGTTACAAATGATAATAATTAGAGAAGAAAAAATAAGTCTCGGACAGATGGATTCAAAATGAAAGTGTCTCTCTTTGTATTATTTTTCCCATGCTGGTATATCTAACCCTTTCCACATTGTGGTACATTTGCTTTTGTATTGTTATGATACAGTTACTCAAATTGTTTATAGTTGTTTCTTTAGTTACACGGTTGATAACCATTTTCCTGTTTGAGTCTGTTTGTTCTGAAGAATACATAGATGATATATATTTTTGTTTTTTTTGATAAAGAAAAGAGCTATAAAATAAATAAAGGAAAAAACAACAGTGTGGCTGTAACCACCTTCACCTAAGTGTGCTCTCCCTAAATATCCATTAACTAATGATGAAATAAAAACAAGTTCCTAACACTGTTTTAATCAATAAACATGAATGAAATCAAATGATGATGAACCTATCCTCCTTAGCTGAGACCAAACATCTAGTCATGGTACCCTTAGCTAGATGCTCCTGCATCAGGCTCCTGGGGTAAGAAAAATTCATGACTCCAGTCCATGAGCTTCTTGACTGAATAGCCTGCCCGCTGTATTTTTCTGGTGTCAAGCCATGAGTTTTCTTCACTGGGATGGTTCTTCCACTTGACCAGATACTGTAGGTATTCCTTCCGCTGAGTTCACCTGGCCACCTGAGTGTTGAGGATCCTCTCGATCTCAAGGGGCTGAGCTGAAGGCATTTGTCTCATCCAAGTCTCACTCCCTTCCTGTGTGTCCTGTGTAGCCCATGCTGTAATGTCTTCCTCAAGACTGGTAGTATATGGGAACAAGTCTGCCACATTGAAGATGGGTGAGATGCCTATTCTTGGTGGCAGCTATAATTCATAAGCATTGGCTGAAAATTTTCAGAGAATTTTGTGAGGGCCAATCTTCTTGTATTTCAGTTTGTTGTATGTAGCTCTAGGAAAATGTTCCTTGCGAAAATGCGCGATGACTTCATCCCCCACATTAAACTATACCTCTTGTCGTTTCAAATCTGCCCCCCGCTTATACTTTTGACTGTTGTCCTGCAACTTCATCTTTACCTGCTCATGTAGATCATTCATTGCTTTGGCAAAATCTTCCCCATCAACACTCCATCTTTCCTGGTGTCCTAGATCTCATAACTCATGCACTCCGCGAGGATGCATGCCATATAAGATTTGAAAAGGACTACAACCCATGTTGCGATTGGGTGATTCGTTGTAAGCGAACTCCACCTGGGCATGTACACAATTCCACATTCGCAAATTTTCCCCGATCAAACTTCGTAGCAGGTTACCCAAGCTCTTGTTTACCACCTCTATTTGCTCATCGGTTTCCACAAAGTGCGCCAGAAGTGCCATGTAAACTTCATGTCCCTGTCGGAAAGAATGGACTTAGGCAGGCTGTGTAGCCTCACGATCTTTGTGAAAAATAAGTGGGCCACGTGAGTGGCATCGCTGGTTTTTTCACAAGGGATGAAATGTGTCCTTTTTTAGAACCGGTCTACTACTACCATCATCGAATCATAACCTTGCTGCGTCCTTGGTAGACCCAAGACAAAGTCCAAACTGATTGAGTCCCACGGTCTACTTAGAATGGGCAATGGTGTGTAGAGTCTCGTATTCTGACTGTGTCCTTTTGCCAAGTGACACACCTTACATCTGGTCACAAATCTTTGCACATCCCTTCGCATTCTTCGCCAATAATAGAAATGGCTGAGCTGATCTAATGTTTTGTCTATGCTAAAATGCTCGACTAGACCTCCACTGTGCTTCTCCCGAATGATATTCTCTCTCATAGAACAATCGGGAATGCACAATTGTCCCCCTTTAAACAATAGCTTCTCTTGTAAATTATAGTCCAACCATGGACTATTGTTTCTCAGCAAAGGATTCTGAAAGGCTTCATAAGCCTCTTTGAAATCCATGTCGTTCTAATGCAAGTCTTTCAAATGCTCAAAGCCCAACACTTGTATCTTACTCTCTTGCAAAATCAAGGCTCTTCTGCTCAACGCATCTACCACCTTGTTGGCCTGCCCACTAATGTGTTTCAACACAAAGGTGAAACTCTGTAAATATTCAACCCACTTAGCATGCTTGTGATTCAACTTATGCTGTTGCATCACGTATTGTAGCGCAAAATTATCAGAAAATAAAACAAACTCACTCCCCAGCAGATAGTGTCTCCAATGCTTCAGTGCTTGGATGACAACATAGAATTCTTTGTCATAAGATGAATACTTCTGTCTGCTCTCATTCAACTTCTCGCTGAAAAACACAACAAGTTTGTCTTCTTGTCTAAGTACAGCTCCAATGGCCGTATCGCTTGCATCACAGTGAACATGGAAAATCTTGTTAAAATCTGACAATCTCAGGATTGGTCTTTCTATGATCTTCTTCTTTTGAAGCTGAAAGATTTTCTCTGCTGCCTTGGTCCAACGAAAAGGATGACTTGCCTTTTTTATAGTGTCCAACATGGGTGTGCAGATCTCACTGAAATTTCTTATAAATTTGCGATAAAAACTTGCCAGCCCATGAAAACTACGTACCTCAAACAGGGTTTTCAGGGATGACCAGTTAATGATTGCTGCAATCTTCTCTGGGTCCATCTTCAACTCGTTCTCTGTAATCACAAAACCCAGATAAACTAGTTCTCTTTGAAGAAAAGTACATTTTTTCAGATTTATTAGTAGCTTATTCTGCTGCAATTATTTCAGCACACTTCGAACATGTCGAAAGTGTTCCTCCTTTGTCTTGCTGAAAATTAATATATCATCAAGATACACTATTACAAACTTTCCAATGAATTCTTTCAGCATTTCGTTCATCAGTTGCATAAAAGCATTACTTAATCCGAATGGCATCACTAGCCACTCATACAGCCCTTTATTGGTCTTGAAGACTGTCTTCTACTCATCCCCTTCCCTGATTCGAATCTAATGATAACCACTCTTCAGATCAATCTTCGAGAAGTATGCTGCCTCGCTCAGGCAGTCCATCATATCGTCCATCCATGGTAGTGGGAACCTGTCCCTGATGGTAATCTTATTGATGGCCCTTGAATCCATGCACATTCGCCATTCTCCTCCTTTCTTGGGAGCGAGAACTGTTGGAACTGCGCAGGGGCTCAAACTCTTCCTCATCAGTCCTTTATCCAACAATTCCTGCACCTGTTTTCTAATTTCCTCGTTATCTTTGGGCCTCATTTGGTATGCTGCCTTGTTCGGTAGACTGGCTCCAGGTATAAAGTCAATATGATGACTTATACTTCTCTTAGGAGGCAATTTATATGGTAAATTGTCCACTACAATATTGTTGAATTCCTGCAGCATTTTCTGAATTTCTGCAGGCAAATCAGACACTTCTGTGTGTAATAGCATTGTTTTTTCCCTTCTCACAATAGCATAGTTCACTTCATTATCTTCAATCTGCTTCAAAAACTGTTTTCCACCCATTAGTAACACTTTCGTCTCGCTTGCTTCTGCTGTCTCCTCCTCCTTGATGGGCACAAGTGTGTGCTTGATCCCATCTTTGACAAACTTGTAATAGTTTGTCTTCCCATCATGCACTACCTTCTGGTCATACTGCCATGGCCTTCCTAGCAGTATATGACATATGTCCATTGGCATAATATCACAAATAACCTTGTCTTTATACCTACCAATATGGAACTCAACTTCACATTGTTCGTCCACCAACAGCTGATGGCCTTTCTGCAACCACGATACCTTGTAGGGAGTGGGGTGCTTCAGCCGCTTCAAACCCAACTTCTCTACCATCTCTGTGGCAACCAGATTATCCATGCTCCCACTGTTGATGATTAACTTGCAGCACTTTCCGTGCGACTTACAAACTGTCCGGAATAATGCTTTATTTTGAGTTTTTTCCGCTGTCTCCTTGGCTGGTTTCAACAACACTTTATTCAGAATTAAGGCTTCCCCTGTTTCTGGCACATTTTTTGCGTCGTGAGGTGGTGCCTCTGCTTCCTCCGGCTATGCAACAAATGCTCCTCTTTGACCAGCTTGTTTCGCTTCAGGACACTCAAAAGACCTGTGCCCCCACTTGTGGCACCTGTAGCACTAATAAGTGGCTCCTCTGCCTCGGCCATTTCTTCTTCCTCTCTGATATGGCCTTCCACCTCTAGTGCTGTCCCCTTTTTCTATTGTCCCAGAAGTCTTGGAATTGCTGCCCTCTTCATTATTACTGGCAGTTTGTCCTCTGCCATAGGACTGTCCTCTTCCTCTGTTGGTTCCCCATCCTCTCCTAGAATTTTGTTTTCTGGTGATCTTCTCCTCTGCCTTCATGGCACTCTGGTAGGCTTCCTCTATATTTTTCGGGGAAAGAATGCTGATTTCATCCAATATTTCCAATCTCAGACCATTTATATACCTTGCTGTTTTTTCTTGGGTGTTCTCCATGTAACCAGCGCTTAAATTTACCCGGTAGAATTCTTCAGTATATTCTGTCACTGTCATCCCTTTTTGCCTCAAATTCTGCACTTATCGATGCAATGCAATCTGGTAGTCTTTGGGCGAAATATGCCCTTCAACTTGGCCACCATTCTTGGCCATTTATTTATTGGCAACTTGTTCATCCTTCTTCTTTCCGCTTGGACACTATCCCACCATAGGGCTGCGTGTCCTTTCAACTTTGTTGCAACAAACTTAACTCTCTGATCTTCACTGACCTCTTCACACTCGAAATATTTGTCCAATTCACTGATCCAGTCCAACAGAACTTCTGTGGAGAAGCTACCATCGTAATTTGGAATCTTTGACTTAGGCTTGCTACTAGCCAATACGATCGACCTCAACAATCTCATTTTCGACCCTTCTTCATCCAATCCATCTGTTGTCACTATGGCTTCTTCTTCGCTATCATCTCCTACCTCTAGATCCCTTCTCCTTCTTGCTTCAATTGCCTCCAAACAGGCAGTAAGGATCCTAATTTCCTCCCACAATCCTTCCTCTGCTGCTCTCGAGGCACCTCTTCCACGACCTCGTCTTCCAACCTCGATTTCTTAGGAAAAATCCAAAACCTGGCTTTGATACTGCAATATGATGGGACTAGCCCGTGACTTAAGGATTAACACTTAACAGCAATGATTAATGTAAATGATTTAATCAACGTAGTTGTGATTAGCTAGTAATCAAAAGGTTAGCACAGATATTTGTTGTTATTGATGGCTGTATTGACTATTGGTATGTTGGTAGGTGAAAGGACAACTGTCTTGGTCTCGGTTTTCCTTCCCGCTCTTTGGCTAAACCCTAACCCTCACTTCATTCACTCCTGCATTTTCACTTTTCCCTTGTTCTGTGGTGAGAGCTCCTTCCGTCGTTTTGTTGGTGACTGTAACGAGTTCGAGTTCGATGCTCTGTCCACACCCGGCTATGGATTTCTCCATTGGATGGTTGGATAACTCTGCTCAGTATTTTTCTTCAGCTATCTGGTTAGTTTGGCTCAGTTACTATGTCGTTGGCTTCATTGATTTTTTTACGAGAGGGTTACTCTGTTGTCTCTCTGGTCTAGTGCCCTTCTGGTGGCACCTGTTTCTCCTTCCGTTCCTTAATGCATGCTGCTGGGATTCTTCAATGGTATTTTCTGACTGCCTGAATGATTATGCTCTATGTTTGACTTGCCTACAATTTGTTTGTGAACGCAGGTCATGGCCACGAATGACCCTTTGCTCAGCGGCATTTAGCTTTGGCAAGGTAAACTACTCTTTCCTTGCTAAAATTTATTTCCTCAGTTTTTCTTAAAAACTAGCAAATGTTGCTCCTCATGAGCAGGCTTCCTTCCTGTGGTTGCGACTTAAATGCGGGTTCATTCGTCTAGCACTGGCTTGTCTCCTTGTAAGTTCATTTGGGATTTCTTCTTCCCAACTGTTCGTCATTCGTTCTTTGATCTTTGGTATGACAACACTAATAAGCTGTCGTGGTCTCTATGCAAGTTGGGAATGCTCCTAGTTGGATTGCTATTCGGACCTCCTTCCAAACAGAACCGGTAGGGTCGTTCTGTGTTACAATTTGTTTTGTTTGAGGGTTTCCCATGTCGGTTTCTTCTCTGGTGTAGTCGGTCGTTAGGCTAGGAACTGAGACTCTGTTGTCTTCGTCTATTGGTTGATGTCAAATGGCCTTCGGGCCCAGTTGTATATAATCTCATTTGTTTTTCGACGGACTATAACTGTTCAGGGTTATAACCCTAACCCTCGTTAACTGTCTCTCTCTCGGAGGAGGGTTTGTTCAGCCTTATGGTTTGTTGGACTTGAGCACTTTGTATTTGTATATTTTATATGCCGGTCTTGACGCTGAAATGTTTTTAAAGACGAAAGAAAAGGAAGTTTCAAGGTACAGGATTACCTTTCTTGTGAATGCATCTCACTGTGACTGTATTTATTTAGTTAGCTGCTACAGCTGTTGCTTGTTCTCGTATTTCTAGAATTGTTGATGTGGCTGGAACCGCATGCTCAGTCTTGCGTTAATAGTGTCTTTGCCTGTCATTCGATTTCCAAAACTACGTCTCTGCTTGTCATTCAATTTCTAGAACTACGTCACTGCTTGTCTCGAAGGATTTCTTGTAAAACAAAATATACAGTTTGTCTATTTGTTACAAATGATAATAATTAGAGAATAAAAAATAAGTCTCGGACAGATGGATTCAAAATGAAAGTGTCTCTCTTTGTATTATTTTTCTTGTGTTGGTATATCGAACCCTTTCCACAATGTGGTACATTTGCTTTTGTATTGTTACGATACAGTTACTCAAACTGTTTACAATTGTTTCTTACGGTTGATAACCATTTTGCTGTTTGAGTTTGTTCGTTCTGTGGAATACATAAATGATATTTTTTTTCGGTTTTTTTTTTAAGAAAATAACTATAAAATAAATAAAAGAAAAAACAACAGTGTGGCTGTAACCACCTTCACCTCACTGTGCTGTCCCTAAATACCCATTAACTAATAATGAAATAAAAAGAAGTTCCTAACACTGTTTTAATCAATAAACATAAATGAAATCAAATGATGATGAACCTCTCCTCCTTCACTAAGACTAAACACCGGGTCATGGTACCCTTAACTCGATGAACTCATGCTTTTGGGATAACTTTGTTGGAACCCTATTCTTGTCAAAGCTAGAGATTGTTGTAGTCTTTTGCGAGGATTTAAAAACGCCATCGTGGAAGAAACGATGTATTGGTTCTATAACATTCTACCTTGAGGACCTGCATGTAGGAAGTTGCTAGAGACGACCCCTCCACCTGTTTCTCGCGTCAAGAGATGGACCCTCCTTGCGCAGAAAATGGAGACGATAATAGAAGAATATTCTTGTTTTTAAGACACGTTATGAAGAAGCTATGAAATTAGCATTGAGGATGATTCTCCATCACACATTTGGGAGTCACGGTTTGAGATTTGGGCAGTGTGGATATATCTCGGAGATCACAGTTGATCTGATCCATGTGACAACTCTGTTCTGAAACTAAAAACTCAATTTTCAGAACCTTTCAAGATCTCCTATTTGGCATAAATAATTGTAAAATAAATCAAGTCGTCGTGGTCCACTCCTTCGCTAAGATGGCCTTAGAAAACATGCAGAGAAGACGTCGTGAACCTTTGAGATCGAGATTTTCTTAGTATGGCAATGGTTTGCTGCAAAATGTTGATTCTGTGGAGGGACGATTACAGGACTTCAAACCATAGTTACCAAATACGGGCGTATTGGCGGAAAAAGTACGAAAAATCGCAGATTCACTTTGGTACGTAGATAAGTCAGAAAATTCGAATTCGGTTTCGAAGACCAAAGAATATATTTAAAAGAAAAAACCATTTCCATATTGATTTTTTTTTATAAAATGTTCTTCTCTCAACTGTGTGTTCCAATTCCATGAAAACATTATTATCAATTCCAATTGCATATGTTAGTTTTCATCACTAAAGGCTTATACTTTCCAAAATACTGTACATTTAGTTTTCATCACTAAAGGCTTATACTTTCCAAAATACTGTACATGGCTTATTCTGGAACTACCCCTCTATGGTAGCTAATGGTTAAAAAGTACAAAACCACCGAGTGACACTTAAAAACAATAACTTCTGTATTGAAAAAAATTAACAAAATGGAAAAAAATTAGTAAAATCGTAGGTGCAAATAAATAAATATAAATAGTTATAAAATAGTAAACTGCTATGACAAATCATATTAAAGATAAATTTGCACTCGTAAATAAAACAGTAAATAGATAAATTTGCACTTGTAAATAAAACAGTAAGTAAATTTATATGTTACTTTTATATTGAAAACAAACTAGAAAATAACAACTTGCAATTACAAATAGTAAAGATTTGTGAATAGAATAGTAAGTAAATTTAGGTTTAAATTTCATATATAAATTTTTAATTTTTTTAAAAGAATATAGGTATTTGTAAGATATGTATTCTCAATTTTTTTTTCAATATATACGAATTCGAATTTGATAACTATACTTCAAACTTTCATCGAATACCGA
This sequence comes from Pinus tabuliformis, assembly GCA_031772625.1. Classification (NCBI taxonomy): domain Eukaryota; kingdom Viridiplantae; phylum Streptophyta; class Pinopsida; order Pinales; family Pinaceae; genus Pinus; species Pinus tabuliformis. Next base: position 324,923,694 of record CM062809.1, read on the forward strand.
AAGTGTGCGGGGGCTTCCAATGTCGATGCAAGTACGGATCTATTATCTGTATAATGAAACTGTATCTATTATCTGTATAATGAAACTGTATCGTTTGGTTGTAGAAGGATTAAAACCAGAGTAAGAGGAGGCACTGAAGGCCATATGAATAAATTCCACTTCTGCGGACACATAGGAATGAAATTTAAATGTTGTAGAATTTTCTCCTGGAAGTTTATCTCACCATTGTCCCCAAAGCATTTGCAATAGGGAAAAAATGTGAAATGATTTCGAGAAAACTCACAATGTATTAATACTGGATAAGATTAGCAAGTGTTGCAGTGCATGTTTACGATATGCGTTTCTAAAAGAATGCAACCACTAGATCTGACAGACCTAGTCATATCATTCTCTTTCAACAATGATTCAACACCACTGTGCCCTTGGACATCGACAACAAACATGCCTGATACATCGACAACAAACATGCCTGATAAAATGATTTAAGATCAAGAGCTTTTCACACCGATAGGCAGTCTCAAACTAAGTTCTGATATCAAGTTAGAAATATGAGAGGGATTACACACAACACAAATCATATTCATTTATTTTTTATCAAATAAAGTAATTACTTATATAAGAATTAGATCACTGTCTTTGAGAAATTATGACTCATACATAACACAGCTCCAATTTATAACATAAGAATCAACAACTTCTAGATTGACACCTTGGAAATCATAATAACAACCTGTAAATAACATAGAAACATTACTTCTAACAAACTTTTGCTTCCAAATGTTATTTAAAATTCCTTAATTGTAATTACTAAAAGAAAACACTATCCACTAACATTTTTAAACACCCCTGTCAATCTATGTATATATAACCAAATAACTTTCACATATAAAGATGAATTTTGATTACACATTTGAAAACACATAATTCATCTAATTCAAAGTGAAATAAAAATGATCACTCCAATTAGATAAATTATCTTTTTAGAAACAGCACACGAATTAGAATCACAAATCAGCTATCCATAACCATCAAGCAAACAACCTATAGGTGAAACCACACATTCATAGAGTGGCCTAGTACCCATTGTTTAAACACACTACCATCCAAATGGAGAAGAATAAACCACGAAAAATCACAATATAGCATTAACCCTCCATCTTCATCATAACCGTAGGACCTAAATAGAGATTCCACAACTATACTTACATGATAAGCTTCCTTAGTTAAATATTAACCATAGCCATACAGGAACAACACCAAAGTAAAATAGAGAATGAACAATACCGGACCACAACATCTGAATTTTTAAAAAATGCCTAGCATGTCCAGGGAAAATAGGTATGCTTCTAACATGTTTAAAGTATAAACGATGAACGTAAACAAGGGAATACAAATACGCAACACACGTAACAGGGCACCATATAAGGATAAAAAATGGAAGTGAACAACGAAATACACATATACGACAATCAAAATACCGACAAGAAGCTTTATGTGCAGTCTAATTTCAAGAACTCTTTGAGAATCTTATATACCTATGTGGAGATTTCAGGAAATCATTTCTTTAATTTCAAAAATTCTTTGGGAATTTTATATATGTGTGGGTACCTCATGAACTCGTTTCTTTAAAAGAATTTGTTCACAAATTTTACATTTATACAAGAAAATATGTCTCCTGCGAATTTTTTTTAAGAAGAAATGATTTTATTAAATGTGGCCAATCAAGTGACTATTTGAAACTAAGTAATTTTTATGCAGTTATAGATGGCTCGTTATAATACTCTCAATTCATGTTAAAAAGTCCAAATCTAATATTTTTTTCATTACTAAATCTCTTAATTTTTTTTAGTTTTATGAAAACAATTTACATATTGAAAAATTTGATCCTTCAAAGCATTTAATAATAAAACAATACATTATACCATTATTATTAATGATACAAATTCAAATTTCAATAAAATGATCTATATTGAACACAATCTTTATACGTAATACAATGAATTCTTTAATTAAACTTAAATTTTTATCAATCCATATCTTTAAGATATAAGGACAATACGAATATACTTACTATTTTTATGTTCACACAAATCAAAATGTGCAATGTCTTTTACCCAATGTTTTTAATCTAATTGTAAAGTCCATTTTTATGTTCACACAAATCAAGTTCAGTATGTGTGATTAATTTCAATAATGCAATGATTTAATTTTAGGGTTTAGTGTTTTGAGATTTATACGTGGGTTATCTGAAGAGAAAGCTCGTATATACGTGAGTATGTCTCATAATAGAAGCGTATAGATGTTAACATGAGTTTGTCCATGGTTTCCAGTGACAGGATTTGGTTTCTGTGATGAACACACTAAGTGGTCTGACATTTTGAAGAAGAGTATACAATGAATTGAAATGATCTACATGCTTTGGTTGTTTAAGATTCGGTATTTGGTTTATTCAATGATTTGGTGATTAAGTTGGTTTACTAATTTGATACAATGATTGGTTTCAACTCGTTATTTTATATAACGCTTAAATGATGGTAGTGGCTCTAGTTTGAAAATTTGATGAAACGTGGCCTACAAGTTTGATGTTTTGGTTTAGGTGGATCTAGTATGAAAATTATGAAATGTGGTCCACAAAGGTATTGAGGGTTGGAGCCTTCTATATGGGATTGGAAGATTCCTTCTAGTGGTAGTTGGTTAATTAGATGAGGGGATAGGAGCTCCCTTCAAGTGGGTGTCAGTAAACGACATCAGGGGGCTGGATCTCCCTTCCAATGGGTGCTGGAGAATGAGAGAAGGTTGTAGCCTGCTGTAGGTGGGTGCCTGCATGCTGGTACAAGGTTGTAAGAAGTTTTTCATTATAATAAAAGATGAATACAGAGACGACAACAACAATGCTTTTCTCCCACATTGGGTTTTTGCTTAAAAATCTTGGTGTTCATGTGTGTTGATATGTTTCTTATGTGTCATGGTTTATTCTATTCTATTGCACATGGTTACTACTTAATTAATGTCTAATGAAGTACTAATACATTGGTTCAAGTTAAACAAGTGATGAATTAACTGAAAATTTAAGTTAACTCGATATACGTTAGTTTTATGCATAACAGTCACATACATATGCAGGTTTACTTCATTATAGTCATGTGCATAAATATGAATAAGCAAAGAAAAGTTTAAGTGATTTTTAAAACACTAATTCATGCCCCCCTCCCCCCCCCCCCACCTTCTCAATATTTTTTCCAACAATTGGTATTGTAGATGGTCCTTTAGAAGAAGCTTCATCGCTTGAAAGAGATCTGTCAAGATGATGGGAAATAAGAAGATAGCTCGAAGGAGGGATTCAGAAAACTGTGACACTGAGATATAATATGTAGTAACAGTTACATATGTGAGCAAATATTCAGGCTTGGGAGAACCTCAATTTCTATTGATCAAGAATGCAGAAGACGATAACGAAGAATTATCAGGTATGGGATTTTTTTTCTAACTATGGTCCATTTCTTGGTCTATGCAATAATTATAGTGATAATAACAGTGAAACAACTCAAATTGCACTCATGGGTAAAATTGAGAGTAAGCACTCTAATATAGATTAAAAATGTGGGCCCTATATTAAATAGGGTTATGCAGTATGCAACTACAAAGCAAGTGTGGGATAAGCTGCAAAATCCATGAAGATAACCGAAAGGAACACTGCTCATTAGAAGAACTATCAGGTAATCATATCCCTATCAATGTGTCGAAAAATGAACATGATGAAAAGCAACCTTTGTTATGTTAGTTGCTAATTTAGAAGAAGACAGGTTGGAAGAAATTTTTGATTTTAGAACAAAACTTGATATTGCTTTGAAAAAAATTGTTAATTGTAAAGATAATTTGCATGCATATGATAACAAGGATCATATTAAATCAGTAAATGCTATTGTGGAATTCAAAGAATATTGTGAAGGCCTTGAAGTTGAGATCCTCTCTCTAAGAGAAGATCTTGAAAAATCTGATAAGTGGAATGAAGAACTACTTCAAGCATTAGAAGAACAAGAACATGGGTTGAAAGGAGATTCTCAAATTAAAAGAGCAAGTGGAAGAAGGAAGAAGGGTTGAAGAAGGTATGAAGAATGAGTATCTACAAAAGGAAAAGAAGTATCAAAGAATGGAGGTTGAGGTAAACATTCTAAAAGGTAAATTAGAAGAAAAGGATAAACATTTGATATTTCAAGATAGTACTAAGATTTTGGATAATATTCTTACTAGTCAAAGGTCTCTCGCCATCAAATATGGTCTTGGTTTTCATGAAATTATTGAAGGAGAATCTAGTTCACAAGTAGATGTAAGGAATTCAAAGGGTAACAATGCAAAACCTGAGATGCTCAACAAAGAAATAAGAAGTCAACCTGATCACCAACCAAGGAAAGTAAATCTTCAAAGAAAATTATTTACTGCTAACTATAGTAATGATAATCGATTCTCTCCTCTGAATAATAATGTTGAATGTTTTATATGTCATAATTATGGACATGTTGCAGGTAATTGCAAAACTAGAATGTTACAACCACAAGCAAATAACCGCTTCACAAAAAGATCATTAGATAGCAGGTACTCAAGCTTCTTTAAGGGATATTATTTTGTTTGCAATATATTTGGTCACAAAACTATTGACTCTAATAGAAGGAATATGAAACATAAATATTATGATTCCTCTACTCATATAAGATGTTATGCTTGTAACAAGTTTTGGCATGTAGCAAAAGAAAGAAGGAGAAAATCCATTGATCACCTTAGACAACATGGCGAAATCATATAAGAATATTGATGTCAGAAGACCTAAAAAAGATGGATCCACTAACATTTATCATAATAAGTAGAAAGAAGAAGGGTGTGTTCTTGTTCTTTGCTCATTTGAAGAAGATGATGAATGGTACATAGAGAGTGGATGCTCTCATCACATGACTGGAGATAAGAGTAAGATGGAGTCTCTCAAGAAAAACAAATATGGTAAGGTTATTCTTTGAAATAATTCTCCAACAAAGTTCTAGGAAAGGGTAGAGCCAGGATTAATAAAAATAGAGGAGGAGTTGATACTTTATTAGTTCAAGGGCTAAAGCAGAATATTCTAAGTGTAGGTCAAATGTCAAATAAGGGAAATGTAATTGTGTTTACATTAACCAAATGAAAATTTATAGATGAAGAATATGAAAAGGTCATAACAAGAGGATATCGAAACCCAGAGAAATTATATGTTCTTAAAGAACTGAATTCTCACAGATATGAGGTGAATTAAGATTGAGAGTAAAAGAAGATGGTGCCCATTGTAGTCCATTATTATTAAAATAATAGTTCTAACAGTGACTACAGAAGTGATGTGAGGTACATGACCCCATGAGAACAAAAGATGATTATCTGGTCCTCAGGATCAGTGATGTGTAATCTCAAGGGGAGTAATACATATGTTGTCTTAATGATGACTCCCATGGTTGTTTTTATATTCATGTTGCTTACATTACTGATAGTGCATCTAATGTAGTAACAGTGAATAGGTACAGACAATACAGGCTTAGGTGGAGTTGTGGTTATGAAATTTCAACATTTTACCTTTTGTACGTGGATATTATGAAGGATAATCATGTATATATGCAAGTTCTCATATAAATAGTCATGTATGTTTTCCTATGGTGAAGAAACAGTAGGACAAACTTAGCGAAAGGCTATGATATGCTTCAGACAGTTATTATTTGGCTTTCTTGTTCTAATGTTCATGGTTACAGTCCATGGATGCTACTTAGAAGTGGTATTAGCTAATGATGGTTTATGAGTTGTTGAAATATGAAATTAATGATATGGATTTAATGATTGATGGAAGTTGATTTGATGACTTTACTGATGGTTGAGTTGATGTGATTAGACCTGACAGTGAACAGTTGGCATAGGTTTAGGGGGAGTACACGGGGAATTTAATGGGGGAGAAATACCATACCACATGCATTCAGATTAGGGGATATATATTGAGGAAAACATGACATAATATATTGAGCATATAATAGGGGGTAAAGGTTTTTATAATGGTAGGTATAAAAAATGGATCTCAAAGTTAATGAAAAAATATAAAGGGGTATTAAAAATGTTAATGAAAAAATGGATACCTGTAATATCTATTTAAAGTAGGGATTTTTTAAATTAGGAAGGTGTATTGGGTTTGTATTAATAGGGGGTTAAATAATGTGATTTTTAGAAGTATTTTCCAATATGTAGTCAAATTAAGCGCATTATTTAGTATGCCACGAACACACGTGCTATGTCAGAGGTTTATTGTGTGAAGCCCCCGCGGGGGAGCATTTGCTATGCTTCTAATAATGAATTGTTGGCATTATGATTGCTTGATAATTTATTGTTACATAATGATGCTTATATTAATGATGCTCATGTTGCTGAAGTTTTTGAATGATGACTATATGTTGCATCATGTTATGTTGTGGTCATGGGTTTCCTATGATGAAATCATGGATGATACTTATATATTGCTTAAGCCGCCTTGTTTCTATGATGCTATTTATCATATTTATGATGATGGAAGATTATTTTTATTGTGCATATGGTACATATGTTATGTTTCTTACATGTTGATCTTCATAAGGTTAAGGAGATAAGAAAAGATTGATTATACAACCTCATTATTTGATGATGATAAGTGTCACTCATTACTTTTATGCTATTGTCATTATGCCATCAAAGATGCATAAGTTTCATATGGTGCAGTTATGGATGATGATTCCTATAGTGCTTGGCTCTCACATGTACATGATATGCTGCACATGGTATATTGTTTGAGGATTGTTTCTCTTGATGGTATCAAGGAGATGGGTTACTAATAAAGTTTGATAAATGATGGTGAGTTCATGGTTTGCTATTTATGGCTTTGCTCATTAATGAGAACCAAGATACATGCTACTATCTTTATGTTATGGGATATCATTGATGGGTGAATTATAGATAAGGATCTTATGGATGATTACATAACTTGCATGTTGATGAAGTGGTGTTGGTGTCATGTTTCTTCTTGGATGAAGAAAATGGGCCAAGAGAATGATGTTACTGTAGGTATCATGAAGATATCTGCTAAATGATACTTGGAGACATAGCATACTTAAGTCACATATTGATGATGTTAAGGAATTATGCTACTTTTCCCTATCTTACTTTATGATGATATGCTTGGTTCTCACATATGTTGATTGATGCATGACAAGATATGTTTCTATGCATTGATGAACATGGATTGAGGCTCTTCCTATTAAGGGGAAGAGCAAGTTGACCTTGATGAGGTCAAGAGAATGAGTTGATAGCAGATCTCTATGGAAAATATTATGCTACATACTTGGTCACATGTTGATGATATCAAAGCTACATTGTCTTATCGCAAATTGATGATGAAAATGTGCATGTTGTTATTCATGTTGTTGTTGACAAATAATTATGGTACATATATTATATGGTGTATGATAGTTGTTGATGACTATTGTGGTCTTATTGAGGTATTTTGTTTTGGTTATAAATGCCATATATTTCTCTTCATGTAAAGGTCATGTAAAGACCTATGTTATAAATCATTGCAAAATTTAGTCATGTATGGACATTTGTGGTCAAGTCATGTAATTCCATCTTTTTGGGCATGTGAAGTAATTTGTAACCCCATTGTGTTGAGTGATCTATGAAAGCATGATTTATTGGTAATAGGAAAGGTTATGTCTGGTTGGGCCATAGAGTCATGTACTTCTTTGTACATCTTCATAAAATTCAACATGTTCTCAAGGGGAGAATGGTCAATATTTAGTGTTCATACTCAGAGGATCTCATCTACAACACTCTTGTCAATAATAGGGAGAGAAGCCTTCATTCATAATTGGTCAGCCCTTTGCCCTTGATTTCAAAGGGGGAGAGAAGCTTGGTGTTTTGAGAATGCTTGGTGAGTTGGGGAAGAAACTTGGCATATCTGTATATGTGTTTACAGGAATCTACAAGTGGTGGTTCCCAAACACCAAAGTGGTTGCCATCAAGTCCAAAGTGGGAGATTGTTGGTATTATGAAAAATGTGTTGTCCTTGATGGAAACATACTTAATAAATATGCCAACATGATGCTAGCAGGATGAGTATTCAGGTGAGTAAAAATGTGATAGAAAGATTAGACAAAGCAATATCATTTCAGAGACAGAGGAATGATGGCAACCTAGTTAATAAAGATGGCAACATGATGGTAGCTAGATGAGTATTCTGGCCATTACAGATGTGACAAAAAGATTGGACAAAGGAATATTAGTCCAAAGATAGAGGAATGATAAAGATGAAGTTTGAAGAATTATACATAGGTTCTGTGAAGCAAAGCCACCTACATAAGCAGGTTTTGTGAAGCAAAGTCGCGTAAAGTCTATGCACCTATGGTATTCTAAATACCAGGGGTATTCACCATGGTATTGGCCCATAGTAATGAGCGCGATAATGGATATTTGATCCCGTCAAAGAATACCATTGGCATAACTATGAAATTAGCATAAGCTATTGGCTAAGGCCTCAACTATATAAAGAGATGGAGATAAAATGATAAGAAGATGATATGGATTACTAATGAATTGTCTGATCTGAAATAAGTGTGCAACCGAGAGTGTGATGATGGATTAGATCTTATAGATCTAAAATGACCACACATTAAATAATCTGCTTATGGGTTGATAGACCTGTGATGATGATGTTATGATGTGTGTCTTTTACAATGTATGTCAAGATTTAGGTTCAAATGATGTTCTGTTGTGCAGTGAAGGTATGATTTAGTAGTTACATATATGCACACAATTTTTCTTCAGAAAGATCACGTACATATACAAATTTGATTCTGGGTAGTCATGTATCGATTCTGCAGTATTGACAGATTGGTACGTGAGTTTGCTTCTTGAAAGGCATGTACATAAACTGAATTATTTTATAAGGATCATATTCATATGCTAGGGTTTTGTTGAATATGATGTTTGATCAATCTTGTGTTTTCTGTTGTCTGTCAACGAAGTCTTCCATGATGATATGTGTTTGACAATGTTGATTGAGGTTGATCTGATTATGTTATGAAATGTTGAATAGAAATTATGCTGCTATGAGATAATCTATATTTCGCTCAGAAATGAGTGACAAGGTCAGTATGTGTTTCAATGATTGATTTCAATACTGCAGTGATTCAGTTTCAGGGTTTAGTGTTTTGAGATCTGCACGCAGGTTATCTGAAGAGAAAGTGTGCATATACATGGGTATGTCTCATAATAGTACAAAATATATCTAACATGAGTTTGACCAGGGTTTGTAGTGACAAGATCTAGTTTCTATGATGAACAATAATTGGTCTCACATTCTGATGAAGAGTATACAATGAATTGAAATAATCTAGTTTCTTTGGTTGTTTTAGATTCAGTATTTGATTAATTCAATGATTTGGTGATTAAGTTGGTTCCGTGATCTGATGCAATGATTGGTTTCAATTTGTTATTTGATGTTGGGCTTGAATGATTATAGTGGGTCTAGTCTGAAAAATTTGATGAAATGTCGCCTATAGATTTAATGTTTTGGTTCAGGTGGATCCAATATGAAAATTATGAAATATGGTCCAAAAAGGTGTTTAGGGTTGGAGCCTTCTATAAGGGAGTCAAATATTCCTTCCAGTGGTAGCTGGTAAATCATATTACGGGGTAGGAGCTCCCTTCAGGTGGGCGTCGGTAAGCTAGAGCCTTTATAGTGAGTGCTAAAGAACACTAGAAGGTTGTCTATCCTTTTGTAGGTGGGTTCCTGTGTTCTGTTATGAGTCTGGGCTAGTACAATATTATAAGAAGTTTTTCATTATAATAAAAAGATGAAGATAGAGACGACAACAACGGTGGTTTTATCCCACTTTGGGTTTCCACCTAAAAATCTTGGTGTTCATGTGTGTTGATATGTTTCTTATGTGTGATGGTTTATTTTTTTCTACTACACATGGTTATTATTTAATTCATGTCTAATGAAGTACTAGTCCACTGGTTCAAGTTAAACATATGATGAATTAAATGAAAATATAGTTAACTAGATATACGCTAATTGTCTGCATAATAGTTGCATACATAAACAAGTTTACTTCATTATAGTTGAGTACATAAATCTGAATAAGAAAAGAAAATTTTAAGTGATTTTTAAAACACTGATCCACCGCCACCACCCCCCCCCCCCAAATTTTTTTCCCAACAATTGGTATTAGAGCAGGCCCTTAAGAAGAAGCTTGATCGCTTGAATGAATTCTGTTAAGATGGTGGGAAAGAAGAAGATAACTCGAAGGAAGGATTCAAAAAATTGTGACAACAATATATCAGATGCAGTAATAGTTACATATGTTAGCAAATATTCAGGTTTGGGAGCACCTCACTTTCTATTGATCAAGAATGAAGAAGATGGTAACAGAGAATTATTAGGTATGGAATGTTGTTCTAACTGTGGTCCATTTCCTTGTCTATGCAATAATTATAGTGATGATGACATTGAAACAACTGGACTTGCACTCATGGGTAAAAGTGAGAATAAGCACTCTAAACGAGATTAAAAAATTATAGAGATCAGGCTTCTGTGACCCATATCAAGTTTATGAGAGATTTTTCGGCGAAAATCACATGGAATACCATTTGTTGATGCGTTCCGAACCAACTAGTGTGGTTCATCGTCAGGACAAGTTGGACCAAAAGAGATTCAAAAATGTTATCCCTAGGAGAATAAGGTCAAGGTAAGTTAGAAACAATGGAAAATGAAGGCATACCTATGCTGAGTAATGATAATTATCTTGAATGGAAAGAAAGGATGAAGTATAATCTAATGGACCGTGATGTTTTGTATTTAGTATGCAATGGCTACACCAAAATTCCTCCATTAGATGAGGAAGTGAAAAAGAATAGTAAGGAAATAAGTGACATCATTAATAACATACCTAATTCAACATTAAATAGGGTTATGCATTACACAAGTGCAAAGCAAGTCTGGGATAAGCAACATGTAGTCGATGAAGAAAACCTAAAGGAAGTTTTCTCATTAAAATAAATACCACGTAATCCTATCCGTAACAATGTGTCAAAAAATGAACATGATGACAAAAGAACCTTTGTTATGTCAGTTGTTGATTCAAAAGAAGACGGGTTGGAAGAAATTTTTGATCTTGGAACAAATCTTGGCATTTCTTTGGAAAAGATTGTTAATATTAAAGATAAGTTGCAGGCATATGATAACGAGGATCATATTAAATTAGCGAATGCTATTGTGGAATCTAAACAATATTGTGAATGTCTTGAAGTTGAGATTGTCTCTCTAAGAGAAGATGTTGAAAGTTATGATAAGCAGAATGAAGAACTACTTCACGCATTTGAAGAACAAGAAAATGGGTTGAAAGAAGAGATTCTCAAATTAAAGGAGCAAGTGGAAGAACAAAAAAATGGTTGAAGAAGGTATGAAGAAGCAATATCTAGGAAAGGAAAAACAATATCAATGAATGGAGGTTGAGGTAAACATTCTAAAAGGTAAATTAGAAGAAAAGCATAAAAATTTGAGATTTCAAGATAGTACTAAGATTTTGGATAATGTTCTTTGTAGTCAAAGGTCTCCCACCATCAAATATGGTCTTCATTTTCATGAAACTATTGAAGGAGAATCTAGATCACAAGATGATGCGATGAATTTAAAGGGCAACAATGCAAAACCTGAGATGCTCAAATATGAGATAAGAATTCAAACTGATCAACAACCAAGGAAAGTGAATCTTCAAAGAAAATCATTTACTCCTAACTATGAAATGATAATCGATTCTCTCCTGTGAGTAGTAATGTTGAATGTTTTATATGTCATAATAATGTACACGTTGCATCTAATTACAGAAGTAGACTATTTTGACCATAAGAAAATAATTGCTTTATAGAAAGGTCATCAACATCCAGGTACACAAGCTTCTTTAAGGGATATTGTTTTTCTTGCAATATATTTGATCACAAAGCTATTGATTGCAATAGAAGGAATATGAAATAAAAATATTATGATTCCTCTACTCATATAAGATGTTATGATTGTAACAAGTTTGGGCATGTAGCAAAATAAAGCAGGAACAAATCTATGGATTGCCTCAGACAACATGGTAAGTAATCACATAAGAATATTGATGTCAGAGGCTATAAAAATATGTATCCACCAACATTTCTCATAATAAACAGAAAGAAGAAGAACAATTAAGGTGTCTTATTGATCTCTCCTCATTTGAAGAAGGTGATGAATGGTACATAGATAGCAGAAGCTCTCATCACATGACTGGAGATGAGAGTAAGATGGAGTCTCTCAAGAAAAACCAATACAGTAAGGTTATTCCTGTAAATAATGCTCCTGGAAAAGTTCTAGGAAAGGGTAGAGCCAGAATTAATAAACATAGAGCGCAACTGATACTTTATTAGTTCGAGGGATAAAGCATAATATTATAAGTGTATGTCATATGGCACATAAAGGAAATTTAATTATGTTTACATCAACCAAATGCAAAATTACAGATGAAGAATCTGGAAAGCTCATAGCAAGAGGATATATAAACCCAAACAAATTATATTTGCTTAAAGAACTGAATTCTCGTAGATATGAGGAGGATTCAAAATCAAAGTAAAAGAAGATGGTTCGCATTGCAGTCCATTATTCTTAAAAGAATACTTCTAATAGTGAATGCAAAAGTGATGTGAGGTACATTACCTCATGAGAACAGAAGATTATTCTCAGGTCCTCAGGATCAGTGATGTGTAATCTAAGGGGAGTAATTCATATGTTGCCTTGATGATGAATCCCATGGTTTTTTTGATATTCATGTTTCTTAGATTGCTGACAATGCATCTGATGTAGTAACAATGAACAGGTATAGATAGTATAGGCTTGGGGGGGTTGCGGTTATGAAATTTCAACATTTTACTTTCTATACGTGGATATTATGAAGCACAGTCACTTATATACGCTAGCTATGATATAGATAGTTGCATATGCTTTCCTATGGTGAAGAAACATTAGGACAGACTCAAGGAAAGGCTATGATATGCTTTAGACATATATTATTTAGCTTTCTTGTTTTTATGTTGATGGTTACAGTCAGTGGATGCTACTTAGAAGTGGTATTGGATAATGATGGTTTATACATTGTTGCAATATGAAATTTATGACATGGATTTAATGATTTATGAAGTTGATTTGATGACCTTACTGATGGATGAGTTGTTGTGATCATACGTGACAGTGAAAAGTTGGCACAGGTTCAGGGGGAGAATTTTCTATGCTTCTAATAATGCATTGTTAGCATTATGATTGCTTGATAACTTATCATTACATAATGATGTTTACATTAATGATGCTCATGTTGGTGAATTTTTTGAATGATGGCTCTATGTTTCATCATGCTATGATGCAGTCATGGGTTGCTTATGATGAAATCATGGATGATACTTATATATTGCTTAGGCCACATAGTTGTTATGATGCTATTGATCATATTTATGATGATGGAAGATTCTTTTGATGATGCCTATGGTACATATCTTATGTTTCTTACATGTTGATCTTCATAAGTTTAAGGAGATAAACAGAGATTGATTATACAAAGTCATTATTTGATGATGATAAGTGTCACTCATTACTTTTATGTTGTTGTCATTATGCCTTCAAAGGTGCATAAGTTGCATATGGTGCAATTATGGATGATGATTCCTATAGTTGTTGGCTCTCACATGTACATGATATGTTGCACATGGTACATTGTTTGCGTATTCTTGCTCTTGATGGTATCAAGGAGATGGATTACTAAAAAAGTTTGATAAATGAGATGAGCTCATGGTTTTCTATTGATGAATTTTATAATTAATGAGAAGCTATATACATACTACTATCTCTATATTATGGGATAACATTGATGGGTGAATTACAAATAAGGATCTTATGGATGATTATCTAAGTTGCATGTTGATGAAGAGGTGTTGGTGTGATATTCGTCTTGCATGAATAAAATGGGCCAAGAGAATGATGTTATTGTAGGTTTCATGAAGACATGTACTAAATGATACTTGGAGACAAAGGATACTTAGTCACATATTGATGATATTAAGGAATGATTCTACTTTTCCTTATCTTACTTTATGAGTATATGCTTGGTTCTCACATATGTTGATTGATGCATGAAAATATATGTTGATATGCTTTGATGAACATGAATTGAGGCTCTTCCTACTAAGGGAAGGAGCAAGTTGACCATTATGAGGTGAAGACGATGAGGTTATAGCCAATATCTATGGAAAATCTTATGCTACATACATGGTCACAAGTTGATGATATCAAAGTGACATTGTATTATTTTGCAAATTGATGATGAAAATATGCATGTTGTTGTTCATGTTTCTATTGAAAAATACATATGGTACATATCTTATATGGTGTATGATAATTATTAATGATTATCATGGTCTTATTGAGGTCTTTTATTTTGGTTATAAATGCCCTATTTGTCTTTTGATGTAAAGGTCATGTAAACACCTATGTTATAAATCACTGCAAAATTCAGTATGTATGGACTATTGTGGTCAAGTCATGTAATCCCATCTTTTTGGGCATGTGATGTAATTTGTAACCCCATCGTGTTGGGTGATTAATGTAAGAATGAGTTATTGGTAATAAGAAAGGTCATGTTTGGTTGAGTCATAGAGTCATGTACTTCTTTGCACATATTCAGAAAATTCAACATGTGCTCGGGGGGACCATGGTTAGTATTTAGTGTTCATACTTAGCAGATCAAATCTACAATGCTCATGTCAATAAAGGGAGAGAAGCCTTCATCCAACATTGGTCAGCCCTTTGCCCTTGATGTCAAAGGGGGAGAGAAGCTTGTTGTTTGGAGAGAAACTTGGTATATCTACAAATGTGTTTACACGTATCTACAGGTGGGGGTGACCAAACACCAAAGTGGTTTCCATTAAGTCAAAATGGGGAGATTGTTGGCATTATGACAAATGTGTTGTCCTTGATGGAAATCTACTTAATAAAGATTCCAACAAGATTGTAGTAGGATTAGTATTCAGGTTAGTAAAAATGTGATAGAAATATTGGACAAAGGTATATCAGTTCAGAGACAAAGGAATGATGGAAACCTACTTAATAAAGATGCCAACATGATGGTAGCAGGATGAGTATTCAGGCTAATACAGATGTGACATAAATATTAGACAAAGGAATATCAGTTTAGAGATAGTGGAATGATAAAGATGAAGTTTGAGGAAGTATACACAGTTTCTGTGAAGCAAAGTCATGTACATACACAGGTTTTGTGAAGCAAAGTAGCGTATATGCAGGTTTTGTGAAACAAAATCACGTATACGCGATTTTTGTGAAGAAAAGTCACGTGTAGTTTCTACACCATGGTATTCTAAATACCATTGGTCTTTAATATGGTATTGACCCATAGTAATGAGAGAAAAAATAGAAATTTGATCTTGTCAAAGAATACCATCGACATAGCTACAAAATTTGCCTAAGGTATTGACTAAGGCCTCAACTATATAAAGAGATGGAGATCAAAATGCTAAAAGGAGGATATGGGTTATTGATGAATTGTTTGATCTGAAATAAGTGTCCACCCAAGAATGTGATGATGGATCAGATATTATAGATTTGAAATGACTATACATTGAATAATTTGCTTATGGGTTGATAGTCTTGTGATGATGATGTTATGATGTGTGTATTTTACAGTTTATGTCGAGATTTAGGTTCGATTGATGTTCTATTGTGCAGCGAAGGTGTGATTCAGTAGTTACAGATATGTTTGCAGGTTTTCTTTAGATTGATTGCGTATATACGTGGATTTGCTTCTGGGTAGTCATGTATCAACTTTTCAATATGGAAAGATTTGTATGCGGGTATTCTTCTTGCAAGGTGTGTTCATATGGTGAATTGTTTTATAAGGATCACGTACATGTGATAGGGTTTTGTTGAATATGACGTTTTATCAATCTTGTTGTGTTTGTTGTTGTTTTTCAATGAAGTCTTCGATGATGATCTGTGTTTGGTTTAGAAATCAGTGACAAGGCAATATTGTAGTGATTTAGTTTCAGGGTTCAGGTTTTGAGATATGTACGCGAGTTATATGAAGAGAAAGTGTGTATATATATGGGCATGTCTCATAATAATAGCATATATATGCTAACACTAGTTTTACTAGGGTTTGTAGGGACATGATATGGTTTTTGGGATGAACAGTAAGTGGTCTGACATTCTAATGAAGAGTATACAATGAATTGAAATGATATAGCTGCTTTGTTTGTTTGAGATTCGGTATTTGATTTATTCAATGATTTGGTGATTAAGTTGGTTCGGTAATTTGATAGAGTGATTGATTTAAGTTCGTTATTTGATATTGGGCTTGAATGATTGTAGTGGGTCCAGTCTAAAAATTTGATGAAACGTGGCTTATAGATTTGATGTTTTGTGTCAAGGGGATCCAGTATGAAAATTATGAAATGTGGTCTATGGAGGTGTTGAGGATTAGACCCTTCTTTAAGGGAGTCAAAGATTCCTTCCAATGGTAGCTGGTAAAACATATCATGGGGTAGCAGCTCCCTTCAGGTGGGTGTCGGTAAATGCATTCAGGGGGTTGGAGCTCCCTTCTAGTGGACGCTGGAGAATGAGATAAGGTTGTATCCTTTTGTAGGTGGGTGCATGTGTGATGGTATGGGTATGTGCCAGTACAAGATTGAAATAAGTTTTTAATTGTCATAAAAGATAAAGACATAGACGACAACAATGATGGTTTTCTCCCACATTGGGTTTCTACATAAAAATCTTGGTGTTCATGTGTGTTGATATGTTGCTTATGTGTGATGGATTATTTTTTTCTACTGCACATAATTAATATTTAATTAATGTCTAATGAAGTAATGATACAATGGTTCAAGTTAAACAGATGATGAATTAACTAAAAGGTTAGTTAACTGGATATACGCTCGTTGTCTGCATAACAGTCGAATACATATGCAAGTTTAATTCATTGTAGTCATGTACATGAATCTGAATAAGAAAAGAAAAGCTTAAGTGATTTTTAAAATACTGATTCACCGCCTCCTCTCAGTATTTTTCCCATCAATTGGTATCAGATTTGGTCCTTCAGAAGAATCTTGATTGCTTGAAGGAGATCATGGGGGCTTCACTATGGGAGCAATATCATACCACGTGGGTTTATATTGTGGGATATTTATTGAGGAAAAAATGACATAATATATTGGGTGATATATAAGGGGTAAAGGGTTTTTATATTGGAAAATATAAAAAATGGAGTTTAAAGTTAATGAAAAAATATAAAGGGGTATAAAAAATGCTAATGAAAAAATGGATAGCTACAATATCTAGTGAAAGTAGGGGTTTTCTAGATTGAGAAGTTGTATTGGGTTCATATTGGTAGGGGGTTAAATAATGTTATTTTTAGAGGGATTTTCCAATATGTAGTCAAATTAAGGGCATTGTTTAATATTTCACGAATGCACGTGATATGTCAGAGGTTCACTGCGTGAATCCCCCGTGAAGGGGATCCATCAAGATGATGGGAAAGAAGAAGATAGCTCGAAGGAGGGATTCATAAATTTGTGAAACTGATATATTAGATGCAGTAACAGTAACATATGTGAGCAACTATTCAGATTTTTGAGCACCTTGCTTTCTATTTATCAAGAATGAAGATGACGGTAACAAATAATTATCATATATGGGATTTTTTTCTAATTGTGGTCCATTTCGTTGTCTATGCAATAATGATAGTGATTATAATAGTGAAACAACTAAAATTGCACTCATGGATAAAAGTGAAAGTAAGTACTCTAAAACAGATTCAAAAATGTTGGCCCTAGAGGCAGAAGAACCAGGTAAGTCAGAAACAGTGGACAATGAAGGCATACCTATGCTAAGTAATGATAATTATCTCGAATGGAAAGAAAATATGAAGTATAATCTAATGAATGGTGATGTTTGATATTTAGTATGCAACGGCTACACCAAAATTCTCCCATCATATGAGGAAGAACAAAAAATAGTAAGGAAATAAGTGACATCATTAATAACATACCTGATTAAGCATTAAATAGGGTTATGAATTATGCAACTTAAAGCAAGTGTGGGATAAGCTACAAGCAATCCATGAAGAAAACCCAAAGGAAGGTTTCTCATCAAAAGAACTACCAGGTAATATTATTCCTAACAATGTGTCAAAAATTAACATGATGACAAAACAACCTTTGTTATGTTAGTTGCTGATTCAGAAGAAGATAGGTTGGAATTTTTTTTGATCTTAGAACAAAACTTGATATTTCTTTGAAAAAGATTGTTAATCTTAAAGATAGGTTGTAGACATATGATAACAAGGATCATATTAAATCAGTGAATGCTATTGTGGAACCTAAACAATATTTTGAAGGTCTGAAAGGTGAGATTGTTATCGCCAAAAATTTGATCATCTAGCCTAATTTACTAGATGGATCGAAGTACACCATGTAAAGCAAATTTTACCATAGTAAAATTGTTTTCGCCGTGAGAAATTACTTAATAAACCACCTTTGTTAAGTAATTTATAGTTAAACCCATGAAGAATAATCAAATGAATCACTATTTATTTGATTTTCTTCTAGGAATAATTAATTAAACCATTGTTTTATTATTATTCCTTGTCAAATTTGACCCAGTGATGAAAAATAAACAAGATAAATCATTATTTATCTTATTTTTCTCTAAGAATAATTAATTAATCACTAATTAATTATTATACTTTGTTAAATTTGACTAAATCCCTTAGGAATAATTAAATAAATTCTTATTTGTTTATTATTCCTTAACTAATTCATTAAGATGATAAATAAATCATTTATTTATTTATTATTTCTAAATAAAAGTTTAAATACTTTTTCCCTCCTAAACAAATATAATAAAATACTCCAAGTGGTTATTCCAAGAATGGGATTAATAATATTTTATTATTGCTCATTATTCGAGGGTAACTCAATATTTTGCTATAAATAGAAGGGTTTTCCATTCATTATTCACTTCTAATTATTTTCATTGTCGCACTCACTATTGTAACTCCGATTATTTTCATTGTCGTACACCATATTTTTGTTGGTTTTATGCATTATAGAGGAGAGGGACTCTATAGAAGCTGAAGAAGTTTGAGGATAGCCAAGAACCCATCCCATAGAGGGGGACTAGTAACATGTATCTGTTCTCTTCACAGGTGTTATTATAAAATTATTCTTTACATATTTGGTTTCCATTGGATAATTGGGGTTATTACTCTTTCTTTTGTTGTTTAACTATGATTGTAGCATAGATCAGAATTTTGGCAGGTTTTGTTTCTATCAATAGCTACAGATCTATAATGTTTAGTAGCCATTTATATTGTTCAGATTATTTGTCATCCACAATATTAAGTGGGTCCTTTTCATACATCATTGAGAAGAAAACACTCCAACAGAGATCATCTCTCTAAGAGAAGATCTTGAAAGATACGATAGGCAAAATGAAGAACTACTTCAAGCATTTAAAGAACAAGAAAATGGGTTGAAAAAAGAGATTCTCAAATTAAAGGAGCAAGTGGAAGAAATAATAAGGGTTGAAGAAGGTATAAAGAAACAGTATCTAGAAAAGGAAAAGCAATATCAAAGAATGGAGGTTGAGTTAAGCATTTTAAAAGGTAAATTAGAAGAAAAGGATAAACATTCGAGATTTCAAGATAGTACTAAGATTTTGGAAAATATTCTTCGTAGTGAAAGGTCTCCCACCATCAAATATGGTCTTGGTTTTCATGAAACTGTTGAAGAAGAATCTAGTTCAGAATTTGATACAAGGAATTTAAAGGGTAACAATGCAAACCCTGAGATGCTCAACAAAGAGATAAGAAGTCAACCTGATCAACCACCAAGGAAAGTGAACCTTCAGAGAAAATAATTTAATCCTAACTATAGAAATGATAATCGATTCTCTCCTCTAAGTAATAATGTTGAATGTTTTATATGTCATAATTATGGACATGTTGCAGCTAATTGCAAAAGTAGATTGTTGCAACCACAAGAAAATAACTGCTTCAGAGAAAGATCGTCAACTTCCAGGTACTCAAGCTTCATTAAGGGATATTGTTTTTCTTGCAATATGTTTGGTCACAAAGCTATTGATTGCAATAGAAGGAATCTGAAACAAAAATATTATTATTCCTCTACTCATATAAGATGTTATGCTTGTAACAAGTTTAGGCATGTAGCAAAAGAATGCAGGAAAAAATATATGGATCACCTAAGATAACATGGTATCAATCAGATAAGAATATTGATGCCAGAAGACCTGAAAAAGATGGATCCACCAACATTTCTCATAATAAGAAGAAAGAAGAAGAACAGATAGGGTGTGGTCTTGTTCTATGCTCATTTGAAGAAGAAGATGAATGGTACATAGATAGTGGATGCTCTCATCAAATGACTAGAGATAAGAGTAAGATGGAGTCTCTTAAGAAAAACCAATATGGTAAGGTTATTATTTGAAATAATGCTCCAACAAAATTTCTGGGAAAGGATAGAACCATACTTAATAAACATAGACGAGCAACTGATACTTTATTAGTTCAAGGGCTGAAGTAGAATATTATAAGTGTAGGTCAAATGGAAGATTAAGAAAATGTAATTGTGTTTACATCAACCAAATTCAAAGCTATAAATCAAGAATATGGAAAGGTCATGGCAAGAAGATATAGAAACCCATAAAAATTATATTTTCTTAAAGAATATAATTCTCACAGATATGAGGAGTGTTCAGACTCAGAGTAAAAGAAGATGGTTCCCTTTGTAGTTCATTATTCTTAAAATAATACTTCTAACAGTGACTATAGAAGTGATGTGAGGCACATGACCTCATGAGAACATAAGATGATTATCAGGTCCTCATGATCAATGAAGTATAATCTCAGGGGGAGTAATACAATTGTTGTCTTGAAGATGACTCCCATGGTATTTTTGATATTCATGTTTCTTACATTACTGATAGTGCATTTGATGTAGTAATAGTGAACAGGGAAAGAGAGTATATGCTGAGGGGGAGTTGTGGTTATGAAATTTCAGCATTTTACTTTCTATACGTGGATATTATGATGGATAGTCATGTATATACACGAGTTATGATACAGACAGTCGCGTACGTTTTCCTATGGTGAAGAAACAGTAGGACAGATTTAGGGAAAGGCTATGATATGCTTCAAACAATTGTTATTTGGATTTCTTGTTTTAATGTTGATGGTTATAGTCTGTGGCTGCTATTTAGAAGTGGTATTGGCTAATGATGGTTTATGAATTGTTGCAATATGACATTGATGACATGGATTTAATGATTGATGAAGTTGCTTTGATGACCTTACTTATGGACGAGTTGATGTGATTAGACCTGACAGTGAACAATTGGCACAGTTTTAAGGGGGGGCATTGGCTATGCTTCTAATAATGCATTGTTCGCATTATGATTGCTTGAGAATTTCTTGTTACATAATGATGCTTATATTAATGATGCTCACATTGTTGAATTTTTTTAATGATAACTATATGTTCCACCATACTATGTTGCGGTCATGGGTTTCCTATGATGAAATTATGAATGATACTTATATATTGTTTAGACCGCATAGTCATTATGATGTTACTAATCATATTTATGATGATGGAAGATTCTTTTGATGATTCATATGGTACATATGTTTTGTTTCTTACATGTTGATCTTAATAAGTTCAAGGAGATAAACCGATCTTGATTATACAACCTCAATATTTGATGATGATAATTCACTCATTACTTTTATGTTGTTGTCATTATGCCTCCAAAGATGCATAAGTTTCATATGGTGCATTTATGGATGATGATTCCTATAGTGCTCTCACATGTACATGATATGTTGCAGATGGTATATCGTTTGAAGATTCTTTCTCTTAATGGTATCAAGGAGATGGGTTGCTAACAAAGTTTGATAAATGATGGTCATCTCATGGTTTTCTATTCATGACTTTTCTCATTAATAAGAAGCTATATACATACTACTATCTCAATTTCATGGGATATCATTAATGGGTGAATTACAAATAAGGATCTTATGGATGATTACTTAAGGTGGATGTTAATGAAGTGGTGTTGGTGTGATATTTCTCCTTGTATGAAGAAAATGGGCCAAGAGAATGATGTTACCGCAGGTTTCATGAAGACATCTATTAAATGATACTTGGAGACATATCATACTTAAGTCACATATTGATGATGTTAAGGAATGATGCTACTTTTCCCTATCTTACTTTATGATGATATGCTTTGTTCTCACATATGTTGATTGATGCATGACAAGATATGTTTCTATGCTTTGATGAACATGGATTGAGGCTCTCCCTATTAAGGGAAGTAGCAAGTTAACCCTGATGAGGTCAAGAGGATGCGTTCATAGCAGATCTCTATTGATAATCTTATGTTGCATACTTGGTCACAGGTTGATGATATTAAAGCTACATTGTCTTATCTTGCAAATTAATGATGAAAATGTGCATGTTGTTGTTCATGTTTTTTCTGACAAATGATTATGGTACATGTCCTATATGGTGAATGACAGATGCTGATAGCTATCATGGTCTTATTGAGGTCTTTTGTCTTGGTTATAAATGCCATATATTTCTCTTCATGTAAAGGTCATGTACAGACCTATGTTATAAATCATTGTACAACTGAGACATGTATGGACTATTGTGGTCAAGTCATGTAATCCCATCTTTTTGGTCATGTGATGTAATTTGTAACCCCGTTACATTGGGTGATCAATGTAAGCATGAGTTATTGGTAATAAGAAAGGTCATGTTTGGTTGTGTCATAGAGTCATGTACTTCTTTGCACATCTTTAGAAAATTGAACATGTGCTAGGAGGGACCATGGTCAATATTTAGTGTTCCTACTCAGCAGATCAGATCTACAGTGCTCATGTCAACAAAGGCAGAGAAGCCTTCATCTGACATTGGTCAGCCCTTTTCGCTTGATGTCGAAGGGGAAGATACGCTTTTTGTTTGGAAAATTCTTGGTGACTTTGGAGAGAAACTTGGTATATCTACAGATGTGTTTACAGGTATCTATAGGTGGTGGCAACCAAAAACCAAAGTGGTTTCCATCAAGTCTAAAGGGGGAAGTTTTTGGCATTATGACAAATATGTTGTCCTTGATGGAAACCTACTTAATAAAGATGTCAACATGATGGTAGTAGGATGAGTATTCATGCCAATATAGATGTGACAGAAAGATTGGAAAAAGGAATATCAGTTCAGAGACATAGGAATGATGGCAATTTACCGAATAAAGATGAAAACATGATGGTAGAAGGATGAGTATTTAGGCCAGTACTTATGTGAAAAAAATATTGGACAAAGGAATATATTTTCACAGATATAGGAATGGAAAAGATGAAGTTTGAAGAAGTATATGCAGGTTTTGTGAAGCAAAGTTGCATAGATATGCAGGTTTTGTGAAGCAAAGTCGTGTATATGCAGGTTTTGTCAAGAAAAGTCGCATAGCGACGGAATTGGCCTATGGTATTTGCCAAGGCCTCAACTATATAAAGTGATTGAGACCAAAATTATAAGAGGATAATGTGGGTTATTGATGAATTGTTTGATTTGAAATATGTGTGGACCCAACAGTGTGACGATGGATCAGATCTTATAGATTTGAAATGACTACACATTGAATAATATTCTTATGGGTTAATAGATCTGTGATGATGATGTTATGATGTTTGCATTTTACAGTGTATGCTAAGATTTAGGTTCGATTGATGTTCTATTGTGCAATGAAGGTATGATTTAGTAGTTACAGATATGTACGTAGGTTTTCTTCAGAAAGATTGCGTACATACACAGATTGTCTTCTGAGTAGTCGCATATCGATTCTGCAGTATGAATAGATTTGTGGGTAGGTATGCTTCTTGAAATATGTGTACATACACTGAATTATTTTATAAGGATTGTGTACATATGCTTGGGTTTTGTTGAATATAATGTTTGATCAATCTTGTTGTGTTTGTTGTTATTTGTTAATGAAGTCTTCCATGATGATCTATGTTGGACAATGTTGATTGAGGTTGATCTGATTATGTTATGAAATGTTGAATATAAATGATGTTGCTATGAGATGTTCTATATTTGGCTTAGAAATCTATGACAAGCTCAGTTTGTGTTTCAGGGATTGATTTCAATAGTGCAATGATTTAGTTTTAGGGTTTAGTGTTTTGAGATCTGCACATGAGTTATCTGAAGAGAAATCATGTATATACACGGGTATGTCTCATAATAGTAGCATATATATTCTAAGATGAGTTTGACCAGGGTTTGCACTGACAAGATCTATTTTCTATGATGAAGAGGAAGTGGTCTAATGTTCTGTTGAAGAGTATACACTGAATTGAAATGATCTAGGTGCTTTGGTTGTTTTAGATTCGATATTTGGTTTATTCAATGATTTGGTGATTAAGTTGGTTCAATAATTTGATACAGTGATTGGTTTCAGTTTGTTATTTCATATTGGGCTTCAATGATGGTTGTGGGTCTAGTCTAAAAATTTAATGAAACGTGGCCTATAAATTTTATGTTTTGGTTTAGGTGGATCCAATATGAAAATTAGGAAATGTGGTCCAGGGAGGTATTGAGGGTGGGAGACATGTGTAAGGGAGTCAAAATTATCTTCCACTGGTAGCTGGTAAATTAGATCAGGCGGTAGGAGCTCCCTTCAAGTGGGTGTCGATATACGAGAATAGGGAGTTGGAGCTCCCTTCTAGTGGGTGTTGGAGATCGAGAGAAGGTTGTAGCCTTCTGCAGGTAGGTGCCTACATGCTAGTATGAGCCTGTGTCAGTACAATATTGTAAGAATTTTTCATTATAATAAAATATGAAGATAGAGACGACAACAGCAGTGGTTTTCTCCCACATTGGGTTTCCATCTAAAAATCTTGGTTTTCATGTGTGTTGATATGTGTCTTATGTGTGATGGTTTATTCTGATCTATTGCACATGGTTACGGTTTAATTAATGTCTAATGAAGTTCAAATACACTGGTTCAAGCTAAATAGATGATGATTAATTGAAAAGTTAATTAAGTGGTTATATGATAGTTGTCTTCATAACAGTCACATACATACGCAGGTTTACTTCATTGTAGTCGCGTTCAAAAATATGAATAAGAAAAGAAAAGTTTAAGTGATTTTTAAAATATTGATTCACTCTCCCTCCCTCCCCTCAATATTTTATTGAACAAAGAGATTATGCACAAAAGGGAAGAGAAAACCACTTAAAGATGAAATTTCAAATGAAAGAACCTATAAATCCTAACAACATAATTTGAAACACTTTAGGATGAGGACATATAATAAATTCTTTTGATGTAACTATATACCTTGTTTCTGGCACCAAATAAATTCCAATTGAAGGTTACATATCTTTCCCATTAGCCACTTAGCAAACTCAACCTCACTTTTATATAATAAATGAATGCATTGTGCTCAATGTTAAAGGCACAAGGATAATTGGTAGTCTCAAAAGAAAATACCAAATCCTATTGAATGGTAGCATACCAGAGCTTAGTTAGAAATATGAGAGGGAATGATTACACACAACACAATTCACACTCATCTATTTATTGATCACATAAAGCATTTACATATATAAGAATTAGATCACTCACAATGAGAAATTATGACTCAGACATGACACGAATCCAACTCATAACATAGGAATTAACAACTTCGACATTGACACCTTGGGACTCATAATGACAACTTGTAAATGACATGGAATCATTAGCTCCAACACCCTCCCTTAATGCTTACATGTAACACATATAGAAACACATATTACAAAAATGAATGAATCTTTGTGATATTGGTCTAATATGGTCATAACTAACATTGATATCCACTCTAAAATCTCACAGTTTCGTTATTTTACTCACGACACTTTCAAGTTTCTCACTTGATCCATTTAAAACATAACCACTTCAGACCATTGTTGATGTACTAAGCACAACAAGTCAGTCTCGATATTGGTCTCGATATTGAACCATCCTATAGAAGTGCCATCAACAACCTTCATCAGTTATCTAAGATATCATTCTGGGTACAAAATGTCTTCAACAAACAATTCTACAACTTGACCTTATAAAATAACCTATACTAATACTAACACTCCCATAGCACGACGGGTCACACCAGCTTTACCTTATTAAGAAATATCTGTAATTAATGCTCCTGGAACACCACGGATCACATTAGTCTATTAAATAATTGGTCGCTTCTTTATAGTTCTGCATCATTTAATTATTGCACAATATAATAACATAGTACAACTTCAACTCACAACACAAAACTGAACAAACACAAAAACAAACACACAATCAATACTATATTAAGTAAAGCAGTCACCCAAACCCAGATTTCTGCAGTCGTGGAATAGGCAATGGCCTCCCAAGACCTTCACCTCCTTGATCCCTCATATTTCCTCCATGCGAGCGATGAAAGTTCAGTTGGGATTCGAACTCATGTTCTTGGCGTAACCTTGTTGGAACCCTATTCTTCATTGACGTCAAAGCTACAGATTGTTGTAGTCTTGTGTGTGGATTGGAAAACGCCATCATGGAAGAAACGATGTATCGTTTCTATAACATTCTACCCTGAGGATCTACGTGTAGGAAGTGGCTAGAGACGACCCCTCCACCTGTTTTTCGCGTCAAGAGACGGATCCTCCCTGCGCAGAAAATGGAGACGATAATGGAAGAATCTTCTTGTTTTTAAGACACGTTATGGAGCAGCTATGAAATTAGCATTGAGGACGATTCTCCATCACACATTTGGGAGTCAGGGTTTGAGATTTGGGCAGAGAGGCTATATCTGGGAGATACAGTTGATCTGATGCATGTGACAACTCTCTTCTCAAAGGAAAAACTCAGTTGTCAGAACCTTTCAAGATCTCCTATGTGGCATAAATAATTGTAAAATAAATCAAGTCGTCCTGGTCGACTCCTTTGCTAACATGGCCTTAGAAAACATGCAGAGAAGACGTCGAGAACCTTTGAGGCCGAGATTTTCATAGTATGGCAATGATTTGCTGCAAAATGTTGATTCTGCGGAGGGACGATTGCAGGCCTTCAAACTTCCATTGAATACCGAAAGTGTGCGGGGGCTTCCAATGCAATTATCGATGCAGGTAAGGGTCTATTATCTGTATAATGAAACTGTATCGTTTGGTTGCAGAAGGATTAAAACAAGAGTAAAAAGAGACACTGAAGGCCATATGCATAAATTCCACTTCTGCGGACGCATAGGAATGAAATTTAGATGTTGTAGAATTTTCTCCTGGCAAGTTCATCTCACCATTGTCCCCAAAAGCATTTGCAATAAGGAAAAAATGTGAAATGATTTCGAGAGAACTCACAACGTATTAATGCTGGATAAGATTAGCAAGTGTTGCAGTCCATGTTTACGATCTGAGTTTCTGAAAGCATGCAACCATTAGATCTGACAGATGCAGTCATATCATTCTCTTTCAAGAACGATTCAACGCCGCTGCGCCCTTGTACATCATCAACGAACTTGCCTAATAAAATAATCTAAGATCAAGAGCTTTTCACACCGACAAGCGATCTCAAATTAAGTTTTGATATCAATTTAGAAATATGAGAGAGCCATTACACACAACACAAATCATATTTC
The DNA here is from genome assembly GCA_031772625.1 of Pinus tabuliformis. Lineage (NCBI taxonomy): Eukaryota > Viridiplantae > Streptophyta > Pinopsida > Pinales > Pinaceae > Pinus > Pinus tabuliformis. Next base: position 324,951,533 of record CM062809.1, read on the forward strand.
TCTATTTTTTATCACATAAAGTAATTACATATATAAAAATTATATCCCTGATTTTGAAAAATTATGACTCATACATGACACGACTTTAATTTGTAACGTAGGAATCAACAACTTCTAAATTGATACATTGAGATTTATAATAACAATCTGTAAATGACATGAAAACATTACTTCTAACAAACTTTTGCTTCCAAACATTATTTAAAATTCTTTAAGCTTCCCAGCATTATTTAAAATTCCTTAATTGTAATTACTAAAAGAAAACATTTCCCACTAACATTTTTAAACACACTTGTTAATCTATATAGTTAAAACCAAATAACCTCACATATAAAAATGAATTTTGATTACACATTTGAGAACACATAATTCATTTAATTCAAAGTGAAATAGAGAAACTCACTCGAATTAAATAAATTAATAAATTATCTTTCTAGAAACTCACTCCAATTAAATAAATTAATAAATTATCTTTCTAGAAACACCACACAAATTAGAATCACAAATCAACTTCCATAACCATCCAGCAAACAACCAATTGAATTCAACTTTCTATGACAAACATAGGTGAAACCACACATTCAAAGAGTGGCCTGGTACCCATTGTTTTAACCACACTACCATCCAAATGGGGAAGAATAAACCACGAAAAATCAAAATATAGCATTAACCCTCCATCTTCATCATAACCGTAGGACCTAAATAGAGATTCCACAACTATACTTACATGATAAAGCTTCCTTAGTAAAATATTAACCATAGCCATAAAGGAACAACACCAATGTAAAATAGAAAATGAACAATACCGGACCAAAATATCTGAATTTTCTAAAAATGCCTAACATGTCCAGGGAAAATAGGTATGCTGCTAACATGTTTAAAGTATAGAAGATGAACGTGAACAACGGAATACACATACGCAACACACGTAACAGGTCACCATAGAAGGATAAAAAATGGAAGTGAACAAGGGAGTACACATATGTTACAATCAAAATACCGACAAGAAGCTTTATGTGCAGTCTAAATTCAAGAACTCTTTGAGAATTTTATATATCTATGTGGGGATTTCAGGAAATCATTTCTTTAATTTAAAGAATTCTTTGGGAATTTTATATATGTGTAGGTATTTCAGTAACTCGTTTCTTTAAAAGAATTTGTTCACAAATTTTTCATTTATACAAGAAAATATGTCTCGTGAGATTTGTTTTTTTAGAAGAAATGATTTTATTAAATGTGGCTAATCAAGTGACTATTTGAAACTAAGTAATATTTATCCAGTTATAGGTGGCTCGTTATAATATTCTCAATTCATGTTAAAAGAGGTCCATATGTTTTCAGTTCATGTATTTCATTACTAAATGTCTCGAAGATAAACCGCGCTTTGGCACTCACATTATATGCTCCAGCACTTCCCTTCTACTTCTCTACTGCACAATTCTTTAGAAATTCCTCCTCTCTTTATTGTTGTGGTGGTAATAGAAGATTCCACACTCTTTTACCAATTCTAAAGGTCATTCTCTTAGACTAGTTTTTGCTTTATAATAGATAAATACAGTTTTTTTACTATGCTTTTTCCAAAAGATATTTTTTTTCACTTTCGAGCAACCTCCTACTTCCTATTCTATATGCATGAATGCCAGCAAAACACTTATTTCTTGTTCCAAAACGGTGGAGAAGACAACTCGTTAATATTCAGAAAAATATGTTTTAAAGGCATCAACCTCCTTCGACTTTTCTTACATTTCTCTTCTTGTAGTATCATAAGCCCTTTAGCCTTCTTGATCTATCAGCCTTGATCATTTTACTAACCAAAAAAATACCCCGTTCAAAACAATTTTTTTTTTAAAAGAGAAAATAATATTAATTTATTTTATTAAAAAGGAAAAATAATATTAATTTATTTCGTTATTGCATTCATAGGGGCTCTAGTATCAAGGATGGGGAGATGATGTACTAAACCTTTAGTTACACCAAAAATAAAATAAAAAGAAAAACATAATTTGAATTAATAAAAAATAATAAAAATAATGAATTTTTTTCCTAATAATATATACTTAATATTTTAATGGAGACAATGTAGATATAAATTAAAGATTTTATGATTTTATTAAATAAAATGTTTTATTATCATATATGTAACATTTAAAAATAAAATATTTAAATTTATTTTTATCTCTTATTTACCAGTGTACGAAATCAAAATCTCGTAATTTTTTAGTTTTATGAAAACAAATTATATATTAAAAAATTTGATCTTTCCATTCATTTAATAATAAAACAATATATTATACCATTATTATTAATGGTATAAATTCAAATTTCAATAATAAAACAATACATTACAACATTATTATTAATGATATAAATTCAAATTTCAATAAAATGATTTATATACAATGAATTCTTTAATTAAACTTTAATTTTTATCAATCCATATCTTGCTATTTTTATGTTCACACAAATCAAAACGTGCAATGCCTTTTACCCAATGCTTTTAATCTAATTATAAAATCCTTTATGTCCACTAATGAAATAAATTTTACATCTAAGAGTGTAAAAGTCATTATGTCCACTAATGAAAACTTTACATCATGAAACAAATTTTGGGATTATTTGGCCTCGTCTCGATCAAATTAAACGACTCATTTTTAATGTTTGAAATTGGGATATATGTAAATTGCAAAAACATTTAATATCGTTAATGTTGAAGTTAAGTAATGCTAAGATTTTATATTATTAACGGTTGCAGCTTGATTATTTACATATTTTTTTTATGTAAAGATATGTTGCTAGGTTGATGATGGATTTCACATTTGTATCATTTTGGATCAATTTTTAGAATCTTATTTTGAAGTATCATTTCTTTCTATTGAAGAAGTTTTAGTCACTCTATTAACCATAAGATTGTAATGTGAAATCTTGATGCATCATTTTAATTGGTGGAGGCCATTTTAGAAATGTTCAAAGTAGCTCATCAAGATCCCTGAAAGTGTTTATCTTGATAGAGTTAAAAAAACAAGAATTAAAAGTTATGCAAGATAAGACGGAGGCTATGTAGACAATGCTGTAAATTTCGGTGATGCAGATGATATAGATGTTTCATATAATTGTGAATCCAACTTAGCTACTAAATTTAAGCCAACTTCTTTTGGAGAAGCTACTTCTCATTATGGGTGGAAATAAGCCATGGAAAACGAGTGTGATTCTCTCATAAAGATTGAGACATGGAAGTTGGTGGGCCCTCCATTTAGAACCAAACCAATTGGCTTCAACTAGGTCTATAATAACAAGTGAAAATTAGGTGACTCAGTGAACAAGCACAAAAAAACATTTTCCCTCCACATGAAAATGGAGTACCATTCTTCCTCTACTAGCCCTAGTAGCACATAACCTATGAAAATTTTATCAACTAGATGTGAATCAAATTGATGTGAAGTCTATATTTTGAATGGACACTTGAAAGAAAATGTCTTCATGTTTTAAGAAAAAGGTTTTTTTGTGAATGGACAAGAAAAAAATGATGTAAACTCACCAAACCCTTATATGGTATGAAACAAGAATCATGAAATCAAAGTGAAAAAATAACTAAGTGTCCTCTAAAATTAAATTTCAAGCACTTTAATCTTGATGTTGCAACTTTATGTGTGAAGAAAGTTGGAAAAAGTTAAAACTAATGTATATCTTGTAGTAAATGTAGATAATTTCTTGATAACAAGGGACAATAAAAGCTATATAGCATTAATAAAGAATGAACTGAAGAAAGGATTTTAGATGACATATTTGGGACATGTTCATTACTCTTGGTCATTGGAGTGACTAAAAATCGAAATACATATTCATCTCCCAAACCAGTTACATCGGGAAATTGTTGAACAAGTTTGGAGTGGTTGAGCTTACCCTTTCTCTACTCTTATGGAATAAAATTTTAAGGTAACATCCAAGCAAGGGACTGAATGTTTAGGTACGACTAAGTACAAACAACTTGTGGAAAGCCTTATTTACCTTAACATCCCTGGACAAATATGTTATTAGTTGTTGGGATTCTTTTCAGTGTCATGCAAAAACCTTGTAGAGCACATTGATGTGTTCCAAAAAGAGTTCTAAAATATTTTAACTAAACTCAAGAATTTAGAAGGTGTATAGCTTCAACATAATTGGATATTTTGATATCAATTTTGATGGGATAAAGAAAATAAAATGTAAATTTTAAGCTATATCGTATTACTTTTAACTAGCTCTTTTTGAATATCAATCTTACATATTTATATATAGTTAAAATACAAGTGATAAACTGAATTATTCATTAATATTTAAAGGAGCGACTTATTAAGTAAATAAAGTAAAATTTCATCTAACATAAAATTTTGAAAAAAAAATCTTTATAAATTGAAAAAGAATAAACTTGTGCAATAATTAATTTACTTTAATATTAACACGACCACATTAATAAATGTGATTGATATACATCGATAGGTGTACAACAACCACATGAACAACCTTACAACTAAAATTCAGCCATCATACAAATGATCTATAGCCAATTTCAAATAGCTCATTTATCAGCCCACAATTTACATGAAATGATACAACAAAAGAAGTAGAGGATGCAATTCATTTCATGGAAGATTAATATGAACATAACCTTCAACTGGATATGTGTTCATTGATGAGTGGATATCAAAATTCAATTCCTCTAGTATCTCAAATCTATTATCTCTACAATAATGAGTATTTTCAAAAGCATCCACCTTGAGATTTATGGTTAGTCATAATTTTAATAAACCAAATCCATAACAAATGTGCAACAATAATAGAATTGTTTTACATGTCGGGTGAGAGTTGAGACATCATTGGCACAAGAGATGAATGTGCTGAATGTGCACAAAGAATTCATATGTTGTAGTTTTTTCCATCCTAGACTACTTTTCTTGTTTGTTCAAATTTATCGCATATAATGTTAGTAAACACATCATTGAAATAAATGAAAACTTTAGTTATATGAGAAAGTGGTGAAAAACATGGGGAACAATGTTGCAAATAACAACTAGTGTTGACTCTATGCTGCGTAGAATAAGAGCGTAGGGATTGGGTAATGAGGAAAATGATGGAATAAACTACGTTGCATGAATTCTTTTCATGATTTCAACTATCAAACAACCAAAACTAAAATCAATTTATTTTATGTTCAAATTCAGTTACGGTGAAAAATGGACCACGTGATCCTAGCTCTGATCTAGATGGTTTATCAATGCACTTAAATGATTGTGATGGTGATGAATAAGTGATTTTTTCCATGGCTGAAGTGTTTTAACCTCTAAATAGAAGAAAATTTGATAAACCATGTCTTAGGTTCACAAATATATGAACATTCGTTTCAATCTTTGACATATATTTGTTAACTTTGAGTGTTAATGGAATAAAATATTGGTAATCAACAATTGTACTTCACTCACTTTGATGGAACATTACTCCTTTAAGGTGTGACAATTGATGGATGAAAAACTCAGTTTTATTTGCATTATTTTCTGTATCATAGTTTGGAATGTTATATCGTCAATTTTTTCCATTTTGAATAACACATCTAATTGATAACACAAATAGGTTTGAGCTTACTTTCAAAGTTAATTAAATCAATGGCATCATAAACCAAACATCTTAGGCTATAGATTAAAATTTAGTCCCTAGTTTTAATCGTAGATAGGATTTCAACAGGTTTTGGCTATCTTGACCATATTTTTGTGTGCATGTGGGCAATAACACCACCATCAACAATAATAGTAGAAAGATCAAACTTACTGACATCATCATTTTTCTTCATAGCTTGCATGAGGTGTCAGGGTTCTATTCAAGTTTTATGTCTTTCGGTAGAAAATCCTTTGACTAACTTCAATATTTAAATCATATAGACCATTTGCAATAAAATTCCATATAAAATATATGAAGCATATAAATAATTTAGCCACAAAATTTTCAAAATTTTGCATAGAATAGATACATTGCCTCATAAGTCAGATATTTAGGGATAGAGGCTAGTTATACTAAAGATGATTGAACAAGGCTATGTGTATATTCGTTCGTCTTGAGCCTTTTTGATATCATGTTAATGATGAGTATGAATATGAGATATACCCTTTTGAAATTAGAAACTCATTGCTTCTTCGAAGCTACTGCATCTTACAGGTGGCATGCTATGGGTTTCAGCCTTGGCCAGATTCATAAAGAAGAGCCTCCACTATGTTGAGAAATCTAGAGGCAATAAGTTCGGTGATTTCTCTTACTTTGATAACTTATTGTGATGTACTCTTAACTTCGTTTTATTAGGTTCTCTTTGCACTTGATTATTATTAGTGTTCTCTTTCAGTAAACAATTACCAAACAATAAAACAAATGACACAATAGGACATTAGATGTAGCCTATCAATGAGGGCCAAAACCTCTCCTTTTGAGAGGAAGAGGCACAAGAATGCTTCTCTTCTTATAGTGATTCAATTGATGAATACCTATGAACTTTGACGAAGATCTCTCCAAGACCAAGTCAAATATTCCTTGACAAACTTTCCTTCTAGAAGTTTTGAACTCAACAACTTTTGCAATTTCGACCATAGAAAATTCTTCTGCAATTTCGACCTCCGAGTAGATTCTTCTACAACTTCGACCCTCCAACATATTCTTCTGCAATCTCATCCTCCAATAATTTCTTCTGTAGAAACCCTAGATCCTGAGTGAAACAATATGGTAGATTCTTCCTTCTTTCCTCTTCGCTTGAGTCTATTCTCTCTCCTAGAGATCTCGATTTTCAAAGTGTACTTCTTGATGCCCTAACTCAAATTCTGTAACTTAGTATTTTCTACTGCAATAGGTTCCCTAATTTCTTCACACGTGTGAAGAGCAGTAGCCTAAAAATGTCCAAAGTTATCACTCTTCTTTTCTTCTTCTCACCCTTCTCTTCTTCACATATCTTACTCTTCCTTGATCTAACTTGTGTGTGTTGAGTGCATGCTCCAAAGTGAGGTCGAGGTATCCCTTATATATAGGTCTCCTAATAGGTTGAATTTCTTCTTTTAGGCTAACTTGTTCACTTGTGAAGGCTGACTTGATCTTTTCATTACGACGAGGTCTTGGAGGGTCTTTGACTCAAATTAAAGTTTCGTTAAAATATGTAACATGCCCAAAAGGGTCTTCCATACATGAAAATGACTCAATTGAATTGTAGACTCAATGACAAGCCCTAAAAGCACTCAATGGGTGTTTGTCCTAAAAACAAATTTCCCTTGAGCATGAAACCTGTTAGCTTCCTGTTGCAACAGGTTTCATCTTTCATGATTGACATTTTTACATGCCAAATATGTCATACTTGGCAAGCTGCAGTGTTCCATATTTCCAGAAGATACCATGAGAGTGTGCTAGTCCAAATGCCACTTCTGAGATTCCATTTTGATGAGTTGTTCCAGTTTTGAAGAATTTTCATTTAAGGGAGGTCCAAACAGTCTAATCTTGGTCTCCCTAGGTTTCAATTTCCTGTTGTAGAATATGGAGAATGTATTTTTCCAAACAATTTAACCTTGGCAGATTTGTAGATAGGTAGAGAATCAAAGGGACCCAACTGTTTAATCTAGGCCCTGGCAGAAATAAGTGTAGATTTAGATAGGAAACATTCAAAAAAAAAAAAAATGTAAATCCGGGTCTGCAAGTCCAAGTGCACCCTAATCAGAAAAGAAGAAAAAATGTTAGGAAAGTAGGCTGGGTAGGTAGCTATGGTTACAGAATGGTGATTCATGATAAATTTTGTGTTTCAAACTATTTTATCTTTTCAGATCAGTGCAGGCAGTTTTATTCAGGAGAGCTCAGAACTGGACATTACTAACTTCCCCTTCTTCTAATTCCCCAAGTCACTTACTAACTCCCCAAAGAGGTCAAGATCTGCTTGATTCCTCTTAGCTTCATCATCATCCATATCATTTTCTTGGTGAAGATTTGCTTCACTCAAGGACTTCATCTCTTTGCAAATTCTTTTCCCCAAAATTTAGCCTAAGGTCCCTGACCTTAGCGCCTGCTGATCACCTTCATATTAACTATTAACAGTAGTATATAACTCCCTATCAGTTTTTCCCCTTTCCCCTACTAAAGCTATGTATATAAAATTCCCCTATGTAAATATCCCCACCCTGGCAATATAGCCATATTTTTTCTAAAGTCTGGGAAAAATAGTCCATCTGGGGTTGTTTTTAGCCCATCCGAGTCATAACAGGGATTAATCTAACACCTGGCCAGATTAATAGCCTCCCCCCTAGCCCAAAAACCCCCTATTTTGCCCTCGAACCAAAGTTCTGTACATGAAATCTTAAACCCGCGATAAAAACCCATATTTTATCCCTTACCCTAAATTCCTGAACGCAAAAAACATACTCCACCTGTTTATAACCCCCATAACCCATATAAACCATAGTTTAAAACCCCCGCGCGCTTTATTAAAAAGAGAATATTCCTTGAATATCCCCGCCCACTAACCCGCCGACGCCTCGCCATCGCCGCCAACCGTCCGTTTCCCCGCCCCGCAGATCAATGGCTGGCGGGCCGCCCCATCCCCGAACCGCCCGAAGGTTAGCGTCTGGGAGATGGGCGGTATTACCGCTGTACCTCCCGCCACGCGTCACCTTCTGGGCTGTGGCGGAGGCCCCCCTCACGAAACCACCATCCCCAAAAAGCGGTGCGCCACAATACCGCTTACCGCCCTCCCCTGTGACGTAAACCCCACGTCACATGCACAGTCACCGCTCACGTCACCCCCCTGCCCAGTCACATGTCGAGTCACTGCCTGCGTGGCCCCTGCCACGTGTCATGCCACGTCACCATCCGTACATGATGACGTCATCCCGCCACGTCATCATGCTGACGTCACCTGCCATACAACGTCACATCATGCTGACGTCATGCTGACATCATTAGCACTTTTTTGGCGCGAAGGAGCAAAAGTCGCACTTCGGAGCCCCGGAATCCAATTCTGAGGCAGTTTTTGATGAGCGATTTGCGCCTAGTGCAAATCCCTCATCGCAAGATTTTTTAGGCCGAAATGGAGAATCTTCGAGGAATCTTCAGGGAATCTTTTCATTATGCAGCCCCCAAGAAGCCCAAAAAGCACAAAAATGACCCGTTTTCTTCGCAGAGCATACCGAAAGGAGTAGAAAATAATTTTTGAAGGAAATAGAGGCCGAACAGCGGCCTTTAATTTGTGACTAAGACCCATAGCACGTCAGAACAACATTAATTTATTGCCAAAGAGTATCAGAGGAAGAAAGGACGCCAAAGAGTATCAGCAAATATTTTGTTCAGTGGCTCAAAGCACCTGTACATTAATGAAGCCCCCAGAAAGTCAAATCAGGCATCATCAGCCCATCCTTACCTTCAAATCACAATTAAGGCATTCAAAGCCACAGGACAGTAAAGAAGCAGAAACCCATGCACATTTATTTCAGAATCACCTGCACCAAGCCACCAAGGACTACATAAGTTATTCAGTTTTGATACGGTGCCCTAGCGCAGCCTGAGATATTTTCATACATTTATTTCAGATAGGAGTAGGTAAATTAATTATTCTTTATGACCTGATTAGGTCAAGATGCAATAAAGGAACTCTATAGATAGTTTTTCCCTATATATACCACCCTCTGTATAGTTTTAAGGTTTGGTCAATTGAGAATTTTCACTAGAGACTCGCACTGTATACCTAACTTTTTCTGTAATCAAAGATTGCTGAAAGCTTGGAGAGTGAACTGTCTGTTGTTAATGAATGTTTTGGAGACTGAAGATGGAATTCTTGTGCTGCAGTCTGAAGCAATAAGTGCATCTTATCTCTGTTTATGTGTTTGCCATTATCCAAATAGCAGAAAGAAAGAATAGCCTAGAATTCGTTTAAACACGCTCTATGCTCAATTTCTGTTATTTCTTTATGTTTTTTTCTAAATGAATTGGTTATGAATATGAATTCCTGCTAGCTCATGTTTACCCCAATTCACCTGTTTTGGCCAATTTTCTAGGGATTCTTAACTGCCCCTAGGTAGTGCCCTGTTACCTTCTCTGCTAATCTGTTGGAGAGATTCTTAATTGCCTCTCTTTCTTTAGCGTTCATTCCATCACTTAAAACCTGGAACATTGTTTCAAGTGCAGCTACCTTGCTCCATTTTCCCTCACTGTTGTTAAAGAAAAGCACCAGCAGTCACACTCCTCGACTCCGCACCCAATGGTTTGAAACTTCCAGACTATGCCTTGCCTCTCTATCTGAAGACATCAATTTTCCCACCAAAAACAAAACGAAAACCCTCTGAACTCGAGACTTAGCCTAAAATCCTTTTCAAGAAAGCTAAATCTTAAAGAGAGAGCCCTCTCTGATTGCAGGTTGGCTAGAACCTGCAGTCCAAAGTTGGTCTGTGGTTACCTTGGCCGTATCCTTTTCCAGAGCTTAAGGACAACCTGAGTGATAACATAATGGCGACTCCACTGGGGAGCTTCCTCAGATAGTTTCACAAAGAAGTTAAGAAAGCTCTACCGAGACCATAAATCAAACTTTCCAATTGCTGTTTATCTCTTAAAACTACAGATGAAGCGTGAATGACAGCCAGGAAGCCTTTGAGACTGTTTTTTGCTTTGCATTAACAGGAGTAAATAAATGCTGCTTCAGTCAATATTCATGCTAGTTTTAAGTTACAAACAAGCTGTCTCATATTGTAATTAGTCCCTTGTCGATTACAAAAACATTCCCACGAAAAATACGCAAAAAAAAAAACAATTCGGAAGCTGGCTCCTAAGAAAAATCCACAATATACAAGGTCAAATCCAGATCCCAACCCTCCAGCTGTTTTTGAAAACCCTAACATAATCCCCAAAATCATTAGGAAGCAAGAAAGACAGGAAAATTTTGCTGATTTGAGCCCTGAAACAACTTACCCTAGCTGTTTTCCGACTCCTGTCAAGGTTTTGTTTCGTTCAACCCCTATTTCCATCAGTTCATCATCTACATCCCATAGTACTCCTTCCACACCTTCATTCACTGCACATACTGACACCACTGTTGTTTCCAGCGTTCCAGTTACTCCTGTTATCCCTGTTACTCCAGTTGTTCGATTTATTCCCGTTGTTCCACTTATACCTGCCAATATGGCTAATAGATATGCACCCCTGCAACTACCTGCTAATGTTGGGGCTTTACCTCAAGAGTACCAATCTAAAATCACATATTTTGACAGCACCGGTCCTTTCACATCCATTCAGCATACCAAAAAGATGCAATATTATTTTGAAAACTATGAGATAGACGACGATAGCGTAAGAATGAGAATTTTTGTTCAAAGTTTGACAGGTGATGTAAGAACTTGGTTTAGATCACTTTCTGCAAATTCCATAACCACCCCAGATGAGCTTTATCAATCCTTCACCAACAGATGGGAGAAAAAGAAAGACCCCTTGCACATACTAGCTGAATATGATACGATCAAACGAGGCCCTCAAGAGACTGTTTTGGAGTACTGTGCAAGATTCAATAATGTATATAATGCAATACCACAGAACTTAAGACCTCCACCTGACCTTGCTTTGTATAAATTTCCGGATGGTTTTGACCCTGATATGGCATATCAGTTGAAAGAAAGAGCCCCTGCAACTCTTGCAGATGCACAAAATGTTGCTGTCACCATAGAAGCCAATTTGATTGCTAAGAGAAACAGAGCTAGAGCTGAAAGAAGAAATACCTTTAAGGAAGAGCCCTCAGCCTTTGACCAGAAGCTTGATGCTATCATCAATGGCCTGTGTAGACTGGGAGAAAGAGTATAAAATGTTGAGAGAAAAGCATCATGGGAAGGACAACAGTCTAATACCATAAAAAACCCAAATTTTAGGAGAACGCAGAACACAAATGCTGGTAGGCCTAACCAAGACCATGATATCAGACCCCCTTTCCAAGACAACTATGTAGAAGGATCCACCTCTGGTAATCAAACAGAAGATGATCACATGAACTTAATGGATCTAAAGGGTGAGCATCAAACTTTTCTGACACAAGAAGACTAGAATGAACATGACTATAATCAATTTCAAACTAAAACTGGTGAGTCTTTTGAATTTAAACAAGGTTATGATACTATTGTGTACGAAGTACACAAACAATATAAACTGAGAACTAGGACCATTGACATCTCTGAGCCTAATAAATCAAAAGAAAGCAAACAGCCCAACAAGATTAAAAACAAAGTTGTTGTAACAGAACTAGCTGATATCTTGTTCCAAACCCAGATCAAGTGACTGTAGAAGACATAACAGACACGCAGCCCGCTGTTGAGCAGCCTCAGCCACCTCCTTTCTCAAAACAAAATCCAAACAGGGTTCCAAAAAGCTTTCCTGAAGTTGAAAAACCGCAAGAAAAAACTTCCCATAGCAGTGATAAACAAGAGAAAAACACAGATAATTCAAATGAAACAGAAAAAACTGTTGTTATCAACACCAAGACTCCACTAGAAAAGTCGTTTAACTTAGAAACAGAAATAGCTAAGTTAAAAATATCCATTCCCCTCTCAGAATTGGCCAAACACAATGTATATAGGCAGCAGATTCAAAGATCACTTCAAATGCCAGAGGTTAAGGATGATGTAAATGTTTTAGACGACACCCCAGAGCTGTTATTTGGCCCAGAAGTTAACAGAAAATCAACACATGGACCTATCCCACCCTTTTATGTCAGTTTGCATATACATGACAAAGTTTTGCACAATGCTATGTTTGACTCAGGGGCATCGCATAATCTTATGCCCAAAGCAGTTATGGAAAAACTGAATCTTGATGTTACAAGACCTTACAAAGATCTGTACTCATTTGACTCAAGTCAAGTGAAATGTTTAGGCCTCATCAAAGACTTGTGTGTCTCCTTAGTCCAATATCCAAACAAGACCATCCTCATGGATGTAGTGGTCGCTGACATTCCACCAAAGTACGGTATGCTCCTGTCAAGATCATGGGGAGCAAAGCTCCAAGGATCCCTTCAATTAAACCTTTCCTACGCTACTATTTCAATCTTTGGGCAACCAAAGAGACTGTACAGAGAAACGCTCATGAAGTATGTAGTGAGTAGTGAAGGTAAGCCTGAAAATTTTCCCATTTATTCAATCCATTCCGATATGGATTCTTTCATTTTATTTAATGATGAAATAAATCTGCCCACCGATGATAAACCGCTGGTTTTAGAAACAGACACACATATCAATGAAGAATAGGTTACCCACATGGAAGAAATTGTCAAAACAGCAAATGCAGCCATCATGTTACGAGAACCTCCCCAAACAGAAGTTTTAGATCTGCCCAATCCTGAAACAGCTCAAACCCTTAGTACTGACCATAAGCAAGAAATCACATGGTACCTAGAGTTTGATGGCTCTGTCAACAAGTTAGGAGCAGGGGCAGGTGTTTGGATTCACAATACACACAATAACCATGCAGAAGGACATGCCTACAGACTGAATTTCAAATGCACAAATAACATGGCAGAGTATGAGGCTCTGCTTTTAGGCCTTAAACTGCTAAAAACTCTAGGAGCTGTAAAAGTGTCTATCTTAGGTGACTCTAACCTAGTTATACAATAGATGAAAGGTAATTTTGTTACCAATGACAATAGAATGAGAGCCTATAGGACTGCTGCTACTAACATACTCCAGACATTCGCTGAATTCAAGCTTGACAAGATTTCCAGAAATCACAACATTCATGCACACAGCCTAGCCACCTTTGCTAGCACATGCAAGCTTCCTTTTGACCCAAACCATCACTTCACAGCTGAAATAAAACATAGGCCTGCAGTCCCAAATAACATTAAAGACTGGCAAGTATTTGAAAATGATGCCCAGATTAATAATTTCCTCACCCTCGAGCATGAGTTTTCAAGTATCAACATTGACATGGACGCTATGACAGATATAGAACACTTAACAATTGAAAATCAGCAAGATATAACAGCTGCAACAGTCAAGCAAATTATGAGACCAACTGTTTTTGACGAAGAAAACATAGAACAGCTGAAGCAAACGCAGGTAGAAGAGATAGACAAAACAGAGGCAGAGGTCATTGACTTAAAAGACAATTTTTTGCCTGCTGTTCTAACCCCATTAGAAGATATGTTTGATGCTAATGACGTGCCAAGAAAGCCAAAATTGCAGCCCAGAAACACTTAGATAGAGGAACATAACATTGGGACAGCAGAAAAGCCAAAAATGATCAAACTGTCCAAAAATTTTCCACCTGATCAAAAGCCCAAGTACATTGACCTATTCAAAGAATTCCAAGATGTATTTGCTTGGAGCTATGAGGATCTGAAATCCTATGACACTTCAGTGATCCAACACACCATTCCTTTAAAACCAAACCAGAAACCCTTCAAGCAAAAACTTAGAAGAATTAACCCCATGCTTCTTCCCCCGATTGAGAAGGAAGTAAAGAGGATGTTTGAAGCAGGCATTATAGCACCCATCAGATTCTCTGAATGGGTATCCAATCTTGTCCCTACGAGAAAAAAGACAGGCGAGATCAGACTTTGTGTAGATCTCAGAAATTTAAATCAAGTCTCCTTAAAAGACCACTATCCTCTGCCCAAAATGGACCACATATTGCAGAGAGTAGTGGGAGCCTCTAGAATCTCTTTACTAGATGGTTTTTCAGGTTTCAACCAAATACTTGTTCACCCAGACGATCAAGACAAAATTGCCTTTACTACACCCTGGGGAACATTCAAATATGTAAAGATGCCATTTGGACTTAAAAACGCTGGTGCAACCTTTCAACGAGCAATGGACATTGCTTTCACCAAAGAAATACACGATTTCCTGGTTGTCTACCTGGATGACTTAACCCCATTTTCCAAATCTGATGAAGAACACCTCAAGCATCTCAGGCAAATTTTCATAACATGCAGGAAATATGGCATTTCCTTGAACCCCAAGAAGTCTCTGTTTGGCCTTGAAGAAGGCAAATTACTTGGCCACATCATATCAAAGGATGGGATCAGAATTGATCCTGAAAGAATACAAGCCATCCTCCAAATCCCATTCCCCAGAAACATAAAAGAGCTACAAGCATTCCTTGGGAAAATCAATTTCTTAAGAAGGTTTATTCCAAATCTGGCTGAATCAATAAGATTGTTAAGCAACATGTTAAAAAAGGATGCCAAGGTAAAATGGTCTTTGGAAACCAAGCAAGCATTTGAGAGTATCAAAACAGCCTTAACCCAAACCCTTGTCCTAACCAGCCCACAGTTTGATAAAGATTTTATCATATTCTCATTTGCATCTGATCACACCATAGCCGCTGTCCTTTTGCAAAAGGATGAACAGGGAGCTAAAAAACCAATTGCTTTTTTTAGCCGAGCCTTAAGAGACGCCCCTTTGAAGTACCCAATAATGGAAAAACAGGCCTACGCACTTGTTAAGGCCATCAAGGATTTCAGGGTGTATATTTTATATTCACACGTGATTGCCTATGTCCCACACGCTGCTGTTAAAGACATATTGACCCAAGAAGGATTAGAAGGCAAAAGAGGTAAGTGGATTGCAAACATCCTTGAATATGACATAGAAATAAAACCAACCAAGCTGATAAAGGGACAAGGTTTAGCTAAACTGATGTCCGAAACAAACTTTCAGGCCTTAGACATAAACCAGCTGGACAATGAACCGGAGCTGGCGACTCCACAGATCAGTGAAATCTTTTTACAATCCCCATGGTACACTGATATATGCTTTGTATTGTTAAACCTGTGTGCTCCCCCAGGATTGTCCAGAACCAAGAAAAGATTTTTGAAAATGAAGGCTTTAAAGTTTTGTGTTATAGATGGTGCTTTATTTTGGAGAAATCATGAAGGTATATTGCTTAATTGTTAAACCATGAATGAAACTAACAATGTCATGAAAGAATTCCATGCAGGTGATTGTGGAGGACATCTCTACTGGAAGTCCACTGCCGATAAAATTTTAAGGGCTGGTTTCTATTGGCCCACTCTTTTTGCAGATGTAAAAAAGTTTTCCATATCATGTCACAAATGCCAAATTTTTGAGGGCAAGAGAAAATTGTTGCCCCTGCCCCTTAAACCCATCTCCACCGAAAAACCTTTTCAACAATGGGGTCTTGAATTCATTGGAGAAATCCATCCCTCTTCCTCAGGCCAGCACAAATGGATCCTAACAACCACCGACTATTTCACTAAGTGGGTTGAAGCCATTCCCTGTGGACAAGCCAATGATACCATCATTATCCAATTCCTCGAGTGCAATATCCTTTCCAGATTTGGCTGCCCTGAGAAAATTATCACTGACAATGCCGTTGCCTTTAAGTCCAAAAAGATGATCAATTTCTGCCATAAGTTTCATATTACCCTGGGCCACTCCACATCTTATTACCCTCAAGGTAATGGCTTGGCCGAGTCATCTAACAAAAGCCTTATCAACATCATAAAGAAAGTGCTGGAAGAAAACAAGAAGAACTGGCACAAAAAGCTGGTAAATGCCCTATGGGCAGACAGACTTTCAAGCAAAAGATCCATTGGAATGAGCCCTTATGAGCTAGTATATGGCATGGAGGCTAGATTTCCTTCATCCTTGGGCATTCCTACTATCAAGCTGTTACAAGAGATTCAAGCTGAACCGAATGACATTCAAAGAAGAATCAATCAGACCATCCATCTGCAGCAAACCAGAGAACAAGTTTATGACAGAGCTCAAATTTTGCAAGAAAAGCTCAAAAAGATGTTTGATAAGAGAGCTAAGGCTGAGGATTTCAATGTTGGTGACAAAGTTTTAAAGTGGGACTCAAGAAGGGAAGACAAGGGCAAACATGCCAAGTTTGATTTTTTATGGAAAGGTCCCTTTGAAATTGCTGCTGTTTAGGGAAACAACACTTATTTTCTCAGATCTATGGAGGACAACACTGTTGAAGAAGGCCCTGTAAATGGCAGGATGTTGAAACATTATCATGATCCTTGTTGTTGAAACGATGCAAATTCTGTAAATATCTTTGTACAATATTATCTGTAAATACTAGCACTCAGTTTTTATTTCTATAAATAGGCCGATTGTCTGAGGAATAGCAGCAAATTCGGTGAGGACACAGCCGATGCAAATTTTCCAGTCTCAAAAGCATCAAAACAGAGCAAAATTTTCAGTTCATATCAGCACCGTGCTCTGAGCAAAAGCAAGGCAAACACAACAGTTTGATCCATGTCCTTAAACTGTTATAAAAGGCATGTTCCAGCAGCATTATACATAAGAGACCAAGCACGCAGAAGAAAGCAGGCGATGCTGTACAATTCACAGTAACTCAGTTGAGGAGAAGGTTGTTCATAGTTCAAAGTTTCATATCTTTAACAGCCAGAACAAAGAAGAATTTCCCGGTCCACAGCAACAAACAGAAGATCAAGGCAGTCTGACCTGCTGTTCTTGACTTTTCACAAGGAAAAGCCATCCCCAAGTGGAGCCACTGTTAGCCTCCTGTTGCAACAGGTTTCATCTTTCATGATTGACATTTTTACATGCCAAATATGTCATACTTGGCAAGCTGCAGTGTTCCATATTTCCAGAAGATACCATGAGAGTGTGCTAGTCCAAATGCCACTGCTGAGATTCCATTTTGATGAGTTGTTCCAGTTTTGAAGAATTTTCATTTAAGGGAGGTCCAAACAGTCTAATCTTGGTCTCCCTAGGTTTCAATTTCCTGTTGTAGAATATAGAGAATGCATCTGTCCAAACAATTTAACCTTGGCAGATTTGTAGATAGGTAGAGAATCAAAGGGACCCAACTGTTTAATCTGGGCCCTGGCAGAAATAAGTGTAGATTTAGATAGGAAACATTCAAAAAAAAAAAAAATGTAAATCTGGGTCTGCAAGTCTAAGTGCACCCTAATCAGAAAAGAAGAAAAAATGTTAGGAAAGTAGGCTGGGTAGGTAGCTATGGTTGCAGAATGGTGATTCATGATCAATTTTGTGTTTCAAACTGTTTTATCTTTTCAGATCAGTGCAGGCAGTTTTATTCAGGAGAGCTCAGAACTGGACATTACTAACTTCCCCTTCTTCTAATTCCCCAAGTCACTTACTAACTCCCCAAAGAGGTCAAGATCTGCTTGATTCCTCTTAGCTTCATCATCATCCATATCAGTTGCCTTGGTGAAGATTTGCTTCACTCAAGGACTTCATCTCTTTGCAAATTATTTTCCCCAAAATTTAGCCTAAGGTCCCTGACCTTAGCGCCTGCTGATCACCTTCATATTAACTATTAACAGTAGTATATAACTCCCTATCAGGTTTTCCCCTTTCCCCTACTAAAGCTATGTATATAAAATTCCCCTATGTAAATATCCCCACCCTGGCAATATAGCCATATTTTTTCTAAAGTCTGGGGAAAAATAGTCCATCTGGGGCTGTTTTTAGCCCATCCGAGTCATAACAGGGATTAATCTGACACCTGGCCAAATTAATAGCCTCCCCCCTAGCCCAAAAACCCCCTATTTTGCCCTCGATCCAAAGTTCTGTACATGAAATCTTAAACCCACGCTCAAAACCCATATTTTACCCCTTACCCTAAAGTCCCGAGCGCAAAAAACATACTCCGCCTGTTTATAACCCCCATAACCCATATAAACCATAGTTTAAAACCCCCGCGTGCTTTATTAAAAAGAGAATATTCCTTGAATATCCCTGCCCACTAACCCGCCAACGCCTCGCCATCGTCGCCAGCTGTCCGTTTCCCCGCCCCGCAGATCAACGGCTGGCGGGCCGCCCCATCCCCGAACCGCCTGAAGGTTAGCGTCCAGGAGATGGGCGGTATTACCGCTATACCTCCCGCCATGCGTCACCTTCTGGGTTGTGGCGGAGGACCCCCTCATGAAACCACCATCCCCAAAAAGCAGTGCGCCACAATACCGCTTACCGCCCTCCCATGTGACGTAAACCCCACGTCACATGCACAGTCACCGCTCACGTCACCCCCCTGCCCAGTCACATGTCGAGTCAGTGCCTGTGTGGCCCCCCTGCCACGTGTCATGCCACGTCATCGTCTGTACATGATGATGTCATGCTGACATTATCCTGCCACGTTATCATGCTGACGTCATCGCTGACGTCACCCACCGTACAATGTCACATCATGCTGACGTCATCAACACTTTTTTGGCGCGAAGGAGCAAAAGTTGCACTTCGGAGCCCCGGAATCCAATTCTAAGGCAGTTTTTGATGAGCGATTTGCGCCTCTTCGGGGAATCTTCAGGGAATCTTTTCATTATGCAGCCCCCAGGAAGCCCGAAAAGCACAAAAATGACCCGTTTTCTTCGCAGAGCATACCGAATGGAGTAGAAAACAGTTTTTGAAGGAAATAGAGGCCAAACAACGGCCTTTAATTTGTGAATAAGACCCACAGCACGTCAGAACAACATTAATTTATTGCCAAAGAGTATCAGAGGAAGAAAGGACGCCAAAGAGTATCAGCAAATATTTTGTTCTGTGGCTCAAAGCACCTGTACATTAATGAAGCCCCCAGAAAGTCAAATCAGGCATCATCAGCACATCCTTACCTTCAAATCACAATTAAGGCATTCAAAGCCATAGGACAGTAAAGAAGAAGAAACCCATGCACATATATTTCAGAAGCACCTGCACCAAGCCACCAAGGACTACATAAGTTATTCAGTTTTGATACGGCGCCCCAGTGCAGCCAGAGATATCTTCATACATTTATTTCAAATAGGAGTAGGTAAATTAATTATTCTTTATGACCTGATTAGGTCAAGATGCAATAAAGGAACTCTATAGATAGTTTTGCCCTATATATACCACCCTCTGTATAGTTTTAAGGGTTGGTCAATTGAGAATTTTCACTAGAGACTCGCACTGTATACCTGACTTTTTCTGTAATCAAAGATTGCTGAAAGCTTGGAGAGCGAACTGTCTGTTGTTAATGAATGTTTTGGAGACTGAAGATGGAATTCTTGCACTGCAGCCTGAAGCAATAAGTGCAGCTTATCTCTGTTTATGTGTTTGCCATTATCTAAATAGCAGAAAAAAAGAATAGCCTAGAATTCGTTTAAACACGCTCTATGCTCAATTTCTGTTATTTCTTTATGTTTTCTTCTAAATGAATTGGTTATGAATATGAATTCCTGCTGGCTCATGTTTACCCCAATTCACATGTTTTGGCCAATTATCTAGGGATTCTTAACTGCCCCTAGGTAGCGCCTTGTTACCTTCTCTGCTAATCTGTTGGAGAGATTCTTAATTGCCTCTCTTTCTTTAGCGTTCATTCCATCACTTAAAACCTGGAACATTGTTTCAAGCGTAGCTACCTTGCTCCATTTTCCCTCACTGTTGTTAAAGAAAAGCACCAGCAGTCACACTCCTTGACTCCACACCCAATGGTTTGAAACTTCTAGACTATGCCTTGCCTCTCTATCTGAAGACATCAATTTTCCCACCAAAAACAAAACGAAAACCCTCTGAACTCGAGACCTAGCCTAAAATCCTTTTCAACAAAGCTAAATCGTAAAGAGAGAGCCCTCTCTGATTACAGGTTGGCTAGAACCTGCAGTCCAAAGTTGGTCTGTGGTTACCTCGGCCGTATCCTTTTCCAGAGCTTAAGGACAACCTGAGTGATAAAAAAACCCATGCCTCAAGAGCAACAATAATAAATTTATTTTTCTCTTTTCATCAAATACATAAAATCATGATTACATATGTCATTATGAATACCAAACCTAGTTACATATTTCAACACTCCCTCTTAACTAGGGAGGTATTCATAATTTATACAAGGTACTTGGACATTCTCAATATGAAGAATTCTCATACGAAGAGTCGGATTCGTAAGCCATCCTAGAGAATCTCATCTTATCAAACATCATTGTCACATAGCAAGGCCTTGACTAATAGCTCTATCTCTCCACCAGATCAGAGCATAATTCTGGTGAGACCAATGACTAATAGACACCATCATCATTGTCTCTCAAGGCACATACCCTACCTGAGTATTCATAGGGTATGTCCCTCTAAGACAATTCCTATCTTGAAATGACACATCCTCAAGGAATTTCCTCTTCGGCTACTCTTATCATGGATTCCCTACCTCATCCTCAAAGAGTATCAAAACTAGTCTCAGACGCTTACCCAATCTTCCATTCTTTCTTCACAACATGAAGAAAAGAATGATGTGTCTATCTCTCCCTCTCAAGTATGGAATATGTACCCATTCCTGTAAAAGGAATGTACCCAATCTCCCTCTTATGCACAGACTTATCCAAGCTCCCTCTTAACTAGGGACTTTTTCCAACAGTAGCTCTTTGCTCTTTAGTGGAGATCATGGTACCTTTAGCTGCTTGTATAGCTCCTCCTTTGATTTCATGAATTTCATCTTCATCGTCATGGAGCCTTTATCTTCTAATTTTTATTTGTAGGGCATAGGACATCCATCACTTTCCTTCAATGAACCATAGGGTTGAACCAATAGTCATGTTATCCTTCTTTTCATTGAAAAGTGATCTTCCAATCCACATCTGGATAACTACCTCTCCATGTCATGTTTCTTGCAGGATCTTCCATCCATTCTCATTAGTACTAGTTATAAGTGGCATGCCCAACTCTCTTCTAGTAGCCTTGTTTTAACCCAAACAGATTTTATTCAAAAATTCAAAATGAACATCAAATCAAAGTTAACCTTTATGATGGCCTTTCATCATGACATTTGCTTGCTTGCAACATCAACACCATGCTCATTCAGAAACACATCTCCAAGACTCTAAATGTCAAGGGTATCCTTCAACAATGTAAACTTTGAAACAAGAACTGATACCGTTACTTGTTTCATAGAGATAGCAAAAAAGTGACCCAATTTTGAAAAGGGGTGATGCAGAACACACATGTTTTTTTTAGAGCATAGTTTTTGGCACTTTAAATTTTTTTTTATGTACATTGCGTTTTAGAATGGTAGTGACTTTCATGCTGATTTAAAAAAGTGGTAATTCTGCATCAGGCCCTTTTTTTAAAAGACCTATTTTTTGACTTTAAATCTTCTAACGTATGAAATGTAAATAATTACTTTCTAAATTTAATAATTTTTGAAGTGGTCTTCTTCTTCATATTTTCTTGTTTTTTTTTAATTTTTTTTTTGTAGTGAGGTTTTTATTGTTTTGCATATTTAAAGAAGAAGGTCGATATTTTGAATTTTCTATATTCTACATATTTATGCATTGTTAATTAATTTTTCAATCCAAATGAAATAATTGTCACTAAAAATCAATAATTTTTAACAATTGACATAAAAGTAACCATTTTTAACATAAATGTAACTAAAAAACTACACGTTTTGATAATTTTTTGTAATTTTTTGCTAGAAATGACATGTAAAAATCACAATTTTTATAGGAAAATTTTAACTAAAAATGGTTAAATAATATTTTTTTTCTTTTTAGGAATTTCATGTGAAAAAAATAATAAATAATCATTGTTTTTAAAAAAATAATGATTAACATAAAAATTAATGCGAAAATTTCATAATACAAATATTGAACGCATAAAAACCTTAATTGAGTGCTTATTTTTATCATAAAATGTCAATGTTAAAACATTACAAATATAATTAATTAATAGTTACAAAAAATGAGCTTGATTTCCAAGCATAACTTAAATTTAATCAACAATGTCATGTAATCCAAACTCTTTGTCCTCTACAATTTCATCATTGTCTTCTTCCACAATATTTTCTACTTCATTTTGTTCATTTTCCTCTTCTAATGGATCTTTAATGTGTGTGAATCTCCCAATGTATGCCTTTCCAAACATTCTGTGTAATGGTGGTTGGGGTTCCTTTGCCTTTTTTGCCACACGTGATTCACTAAAGTCCCCTTTCTTCAACCCAATTTCTTGCATTAAATCTAGAAGAAATTGAAGAGCATTAATTCTTTGCTAAACAAAATTGCACTGTATTGGATCCTTTTCAATGGCAATGCAATTTCTTCCTTTTTGAAGACAACATGCTAGTGTTGTACCTAATTATCAAGCAAAAAAATAATAATGAAGTAAATTAGTACAATGACATATAAATCTAGAAATAACATATTGAAATTCAATTCCATATAATAAAACTTACTTGAGCCAGAAAATAAATCCAGAACCCAATCTCCCTCATTTGAACATATGTCTATAAGATAGTTAATCAATAACCGTGGTTTTTTATAAATGTTAACTATCTCTCATTTTGCTTCTTTGTCTTCATATGTTAGTTTTCTCACAACAACATCATAAGTCAGTATTTTGCTATGACTCTTTCCATCTACCTGTTTAAAAATCATAGACATATAGCCATCATATTTCGCCCAACTATTAATATGGATGAACTCAAAATCGTTTATTTTTAAAATTTGGACCATTTCTCGATTTGTGCGTGTCATCCTTGCGCAGGGGCCATGCTAATCTTCTCTGTATCGTTCCAATTTTATCGGATGTCTCCGAAGAGACAACTCAAAATCGTTTATAAATGGTTGATCTTCACGATTAAGAAGATTTAACATTTGCTTGTAACATGAAATAGTAAAAGTTCAATTAAATTGTACATAAATGAATTTTTAACATTAATCAAATATACAATTTTAAACGTCTTACAATGTAAGCTGCATCCTTGAATTGTTTTCCCCTTGAAGCTTGACAATAACAATAACCTCGACAGCCCAAGAACTTGCGGGGGTGGTGGGGCGATTCTGGGAACCACCTTGCCACCCCCACAGGTCGTTGGGTTGCTGGGGTGGGACAGAGAGTAGTGTGATTCCCAGAATCACCCCGCCACCCCCGCTGGCCATTGGGCCGCCGGGGTGGGGTGGAGAGCGGGGTGAGTCTCGGAATCACGGCACCACCCCCACTGGTAGTTGGGCCATCGGTGTAAGGACCTACGGTTCGGGTCACCTTCACCGTGTGAAGGACAGGTGAGGAGCTCATGTGAAATTTGAGGTGAATGAGCCAAGGGTGAGTTTATATGATGTTGGGCGAGTTGAGTGGGTGGTCCCATGAGTTTGGTGGGTTGACCTTCCACTCGGGCGAAGGCAACATGTTGAATGAGTCAGTTTGGGCGTTGGGCATGGGTCGGCCAGGTGGCATAACCCACCACCCGCCCGTATATATTGGTGGAGCATTTGAGGAGATGAGCCATCATCATTCGGCCAACATGAATACAATTGAGGAGTTTTGTAGTGTGTGGATGAGCCCACATGACGGATAGAACTCGGGTGAAAAACTCGTGCAGAAAATTCGGGCGAGGTCGTTAGGCGGAACTCGGGCGAGATCATCCAGGAAGAACTCAGGCAGGGTCATTCAAGCAGAACTCGGGCTAGATCGTCGGGAAGGAAACTTGGGTGAGGTTGTTCGGGCGAATCGGGTGAGGTTGCTTGGGCAAGCCGGGCGAGGTCGTCGGGCAATCCGAGTGAAGTCATTCGGGCGACCCGGGTGAGGTCATTGGGCAACCCGGGTGAAGTCGTTCGGGCAAGTCGGCTGAAGTCGTGTGGCGACCCGGGTGAGGTCGTTTGGGCGAACCGGGTGAAGTATTATGGCGACCTGGGTGAAGTCGTGTGGCGACTCGGGTGAAGTCATTTGGGTGAAGTTGGGTGAACGGTGGATGTGCGGACAGGCGACCGGGTGAGGGCGCACCATGCATGCCGAAACGAAGGTTGGAACTGAAGGTCGTGAACGAGAGTTGGGCAGGCGGGACTACGTGTGGTCCACCGAATCGAGGTCGGGTAGGATATCATGATTTGGGCGCTTGTTGGAAAAACGAAGAGTGAGTTAGGTGAAAACGTGCGACGAGATGAACGAAGGGTTGGTGAGTCGTGTAGCGATCGTGTAGAGGCACCGACCCACTGGGTAACCGAGTTTGCCGAAGTTGGACATTTGGCTAAGTGTAAATTTGGGGTTTCCCAAGATTTAACTTGTACTTATAAAAGAAGATTATATATATTGATTCGGGGAGACTCATATTGCAGGGAGTTGTCCCTCCCTTTATACTGTTGTGCATTTCTATTGTATAATGTTGTTTATGTGAATGTTATGGGCTTTCACTATATAAAGGATAAAAATAATACTTGGTAACGAAAAATAAACTAAGTATGGAATGTTAGGCATAGTCTACAATTGTAAGTATTGGTGAAAATAAAACGGTTGGTAGTGCCGCACCTCACTATAGTGCGGTTGGAAGAGTGCCGCCAGTGTAGGGGCGTGACAGGTGGTATCAGAGCTAGGTTCTGGGGAGATGGTGCTGGTGTTGAAGCGTTGAAGCTGATACACACCTGCACTTCGTGATAGGTGGTATCATGGCTGATGATTAGTTAGTTGATTGGCTTGACGATGAAGTGCTGATCCCACTGCACTATCGTGACAGGTGGTATCAGAGCTGGTGAACTGAATCAAGGAGCTAATTCTACAAAGACCGAAGGCTTGAAAGGGAGTTCAAGTTTTTCAGGTGACAGGTGGAATATCAGGGTGATTGAGGTGAATGGTGAAATAGGTTTAACAGAGGAGAAGCTTTGTGCTTGGGCCAAGCTAAATGAAAATGCATGGCAGGTTTGGAAGAATGTGAAGGGAAGCTCTTGCTTACCTTATACGGGTTGAAGCGGTTGAAAGAAGAGAACCCCCGGATTCGAAAGGAACTTGAAGTCTTGGGAAGGAATGTTGAAGATGAACTCTTTAACTTGGTTGGACAATGGAGCAGGATGAAGTTGCAGATTGTTCTGACAAGGAAGGGGAAGTTGTGATGGTTGAAGATGTTGCAGATATGAAAAAGATGGAAGTTGAACTTGAGATTGATCAAGTTGGGCCAGGATCGTGCAGTTTGTAGACATGGATGGATGGGGATAATCACATGGAGGAGCCTCATGATGACGAAGTAAGTATTGATACTTGTGTTTCACTTGAGCATTTGGTAGATGAACTATATGCATGGAAGAGCAAACTCAATTTGCTGATGCAAGGGAGCATTTTACCATGGATGTCTATGATGAGACCTTGTATGGAGAAGAAAGGATTGTTGATTGTTGCAGGACTTGTTGGGGTCGTTTTTGACCTTATGGTAGAAGGTACAAGGGCCGTGACAAAGGAGGAACATGATGATCGTTGCGGAGGAATGGGTCATGCTTTAGCCACATGGAGGATTGGCTAAGTGCCCGGCATGACTCATGAACAGGTTGGAGGGCACACACTTGAGTTGGTGATGCTTGGGTGGACTTCTCATGGACAAGACCAAGAGATGGTCTTGGTGGAACCTTTAGTGGGGGAGCTATGATGGAGAGACTCATGTGATGATGATATGGTTGGGTGACTGAGTTCACTAAACTAGAGATTGCAGCTTGCATGAGGATGACCGATTGTTGTGATGGGTCTACTTGGTTGGACTACATGGGCAACTTAGTCATGGACATCAGGTTGGAGACATGGAGCATGGTAGTCTTATGCAGGGACATTATGCAGGAGCACTTGTAGAGGTGTCACTTATGGGTATCCAATGGGGAGTGCCAAAGCAGGGATGTTGTGCAGGTGGATTTGCTGGTGCGACATGGAGATGTTTTACTTATGAGCCGATGGAGAGGTTGTGCACTCTTGTACAATAAGGCCATGTACTTGGATGGAGTTGTGAGTAGACTATGGAGCATTCCTACTACATGGAGGGCTGAGGCATCTTGTAGATACCTTTGGGCCGAGACTTGTATGCTTGCTAGAGTGCTAGTTGGAGATGACTCATGGAGCTCATGATGACATGAGATTGTTGTGACTTTGGAGTGATGGAGTTATAACGATGATGATGCCTTGGTGGCAACACTTGGGTATGGGTTGAGCCGAGACTTAACCACTTTTACACATGGGAGCTGATTGATCTATGACCATGGGCAGCACATGGATAGATGAGACAGGTGTATACTTATTTATATGGCAGAATTGAGGGATGGCACATACAGATATGATGGAGGTTGCTTCATGGACTTGGATGTGGCACATCGAGAGTCAGAGTTTCATGATATGATCTCTTCACCTTGAGGAGATGGATGTTTTGTGGATGGATGATGATGTTGGGATAGATGCGACTGATTTCATGCAGCACATTGACACCAAACATCATGGACAACATGTTGCAGATGAGATGGAGACTACTTCATGGACCTGAGCATGGCTTACTTATATGGAGATGGAATCTTGATCGAGTTGAGGATGTGATGAGATGTTCTGAGAAACAACTACTGGTGGCATGCGGATGTGCATTCTTATGATTTGAGCGTGATAGTTGGATGGATCACCCAACTAGTTCGAGTCATGAGGGGTACTAGTGTGCAGAGATGTGTTAGCATTTGTTGGAGTATCATTGCAGCAGTTCACATGAGGATGATACATGATGAGGTTGACAAGATATGTTGTAGGAAGCATGTAGCTTGAGATGGAGAGGCCAACCTTCCACGATGGGGAGCAGCATGTGGAGATTGTGATAGGGTGGTTGATGGTCATGGATTGAGATGATTTCCGATATATGACATATCGATGGGGTGTATGCCTTTGTATGGTGATCTTGGTGACAGATGGTTGCTAGGATGAGATATTGTCGACAATGAAAACGAATTCAAGTGGGGGAGGATGTAAGCACCTGTGGTCTGGGTCACCTTCACCGTGCGAAGGATGTGCAAGGAGCTCGTGTGAAATGTGAAGTGAACGAGTCAAGGGTGAGTTTATACAATGTTGGGCAAGTTGATAGGGTGGTCCCGCGAGTTGGGCGGGCCGACCCTCCACTCGGGCGAAGGCAACATGTCGAACAAGTCGTCTTTGGGCATTGGGCATGGATCAGTCGGGCAACATAACCCGCCACGTGCCGGTATATATTGGTGGAGCGTTTGAGGAGGCGAGCCATCATCATTCGGCCAACACAAGTTCAATTGTGGAGTTTTGTGGTCCATGGATGAGCTCGCACGACGGGCATAACTCGGGCGAAAAAATCGTGCAGAAAAGTCGGGTGATAAAGTTGGGTGAAAAACTCGGGTGAGAAACTCGGGTGAAAAGATCGTACAGGAAACTTGTGCAGAAAACTCGGGTGAGGTCGTTAGGCAGAACTCGGGCGAGGTCGTTCAGGGAGAACTCGAGCGAGGTCGTTCAGGTAGAACTTGGGTGAGGTCGTCGGGCAGGAAACTCGGGCGAGGTCGTTCGGGGGAACTGGGTGAGGTCGTTCGGGCGAGCCGGGTGAAGTCGTAAGGCGACCCGGGTGAAGTCATTTGGGCGACCCAGGTGAGGTCATTGGGTGACTGGGTGAAGTCATTCGGGCGAGCCGGGTGAAGTCGTGTGGCAACCCGGGTGAGGTCGTTCGGGCGAACCAGGTGAAGTTGTGTGGCGACCTGAGTGAAGTCATGTGGTGACTCAGCTGAAGTCGTTCGGGTGAATGAGTTTGGGTGAACGGGTGGACATGTGGATGGGCAGCCGGGTGAGGGCGCGTCGTGCATGCTGAAACGAAGGTTGGAACCAAAGGTCGTGAACAAGAGTTGGGTAGGCGGGACTGCGTGTGTTCCACCAAATGGAGGTCGGGAAGGATAGCACGATTTGGGCACCTGTTGGACAAAGTGAGAGCAAGTCGGGTGAATACGTGCGACGAGGTGAACGGAGGGTTGGTGAGTCATGCGGCGATTGTGCAAAGGCATCGACGCACTGGGCAACCTAGTTTGCCGAAGTTTGAAATTTGGCTAAGTGTAAATTTGGGGTTTCCCAAGATTTAACTTGTACTTATAAAAGAAGATTATATATATTGATTCAGGAATACTCATATTGCAAGGAGTTTCCCATCCCTTTATATTGTTGTGCATTTCTATTGTATAATGTTGTTTATGTGAATGTTATGGGCTTTCACTGTATAAAGGATAAAAATAATACTTGGTAACGAAAAATAAACTAAGTATGCAATGTTAGGCATAGTCTATAATCGTAAGTATTGGTGAAAAGAAAACGGTTGGTAGTGCCGCACCTCGCTATAGTGCGGTTGGAAGAGTACCACCACCAGTGTAGGGGTGTGACAGTTGAGGTGGGGTGGAGGGTGGAGTGATTCCCAGAATCATCCCACCACCCCCATGAGTCATTGGGCCGCTGTGGTGAGGCAGAGGGTGGAGTGATTCCCGGAATCACCCTGCCACCCCCGCGAGCCGTTGGGTTATTGGGGTGGGGTGATTCCCAGAATCACCTTGCCACCCCCGTGAGCTGTTGGGCCACCGGGGTGGGGTGATTCCCATAATCACCCCGCCACCCTCATGAGCCGTTGAGCCATCAGGGCGGGACAGAGGGCGAGGTGATTCCCGAAATAACCTTGCGACCGCCGCAGGCCATTAGGCTGTCAGTGTCACGCCCCTACCCTGGCGGTGATCTTTCAACTGCACGATCGGGGATGTAGCACCACCGACCACTTTGTTTTTAACAATACTTGCAATCATGGACTATGCCTTACTTCTATACTTTGTTCGTTTTCTACAACTAAGTACAATTCTTGATTAAACATAGCAAAAACATTCACATCAACATCATTAACACACTATCATCATTATCATTCAAATGCAGAGTGGATTAACTTAAGAGGGGAAACTCCTTGTAAATATGAGTTTGCCCGTATGACAATGATAATATGAAGTTTTATACATAAACCTTACAATGGAGAGAAACCCTCAGTTTGATCTCATACTTGTAAAATTTCACTTTCCTGAACTATTGTGCAGCCTCGCCCAACCACCCGCTAGAGGCACCCCTCGGGTAGCCTCACCAACCATCGCACAAGTTGCTGGCTAACTCGTGCACTTGTTACACTTGTCACACAATCTTGTTCACCAGCACCCTGGCTCGCCGTGTCGCACCACCTGCGCCCACCATTCGGTTAAACAACTCGCCGAATGCTTTGTCATTCAACACACTCGCCTACCCATCGTGTCGCTCACTCGGTGGCCGACTCCCTGTTCGCACCTACCGTGGCACCTGCTCATTTGACTCGTCATTTGGCTAAGTCACTAACTGTGCACCTTCATCGTTTCATCGTGCCCGACCAACTCACCCATCAACACGTTCACCTGGGTGCATTCACCGCAACTACCCATCTCACCGTTTCGTTTCATCGTGCCTGGCTCACCCATTCACTGCCACCCTCACCTGTCGACACGTTCACTGCACATCTGGATCACCTGTTCACCACATGCGCGGCTCGCTCATTCACCAGCTCCCTTGCCCGACTCGTCCACCCAGCGCCCTCGTTTGGACTTGTGCACATGTGCCCTCCACCCATTCACACTCGTCTGTTTGCCCGCTTGGTTTGTGGACCCGCACCTTTGCCCCATGCTTCATGTGCACTCGCCCAACCTGCCAACCGGCCTATGCCCAGACTCGACCTGCCTTCATCCTGCACCCTATCATTTGCACGGCCTACGGCCAGCCACTGAACTATTTGTGGCTAAGCTATGCTTCGGCCCTTAGATCCACCTGCACCCTTTGCCAAAATTTTAGAACCCAAGTGTTAGCTTGCACTTCGCCTATGAGAAGACTTGCTCACACTTGCTTGGATGGTTTTCCACCAAATCATCTCCACCTATATATACACCTCTTCGCCAAGTTTTCTGCACGTTGGTGCAAGCCAGCCAACCCAATGTTTTGTCTTTTTGGTTAACTTTTCATGTCAGCCATGTTGAGGGCGCCCACACTTGGGACCACCTCACCATATAAGTCCGTCCACCTGAAGACTTCAACACTTAGTCATTTTTTGCTAAACAACCTCCAAGTTCCTTCTAAATTTCGACCGGCTCTTCAAACTGTGTGGGTGTGCCAGCTCGCCGGTTACTCCAACTCACCCTCTCGCTCATTGTGCGCCCGTCACCAATCTCGTTTCTAACTCGGGGGCATTACATCCTCCCCCACTTCAAGTCTTTGTTGTCCTCAACAAATCCTGATCCCAATAGCCATCCGCTGCTAAGAATCATCCACACAACCCCATATATGGGTAATCCAGATGTCCACTAGTCAACCTGCCTCACGCCATAGATATGCCAATATTCTACAAGGAACCATGTGCTTGTACCCCTCATGTTGGTGATTAGTTTGGTAGCTAATCCAACCATGCATCACCTCCACAAGAACTCATGCCCCTACATCGTCATGACTGTCCACTGCATGCTACCTGTCAACCTGTGTCATCTCACCCCTAGATTCCTACTCAAAGTGTTTGGAGACTCACTGCCATGAGTAGCTAACAATGAGCCTCATCCTCCATGATAGTCTAAGAAGATGAGGAGGGAGCAGAGCCTGAAGGCTCTCCCTCACTAATAAACTCAATCCACCTATCCAGATCCTCCACTTCCATTCTCTACAAGTATGCCTCCCCATCCTCTATCTGAACATTCGGCTTCACATACTCTTTGTCATCGTCATCCTCCACTGCTTTTAGCCTCTTAGATAGATCCAAGATGCTATTGATAATGTCTCGATAACTTGTGACTGCTCTACAAGCTTTGCCTCTGCAACGGACAACCGCTTACAAATTTCTTCATCTCGCTTCTCATTCTCCATATTCATCGTTGTCAACTTACATTCAAGCTTAGTTACTCCCAAGGTTGGTACACCAATGGGTACATCCTCTTGTCCATCGTAAATGTACAGTTTCTTCATATGGGGAACAATCATCACATCAAATTCCTTCATGAATTCTATGCCTAGTACAACCTCATAGTCATCTATCTACACCACAGTGAAATCAACTTTCCCTGTCCATTCACCAAGTGTCACATCCACCTTTTCAACCACACCAATCACAGAATCCAAAGGAGAATTCACTGTCTTCATTTGTGCCTGTACGGTACAAACTTCAGCCCAATCCTTCTTGTAGTATCCTCACTCATGAAGTTGTGAGTTATGCCACTATTCACCATAGTAAGCACAACAACACTGTCAACCTTCATTTCGACATACTCCAACTTGTTTCTTTCCATAGCCATTGCAGCTCCTAGAATTTGCATAACGCCTACAAAAGTTTCTCGTTTCTTCTTCACATTAGACTATGCCAATGCAGAAACCTTTGGTATTGAAGGAAAAGTCTTCACCATGTGCGGTTCCTCACATATCCAACACTTCAATGGTTTCTTCGTCTTCGACTTGTCATTCGATCTCGAAGTCTCCTCTTTCATATTTTTCTGTTTCGGTTTGTCATACTTCTTCTTCTTCTCTTTGGAACCCTCATCATAGTGTGCCACCAAACGATCCACCACAACAACAACCACTTCAAGTGTCTTAATATTTTATCTCTTCACTTCTTTCCACGCCCAAGGTTTCAGACTGATGATAAATTTGAACACCTTGTCTCTTTCTCCCAAGTTAGGAAGTTCCAAAACCGCACTTGAGAACTCTCATTGATATGCTTGCAGACTTCCCGTTTGCTTTATATACTTTATCCTCATCCTTGTATCCCATGTTTTGTCTTGTGGACTGAAGTGGGTTTGCAAATCCTTCTTCATGTCATCCCATGAAGTTATGTCTTCAGCATTTCCATTGGGAATCTGATCCATCCTCCTTCGCCACCACAGCTTAACATCCTTCATCAGGAATTGAGCAGCTACCTTCACTTTCGTTTCCTCATCGGACAATTCCAAATGCTCCAAGTATTGTTCCATATCCCATAGAAAGTTACCAAGAGTTTTCGCACTCCTCATTCTGTCATAAGAATCTAGCTCTTTGACTTTGACATGAGCCACACCTCCACCTAAGTTGTGCCTCACAACCCTCTTCAAAACTGCAATCTCATTTAGATCATCATCAAGAGCTTGATGCAATTTCAAGATTTCAGCTAAACCTTGATCTCTTGCTTCACCAATCTTCTTGACTTCTTCTTTCGTTTGTGTATACTTCCATTCAGTATACTCGTATCAAACATTGAGATCCTCATGTTCCTCCTTCACCTTCGCATAGCCTTCATGAAACTGCATGTTCTTAGTCTTCATTGAAGCCATTTTGGAACCCAATTCTTCCACATGATCCAATACCCTGTGAAGGAAATCATCTCTAGCATCTTGGCTAGATTCACCTGTCATCACCTGAGGTTCTTCCACCATCGCTGCCATTTACTTCCTTTGTGATCTAGTGTAGAACATAAACTGTAATTTTGAATCACCAAAGCCCACAACTCATGGAGCTTCAGTACCACCTATCACGCCCCTACCCTGGCGATGATCTTTCAATCGCACGATCGAGGGAGCAACACCACCGACCACTTTCTTTTTAACAATACTTGTGATCGTGGACTACGCCTTACTTCTATACTTAGTTTATTTTCAGCAGCTAAGTACAATTCTTCATTAAACACAACAAAAACATTCACATCAACATCATTAACACATTATCATTCAAATGCACAACGGATTAACTCAAGAGGGGTAACTCCCTGTAAATATGAGTCTGCCCATATAACAATGATAATATTCAGTTTTACACATAAACCTTACAATGGAGAGAAACCCCCAGTTTCATCTCATACTTGTAAAATTTCACTTTCCTGCACTTTCGTGCAGCCTCACCCAACCACCGGGTAGAGGCGCCCCTCGGGCGACCTCACCAATCGTCGCACAAGTTCTTGCCCAACTCGTGCACCTGTCACACTTGTTGCAAAATCTTGTTCACCGACGCCCCGGCTCAACGTGTCACACCACTTGCACCCACTGTTCGGTTAAATGAATCGTCGAACGCTTCGTCATTCAGCGTGCTCACCTACCCACCATGTCACTCACCTGAAGTCCGACTCACCATTCGCAACTACCGTAGCGCGCACTTGTTTGACTCGTCATTTGGCTAAGTCACCAACCACGTGCCTTCGTCATTTTGTTGTGCTCAACCAACTCGCCCATCGGCATGTTCACCAGGTGTGTTCACCCAATCGCACATCTCACCATTTCGTTTCACCGTGCTCGACTCGCTCGTTCACTATTGCCCTTGCCTATTGGCACATTCACCGCACACCCAGCTCACCCGTTCACCGCATGACTAGCTCGCTTGTTCACCGACACCCTCTCTCGAGTCATCCACCTGGCACCCTCGTTCAGACTTGTGCACCCGCGCCCTCTGCCTGTTCACACTTGCTCGTTTGCTCGCCCAGTTTGTCGACCCGTGCCTTTGCCCGATGCTCCGTGTGCGCCCACCCAACCTGCCAACCAGCCTGCGCCTAGACTTGACCTGTCCGTGTCCTGCGCCCTATGGTTTGCACGCCCTACGGCCACCCACCAGACTGTTTGCGGCTAAGGTGTGCTTCAGCCCTTAGATCCGCCTGTACCCTTCACCAAGATTTCAGAACCCAAGTGTTAGCTCACACTTCACCTATGAGAAGACGTGCTCGCACTTGCTTGGATGGTTTTCCACCAAATCATCTCCGCCTATATATACACCTCTTCGCCAAGTTTTTTGCACATCGATCCAAGCCAGCTCATCCAACGTCTTTTTCTTTTCGATTAACTTTTCATGTCAGCATGGTGAGGGCGCCCACATCCAAGACCGCCTCACCATATAAGTTCTTCCACCCGAAGACTTCAACACTTAGTCGTTTTTTTCCAAATGACCTTTGCATTCCTTCTTCGTTTCGACCAGCTCATTGCATCGTGCGGGCGTACCAGCTCGTTGGTTACTCCAGATCACCCTCTCGCCCATCGTGCACTCATCGCCGATCTCAGTTCTAACTCGGGGGCGTTACAGCCGGGGTGGCATGGAAGGCGGGGTGATTTCCGGAATCACCTCGCCACCCCCGTGGGCTGTTGGGTTGTTGGGGTGTGGCGGAGGGCGGGGTGATTCCTTGTGAGCAACTGGGTCGACAGGGTGGAGCGGAGCATGGGGTGATTCCTAGAATCACCCTGCCACACCCACGGGCCATTGGGCTGCCGGGGTGGGGCACAGGGTGGGGTGATTCTCGGAATCACGCCACTACCACCCCGAGCCATTGGGTTCCAGACTGGGGCGGAGGGCGGGGTTATTCCCAGAATGACCCTACGACCCCTGCAGGTTGTCAGGCCACCGGGGTGGGCAGACTCTGCCCCACCACGGTGGCACAACGACCCACGAGGGGTGGCAGGGTGATTCTGGGAATCACCCCACCACCCCCAGCCTCCGCCCTACCCCGGCAACCCAATGGCTTGTGGGGGTGGGGCAGAGGGCTGTCTGTAGCCCTTCGCCACACCTCAGATGTAACGCCCTATGGTTGTCACGACGGACGGGCGACCCGCTGGGCAAGCTGAACAGAATGTGGATGAGTTGCGGTTGGCAAAGAGTGAGCGTGCATAGGGCAAGGATGTGGATGGACAAGGTGAGCTGCAGGTCACGCGAAGAAAAATTTAGGTTATGCGATGAAGTTTGAAGTGGCAAATGTATATACTTGTGAGGGCGGTCCCGGGTGCCCCAACGGATGGGCGGGCCGACGAGTGAACCGGCGAATCGGTGGGTGGCCACATGTTATATGGGTGGGCTGACGTATTAAAAATGGGAAGAGCTGATGGATGTGTGATGGATTGGCAGGTTGGCTGGGCGACCACACAATGAGTGGTCTAGCATATATGCAGGGGGCGACGAGTTGGTGAGAAGGTAGATTCGATCAGAAAACTCACAAGTCATTCGAACATCGAATTTGGAGTGTGAGGATGTGCCCGCACGACGGGCAGAACAGGCGAAGGTAAACCGGGCGAACAGTGTGTGAATAGAGGGCGACCCAGGTTGGGTGTCGAGTGAACGTCGTGTGGCCGAGTGGAAATGCGTCGGGCGGTTGAACGGTTCGGGCAGGGCTGTAGGGTTGCACGGTGTGCACACCTACCGAACAATAGTGCAACCGGGTGAACGGGCAACCTGCAGAGGGCGTGCCCTGTTTGGGTGGACAGTTCATGTGAGGCGACACGCAGGTGTGCTCGCTTACCGATTGAACAAAATGGAAGGTGGATTTTGGTGAACAACGGTGTAACAATGCGTGCAAAGGGCTCCCAGGTTGGGTGACACGGACATGGTGAGCGTGCCCAAGTTGGGCAAACGACATGGTTCATTCGATGAGTTGAACGAAGGCGTTCGGGAGTAAACGAAGGGTTGGGCAGAATGTGTGGCGACTGTTCGGAGTTGTCAATGAGCTAGGAAACTGAGTTTTCCAATGAAGTTGAAAATTGGTTAAGTGTAAATTTGGGGTTTCCTCCAAGATATAACTTGTACTTTGAAAGTTGAAGATTTATATATATTGATATATGGGCAGACTCACATCGGGGAGCTGCCCCTCCCTTTATAATGTTGTGAATTTATACATGTTAATGTTGTTATGATGAATGTTCATGGTTTTCATAGTGTATAAAGGATAACTAACACTTGGTAACAAAGAAATAAGCTAAGTACAAATGTTAAGCGTAGTCCATGACCATGAGTATTGGTGAAAAGAGAAGGGTTGGTGGTGCTGCACCTTGCTATAGTGCGGTTGAAAGAGTACCGCCAGTGTAGGGGTGTGATAGATGGTATCAGAGCTGATTCAGGTGAAATGCAAGTGAAAGAAGCTAGTCTCGCTGTTACTTTGTGACAGGTGGTATCAAGAGTTAATTCGGGTTTTGTAGGGAACCTGGTAAATGTTGAAGAAATCTGAAGGCTGATTCAAGTTTGCAGGAAAGTGAATGGAAAATATGGTAGAAGGACCTATGGCAGGTGAATCTTGCCATGATGCAGGTGAAGCTTTCTAGTACAAGGTGTTGGAACAAATGAGTAGATGGAGTTCTGAATGGACTTCGATGAAGGTCGAGAATATGAAGATTCAGGAAGGCTGTTCGAAGATAAAGGAAGAAATTGAAGAACTCAAGGACCAATGTGGGAGTACGATGAAAGTTGATGAACTCAAGGAACTTGATGAAGAGATCTAGCAGAATGGTCTTAGTCTTAAAGAAAAGTGCCATGGTGGAGATCAAAGTCAAGTAGCTTGAGGATGAGATGAAGAAGGATCATCTGAGGAATAAGGTCATTGTAATTGAGCAGGATGAGCTCCATTACATTGACAAACTAGGGGACTACTACTAAAATAATCAGGCAGATGTTCGGAAGCTTAGTTCGATGGAAGCAGTCAATGGGAACTTGGTTGGTGCTCTTGAGCAGAATGCAATGGAGGACAAGCTTGAAGGAAGTCAAGCTGAGCCAGGATCGAGTTTCTTAGAAGCGCCAAGCAAGGAAGTGAAGTAACTTAAGAGAGATGTCGAGTTGGAACATAAGCCAATGGACACTTATGAGGCCAAATTTTTGAGGAAGGTTGCTGAGGTAAGAAACAAGATAAAGCCGATAGAAGGAGGTAATGCCTTGAAGCTGAGTTTTGTGCACGTGAATGTGAAGGGCAAGAGATTTGTAGCTTTGGTGGATACGAAAGCTACTCATAGCTTCTTAAGCAGGAAAGCAGCAAAGTCTTTTGGAAAGAAAGCTAATATGGGGAAAGAGTGGAGTGCTTTCAAGGAAGTCAACTCTACCATGAAGGTTGTTACTGGTGCGATGGAGAACACTTAGGTGAGAGTGGGCTTGTGGTTTGGGAAGCTGGACTTGAGGATCGTGGACATGGGTGATCATTCTATGGTGTTGGGACAAGATTTCATGAAGCTTGGACAAGCCATACCAATGGTGGACCAAGACATTCTCTTCATCACAACTGAAGGGAGAAAAATGTTGGTTCCGATGAATAGGAGGGGTTGCTTGGGGTATAGACCAAGGATGGCTTCTATGACTTCGTATCCCAAAGATGCGAATGTGAAGCATGAGGATGTGGAGCAAGGAGGACTTGGGAGTATGACTCAAACAATGAAGGAAGAGAATTTGATTGACTTCATGTAGGAAGAGAAGATTATGTAGGTAGACATATGGCTGGCATAGTGGAGTTTTGCAAGTATGCTATGGTCATATATGACTTTCAGTTGATGAAAGACAAGCTTGAAAATCTTGGGTGTACATGTGAGGAGGTTGAGGTTGGCATAGATACTTGAGGACACAGTACCAATCTGATACATGGGTGGATGAGAGTCAGGGAGAAAACTTCCTAGCCCTCCTTTCTCGATAGAAAACCTTGGAGATGGGTTGGTGCAGGGACCTTGATTGGAAGGGGTTGCACCACCGTGACAAGGGGTCTTGGAGGAGGCTTCCTTATGATGATACATTTGTAGGCTTGGATGTAGATGACCGATTGTTGTGATGGGTCTACTTGGTCTGACAACATGGGCAACTTTATTCATGGACATCAGGTTGGAGACATGGAGCATGGAAGTCTTGTGTAGGGACATTATGCAGGAGCACTTGTAGAGGTGTCACTTATGGGCATCCAATGAGGAGTGCCAAGGCAGGGATGTTGTGCAGGTGGATGTGCTGGTGTGACATGGAGATGTTTTATATGAACTGATGGAGGTGTTGTGCACTCTCGTACAACAAGACCATGGACTGGATGGACATGTTGTAGATGGGATGGAGATTCCATGGACTTGAGCATGGGTTTGGAGCAGATTCTTGGTCAAGTCAGTGTTGTGACAGAGGTCTGAGAAAAGATTGATGATGACATAAGGACGTGCATTCTTATGGTTTGAGCGTGACAGTTGGATTAGCTACCCAACTAGTTTGAGTCATGGGGGTTGACAGTGTGCAAAGATGTGTTAGCATTATGTTGGAGTATCATGGCAGTAGTTCAAACGATGGTGACACATGGTGGAGACGAACATTTTTCATATGTTGCAGGGATGTTCGCAATGTATGGGCTAGTTGATATCATGGATCAAGGGTATGACTGTTTTGATGGATTATGAGACGTTGGGTGGTAACTATGTTGGATGGCTAGATTGTCAAGGATGGCAATGACTTCTGCTGGGGGAGGATGTAACACCTTGCGGTTGTCACGATGGACGGGTGACCTGCTGAGTGAGCTAAACGGCATGCGGACGAGCTGAGGTTGGCGAAGAGCAAGGGCACACAGGATGAGGGCGCGAATAGACAAGGCGAGCTATAGGTCATGCAAAGAAAAATGGAGGTTATGCGATGAAGTTTGGAGTGGCAAACGTATATACCCGTGAGGGCGGTCCTGGGTGCCCCGACGGATGGGCGGGATGATGGGGGAACCGATGAATGGGTGGGTGGCCACACGTTATATGGGTGGGCCGACGTATTAAAAATGGGAAGAGCCGATGGACGTGTGATGGATTGGCAGGTCGTTTGAGGGACCACACAGCGAGCGGTCAAGCTTATATGTAGGTGGTAACGAGTTTGTGGGAAGGCAGATTCGATCAACGAACTCACAAGTCATTCGAACAACGAAGTTGGAGTGTGAGGAGTTTTATGGTTGAATAGTGTGGATGTGCCCACATGACGGGCAGAACAGGTGAAGGTAAACTAGGCCGATATTGTGTGAACGGAGGGCGACCCAGGTTAGGCACCGGGTGAACGTCAGGTGGCCGGGTGGAAATGCGTCGAGCGGTTGAACGGTTCGGGAAGGGTTGCACGGCATGCACGGCCACCGAACGATAGTGCGACCGGGTGAACGGGCGACCCGTCGAGGGCGCACCCTGTTCGGGTGGACAGTTCGTGCGAGGCGTCAAGGAGGTGTGCCCGCCGACCGGTTGAACGAAACTCAAGGTGGAGTTTGGTGAAAAACGGTGCAGCGAGGTGTGTGGAGGGCACCTACATTGGGTGACATAGACACAGTGAGCGCGCCCAAGTTGGGCAAATGACATGGTTTGTTCGATGAGCTGAACGAAGGCATTCGGGAGTAAATGAAGAGTTGGGCAGAATGTGTGGCGACCGTTCAGAGGTGCCAACGAGTTGGGAAACCGAGTTTGCTGATGAAAGTGAAAATTGGCTATTTGTAAATTTGGGGTTTCCTCCAAGATTTAACTTGTACTTTGAAAGTTGAAGATTTATATATATTGATATACAAGTAGACTCACATCGGTGAGTTACCCCTCCCTTTATACTGTTGTCAATTTATACATGTTAATCCTATTATGATGAAGGTTCATGGTTTTCATCGTGTATAAAGGATAACTAATACTTGGTAACAAAGAAGTAAACTAAGTACGAATGTTAGGTGTAGTCCATGACTGAGTATTGGTGAAAAGAAAAGGGTCAATGGTGCCACACCTCACTATAGTGTGGTTGAAAGAGTACCGCCAGTGTAGGGGCATGACACCAACAGCCCAACAACCCACAGGGTGGTGGGGTGATTCAGGGAATCACCACGCCACCCCCAGCCATAGCCCCACTCGTGGCCCAATGGCCCGAGGGGTGGCGCGGTGATTCTAGGAATCACCCCGCCACCCACATGAGCCATTGGGTCCCTGGGGTGGGGCGGAGGGTTGCAAAAAACCTCCACACCACCTCGGTTGTAGCACCCACGAGCTGTGGGAAATACAATGAGCTTGCACGGAGGCGACGAGTTAAGGAGTAAGAGCTCGGTGGGGAAGAGAACGCACGAAATAAACTAAGTTTTGGTGGTCATTTGGGTATATAGGTCATGGGTGGACCAGGCAGGCTGACAGGCAGGCAAGGCCAAATGTGGAGACACAACACTTGGGTCAGCCAGTGGGTGGGCCGACCCGTTCAAAAAGTGAAACAGAGATGTATGGTGGGTCGGTCGTTGGTGAGAAACAACGTTTCAACGAGGGGCGAACCATATATAAAGTGGATTGGCATTGAGCATTCAACCAAGAAATCAATGCATAAGGCTTCCAAACATGGAGAAGGAGGTGCGTAGGATTGAGGTCTGAAGAAGAGGCATAGTGCAGGTGGTTGGCAAGTTGAAGCACTCACGTCAAAATGAATGTGCGAGATGAGGTGCAGGTCAAGGGCATTGTAGGGTGAGCCAGGGAACACGGGCAGATACACACGGGAGTCTGAACGAGTCATTCAGGTGGTCGTTCATAGGGCTAAATCGATAGTCATGCAACGCTGAATAGACGATTGTGCAGGGCTGAATTAACATGCAGAAAGTCATTCGGTGGGTCGTTTGGAGGTCATTCAGAGGATTGTTTGGAGGTCGTTCGGAGGTCATGCGAAAGATCGTTCGAGGTCGTTCAGAGAACCATTCGGAAGGTCATTTGACGGTGTGCGAGGGTGCAGCAGGGTGCCCGCCTAAACGACATGAGTTGGTGAACAGTGAACTAGGTGAAGTCTTGAACGGGTGGCATGGGTGACATGACCCACCGGTGGATGAGTTGGGCATTTGGTGGAAGCGCCCAACGAGTTGGATGAGTTGAACAAAACATGTTTGGGTGAACATGCGAAGGAAAACGATGAGTTGGGCAGAGTCGTTCGGGCAACCGTGTGGGCACGTCGAAAAGCTGGGCTAACCGAGTTGTGTCGGTGAATGTAAAAATATTCTAAGTGTAAATTTGGGGTTTCCTCAAGATTTAAGTTGTATATTGTAAACTATTATTATTATTATTACGAGAAAACTCATCATAGGGAGTTGCCCCTCCCAGTTATACTGTTGGGTATTTCATGTTAATGCTAATTCATGGTGTAATGAAGTTAATATGAAGAATGGTATAACGAAAGATATGCTTAGCTATTTAAAAATAAACTAAGTATAGAAAGTAGGCCTAGTCCTCGATCGCAAGTATTGGTGAAAAGAAAGTGGTTGGTGGTGTTGCACCTCCTATAGTGTAGTTGGAAGAGTACCACCAGTGTAGGGGCATGACAGGTGGTATCAGAGCTGATGGTGAATGAGGTGTAGGATTTGCAGGGAAGCTGATCCTACTACACTTCATGATAGGTTTAGCAGGGGTGAACCATCTTTCTTGGGCCAAGCTGAATGACAAGACATGGCAGGTTTGGAAGAATGCGAAGCAAAGCTCTTGCTGACCTTATATAGGTTGAAGCAGATGAAAGAAACGAACCCACGGATTTGAGATAAACTTGAAGCCTTGGAAATGAATGTTGAAGACAAACTTCTTTGACTTGGTTGGGCAATGGAGTAGGATGAAGCTATAGATTGCGATGACGAAGAAGAGGAAGTCGTGATGGTTGAGGATGTTGCAGATATGACAACGATGGAGGATGAACTTGAGATTGATCAAGTTGGACTAGGATCGCGTGGTTTGCATACGTCGGTGGATGAGGAAACTCACATGGAGGGACCTCATGATGAAGTAAGTATTATTGATACTTGTATTTCAATTGAGCTTTTGGTAGATGAACCGTATGCAGGAAAGAGCAAAATCAGTTTGTCGATGCTAGGAAGGATCTTACCATGGATGTCTAAGATGAGACCTTGTATGGAGGAGCAAGAATCATTCACTGATGTAGGGCTTGTTGGGGTTGTTTGTAACATCATGAAAGAAGGTATGAAGGTCCGTGACAAGGGAGGAACGTGATGATCATTGTGGAGGAATGGGTCATGCTTTAGCCATATGGAGAAATTGGCTAAGCGCCCGGCATGACTCATGGATAGATTGGAGAAGGGCACACACTTGAGTATGGTGATACTTGGGTGGACTTCTCATGGCCGAGATCAGGAGGAAGTCTTGGTGGAACTTGATGATGATATGGTTGGGTGACCGAATTCACTAGACCAATTTGCAGGCTTGGAAGAGGATGACCGATTGTTGTGATGGGTCTACTTAGTTGGACAACATGGGAAACTTGTGTCATGGACATCGAGTTGAATACATGGAGCATGGCAGTCTTATGCAGGGACATTATGTAGAAGCACCTGTAGAGGTGTCACTTTTGGGCATCCAATGAGGAGTGCCAAGGCAGGGATGTTGTGCAGGTAGATTTGTTGGTGTGACATGGAGATGTTTTATTTATGAACCGATGGAGAGGTTGTTCACTCTTGTACAACAAGACCATGGACTTGGTTGGATTTGTGAGAAGACTATGGAGCATTCCTATTACATGGAAAGTTGGGACATCTTGCAGAGACCTTTCGGCCAAGACTTGTATGCTTGGTGGATGTTGGTTGGAGATGACTCATGGAGCTCATGATGACATGAGGTTGTGACTTTTAGGGACTTCATATTATGGTGGACTTAGAGGATCTGATGCATTGAGGAGCTTTGGTTAGAGACTTTGATGCAGGATGGGGTGCATACTTTTGAGTACATGTATGGGTGTGCTTGAGAGAGTGACTTGATGTGGAGGATCGATATGAGACACTTTGGAGTGATGGAGTTACAATGATGATGATGCCTTGGTGGCAACACTTGGGCATAGGTTGAGCTGAGACTTGACCACTTTTGATACATGGGAGATGAGGCAGGTGTATACTTGCTTCTATGACATAATTTAGGGATGACACATTACAGATACGATGGAGGTTGCTTCATGAACCTGGATGTGGCACATCAGGAGTTGGGTTTGATGAGAGGATCTCTTCATTTTGAGGAGATGGATATTTCATAGATAGATGATGATGTTGGATAGATGCGACTGATTTATGCAGCACATTGATACCAAAAATCATGGAAAACATGTTGCAGATGAAATGATGACTACTTCGTTGACCTAGACATGGATTATATGGAGATAGATTCTTGATAGAGTTGATGTTGTGACAGGATTTTGAGAAAGGACTGATGATGGCATGAGGATGTGCATTCTCATGGTTTGAGCGTGACAGTTGGACTGATCACCCGACTAGTTTGAGTCATGAGGCCTTGCAGTGTACAAGAGATGTGTTAGCATTATGTTGGAGTATCATGACAGTAGTTCACACGATGACAACACATGATGAGGTTGACACGATATGTT
Organism: Pinus tabuliformis; assembly: GCA_031772625.1. Classification (NCBI taxonomy): domain Eukaryota; kingdom Viridiplantae; phylum Streptophyta; class Pinopsida; order Pinales; family Pinaceae; genus Pinus; species Pinus tabuliformis. The sequence continues at coordinate 324,995,317 of CM062809.1, forward strand.
GCACTAAGCATGTAGCTTGAGTTGGAGGGACCAGCCTTCCACAAGGGGAGCAGAATGTGGAGATTGTGACAGATGTGGTTGATGATCATGGATTGACGAGACTTTCCGATGTATGAAATACTGATGGTTTATATGCCTTGGTATGGATGTATTGGTGACAGATGGTTGCTAGGATGAGTGATTGTCAAGGACGAAAATGACTTCAAGTGCAGGAGAATGTAGTGCCCACGAGCTGTAGGCAATACAATGAGCTTGCATCGAGGTGACGAGTTGAGGAGCAACAACACGGTGGGGAAGAGAATGTGCAAAATAAACTAAGTTTTGGTGGTTGTTTGGGTATATAGGCTATGGATGGTCTTGGTGGGCCGATGGGCGGGCAAGGCCAAACGTGGAGACACAACACTTGGGTCGGCCGGTGGGTGGGCCGACCCGTTCAAGAAGTGAAACAGATATTTATGGTGGGTTGACTGGTGGTGAGGAACAATGTTTCAATGAGGGGCGAACCATATATAAAGTGGATTGGTGTAGAGCATTCAACCAAGCAATCAACGCATAAGGCTTCCAAACGTGGAGAAGGAGGTGCACAGGATTGAGGTCTCAAGAAGAGGCGTAGTGCAGGTAGTTGGTAGGCCACAACACTCGTGCCAAAATGAATGTGCGAGCTGAGGTGCAGGTCAAGGGCATCGTAGGGTGAGCCAGGGTGCACGAGCAGATGCACACGGGAGTCTGAACAAGTCGTTCAGGAGGTCGTTTGAAGGGCTAAATGAATGGTCGTGCAGGGATGAATGAACTATCATGCAGGGCTGAACGAATGTGCAGAAAGTCCTTTGGTGGGTCGTTCAGAGGTCGTTCAGGGGACTGTTTGGAGGTCATTCGGAGGTCGTGCGGAAGGTCGTTTGAGGTCGTTCAGAGAACCATTGGAAAGGTCATTCAAGGGCATGCGAGGGAGCGATAGGGCGACTGGTCGAACGACACGAGTTGGTGAACGGTGAACCGGGTGAAGTCTTGAATAGGTGAAATGGGTGACACGACCCACTAGTGGACGAGTTGGGCGTTCGGTGGAAGCGCTCGACGAGTTGGAGGAGTTGAACGAAACACGTTCGGGTGAACGTGTGGAGGAAAATGAGGAGTTGGGCAGAGTCATTTGGGTGACCATGTGGGCGCGCCGACGAGCTGGGCTAACCAAGTTGTGCTGGTGAATGTAAAAATATTCTAAGTGTAAATTTGGGGTTTCCTCAAGAATCAACTTGTATATTTAAACTGTTATTATTATTATTATGGACACACTCATCATAGGGAGTTGTCCCTCCCAGTTATACTGTTGTGTATTTCATGTTAATGCTGATTCATGGTGTAATGAAGTTAATATGATGAATGGTATACGAAAGATATGCTTAGCTGTTGAAAAAGAAACAAAGTATAGAAAGTAGGCATAGTCCTTGATCATAAGTATTGGTGAAAAGAAAGTGGTCGGTGGTGTTGCACACCGGTGGCCCAGCAGCCTGAGTGGGTGGTGGGGTGATTCCAAGAATCACCATGCCACCCTCGTAGGTGGGGCAGAGGGCAGGGTTATTCCCGGAATCACACTGCCACCCTCGCGGGCCGTTGCACCCCTGGGGTGGGGTGGAGGCTGTTCGCAGCACTCTGCCCCACTGTAGCAGCACAACGACCCGCGAGGGTGGCGTGGTGATTCCTGGAATCACCCCGCCACCCACGCGGGATGTTGGGCCACTAGGGTTGGGTGGAGGCATTCCACATCCCTCAGCCGCACTCTTGCGGCCCAACGGATCGCGGGGGTGGCGCGGTGATTCAAAGAATCATCCCACCACGCCCAAGGGCTATTGGATTGTTGGGGTGAGGTAGAGGGTGGGGTGATTCTAAGAATCACCCCGTGACCTTCATGGGCCATTGGGCCACCAGTGTGAGGGCCACGAGTTGTAGAGTGGCTTGCGGTGCGGACGGGCGAGCTGCAGCCACGGTGGAGTAACGTAAAATGGAAGAAATGAGTATGTGATGAAGTTTGGACGAGTTATGTTTATATCTGTTCGGGCGGTCCTGGGTGCATTGACGGATGGGCGGGCCGACGAGAGGATGTGGAGCAGATAGGGCGGCCAACCATGGAGATGGGTAGGCTGACAGATGAATTGTGAGTAAGGCTGACGGACGTGTGGGATGGACAAGTCGGCTGGACGTTTGGACGTTTGAGCGAACAAGTGTATATATGGATGGAGGATTGTGGAGAGAAGTCATTCATTCGAACTTAGAAGGAGATCACTTAGATGAGCCAAGTAAAGAGAAAAGAAGTGCAAGGGTGAGCTGCAGGTGTCAAAGTTCAGATGGAGGTGCCGGTTGTGTAGAACATGCCTGAGTAGGGCATCAACAACATGATTGTGCAGAATGCACCAAAGTAGGGCGTTAGTGACCCGGTCATGCAGAGTGAGCCCGAGTAGGGCGTCGGCAACCCGGTTGTGCAGAGTGCACCTAAGTACGGTGTCGGTGACACAGTTGTGTAGCGCGCACCTAGGTTGGGTGACACGGACATGGAGCGCAGATGCCCGGGTTAGGAAGCTGACACGGCGAGCTGAACGAAGGTTGAACCAGAGGTCATGAACGGAAGTTTTGTAGGTGGTACTATGTGCGGCCCACCGAATGAAGGGAGGTCAAGATTGTGAATGGGAGTTCGTGTGAGACGTGACACGGGTGTGTGTGCGCCCACCAAATGAAGGCACGGTTGGGCTGAACGATAATGTCGGGAAAGGTAGCATGGTGAGGGTGTTTGTTGAATGAACGAAGGGTGAGCCAGGTGAAGAAGTGCAACGGGTTGTGAAGGAAGGTGACAGATGTGCGGACGTGCTAGGTAGGTGTGCACGGTGACACACGTGGGCACCCAATTTAGGAAAATGGCATGACAAGCTGAACGAATGCGTTCAAGGTGAACGAAGAGTTGGGTAGAATGTGCAGTGATAGTTTAGGTGGGCTGATGAGCTGGGCAAATGAGTTTTCTGAAGTTGGAAGTTTGGCTAAGTGTAAATTTCGGGTTTCCTCCAAGATATTGCTTATGTTGTAAAAATTGAAGATTATATATTGATATATGGGCAAACTCATATTGCAGGGAGTTGCCCCTCCCTTTATGTTGTTGTGCATTTACATGTGTTAATGTTGTTTATGATGAATGTGTATGGGTTTCATATTGTATAAAGGAAAAAGTTAATACTTGGTAATGAAAAATAAACTAAGTACGAATGTTAGGCCTAGTCCATCAACATAAGTATTGGTGAAAAGAAAGTGTTCGGTGGTGCCGCACCTTGCTATAGTGCTGTTGGAAGATTACTACCAGTGTAGGGGTATGAAAGGTGGTATCAGAGCTGATTCAGGTGGAGTGCAAGTGAAGGAAGTTGATCTCACTGACAGGTGGAATCAAGAGCTAGTTCAGTTTTGCAGGAAGAACCTGGTGAATGGTGAAGAAATCTGAAGGGTGATTCAGGTTGTAGGAAAGTGGATGGCCAAGATGGTAGAAGGACCTATGGCAGGTAAATCTAGCCATAATGCAGGTGAAGCTTTCCGGTACAAGATATTGGAATAGATGAGTAGATGGAGTGTTGATTGGGCTTTGATGAAGGCCAAGAACATGATGGTTCGAGAAGGTTGTTTGAAGATCAAAGAAGAACTTGAATAACTCAAGGACCAATACGAGGATGTTGCAGATATGATAATGATGGAGGATGAACTCGAAACTATTCAAGTTGGACTAGGGTCATGTAGTTTGCAGACATGGGTGGATGAGGATACTCACATGGAGGAGCCTAACAATGATGTAAGTATTATTGATGCTTGTGTTTTAGTTGAGAATTTGGTAGATGAACCATATGTAGGGAAGAGAATAGTCAGTTTGCCGATGCAAGGGAGCATCTTACCATGGATGTCTACGATGAGACCTTGTATGGAGGAGCAAGGATTGTTGATTGTTGTAGGACTTGTTGGGGTTGTTTGTGACGTTATGGTAGAAGGTAGAAAGGCCCGTGACAAGGGAGGAACATGATGATCATTGCGGAGGAATGGGTTGTGCTTTAGCCACATGGAGAAATTGGCTAAGTGCCCGGCATGACTCGTGGATAGAGGAGGGCACACACTTGAGTATGATGATACTTGGGTGGACTTCTCATGGCTGAGACCAAGAGGAAGTCTTAGTGAAAGCTTTAGTGGGGGAGCCATGGTGGAGAGACTCGTATGATGATGGTATGGTTGGGTGATCGAGTTCACTAGATCGCGATTTGCAGGCTTCGATGATGATGACCGATTGTTGTGATGGGTCTACTTGGTTGGATAGAATGGGAAACTTATGTCATGGACATCAGGTTGAGGACATGGAGCATGTCAATCTTATATAGGGACATTATGCAGGAGCACTTGTAGAGGTGTCACTTATGGGCATCCAATGAGAAGTGCTAAGGCAGGGATGTTGTGCAGGTGGATTTGCTGATGTGACATGGAGATGTTTTTTTTGTGAATTGATGGAGATGATGTGCACTCTTGTACAACAAGGCCATGGACTTGGATGGAATTGTGAGTAGACTATGGAGCATTCCTACTACATGGAGAGCTGAGGCATCTTACAAAGACCTTTGGGCCGAGACTTGTATGCTTGCTGAATGTTGGTTGGAGATGACTCATTGAGCTCATGATGACATGAAGTTGTGACTTTTGGGGACTTTATATATGGTGGACTTGGAGGATCTGATGCATTGAGGAGCTGAGGTTAGGGACTTTGATGCAGGATGGGGTGCATACTTTTGAGTACATGTATGGGTGTGCTTGAAAAAAGACTTGGTGAGGAGGATTGATATGAGGCACTTTGGAGTGATGGAGTTACAACGATGATGATGCCTTGGTGGCAACACTTAACCACTTTTGACACATGGGAGCTGATTCATCTATGATCATGGGTAGCACATGGACAACATGTTGCAGATGAGATGGAAACTACTTCATGGACCTGAGCATGGCTTACACTTGGATGGAGATGGATTCTTGATTGAGTTGACGATGTGATAGCATGTTCAGAGAAATGACTGATGAAGGCATGAGGATGTGAATTCTCATGAGTTGAGCGTGACAGTTGGATTGATCACCCAACTAGTTCGAGTCATGGGGATGAGTAGTGTGCAGAGATGTGTTAGAATTTGTTGGAGTATCGTGGTAGCAATTCACACGAGGACGACACATGATGAGGTTGACACGAGTTGTTGCAGGAGGCATGTAGCTTGAGATGGAGGGGCCAACCTTCCACGATGGGAGCAGTATGTGAAGATCGTGACAAGGCGGTTGATGATTATGGATTGAGATGACTTTTTGATGTATGACATACCGATGGAGTATATGCCTTGGTATGGATATCTTGGTGACAGATGGTTTCCAGGATGAGAGATTGTCAGGGACGACAATGACTTCATGTGGGGGAGAATGTGAGGGCCAAGAGTTGCAGAGCGGCCTGCGGTGCGGTAGGGTGAGCTGTGGCCACGGTGGAGTCACGCAAAATGGAAGAAATGAGTATGCGATGAAGTTTGGACGAGTTATGTTTATATATCTTTGGGCAGTCCCAGGTGCCCTAACGGATGGGTAGGCCGACTGGAGGACGTGGAGTAGATGGGGTGGCCGACCATGGAGATGGCCAGGCCAATGGACGAATTGTGAGTAAGGCCGACAGATGTGTGGGATGGATGAGTAGGTTGGACGCTTGGACGTTTGGGAGAAGAAGTGTATATATGGATGGAGGATTGTGGAGAGAAGTCATTCATTTGAGCTTAGATGCAGATCACTTGGACGAGCCAAGTAAGGAGCGAAGAAGTGCGAGGGTGAGCTATAGGTGTCGAAGTTCAGATGGAGGTGCCAGTTGTGCAGAGCGCACCCGAGTAGGGCATCGATGACACGATCATGCAGAGTTTGCCCGAGTAGGGCATTGGCTACCCAATCATGTAGAGCATGCCTGAGTAGGTCGTTGGTGACACGGTCGTACAACACGCGCCTAGTTTTGGCAACACGGACATGGAGGGCAGGCGCTCGAGTTAGGCAGATGACATGGTGAGCCAAACTAAGGTTGAACCTGAGGTCGTGAATGGGAGTTTTGTAGGGGGTACTGTGTGCGGCCCACCGAACAAAGGGAGGTTGAGATCACGAACAGGAGTTCGGGTCAGAGGCGACATGGGTGTGTGTGCGCCCACCTAACGAAGGAACGGTTGGGCTGAATGATAACGTTGGGTAGGGTAGAAAAGTGAGAGCATTTGTTGAATGAACGAAGGGCTAGCCGGGTGAAGAAGTGTGATGGGTTGTGAATGGAGGTGACCGATGTACGGACGTGCCGAGTAGGCGTGCACGGTGACATGGGTGGGTGCCCAAGTTGGGCAAAAGGAATGACGAGCTGAACGAATGCATTTAGGGGTGAACGAAGAGCTGGGAAGAACGTGCGACGACTATTCAGGTGGGCCGACGAGCTGGGAAATGAAGTTTGCCGAAGTTGGAAATTTGGCTAAGTGTAAATTTGGGGTTTCCTCCAAGATTAAGATTATGTTATAAAAATTGAAGATTATATATTGATATATGGGTAGACTCATAATGCAGGGAGTTACCCCTCCCTTTATACTATTGTGCATTTACATGTGTTAATGTTGTTTATGATGAATGTGTATGGGTTTCATCTTGTATAAAGGACAAAGATAATACTTGGTAACGAAAAATAAACTAAGTATGAATGTTAGGCGTAGTCCATGAACATATGTATTGGTGAAAAGAAAGTGTTCGGTGGTGCCGCACCTCGCTATAGTGCGGTTGGAAGATTACTGCCAGTGTAGGGGCGTGACAGCTGGGGTGGGGCATAGGGCGAGATGATTCACAGAATCACCCTGCCACCCTCGAGGGCCATCCTTCCCCACCCTGGCGGCCTAACGGCTCACAGGGGTGGCGAGGTGATTCCTGGAATTTCCATGCCACACCCGCAGTCCTTTGGGCCGCTTGGGTGGGGCGAAGGGCAGGGTTTTTCTCAGAATCACCCTACCACCCCAGCGGGCCATTGGGACGCTGGGGTGGGGTGGAGGGTGGGGTGATTCCCGGCATCACCACACCACCCCCGCGAGTCATTGGGTCGCCGAGGTTGGATGGAGGGTGGGGTAATTCCTTGGATCATCCTGCCACCCACGAGGGTTGTTAGGCCGCCAGTGTGGGGTGGATGGCAGGGTAATTCTTGGAATGACCTCGCCACCCCCGCGAATTGTTGGGTCGCTCAGGTGGGGCAGAGGGCGGGGTGATTCCCTGAATCACCTCACCACCACCACGAGCTGTTGGGCCTTCGGTGTAATGCCTTGCGGTCATTGCGACCCATGGGCGTGCCCAACGAGTAGGCGAAATAGTGGTTTAGATGAAATGAAAAGATGACATAGGCGAGGCATGGGCGTAGATCAACTCGGTTAGTTGACAAGGAAAAAGTGCGGGCGAGAGTTAGCATGGAGAAGTTTATAGTGGGAGAGCATGGGCATACCCACGAGCCAACCTAGCAATGGGCGAGTCACCTTGGTGATGGGCCGACGAGCTAAGGATGGTGAAATGATGCGATGGTTCAGCGGACACCCACATATTGGGTGGGCCGACGTGCTAAGTGAACCTAACGATGGTGAGTTGGGTAGGTCAGCCAGCAAACGGTGAAACGTATTGGCGACCATACATATAGGCCAACGAGTTGGAGGGAACTCACTCACAAGGCATTCAACAAGTGTGAGCTAGTGAAGTCCATAGGAGCTGCAGTTGGACACAGAAACAAGTGCGCATGAGCCCAGGCTGAACGAGCGAAGTTCATGCAGAGTTGGGTGGCGGTCGAATGTGTGGAAGTGAATGGGCGACCCGAGTTGGGCACCGGCTGAACAAGCATGCAACAGCTAGGTGAGCGTGCACTGTGGGTAGGTCGGGCAACCTGAGTTGTGCGCCGACTAAATGAATGTGTAGCAGCTAGGTGAGCATGCATGGTGGGCAGGCCAGGTGACCCGCAGAGGGTGTTAGTTGAATTGTTCATGCAGTGATTGGGTGTGGTGTGACAGGCGACCCGAGTTGGGTGCGCCATGCATGGTGAAATGAAATGCTGAGTCGGGTGGAGGGTGACCCACGATTGGGTGTGCGGGGCACTGGTGGAAAATGAGAGTGACGTGTGGGATGGCAAACGAAGGTGCGACAAGTGCGCCTGAGTTAGGCAAACGACACGAGACGTGTGATGAGTGAACGAAGTGTTGGGCGAGTCATGTGACAAGCGTTCGAAGGTACGACAAGCTGGGAAACTGAGTTTGCCGAAGTTGTGAAATTTTGGCTAAGTGTAAATTTGGGGTTTCCTCCAAGATTTAGCTTATGTTATGAAAATTGAAGATTATATATTGATTCAGGAAGACTTGCATTGGGGAGTTGCCCCTCCCCTTATACTGTTGTGCATTTCTATATGTTAATGTTGTTTGTGATGAATGTTCATGGTTTCTTCTTGTATAAATCTCAAATATAATACTTGGTAACGAAAAATAAACTAAGTACGAATGTTAGGCGTAGTCCATGACTGTGAGTATTGGTGAAAAGAAAAGGGTTGGTGGTGCTGCACCTCACTATAGAGCGGTTGAAAGACTACTACTAGTGTAGGGGTGTGACAGGTGGTATCAGAGCTGATGTTTGAGTTGACGATGAAGTGCTGATCCCACTACACTATCATGACAGGTGGTATCAGAGCTGATGTTCGGGTTGACGATGAAGTGTTGATCCCACTGCACTATCATGACAAGTGGTATCAGAGCTGGTGAACTGAATCAAGGAGCTGATTCTACAAAAGGCCAAAGACTTGAAGTTCAAGTTTTGCAGGTGACAGGTGGTATATTAGGGTGATTCAGGTGAATGGTGGATGGTCTATACTAGGTCACAAAGAAGGAAGTTGATGGTAGAGATGGTAGGTGAATCTCATGTTGTGGGTGAATCTAGCCACAATGCAATTGAAGCTTTCATAAGCAAGATATTGGAAAGGATGGAAGATTTGGATTCTTACTGGACTTCGAAGATGGCCAAGGTCACTAAAGATCAAGAAGGCAATATGAAGATGAGAGAGGAATTTGATGAACTCTGAGACTGATATGAGTATGTTGAATGGAAGTATACATAACTTGAAGAAGAAGTCAAGGAGATTGGGAAGGTGAGAGACCAAGGATTGGAAAAAAATCTTGGACTTGCGGAAATCTCTTGACGAAGCGAAGGATGAGATCGCGGTGTTGAAGAAGGCCATGAGACATAACTTAGGTGGAGGAATGTCTCATGTGAAGGTCAAGGAACTGGAACCTTATGATGGTACAAGAAGTGCGAAGACTCTTGGTAACTTTCTATGGGACATGGAGCAATACTTGGAACACTTGTGATTACCGGATGAGGAGGCAAAGATAAAAGTGGCTACTCAGATCTTGACGAAGGATGCTGAGATGTGGTGGCGAAGAAGGATGGATCAGATTTCCAATGGTGGTGCTGATGACATAACTTCATGGGATGACATGAAGAAGGCTTTGTAGGCCCACTTCAGTCCTTAGGATGAAACATGGGAGGCAAGGATGAAGATATAGTATATCAAGCAAACGGGAAGTCTGCAGACATATCAACGGGAGTTTGCAAGTGTAGTTATAGAACTTCTAGACATGGCGGAAAGGGACAAGGTGTTCAACTTCATTATTGGGCTGAAACCTTGGGCATGCAATGAAGTGAAGAGGCAGAAGATTAAGACAATTGAGGAGGCTTTTGCTACTTTGGATTGTTTGGTGGAGCATTATGAAGAAACTTTTGATGAGAAAAAGAAGAAGTTCTATAAGAAGAAGGAGAAAAGTACGAAAGATGATGCTTCGAAATTGAATGACAAGTCAAAGACGAAGAAAAAATTGAAGTGTTGGATATGTGCAAAACCAAATACGGTGAAGAATTGTCCTTCAAGACCGAAAGTGGCTGCAGTGGCATAATCTAATGTGAAGAAAGAAGAAACTTTTGTGGGGGTGATGCAGATTTTTGGAGCTACAGTTGCTACAGAAGTTGTCTCACAAAGAGATCCAAAAAGGAACAACTTGGAGTATGTTTGGATGAAGGTTGGGGTTGCGAATGTACTCACTATGGTGGATAGTGGGGCTACTCACAACTTCATGAGTGAATATGCTATGAGAAGGATTGGGCTGAAATTTGTACCAGTGAAGGCACAAATGAAGATAGTGAATTCTCCTCCTAATTCCATGATTGGTGTAGCTGAAAAGGTGGACACAACACTTGGTAAGTGGATTGGGAAAGTCGACTTCACTATAGTTCAGATTGATGACTATGAAGCTGTATTAGGAATGGAGTTTTTGAAACAATATGAAGCGATGATTGTTCCACATTTGAAGAAGTTGTACATTTACGATGGAAGGGAAGATGTACCCATTGGTGTGACAAGACCCGAATGTAAACTAGCAGTGATGCAGATGAAGGACGAGAAGCATATGAATGAGGTATGTAAGCGGTTGTCTACTGTTGAGGCAAAGCTTATGGAACAATCACAAGTTATCAAGACATTGTCCAAGAGTATCTTGGATTTGTCTAAGAGGTTGGAGGAAGTTGAGGATGACGATGACGATGATAATGTTTATGTGAGGCCGAATGTCCAGGAGGAGGATCAGGTTGCATATCTATAGAGGATGGAGATAGAAGATCTAGACAGGTGGATTGAGCTGATTAGTGAGGGAGAGCCTTCAGGCTCTACTCCCTCCACATCTTCTTAGATGACTTAGAATATGGGGCTCATTGTTAGCTGCTCATGGCAGTGAGTCCTTTAAACAGGTTGAGCAGGCATGACAGGTAGATGATGCAGGAATGGTTTGGCATTAGCATCATGACATGTTGTAGATGGGATGGAGTTTCCATGGACCTGAGCATGGGTTTGGAGTAGATTCTTGATGATTTAGGATTGTGGCAGAGACTAAGAAAAGACTGGTGATGGCATAAAGATGTGCATTCTTATGATTTGGGCATGACAGTTGGATTAGCTACCTGACTAGTTCGAGTCATGAGGGATTTTAGTGTACAAGAGGGATGTCGGCATTATGTTGGAGTATCATGGCAAGTTCACATGATGGGATGACACATGGTGGAGACGGTCGTTTTTCATATGTTGCAGGGATGTTTGCAATATATGGACTAGTTCATATCATGGATCAAGGAGATGACTGTTCTGATGGTTTTGGTAATGTTGGATGACCGGATTGCTGAGGACGGCAATGACCTTGGGTGGGGGAGGATGTAACACCCTGCAGTCATGCTGACCCACGGTCGTGCCCACTGGGCAATAGAAAGGGTAGTTTGGATGAAATGATGAGTTGACATGGGTGAGGCATGGGCGCAGATCAACTCAACGAGTTGGCAAGGAAAAAGTGCAGGTGAGAGCTGGTGTGGAGAAGTTTATAGTTGGAGAGCATGGGCATACCCATGAGTTGACCTAGCGATGGGTGAGTCACCTTTGCGGTGGGCCAATGAGCTAAGGATGGCGAAACGATGTGATATTTGGGCCGACACCCACACATTGGGTGGGCCGATGTGTTAAGTGAACCAAACGATGGCGAGTTGGGTAGGATGGCTAGCAAATGGTGAAACATTGTGGCGACCAGACATATAGGCCAACGAGTTGGAGGCAATTCACTCATAAGGCATTCAACAAGTGTGAGCTAGTGAAGTGTGTAGGAGCTGTAGTTGGATGCAGAAACAAGTGCGCATGAGCCCGGGCTGAATGGGCGGAGTTCATGAATAGTTGGGTGGTGGTCTAACATGCGGAAGTGAAAGGGTGACCCGAGGTGGGCGCCAACCGAACGAGTGTGCAGCGGCTGGGTGAGCGTGCATGGTGGGCAGGCTAGGCGACCCGAGTTGGGCGCCGACTGAACGAACGTGTAGCAGTCAGGTGAGCATGCACGGTTGGTAGACTGGGGCATCAAGTGAACTGTTCGTGCAATGATTGGGTGTGGTGTGTCACGCCCCTACACTGGCGGTAATCTTCCAACCGCAGTATAGCGAGGTGCAACACCACCAAAAATTTCTTTTCACTAATACTTATGTTCATGGACTACGCCTAATATTCATAATTAGTTTATTTTTCGTTACTAGCTATTATCATTGTCCTTTATATAGATGAAAACCCATACACATTCATCATCAACAACATTATACAATAGAATTGTACAATAGTATAAAGGGAGGGGCAACTCCCTGCAATATGAGTCTGCCCGAATCAATATATATAATCTTCAAATTTTACAACATAAGCTAAATCTTGGAGGAAACCCCAAATTTACACTTAGCCAAATTTTCACAACTTCGGCAAACTCGGTTTCCTAGTTCGTTGGCACCTCCACACAGTCGCCGCACGACTCACCCAAAACTTCATTCAACCATTGCACATTTCCACCCAGCTCGTTCATCGTTTGTTTAGAAAATTCCTAAACCGTGTTACCCTGCCCGACATTATTGTTCATCCCAACTGTTCCTTCATTCGGTGGGCACACACGCACCCATGTTACCACTCACCCGAACTCTCATTCACGGTTCAACCTTCATTCGTTTGGTGGGCCACATGTAGTACCACCTACACAAACTCTCGTTCACCACCTCTGGTTCAACCACCCGTCGTTCGACTAATGACCACACCCTGTCATCCTGCACGAACTTTCAACCACCGTTTAGCCTTGCACTGATGCCCTACCTGGGTTGCCTGCTGTTCAACTCTGTACAGATGGCCAATTCGGGTCGCCCGTCCTGTAGCCCTGCATGGATGCCCAACTCGGGTCGCCCGTCGTGCAGCCCTGCACAGATGCCCAACTCGGGTCGCCCATCGTGCAACTCTGCACGGATGCCGAACTCGGGCCACCTGTCATGCAGCCCTACACGCTATGGCTCCCCAACTTCGCACTTCTCGCCTTCACCTTTTTTCTGCGTCCAAGTAGCTCGTTGGTGTAGGGTTGAATGTTTCTTGATTGAAGTCCCATTGCCTATGTATATGGGTGGTGGGCGAGTCAAGCCACCTAGCTGACTCGTGTCATCCGCCCGGCCGACTCTCCAATATTTGCAACATTCACCTGGGAGGTGGGTCATCCCACCCAACTCGTGGGACCACCTGCTTCACTCGCCCATCAAAAACTTTCCAACTCGTCGGCCCACAGGTCGAGTGCCCAGCTCACTCGCCTATAAACTTATGACCACACTTTCCCACACACCAAGTGTCTCGCCCATCTGTCACTTCGCTCGGTGGAGTGTCTCACTCATCGCACGAATTGAAGGTCCTTACAACCTCCCCCACCTGAAATCATTGTCGTCCTCGACAATATCTCATCCTAGCAACCATCTATCACCAAGATATCCATACCAAGGTATATACTCCATTGGTATGTCATACATCGAAAAATCATCTCAATCCATGATCATCAACCATCTCGTCACAATCTCCACATGCTACTCCCATCGTGGAAGGTTGGTACTTCCATCTCAAGATACATGCCCACTACAACATCTTGTGTCGACCTCATCATGTGTCATCATCGTGTGAAATGCTGCCATGATACTCCAACAAATGCTACCACATCTCTACACACTTCCAGACCTCATGATTCAAACTAGTCGGGTGATCAGTCCAACTGTCACGCTCAAACCATAAGAATGCACATCCTTATGCCATCATCATTCATTTCTGAGAACATCCCGTCACAACATCAACTCAATCAAGAATCCATCTCCATTAAAATAAGCCATGTCCAGGTCCATGAAGTAATCCTCATCTCGTCTGCAACATGCTGTCCATGATGTTTGGTGTCAATGTGCTGCATGAAATCAGTCGCATCTATCCCAACATCATCATCCATCTGCAAAACATTCATCTCCTTAGAGTGAAGTGATCCTCTCATCAAACTCTGAATCTCGATGTGTCACATCCAGGTCCATGAAGCTACCTCCATCATATTTGTAATGTGCCATTCCTCAAGTCTGCCATAGAAACAAGTATACACTTGTCTCATCTATTCATGTGCTACCCATGACAATAGATCAATCAGCTCCCATGTGTCAAAAGTGGTTAAGTCTCAGCTCAACCCTTGCCCAAGTGTTGCCACCAAGGCATCATCATCGTTTTAACTCCATCACTCCAAAGTGTCTCATATCGATTCTCCTCATCAAGTCACTCTTCCAAGCCACACCTATACATGTACTCGAAAGTATGCACCCCATCCTACATCAAAGTCTCTGACCTCAGCTCCTCAACGCATCAGATCCTCCAAGTCCACCATATATGAAGTCTCCCTGAAAGTCACAACCTCATGTCATCATGAGCTCCATGAGTCATCTCCAACCAACATCCTAGCAAGCATACATGTCTAAGCCCAAAGGTCTCTGCAAGATGCCTCAGCTCTCCATGTAGTAGGAATGCTCCATAGTCTGCTCACAACTCCACCCAAGTCCATGGCCTTGTTGTACAAGAGTGCACAACATCCCCATCGGCTCATAGTAATAAGTCTCCATGTCACACTAGCAAATCCACCTGCACAACATCCCTACCTTGGCACTCCTCATTGGATGCCCATAAGTGACACCTCTACAAGTGCTCCTGCATAATGTCCCTGCATAAGACTACCAAGCTCTATGTCTCCAACCTAATCTCCATGACTAAGTTGCCCATGTTTTCCAACCAAGTAGACCCATCACAACAATCGATCATCTCCATCCAAGTCTGCGATCTTTAGTCTAGTGAACTCGGTCACCCAACCATATCATCATCATATCATATGAGTCTCTCCATCATAGCTCCCCCACTAAAGGTTCCACCAAGGCTTCCTCTCTTGGTCTCGGCCATGAGAAGTCCACCCGAGTATCATCATGCCCAAGTGTGTGCCCTCCTCCAATCTGTCCATGAGTCATGCCGGGCACTTAGCCAATTCTCCATGTGGCTAAAGCATGACCCATTCTTCCACAATGATCATCATGTTCCTCCCTTGTCACGGGCCCTTGTACCTTCTACCATAAGGTCACAAACAACCTCAACAAGTCCCGCAACAATCAACAATCCTTGCTTCTCCATACAAGGTCTCATCATAGACATCCATGGTAAGATCCCCCCTTGCATCGACAAAATGACTTTGCTCTTACCTGCATATGGTTCATCTATCAAATTCTCAACTGAAACACAAGTGTTGGAGAGGTAAATCCCCTTTACAGATAGAGGCGATCCCTACTAGCCTAGAGTGGGTCTAGCAACAATCAGTCAATGCTACTATGCAAGTTCCTAATTGCAAATAAAACATAGGCAATGAACACCTACTTGGATTCCAACGCTGTTGTTTGATGAAGAGATGTCGTTCTCACTCCTTCGCTTTGGCCGGTCACGATCTTCCATGATTCCTGTAGATAGATACCTGCACACACGAAGAGAAACATAAACACAAGCGTGAAATCTAATAAATGCAATTATAAATCAGTCAGAAAGGATGTACTTCACATTAACGATTACAAAGACAAATGAGAATGGAACCATAATAGTAGTCATCTATTATTAATCAATAACAGAGAAAGTTACAACCAAAGTTCTGACGTTGAGTCCTTCTCAAGAGGGTCCAGCCAACAAGTCTCTTAAGCATTCACCCTTGGATGTAGATCTCCCAAGACAAAAACTCTCTCTCACACAAGCAATACTCACAACCTTCCTTAAGCTCTCTCTAGCAAATCCACACTTGTCACACCAACTACCTACCAGCAGCAGCACTCTAAGCACTATGAATTCCACACTATCCAAACTAGCTGCTCATGGCCATGGTAGAGGCTTAAATAGGAGAAGGAGTCTCCATGAATGGTGGGAGGATGAGCTTATATCCAAGGAAGGTGGCTCAAATGACGAACAGACATGCCATAGAAGGGAGGGCGACATTCACAAGGCCAACAACCAGGTCTGGAGTCATCTGGAAGGCTGGCTGTTAGAAAAAACTCGCCCAAACTGGATCAGCGCGGGTGTATAACTGCACTGGAGCACTGACATCGCATCTGAATAATGGAGAAGGTGGTGTCAGCACGACTCAATACAAACATAGGATGCGCTGGCTCATGAAATTCGAACAGCGCGGAAAACCCGTGTGCTTCCGCGCTGGCAGCGCATTAGTTGCACGATGAGGGGCCAGTCAGCGCGGTCATTTTAATAACAGTCGCGATGATGGAAAAAAATTTGGCAAAGAGGGTCATTTGGCCAGTTTAGAGAGCATGAGCATGATGGATTTGATCTCATAACACAGCAGGGAGACTGACAGAGAGACAGTGACAAATTACTGTGTAACAGATGCCCCCTAAAGCATGAAGCCCGAGAGAGTGGGAGGGGTGAAATTCTTTACAAAACTCGCTGAACTGGAACACCACCAGGAAGAACCTGCATGAATGTACAACTGATATCTCTATTACACGTAGTCTAGGCATGGGCGCAGCCATCCAAAAGACGTACGAAAAAGGTCTGTGGTATGGACGCAGCCACCCAGCTGAAGAGACCATGATGATAAAAAGGTATGGTCGCAGCCATCCCAAAAGACTCAGGTATGGGCGCAGCCATCCATCAATGAGTCATGTAATAATAATCCACAAAATCGCAACCTGGTTTGCAACAGATAAAAACCAGGGTCTTGCGCTCCATTCCAACCCGAACAAAGTACAAGTCCAAGCATGTGAATACATGAGATGAAGTCGAACATGCATGAACATCGTCTGATTACCAGCCAATGATGAAAACTGTTAACAGACGCGAGAGGTACCACCAATAATGACAATGGTCCTCGAGGTACTTATAGGTACAATCCGCGACGTGTGAATCAATGAGCTGGCGTCGAACACTCGCAGAATCATTCGATCGGAGGCCAATGATGAAAACCTCGCGTCGAACACGAAGAACCTGCCATTGAGGCATGCAGGCCCTAAGGCACCTGAAGGGAGTCTCTAGGTCACTTTCCTGGATAATGAGCTGATGTCGACAGGAAGTAACCTTGATCGAAGGTGGGCCATAATGTTTCCCACATCATCGACACAAGACAAAGAAGGATAGAATATTTTGTGTGAGACATCAGAGGGAGGTGGTAAGTTTGCAGAGGTCAACTTCTCTTGAACATATCGGCGGCACGACAGCGGTTTTGGCAGTATCTGGCATCAAATGAGCAGAGGTCATGGTGACAAGGCAACGGGCAGATGAGATGTCAAATAGGATAACCCAAACCCACGGAGGCTAGTGTAAACAAGATGAGAAATCCCCACCCAGACACGAATGCAGACTAGTGCCATGTTCAAGAGCGACATACTGCTGACACGACCATTATTACAGTTCCATTTTCCCCACCATTTCTGGCAGGTACCCCGGTTATTTTTGGATGACAAGCTTGACGGAGATAGCATATGCTTGGGAAGCGTCATTTCGACGGTGTCCGATGTCATTAAGTTTTAACGAGTCTGACAAAGGAAGAACTCGGTGTCTTTTCCTGTTTAGAGAGTCTGAAAAGGCAGCGAAAAAGAAAACTCCAAGGGGGTCCTTTTTCGTAAAGTTGTGTCTCTCGAGCCCAAAAAAGTATAAAACAATGCTCGAAAGAACCGCCCGACCAGTATGATCGAGGAGTACTTTTCGTGGATAGTGACTTCGACCCAAAAAAGTAAAAAAGCGGTCACAAGTACGTCGTTTTGGAGCCAATAATGAGTGCGAAACGACAAACACCTGGCAATCTTTTTATGTTAAACGATCGAAAAAAGAGCTTTAAAAGCGACTGCCTCTCGTTCCTTTTAATGAGCCGAAAGGAAGCTCGGCCATCTTTTCTTGCTTTACGTTGAAAAAGAGCTTAAAGACGACGTTTTTGGGATCAAGTGTGTATAGGATCGTTGTGACCCCGCCGGTTACTAGAATCTGCACAAGAACACCGCATGCGTAAACCTGTTCGACGTGTTAAAAAACATAGTAAAACATGCATAAAAGCATAATATAGCGACATTAGCACTAAATTCATGGTAAAAACATGACAAAAACCCACATTTATAAAGAACCATAGTCAATTATAAATTTTTTACCATAAATAGGGGGGTAAAAGACATTTTTTACCATTGTTACCATTTTGAGTTGTGGAGAACGTTGTGGAGCTGCGAGGTTGACGGAGCAAAATCCATCCTGTGCGGACACCATCCATCCTGCAACTTGTTCCAGGTAGGTTCTCCTCTCCCTGCGCTTCATTTTGAGTCCTTTTTGCAGCATTTCCACGGTGGGAATTGGCCATTTGGGAAAATTTTTGGAGTTTCAATGCGCTCTCGATCAGCGCGGATTTCCTCATCGGGTCCGCATTGATCGATTAAATTTTACACACACCACCTCCGGATCAGCGCGGAAAACACGTGTGCTTCTGCGCTGACCCAAGGAAAAAAACAAAGGGGCGCCATGATCAGCGCGACTGTTTTAAAAACAGCCACGCTGACGCTGTGAAATTATATTTTTATCATTTTGGACGTATAAACTTCAACGATCAGGGCTCTAATATTTTTTTTGGTCATGCAGGACACAATGGCATTTGTTTGGCAAGCGAGATCTCACGATAACGAAGATATAGCAGCTTATGCCAATGCGGAGTGCCGAAATGCAATGCGGGCATGTGGGTTCCTCAAATTTTTCCTCACTCTGCGCCTGAGAGCACAACCTGATCTCCTCGAGCTCTTAATCAGAGCCTGGAACCCAGTTGACGGAAAATTCACAATCCGAGGCCGTGATATCGAGTTCGATTACACGGATATTTATTTTTTGACTGGGTTATCACGCCGGGGTGAGATGCCCATTCTGGAGGGGCAATGACCCAGTGGTGAGACCCTTGACACGCTCATGGCTCGAGTGTGCCCACGGGCACGTAAAACACGGAGTGGGAAGGTGGGTATTCCGACGGTGGATGACATCGTCCTTTGCACCATACTATTCATGGTGACCTGGGCAGCGGGCTGCTTGGCGAATCACGAGGCCTCGAAGACCCATCTGCTATTAGCTCTCGAGTGTTTACAGCCCACCATATTCAACTGGGTAGCAGCAGTAACAACCAGCATGAAGAGACAACTGAGCAACTGTCGACGCGGAGAGTCGAAGCAGTTCGGTTATGGGTCGCTCTTACTTCCGCTCATGCTGGAGTGGGTGCTGGCCTTACAGCTACAGGATATGGTCGTGGATCCACCCATAGGTCACCGGGAGATGAGGGCCAGTCGATGGGGCCATGTCATGCCGCGTGGAGGTGGCGGCCGCCCAGTGGCATGGGTTGTTTATTTTCGAGAGTGGCTGGATCGGCAGGTCATTTTCATAGAGGACTGGCCATATGCCGGTATAGACTTTCGCGGTGATCCCAACATGCCACTGCCTGCGGGAGAGCATTGGGACGATGGAGGTATGACACTTGATCTCTTTTTAATTTTTTATCTTTTTAATGTTTTTTAATTTTTTCATGTACATGTCTTTATGATGAATGCTATGGTATGCAGATGTGGGACCCACGAGACCCCTTGGTCTAGCCCCAGAGGCACGGAGAGAGGGACAGGGCGCTGGAGCCCTGGCCTTGGCTCCTCCAGGAGTCAATACACCGGAGATTGTGATTCAGAACCTTGAGGGTTTACTGGCGGGAGTTCCAGATTACCAGGGGATAGAGGAGGTCCCCATAGCATCTCAGATTCACACAGTGGGGGTAGAACCCAGGATGCACCGTCTTTTGAGGCGGGTGGCACGGGCAGTTGTATGCTACAGAGAGCATAACCCACCACAGTAGACATCTAGGTCTCATTTCTCACTGATGTTTTTTGAGAGACACGCGTCTCAGATGTACTGAGGACATCGGCCTTATCTTAGACATATACACTTATTTTTGAGCGCCTTAGTGCGCCACACGATATATATATATATACCGATTTTGGGTGGATCTTTTACATATGATGATGTTTTTATATGCTTATGCAAATGTCTAACACAAATGTTATCTAATGTATCAGTTGCACAACATACGACCCACATATTTTAATTTTTAATGCAAGCTTAAAAGCACACATGGCAACACACATGCAAACTATGCTTGGAAAAGAATTTATTTACATATGCTTATTCTGTGGTCTTATTATGCTTTCTATGTCTTCTTGTATGATGTTTATCTATTACGCAAATGTCTGTCTAATACATGGTTTTCCAATGCATCAGTTAACGTATTTAATCATCTCGGAATGTGTTGATATGTGATGTAATCAAAATTCCTCTCTAACAATCTTACACATAAATACAACCTTAGAATGCGTTGGTCTCTGACGGAATATTGCCCTTTGAGTTGATGGACGACAAGTTGAGAGTCCAGGTTCACCACCATTGCATGAATGACGAGATCAACTGCTTCGGCTAGTAACTCAATTACAGCACTGTATTCGGCAACATTGTTAGTGGTACGACCCAAGCACACACCTTGAAGGTCTATCAACTCTCCGTGAGGATCATAGATCGCCCACGCCGCAGAAGACAAATTGAAAGTGCTACGACAGGCGCCATCAGCGAAACCAACATAAGGTGCGACAGGCAGCCATAAGAGGCAGCGAAACCATGCACACATAAGGTATGTACACTGGACATCATGCATAGTATTTTTTCAAATAGAGCCCGTTGCAGGGCTTGTTGAGAGGATTTCCTTCATAGTTGATCAGCTCATATGCCCCCTTTTGCAGAACTCTCTTCACGATATAGGGGCCTAGCCACATGGATTCGAGTTTACCTGCCCCCAGCTTATCCTTAGATTGATCATAGAGCAGTACTAGATCTCCCTCAACAAAGGAACGAGGTTGAATGGTGTTGTCAAAGTGAGACTTAACTCTCTTCTTCTGTGCTTCAATAGCTAGAGAAGCTAAGCGAAGGGTCTCTTCTAGCCGTTCTAAATAAAGAAGCCGTTCCTCCACCGGAGTGGTGTTGGGAAGCAACTCGACAGCTAACTTTAACGAAGGAATCTCACACTCAACAAGAAGGGTGGCCTCCAGTCCATAAACTAGCTGAAAAGGGGTGAAACCGGTGGCGTCCTTCACAGAGGTCCGATAGGCCCACAAGGCGGGGAACAACATCAGATGCCAATTAGACTTGTGTGTACCAACGGTACGTTGGAGCATTGTGATCAAGACTTTGTTCACAGCTTCAACTTGGCCATTGGATTGAGGGTAGTACGCTGTCGAACTATCTTGACGCAAGCCTAGTTGGGTCATTAGTTCCATCATCATGTGATTACGGAAATGTTTTCCGTGATCCGTGACGATAGCCTGGGGGACTCCAAACCGAGTAATGACATGATTAAACAAAAACTGCGCCGCTGTGTGACCGTCTTCGTTCAACGTAGGCATCGCTTCGGCCCATTTGGTGAAATAATCCATGGCAACGATAATATACCCATGCCCCCGGCCGAACAAGGGTTACAGGATGTATAATCGATGCCCCATTTGGCAAACGGACATACGGTAATAACAGGGTGAAGTGGTGTAGGAGGTGCACGCATTTTCCGGTGGTAGATCTGGCATTCATGGCATGCACGGACAGCAAGGATGCAATCCTTCAACATAGAAGGCCAGAAATAACCAGCACGGAGGATTTTCTGGGCGGTGGCATATCCGGACATGTGGCCGCCACAAGCACCAGAGTGGCAGTCATTCAATACCTGCTCAGCCTCCTCGAGAGTCAAACATCAGCGTAGAACAGAATCAGCGCCGAAGCGGTACAGGGTATCGCCAATGATGCGATAGGGTTGAGATTGATGACGAATCCTCCGCCGAGCGTCCTTCGATACATTGGGACGGAAGGAAGACCTCTGCAAAGATACGATGATGTCCCCATACCAAGGGTCGAGGGTAATGATTAGAAACAACGTTTCATTTGGGATATGCTCTTCCGAACGAGATGGTGCAGAAGGAGATGGCAAAGAACAGAGCAATTCTGCGAAGACTAGAGACTTCTTAGACTTGGCAGCAGTAAATTCCAAGTCAAACTCTTGTAGGATTACGATCCATTTTGAGTACTTGCCCCCCAGCAGATGATGCGACAAGATGTACGTCATTGGGTTGCAGTCAGAAATCACGGTCGTGGTGCACAACAGGATATAGTGTCGGAAATGTTGGACGGTGCAGACAGCTGCCAATGCCAACTTCTCGACATAAGCGTAGCGAGTTTCTGTATCCAAGAGGTTGCGACTAAGGTAATAGATAACGTGCTCATTGCCATCATCATCATCCTGCACCAGAACCATGCCGATGGTGGTGTCAGCGGCAGCTAGATAGAGAGTATAATCATGATGGTAGTTCAGAGGTCTTAAGAGTGGAGCCGAGACAAGGAGGTCCTTGAGTCGCTCGAAAGACTCCTGAGCGATGGCATCCCAACGAAAGGGTGTGTCTCGCTTTAATAACTATGTGAAACCCTTAGCCACCTCGGCATAATTCAGAATGAATCGTCTAAGAAAATTCGCTTTGCCCTGCAAGCTCTGCAATTGCTGCAAAGAGGCAGGGGGAGGAAGATTCAGGATGGCCTAAACTTTTAGGGGATCCAGACAGATTCCTTCTCGGTAGATGATGAACCTGAGTAGTTGGCCTGATTCTACGCAGAAGACACACTTATGAGGATTGAGCCTAACGTGGTAGTGTCGACAGCGGAGAAAAATTTCGCGAAGATGAGAGGGATGGTCCTGAAGCTTGGCTGAATGAGCTGGGAGGTCATCCAGGTACGGCTGTACAATGTGATGAATGTCATGAAAGGCATAAGACATTGCACGTTGAAATGTAGCGCCAACATTCTTTAGACCGAAAGGGAGCTTCTTATAGGCAAAAGTGCCCCAAGGATAGATAAAAGCCATCTTATGTTGATCTGTTGGTGCAATGTTGATCTGGTTGTAGCCAGAGAAGTCGTCCATAAACGAGTAAATCTCGCTTCCTGCACACTCATCAATAAGCTGATCGATGAAGGGTGTAGGGAAGTTATCCTTTGGACAGGCACGATTGATATCACGGTAATCAACACAAACTCGGATAGTACCTTGCTTTTTATTCACAGGGACTATATTAGAAACCCAATCCGTAAGTGGAATGGGGTAAACAAAACCGGCCTTGAGAATCTTTTCGACCTCTACTTTGATAGTTGCGGCCTTTCGGGGGTGCACAGGGCATAAGCGCTGGCGAACAGCCTTAGCACCTGGATACGTAGGTATTTCGTGCACCACTATACTAGGGTCGATGCCGGGCATTTCCTCATAGGACCATGCGAAGACATCACGAAATTCGCGAAATAGAGCAGTGTAGAGTTGAACTTCCTCTGGAGTGCAAGTGACTCCGATATGAATGTGCTCGACAATCCTTGGTTTGACAGAGATGTCGATAGGTTGAGTTTGCGTGATGTTTCCCATATTGCCCTCAGAAGACACTTGATAAAGCTGAATAGGTGTTTGGAGGGGTGGGGATGGGACACATGAAGCAAACCGCTCGAGACATGCGATCATTTCCGGATGGGGAGGGAGAAACGAAGAGCGGTGGTGGTGATTTGACCAAGGGAGCTCTTCGAGAGACATTGTCTCTATGATGGCTTCATCGGAAGGAAATATTTCCTTCAATGGATCCGAAGTAGCCTCATCTCCTAGCCAAGGAAAATGAACATATGAATCGGGAACACTGCTCGGGAGAGCAGGTTCAGCAGGGGGAGCTGATGCAGCGACGATTTCGATGTAGTTGAGCTCGGCAGGACTCAACGGCATCATATCACCCCAAGAATCTTCCTGATTCGCGGGAGGAAGAACCCACGGATCAGAGCGTACAGAGATCATGTTAATAGGGGCGAGATTCGGAGGTGGGAGGGGAAAGACTCCCATTAAAGTGGGATCTTTGAAAAGTCCGGCACCCACGCTCTCGAATGACTTAGAGATATGCTCCACGAATGGCACATTACCTTCAGAAGAAGAGGCGAAGAAGGAGAGCTGGTCGACCGTGACAATCTTTCCTTGGTGAGGGAAACGAATGACACGGAACAAGGAGGAAGCCACGGCTTGCATGGCGTATGTCCAGCTCCGTTCGAGGAGGAGGTTGTAGGTAAGATTGGCGTCAACAACTTCGACCTCCACTTCTATGGTCTTCCCTTCCAAAGAGGTGGGCAAGCATTGGAGGATACCGTAAGGGCGAGACTCTCTTCCATCGAAGGCTTCTAACGTCATAGGAGATTGACTCAAAGTAGGAGAACCAATAGCCTTCCAGCAAGCAACAGACATGATGCAAGTTGAGGCACCTTCATCAATGACCGTACGATGAATTGTTTTGCCATTGATGATGACCTGTATAAGGAAAGCGACTTGGTGAGGCAGTCTCTATGTAAAACCCTCGAGATCAAAAGAAATCAACTCTGAATCAGCCGGTCGATGCCACCAATAGCTGATAGCAAGGACTTCCTCTGGGAGGGGCAGCTCTGGAGTACTTCTAGAGTGGACATAGCAGACGAAGCCTGAGCTAAGTCCTCAACAATGCTATAGTGCTGGGCAGCACGAGCATTAGGGTTGTAAGACGACTTCCGGAGAACACCTTTTGGAGGGGGTCGGGGGATCATCTCAGCGCTGGGCCTTTCGATGTGGAGAGGACCAGAACTGGACGGAGGAGCGCTGGAGGGAACCTCCGGCTCTTTCCCGGCATGAGATGGATAATATTTCGCTCGAGTTGAAACGTGGATGGGAATCGTTCCAGCCATGAACACTTGAGAACCGAACGAGGAAGAGGGTTGAGACGGGTCTGCCACCATTTGAGTCTGCTGGGAAGGGAAAGGTTCTTTAAGCACGACAGGACTCCCAGGAGCACCTTTCAATAACCGACTAACTTCGGATCGCCTTGGGTAGTCCTTAGTGTAGTGATCCTCATCACAGATGAGACAAGGATACTTAGGTTTTCGTTTAGCTCCTTCCTCGGGTGGAGGCTTAGGGGAATCCTGCTTGGGCTGTCCAGTTTTATCCTTAGCTTTCCCTTTCTTTTTCCCTTTTGAGGATTTATCTGCCGCGGTGGACTGAACGATGTTTACCTCAGAGGTACTTCCAGAATTAGATTGGCCCTGAGAAGCATTTCCATTAGAAGCGTTCTGTTTTTGCTTCCCAGGGTTCGCAGCCGATTTCTTTGATGACGAGTTTACAGAGCCAATGACTCCGTCAACAGATGGTTTTGGCGGAGCCTTGGGCTGTACAGGCCTCGTGGCGTCTGGCAAATAATCATATAGAGTACCCGAATGAGAGTATACTAAGTCTAGGTACTGAGCACGCACGATAGCTTGCTCTTCAGTTACACAAGCTCCCATGGCGATGTCTCACGCAATCGCAGGGACAAAGGAAGTTGTGAACTAATCGATCAGGAGTTGATCAGGAATCCAGAATTTGATCAAGCGATGACGCCTTCTCCATTCATGTATATGATCAGATATATGCGTAGCTGTGTCCTGTTTGAGAGACGTGAGGAGATGTGTCCCCGTCTCGTACCGAATGGGTAACTGAAAATGAGTTAAGAATGCCATAGCCAGCGAGTTGAAATCTTGAAACGTGCTGCGATTCAGCTCAATATACCACTTAGCGGCTGAGCCGGTGAGAGTTCTCTGAAAGAGGCAGAGCCGGATAGAGTCATCAAGCCATGAGTTCGATGAACACCAGAGGTGATAGGTCATGACATGGGGTTGAGGATCTTCACCAGCTTTACCATCGAATTTTGGACAATCACCGGGTATTTTAGTTGGAACTGGTGGCCAATACAGATTATGCAGAATGGGGTCATTCGTTAACTTGGACACATCTGGAAGTTCCAACGTCGCTAAGAAAGGCAACTGAGGGTTAAAGGACATTTGTGGTTGTGGAAGAGAGGTAGTACCGGGGTTCCAACCAGGTGGTGGTTGCCCCCATGGACTCTGTCCAGATGGGCCCGGCCCAAAAGGGCCTGGTCCATAGGGACTTTGCCCGTAGGGGTTCTGTCCATATGTATTCTGCCCATACGGATTTTGTCCATATGGATTTTGTCCATATGCAGACAGTTGACCTTGGGTCTGCCCCCCAGCACTCCATGAATTAGCAACTTGACCTGCAAGTGCAGCGTACTGATAATTCTGGTAAGGAGTGACCTGCATCTGTTGATAATTTTGATACGGGGTAAACTGAGTTTGCCCCTGAGGTTGCTGGTAGCCATACACTTGCTGAGCTCCATACTGAGCCTGATAAGAAGGCTGCGCTTGGTAAGAAGGTTGAGGCCGTGGCCCACCTTGCATTTGATAACCCATTTGAGTTTGGGGCCCAGAAAGATATCCTTGAACAGGTTGGGCTGGGACCATCTGGCCGGAAGGTTGGCCTGGTTGGGTTTGGGATGGACCTGTTTGCCCAGAAGGATTTGCTTGCTGGGTGCCAGGTTGTCCTTAAGCAACCAAGGTTTGCCCTTGCGGAACAGATGGTCGAGCAGGCTAGACGGCCGGTTGACCTTGAGGTTGGCCAGCCTGTCCAGAAGGATGATTAAGACAGGCGGTGGGTTGGCCTTGCTGCGTAGAAAGCTGGCCCATTTGCCCGGAAGGATGCATAGACTGAGCAGTGGGTTGGCCCTGCTGTACGTAGGGTTGCCCCCCTTGCCCAGAAGGATGACTAGACTGAGCAATGGGTTGGCCCTGTTGTACGTAAGGCTGCCCCCCTTGCCCAGAAAGATGACTAGACTGAGCAATGGGTTGGCCTTGCTGTACGTAAGGCTGCCCCCCTTGCCCAGAAGGGTACCCCTGTTGGACTGCCGGTTGAGCTTGCGGAATAGATGTTTTTCCAGCCGGTCCAGAGGGATAACCCTGCTAGAGACCAGGTTGGCCTTGTTGGATGTAAGGCTGTCCTGGTTGTCCAGACGGGTAACCTTGCTGGGTACCAGGTTGCCTCGGATAGCCAGAAGGTTGACTCTGATAGGTAAATGACGGACCACCAGCGGCTGAAGGTTGTCTCTGATAGGGTTGTCCTTGTGGGCCTCCAGATTGTCCTGGGTAAGACTGGCCATAAAGTGGCTGCCCTTGGGGGGATTGCACATAAGGTGGCTGGCCTTGATTCAGCGGTCCTTGAAACTGTCCAGGGATTGCTTGGCCCCCGTGAAAAGAGTGATTACTAGAGTCCCAAGCAATGGATAACGGTACCGAAACCTCAACGAAAGGTTGAAGTGGAAAGGTTTGAGAGTATTGGAGGTATTGACCAGTAGAATCGTAATAAAAGAGTGGACCTTGCGCGTTCGGATCCTGAACAGGTTGCCCGTAGGCATCATATGGCCCCCCTCCTGGAAAAGGACCAGAAGAGGATGGAGCACTTTGTGCAGGGTGGATGACTCTAGGTGAGAGTTCTGGCTGGCCACTACCCACTTGACTGTGAGGGGAACCAACACCAGTGTTCGAAGATGACGACGTTGTTACGGCACTAACGACCGGAGTCGAGTACGCTACACAAACAGTTGGATTCGTGGGAACTGAGGTAACAGGTGTAGTATGGGGTCGTGAAACAAAAGGTCCTATGGTGGGAGTGATCTGAGGATCCCACATAGTCGTAGCAGGAATCCTGGCAGCTACTCTATCCCTCAACGATGAATAACGCGGGGGGAGTGGAGAAGTAGCTGGGATGGGAGTGTCAACATTCGACACCACAGGTGTCTCACCTGTGCTGGAAGATGTCTCATCCATGTGGGAGGTAGACATCGGAGACGAGACACTAGGGGGAGTAACAGGAATATCGTCCTCGTCAGGCTCCTAGATAGGGTTCCAATCTTCTTCGTAATCTTCGTCGCCCAGGGCATGAGAGTTGATAGGTTGGATACTCGGGATAACCGGAAGAGTATCACTTACAACTGGTACCTCAGGAGCAGCAGAAGATGGAGAACCTTGATCACTTGGAACGGGAGTTGACGGGTCAGCCAGGATGACAAAACCCCAAACAAGACCTAAAGGAATCTAACGATAAAGACCTTACACAAACTAACGCATACAAAATCTAACCAGGTGATGTTAACGTGGCCGAATAAATTTTTAAGACACAGGAACTAAACTTGACCTTTTCATGTTTCAAGAGTCGAGAAAAGGACGAAAAGATGACTCTAGTCTCCTTCGAATGTTTAATGAGCACGAAGTGACAAGACGCTCACTGGCACCTTTTCTTTTAAGGAGTCTGAAAAGGATCAAAAGTGACTACTCTGGAGACTCTAGGCAAAGGGTTTACCAAGCAATCCGTAAAACTGCTTATACACCTTGGCAATCGTATGAGAACCAAGGACTTTCCGTACTGCAATCAATCTTCCCGAATGTTGTGTTTGGTGCGTTACGGCTCACAAGGTGGCAGACTCGGCTTCCTATGGATCAAGGATAAAAGCCTAGTGGGGTCTCCCTATATACGCGACGGTACGTGGGAGCACAATCCGTGTTAGACCACTATCGAGTCACAGAAGGAGGAATCACCCAACCGTAATGTGAAACAATAGTGACTATGTTTAAAGACGCCGGAACACGTCTCTAGCCTAGACCTCTAGATGTTTGCATTAAGTTCCAATGCATTTTTAGGTTTATTCAGTTTATTTTATGGTTGATCTTGAATTAAGTTTCGGTTTCAGGCCCTATCGTGTGATCTCTCACAATTACCTAGATGCAAACTACATGCCAAAGAATACCATTTCGTTCAATGAATTCCAACTATGAGAGGGTTAAGAGTTTTCAACCAAACAAAATGAACTCAATCAAACAAACAATCTAATGCAGCTAATGGCAAAGAAATGAAACTCTTTCTTTTGAGAACAAAAATCAATGAAATGCTCTTTTTCCCATTAACTATTGAATGCAAAAGATATTAGTTCGATTTCTTTTTCCAATGGCACGATGCACTTAAAATGAATTTTGAGAGACAGCAACACCGAGTAAAGAGAAATCAAATCACTCAATGAAAAACACAAGAAGCATGAAAAGAGCCGATTGAACCCAAGAAACTGTGATCCGTGTCTGGGTAGTGAGAAGTAATTGAAACAATCCGAGGACTGGTTCAATGAAAATCACCTAAACAACCAAGCAAGGAAAGCAAAAAGTGGAAGGTTTTCGCAAAAGCAAAGGAAAATAGTAACGAATCTTTGTGAATGAGCGATAAAACAAAGTCAATCCAGCGAAAACGGGATGACAACACTAGGTCACAGGACACAAAACAAGATTCGTCCGACAAGACTTCGCAAGCAAGTGATTCACAGTTCAAACAATAGAAATCAAGTCATAAACCAGGGAGAAAGAGTAGGAGATAGTCAAACCAACAGGCTCAGGAGGTAAAATTGAAACAAATTCAATTCTACAGGATCAGCACGGGTGACCATCAGCAACAATGCGCTGACCAGAAACCACGCGTAGCAACAAAGTGTTGTCAGCGCGGAAGTACACGGCTTAAGCGCGCTGGTTCGATTTCAGAACCATCGCGACTATTTAACGTACAAGCGCGATGACCACGAAGTCAAAGAAACAGCTATGCGCTATCAGCGCGACTGTTTTGATATAAACCGCGCTGAGGCTAAAAAACAAGTAGAATCAAGCCAAAAGCCCCCCAAACCAAGGCAATAACTCTTTAAACAATTAATACACCTCCCAGACTGAACCAGGAAGTCTAAAAGCAGAGAACTAATCCCCAATCTTTGAAAAGAGAGTAACAATCAAACTCAAAAACAAGAATGAACAAAAAGAGACAAAGGCCAGCTCCCCAGCGGAGTCGCAAAATTGTTGGAGAGGTAAATCCCCTCTACGGATAGAGGTGATCCCTACTAGCCCAGAGTGGGTCTAGCAACAATTAGTCAATGCTACTATGCAAGTTCCTAATTGCAAATAAAAGATAGGCAATGAACACCTACTTGGATTCCAACGCTGTTGTTTGATGAAGAGATGTCGTTCTCGCTCCTTCGCTTTGGCCGGTCACGATCTTCCACGATTCCCGTAGACAGATACCTGCACACACGAAGAGAAACACAAACACAAGCGTGAAATCTAATAAATGCAATTATACATCAGTCAGAAAGGATGTACTTCACATTAACCATTACAAAGACAAATGAGAATGGAACCATAATAGTAGTCATCTATTATTAATCAATAACAGAGAAAGGTACAACCAAAGTTCTGACGTTGAGTCCTTCTCAAGAGGGTCCAGCCAGCAAGTCTCTTAAGCATTCACCCTTGGAGGTAGATCTCCCAAGACAAAAACTCTCTCTCACACAAGCAATACTCACAACCTTCCTTAAGCTCTCTCTAGCAAATCCACACTTGTCACACCAACTACCTACTAGCAGCAGCACTCTAAGCACTATGAATTCCACACTATCCAAACTAGCTGCTCATGGCCATGGTAGAGGCTTAAATAGGAGAAGGAGTCTCCATGAATGGTGGGAGGATGAGCTTATCTCCAAGGAAGGTGGCTCAAATGACGAACAGACATGCCATAGAAGGGAGGGCGACATTCACAAGGCCAACAACCAGGTCTGGAGTCATCTGGAAGGCTGGCTGTTAGAACAAACTCACCCAAACTGGATCAGTGCGGGTGTATAACTGCACTGGAGCGCTGACATCGCATCTGAATAACGGAGAAGGTGGTGTCAGCGCGACTCAATACAAACATAGGATGCGCTGGCTCATGAAATTCGAACAGCGCGGAAAACCCGTGTGCTTCCGTGCTGGCAGCGCATTAGTTGCACTATGAGGGGCCAGTCAGCGCGGTTATTTTAATAATAGTCGCGATGATGGAAAAAACTTTGGCAAAGAGGGTCATTTGGTCAGTTTAGAGAGCATGAGCATGATGGATTTGATCTCATAACACAGCAGGGAGACTGACAGAGAGACAGTGACAAATTACTGTGTAACAACAAGTATCAATAATACTTACTTCATCATCATGAGGCTCCTCCATGTGAGTATCCTCATCCACCCATGTTTTCAAACTGCATGATCTTGGTCCAACTTGATCAACCTCAAGTTCTTCCTCCATCGTTGTCACATCTGCAACATCCTCAATCATCATAGCTTCCTCTTCCTTGACAACACAATTTGCAACTTCATCCTGCTCCATTGTCCAAACAAGTTGAAGAAGTTCGTCTTCAACATTCCTTTCCAAGACTTCAAGTTTATCTCGAATCTATGGGTTCTCTTCTTTCATCCGCTTCAACCTGTATAATGTCAGGAAGAGCATCCCTTCACATTCTTCCAAACCTACCATGCCTTGTTGTTTAGCTTGGCCCAAGCACGATGCTTCACCTCTACTAAATCTGTCACAAAGTATTACACTTCTTCCACGATTCACCTGAATCACCCTGATATTCCACCTATCACCTGCAAAACTTGAACTCCCTTTCAAGTCTTCAGTCTTTGTAGAATCATCTCCTTGACTCAATTCACCAGCTCTAATACCACCTGTCACACCCTTACACTGGCTGTATTCTTCCAATCGCACTATAGCGTGGTGTGGCACCACCAAACACTTTCTTTTCACCAATACTTATGTTCATGGACTATGCCTAATATTCGTACTTAGTTTATTTTTCGTTACTAAGTATTATCTTTGTCCTTTATACGGATGAAAACCCATACACATTCATCATCAACAACATTATACAATAGAAATGCATAGTAGTATAAAGGGAGGGGCAAATCCCTGCAATATGAGTTTGCTTGAATCAATATATATAATCTTCAATTTTTACAACATAAGCTAAATCTTGGAGGAAACCCCAAATTTACACTTAGACAAATTTTCACAGCTTCGGAAAACTCGGTTACCTAGCTCGTTGGCGCCTCCACACGGTCGTTGCTTGACTCACCCAACACTTCATTCACCCGTCACACGTTTCCACCCGGCTCATTCACCGTTCGTTTAGCAAACACCCAAACCGTGTTACCCTACCTGACATTATCGTTCAACCCAACCGTTCCTTCATTCGGCGGGCGCACACGCACCCGTGTCGCCACTCGCCCGAACTCTCATTCACGGTTTCGACCTCCCTTCGTTTGGTGGGCCGCACGTAGTACCACCTACACAAACTCCCATTCATGACCTCCGGTTCAACCACCCTTTGTTTGGCTAATGCCCACACTGTGTCGTCCTGCACGAACTTTCAACCTCCGTTCAGCCTTACACGGATGCCCTACCCAGGTCACCCACTGTTTAGCTTTGCACGGACGCCCAACTTGGGTTGCCCATCATGCAGCCCTACACGGAAGCCCAACTCGGGTCGCCCATCATGAAGCCCTGCACGGATGCCCAACTTGGGCCGCCCGTCGTGCAACCCTATAGGCTGCGGCTCCCTAACTTCACACTTCTCGTCTTCGCCTTTGCTCTGCATCCAAGTAGCTCGTCAGTGTTCGATTGAATTTTTTTCATTTGAAGTCCCATCACCTATGTATATGGGTGGTGGGTGAGTCAAGCCACTCGGCCAACTCGTGTCATCCTCTTGACTAACTCTCCAATACTTGCAACATTTGCCTGGGAGGTGGGTCAGCAGGCCCAACTCGTGGTACCACCCCCTTCGCTCGCCCATTGCAAACTTTCCAACTGATCAGCCCACGGATCGAACGCCCATCTCACCCTCCTATAAACTTAGGACCGCACTTTCGCACACACCAAGTGTCTCGCCCATCGGTCACTTCGCTTGGTGGAGTGTCTCGCTCATCGCATGGACCGCAAGTCCTTACATGGTGTGACGAGCAACCCATGTTGGGTGCGTCGTGCACAGTGAAATGAAACGGTGAGCTTGGTGGAGGACGACCCATGGTTGGGTGTGTCGAGTGCCGGTGGAAAACGAGAGTGAAGTGTGGGTTGGCAAACGAAGGTGCGACGAGCACACCCGAGTTAGGCAAATGACACAAGACGTGCGAGGGGTGAACGAAGTGTTGGGCGAGTCATGCGACGACCGTTTAGAGGTGCTGACGAGCTGGGAAACTGAGTTTTCCGAAGTTGTGAAAATTTGGCTAAGTATAAATTTGGGGTTTCCTCCAAGATTTAGCTTATGTTATGAAAATTGAAGATTATATATATTGATTCAGGCAGACTTACATTGGGGAGTTGCCCCTCCCTTTATATTGTTGTGCATTTCTATATGTTAATGTTGTTTATGATGAATGTTCATGATTTTCATCTTGTATAAAGGACAAAGATAATACTTGGTAATGAAAAATAAACTAAGTAAGAATGTTAGGCATAGTACATGACCGTGAGTATTGGTGAAAAGAAAAGGGTCGGTGGTGCTGCACCTCACTATAGAGGGGTTGAAAGACTACTGCTAGTGTAGGGGCATGACATTCAGGGTGGGGTGGAGGACGAGGTGATTCCTGGAATCACACCTCCACCCTTGTGAGCCGTTGGGCCGCCAGGGTGGGGCAGAGAGTGGGGTGATTCACAGAATCACCCCACCACCCCCATGCATCGTTGTGCCACCCCCGCATGCCATTTGGTCGCTCGAGTGGGACGGATGGTGGGGTGATTACCCGAATCACCACACCACCCCCACGAGCTGTTGGGCCACCAGGGTGGGGTAGAGGGCAAGGTGATTCCGGGAATCACCCCGCCACCCTTGTAGGCCATTGGGCTGCCACGGTGGGGCAGAGGGCAGGGTGATTCCTGGAATCACACAACCACCGCCACGAGCCATTGGGTCACTTGAGTGGGGCAGAGGGTGGGGTGACTCCCAGCATCACCTTGCCACCATCGTGGGCTGTTCGACAGCCAAGGTGTGGCGAAGGGTAGGGTGATTCCAGGAATCACCTAGCCACACCCACGGGCTGGTGGGCCGCCGGGGTTGGGTAGAGAGCGGGGTGATTCTCGGAATCACCCCACCACCGCTGCAAACCGTTGGGCTGCATGGGTGGGGTGGAGGGCAGGGTGACTCTTGAAATCACCCCACCACCGCCGTAGGCCGTTGGGCCCTTGGGGTGGGGCAAAGGGTGGGATGATTCCTGGAATCACACCTCCACCCCCGCGGACCATTGGGCCGCCGGGGTGGGGCAGAGGGCGGGGTGATTCCCGAAATCACCCCACCACCCCTACAGGTTGTGTGTCGCCGGGGTGGGGCAGAGGGCGGGGTGATTTCCGGAATAAACCCACCAACCTCGTGAGCCGTTGGGCAGCTGGGGTGGGGCAAAGTATGGGGTGATTCACGGAATCACCCTACCACCCATGCGGGCTATTGGGTTGCCGGGGTGGGGTGGAGGGTGAGGTGATTCTTGGAATCACCTTGCCACCCTCGCAGGCCCTTGGTCCTCTGGAGTGGTGCAGAGGGGGTGGTGATTAGTGGAATTACCCCACCACCCCCGCGAGATGTTGGGCTGCCAAGGTGGGGTGGAGGATGAGGTGATTCCTGGAATCACCTCGCCACCCGCGTAGGCCATTGGGCCACCGGGGTGGGGCGTAGGTTGGGTTGATTCTCTGAATCGCCCCGTCGCTCCCCCGGGTCGTTCGGTTGTCGGGGTGGGCAGCGTTCGCCCCACCTCAGCGGCCTAATGGCCCGGAGGGTTGGGTAGCCTCCGCCCCACCTTAGTGCCCCAACGGATCGCATAGGCGGTGCTGTGATTCTGGGAATCACCCCACCCCCCAGTCTCTGCCCCACCACGGCAGACCAACGACTCGCAGGGGTGACGGGGGGATTCTTGGAATTGCCCTGCCACCCCCGCTAGCTGTTGGGTCGCCGAGGATGGGAG
The DNA here is from genome assembly GCA_031772625.1 of Pinus tabuliformis. Lineage (NCBI taxonomy): Eukaryota > Viridiplantae > Streptophyta > Pinopsida > Pinales > Pinaceae > Pinus > Pinus tabuliformis. Next base: position 325,030,097 of record CM062809.1, read on the forward strand.
GAGGCTGTCCGTAGCCGTCCACCCTACCTCGGTGGCCTAATGGCTCACGAGGGTGGCAGGGTGATTCCTAGAATCACCCTACCACTCCTGCTAGTTGTTGGGCTGCTAGGGTGGGGTGATTCCTAGAATCACCTCGCCACCACTGTGGGTCGTTGGGTCGCTCGGGTGGGGTGGAGGGCAGGGTGATTCCTCGAAGTACCCTACCATCCCCATGGGCCGTTGGGCCACTAGGGTGGGGCGAAGGGAGGGGTGATTCCCGGAATCACCCCACCACCTCCGTGGGTCGTTTGGCCGCCGAGGTGGGGTGGAGGGCGGGGTGATTCTAGTAATCACCCTGCCACCCCCACGAGTCATTGGGCTACTGGGGTGAGGGGGAGGGCAGGGTGATTCCTAGAATCACCTCGCCATCCCCACGGGTCGTTGGGTTGCTAGGATGGGGCGAACAACGAGGTGATTCCTAGAATCACCCTACCACCCCTGCGAGCTGTTGGGCCACCGGGGTGGGGTAGAGGGTGGGGTGATTCCAAGAATCATCCCACCACCCCCACAAGCCGTTGGGCCACCAGGGTGGGGACAAGGGCAGGGTGATTCCCGGAATCACCATGCCACCCCCGAGAGTTGTTGGGCCACTAGGGTTGGGTGGTGGACAGGGTGATTCCTAGAATCACCCCGCCAGCGCCGCCATTCGTTTGGCCATCGGTGTCATGCCGCCAATTATTTTTTCATTAATTGGCCTACGTGTGGCATCGGCTAAGTACTTAACATATTCATTTCTTAATCTACTTTCCAAACTATGCCTAGTATTCATCATTTTTAAATAGAAATAATGTGTGGAAACCATTAATACATCATCAACATTCAACAACAAGAGAACACATAAACCCATGTGAAATGTAATGATTTTATTAGAATTTTATAATTTACAAGTTTACATTGAGAGACAAGCTTGACCGGCCTTTTTACAAAATCCTAAATGACCGTGTCATTCTGTTCGAATGGGCGCACAACCATGTGCTACTGGCTTTCCCTACTCGGGCACCCTCCACATGTTGGCCACACCATCTACAACTCCACCATTTACCATCGCACCCCCGGGTGCTCCTACCCATAGTCGCACCTTGCGCATTCACCTCAACTCGTCGGTCGCTCGGTGGGTGCCCACCCTACCGCGTTACCTCTGGCCTGAACGATGACCTGCGTTTGCCCTTAGACGTGCCCGCTGTGCGGGCTCGTACCACCATGACCTGCACCTTTATAAATCGTAGTCCATCGCAGAGATATGTGCAATTCTTGCCTTGAATTGATTGCCAAGTTTGAAGTGTCTCCAACTTGCTCAGCTTATTGGTATATATACGGTTGCCACCAACATTTTAACGTTTCGGCTGACCCACCCAACTCGCATTCATTTGGTTTCACTTGCACTTTGGCCCACCCGATATGTGGGTGACTGCCCTGACCATCGCATCATTTCGCCTTGCTTGCTCGTCGGCCCACCGCCAAGGTGACTCGCCCATCGCTTGGTTGGCTCATGGGCACACCCATGGTCACCCACTATAACCACGGCTATGCTAACTCATCCCCACACTTTGCCTCGCCAACTCACTAAGCTGAACCGCGCCTATGTTAGTTCGCCGAATCGGCCGACTATCGTTTCGCTTGCCCGGTGGGTGCGCCCGTGGGTCGCCATAGCTGCAGGGCATTACATCCTCCCCCACCCAAGGTCATTGCTGTCCTTAGCAATCTGGCTATCCGTCGTAAGTTCCTGTCATACTTCGCAATCTTCTGCTTCCATCTCCAAAGTGAGTCCTTTATTTCCCAGCTATTCTTCCATTTGACAAGAAATTCTCGTCGAATGTGACTACCAATCCCTGTTGTCTGAGATTTCATAATCTTGTCCATCTCAAGGTTCAGCCTATCAACAATCATGGCTGGTCTCCTCGGTGGTTCCACTCTCTCTGGATGATCAACATCAAGTCTACTTCTCTTCAACTGATTGATATGAAAAATTGGATGTTTCATATGCATATGGTGCAGAAGCTCCAGCTCGTAAGCAACCTTCCCCACTCCCTTCTTCACTCGAAATGGCCCCTCATATTTCCTTGTCAATGATCTCACAGTCCCCTTAGGTGGCTGAAACTAATCTCTGGTAATCCTGAGGAACACCATGTCTCCTACACTGAAGTGTGCATCCCGTCTCTCCTTATCTGCCCATTTCCTTATTCTCCTTGCAGCTTCATGCAAGCACAACCATGCCAACTCCAAGGTCTCATCCCAAGCCTTCATGAGCTTCTTCACATGAGGACTCCTCAACAAACCTCCTATCACTACGGTGTGTGGTGTGACTGGCATCTGCTCATTCACCAACTCAAATTGACTGTACCCCGTCGCAGAACTCTTTTGTATGTTGTTGATAAACTGAGACACATCCAAGAGTTCAATCCAATTCTTCTGATCAGCCGTCACATAATGTCTCAAGTAATCCTCCAGCAATGCGTTCATCCTCTCGGTCTATCCATCTGTCTGTGGATGGTAACTCGAGCTCATCAACAAATTTGTCCCGACTAACTTGAACAATGTGGTCCAAAATCTACCTGTAAATCATGGATCTCAATCCAACACGATGCTCAATGGCATCCCCCAATACTTCATTATGTTCTTGAAGAACAACTCCGCAGTCTTCTTGGCTCCACACAACATCTTTGTTGGAACAAAAACAACATACTTGGAAAAACAATCAACCACGACCTTTATCCTATTATACCTTTGCACCTGTGGCAACTGTGTGATGGAGTCCATCAAGACACTCATCCATGGTCTCTCAAGAATCGGTAAAGGTTGCAACAGACCTCATTTCCTTTGTGTATACGATTTTTCCTGTTGACAAATGATGCATGTATGTACATACTCCTCTACATCCTCTCGCATCTTCTCCCAAAAGAATCCTCTCTCCAACAATGCCAAAGAGCGACGCTGCCCTGGGTGGCCAGCCCACGGAGAATCATGGCACTCCTTCAAAAGGTGCCTCCTGAGTCCGGATGACTTTGGAACATAGAGTTGGTTTCCAAAGAACAAGAATCCATCTCAGAGAAAGAACATTCATGTCTTCCCCTCCTTCATCCGCTTCACTATATTCTGCGCCTGAGTATCGGTCTCAACACTTTCCTTAAGCTTATTCTGCATCTCTTCTGATATCTGAACTCGAATCCTACTCCATACTGCCCGGTCTTCCCCCTCCAATGCTACAAGTTGTCCCTTCCTGCTAAGGGCATCTGCTACCACATTGAGTCTGTTCGATCTATACTCAATAGTCATGTCGAATTCTGCCAAGAAGTCGTGCCAACAAGCTTGCTTCGCAGAAAGCTTCGGTTGTGATGCAAAATAACTTGCTGCAATGTTGTCTGTCTTGACAACAAAAGGCTTCCCAATCAAGTAATGCCTCCACACATGAAGCTACTAAATGATCGCATTCATCTCCTTCTCATGGATCGGATACCTTCGTTCTCTATCCTGGAACTTCCGACTCTCGTACGCCACCAGATTCCCATCCTACATAAGAACCCCTCCTATGGAAAAATTTGAAGCATCTATGTGTACCTCAAACAGTTGCTCGAAGTCTAACAACTTCAGTATCGGTGTTGTAACCATCCTCTTCTTCAGATCATCAAATTTGATCTGACATTTGTCCGTCCAACTCCGTCTCTTGTCTTTCTTCAACAGGTTTGTCAGTGATGATGTTACCTTGGAGTATCCCTCTACAAACTTTTGTTGGTAGTTGGTCATGCCCAAAAACACCCTCATATCATGGACATTCTTCGGTTCAACCCAGTCCTCGATTGCCTTCACCCTGCTCGGCTCCATCTGTATGTACCCTTGACCCACTATATGTCCAAGGAACAGAATCTCAGTCTAAGCGAACATACACTTAGACTTTTTCAAGTACAGTTGATTTTCCTTCAACACCTTGAACACCATCGCCAAGTTCTTCTTATGATCCTCCATGTTATCACTATACACCACTATATCTTCCAAGTACACTACTACGAACGAATGCAAGTATGGACGTAGAACATCATTCATCAAAGTGCAAAACATAGCAGGAGCATTGCACAAACCAAATGGCATAACAAGGAATTCGAAACAACCATACCTTGTTACTATTGCGCTCTTCTTTTCATCTCCTTCAGCTATCCACACCTAATAATACCCATGCCTCAAGTCCAGCTTGGAAAACACTCGAGCTTTCGCAAGATTATCGAGGCAATTTGCAGCTAATGGCAAAGGATACTTATTCTTTATCGTCTGCTTGTTAAGAGCACGATAATCACAGCACATCTGTAGCTCATTCATATCCTTCCTTCACTGGAACAATACTGGAGCTCCATAGGGGGACCTTAATCCAAGTCCATGAAACCCAGACTATTAATCCACAATTTCTCCATAACTTTCCCCTGCATGCATGTTTGTTCTCTACAATTCGCTTTGATACCATCTATCACACCCCCAATTCTTTTTTCATTAATTGGCCTACGTGCGGCATCGGCTAAGTACTTAACATGTTCATTTGTTAATCTAATTTCTGAACTACACCTAACATTCATCATTTTTAAATATCATTAATGTCTGGAAACCATTAATACATCATCAACATTCAACAGCAAGAGAACACATTAACCCATATGCAATGTAATGATTTTATTAGAATTTCAGAATTTACAAGTTTACACCACGAGACAAGCTCGACTGGCCTTTTTACAAATCTTGAACAATCATTTCGTTCTGCCTGAACGGGTGCACAACTGTGTGCTACTGTCTCGCCCTACCCTGGAACCCTCAACACATTGGCCACACCATCCACAACTCCACTGTTCACCGTCGCACCCCCGGGTGCTCCTACTCGCGGTCGCACCTTGCCCATTCACCTCAACTCGTCGGTTGTTCAGCGGGCGCCCACCCTACCATGTTACCTCCGCCTTGAATGACGACCTATGTTTGCCCTTGAACGTGCCTGCTATGTGGGCTCATACCACCATGACCAACACCTTTATAAACTGTAGTCAACCACAGAGATATGCACACTTCTTGCCTTGACTTGATTGCCAAGTTCGAAGTGTCTCCAACTCACCCAGCTTGTTGGTATATATACGGTTGCCACCAACGTTTTAAAATTTCGGCCAACCCACCCAGCTCACCTTCATTTAGTTTCACTTACACGTCGGCCCACCCAATATGTGGGTGACTGCCCTGACCATCGCATCATTTCTCCTTGCTAGATCGTCGGCCCACCACCAAGGTGACTCGCCCATCGCTAGGTCGGCTCATGGGCGCACCTATGCTCACCCACTATAACTGTGGCTATGCTAACTCGTCACAACACTTTGCCTAACCAATTCGCCGAGCTAACCCGCGCCCGTGTTAGTTCGCTAACTCACCTGACAACCGTTTCGCTCGCCTGGTGGGCACGCCTATGGGTCGCCACAACTCCAGGGCGTTACAATCAGGTTGGGGTGGAGGGCAGAATCACCCCGCCACCCCTACTGGCCATTAGGCCACCGGTGTCACGCCCCTACACCTGCGGTAGTCTTTCAACCACTTATAGCGAGGTGTGGCACTACTAATCGTTTTCTTTTCATCAATACTTACGATTGTAGACAATGCCTAACATTCCATACTTAGTTTTATTTCTTGTTACCAAGTATTATTTTTATCCTTTATACAAGTGAAAGCCCATAACATTCACATAAACAACATTATACAAGAGAAATGCACAACAGTATAAAGGGAGGGGAAACTCCTTGCAATATGAGTCTGCCCGAATCAATATATAGAATTTTCTTTTACAAGTACAAGTTAAATCTTAGGAAACCTCAAATTTACACTTAGCCAATCTTCCAACTTCGGCAAACTTGGTTGCACAGCTCGTCGGTGCCTCCACACGATCGCCGCATGACTCACCAACCCTTTTTTCACCTTGTAGCATGATCGTGTTGTTTTCCCAACTTGGGTGTGCCTCGTCATAACCAAGTCACCACACATGGGCGCCTCCACACCAGTCACACCTCCGTTCACAATCTCAACACTTCACTGTTTCCATCGTTTTGTCATGCACGGCGTGACCTCACCTGGTCACTCGTCAGCACGATTCTTTGTTTCGGCATGCACGGCATGCCCTCACCTGGCCGCTCCTCCACATGTCCACCCGTTCACCCGTTCACCCAACTTGTCCACCCGAACTCATTCACCCGAACTCGTTCACCCGAGTCGCCACAAACTTCACACGGGTTGCCACACGACTTCACCTGATTCGTCCGAACGACCTCACCCAGGTCACCACACAACCTCGCATGGCTCGCCCAAATGACCTCACTCGGGTCGCTCGAACGACTTCACCTAGCTCGCCCAAATGACCTCACCCGGCTCGCCTAAACGACCTTGCCCGAGTTTCCTGCCTGACAACCTTGCCCGAGTTCTGCCTGACGACCTTGCCCGAGTTTTCTGAATGACTTTCCTCAACAACTTCCTGAACAACTTTTCTAAACGAATTTCTTGAACGACTTCTCGAATGAATTTCTCGAACGACTTTCTCGAACCACTTCTCGAACGACTTTCTTGAACGAATTCTCAATCAACTTTCTTGAACGACTTTCTTGAACGAGTTTTACACCCGAGTTCTGCCCGTCGTGCGGGCTCATCCATGCATTGCAGAAATCCTTTTTCAAACTCGTGTTGATTGAATGATGGTCGTTTGCCTCCAAAAACCCTCCAATATATACGAGCAGGTGGTGGGTTGTGTCCACCGGCCGACCCACACCAAATGCCCAACCAACTCGTTCATAATGCGAAGTCTCACCCATGAGGTAGGTCGGCTTGCCCAACTCGTGGGACCGCCCCCTCATCGCTCACCCAACACCTTATAAACTCGTCCAAGGTTCATTTTGTTTCATATTTTGCATGTCCTTTGCATGGTGGAGTCGCCCTACCCATCGCACGGACCGCAGGTCCTAACAATCAGGGTGGGGCGGAGGCCGGGTTGATTCCAGAAATCACTTAGCCACCCACATGAGCCGTTGGGCCTCCCTAGTGGGGTGGAGGGCCAGTTGATTCCCAGAATCACCCCGCCACCCTCGCAGGACGTTGGGCCGCCAGGGTGGGGCGAAGGGCTGGGTGATTCCTAGAATCACCCGACCACCCCCGTCCATCATTAGGCTGCCTAGGTGGGGCAGAGGGCAGGGTGATTCCTGGAATCACTCTGCCACCCTGCCGACCATTGGGCCACTAGGGTGGGGTGATTCCCGGAGTAACCTCGCCACCCCTGTGGGACGTTGGGCCACCCATGTGGGGCAGAGGGCGGGGTGATTCTCGGAATCACCCTGCCACCCCTGCTCACTGTTGGGTCGCCCGGGTGGGGCAGAGGTCGGGGTAATTCGCGGAATCACCCCGCCAGCCCTACAGGCCATTGGGCTGCCTGGGTAGGGCAGAGGGTGGGGTGATTCCCAGAATCAACCCGCTACCCCCGCGAGCTATTGGGTCATCGGTGTCACGCCCCTACCCTAGCAGTGATCTTTCAACTGCATTATAGGAGGTGTGGCACCACCAACGCTTTTCTTTTTAACAATACTAACAATTGTGGGCTATGCCTTACTTCTATACTTAGAATATTTTCCAACAGTTAAGTACAATCTTTCATTTAAACACACAACGAAAACTTTCAAATCATAAACATATTATCATCATTAACATTCAAGTGCACATTGGAATATCATGGGAGGGGAAACTCCCTGTAAATATGAGTCTGCCTGTATCAATAATGATAATATTCAAAATTACATAGAAGCTTTACAATGGAGGGAAACCCCAAGTTTCTCCTCACACTTATAAAATTCACCTTCATGCGCTGTTGTGTAGCCTTGCCCAACCATCAGGAAAAGTCACGCTGGGCACACTTCATCGCACCTGCTCATCGTTTCGTCCTACCTCCCGTCGTCGTTCACCTGTGCCCGGTTCACCCATTCACCGTTGCCTTCGCCCGTCGTACAAATTCCCATTTCATTTGGGTGTGCCCACAACGACTGCCCAAAATCGTTTCACTGTTTCACCGTGCCCAAGCTCGTCCACCCGACTCACCCCCCGTCAGCATGCTCAACCATCGTTTCACTGCATCCAGGCATGCTCACCAACTCTCCCTTCACCACGTTCACCCACTCTCGTTTACCATCGACCATTTCATGTCGTCGTTCCGGGTGCGCCCACATGACTCGCCCGTCGGCACAACTTGGCACGCCTGACATTCGCGTTCACCCGGTGTCCTCATTTGGCTTCACTTGATGCTCTCCCATAGAGCTTGTGCCTGCCCACCGAACAACCTGTCATTCGCCAGCTCGACTGCCTACCCACGGCGCCTATGTGCGCCCAACCGCTTGCTTCCCAACCCGTGCTTGACTTGCCAACCTGTCTGGCATTTCGTCTGTGCCCTATGGCCTGCATACTTCTTAGCCACCCAGAGTCACCTCAACCCGCGGCTAGGGTGCTTCGGCCCCTATTTTCGCCTGAACCTTCACCAAGATTCCAGAACACCAACTCATGCTTCGCCTTGCTCGCTTGGTTGCTCGAATTGCTTGCCTAATGAATGATGATGAAGCTCTCCCCATCGTCATGTATTTATACCCTTTTTTCTTCCTTTTTGGTTATGTCGGCCTTGCCAACTGACCCACCAATTCGGTGTTCCAACATTCTCCTGCACATCGGCTTTGTGGCTAGGCACCCCCAGCCGGGACCACCTTGTCATATAAACCTCCCTTCAACCAAACACTTAGTAATTTTTACTCATGACCTCACATTTTGCATCTGTGGTTGCCCAGCTCACCCATGCTCCTCCTTCGTGCGCTCTCGCCCAAACCACTCACAGCTCGGGGGCATTACATCCTCCCCCACTCGAGGTCATTTTTGTCCTCGAAAATTCTTCATCCCAACAACCGTTCATCACCAAGATTATCATCCACACAATTGTGTATATGGGTAATCTAGATGTCCACTACTCAAACTGCTTCATGCCATAGATATGACATTGTTCTGCAAGGAATCATGTGCTAGCACCCCTCATGTCGGTGATTAGTTGGGTAGCTAATCCAACCATGCATCGCCTCCATAAGAACTCATGCCCCTACATCGTCATGACTGTCCACTGCATGCTACCTGTCAACCTGTGTCATCTCACCCCTAGATGCCTGCTCAAAGTGTTTGGAGACTCACTACCATGAGTAGCTAACAATGAGCCTCATCCTTCATGATAGTCTAAGATGATGAGGAGGGAGTAGAGCCTAAAGGCTCTCCCTCACTAATCAACTCAATCCACCTATCCAGATCCTCCACTTCCATTCTCTGCAAGTATGCCTCCCAATCCTCCATCTGAACATTTGGCCTCACATACTCTTCATCATCATAATCCTCCACTGCTTCCAGCCTCTAAGATAGACCCAAGATGCTATTTGACAATGTCCTGATAACCTATGATTGCTCCATAAGCTTTGCCTCTGCAACAGACAATCGCTTACAGATTTCTTCACCTCTTTTCTCATTCTCCATGTTCATTACTATCAACTTATATTTAGGCTTAGTATAGCCTCATAGTCATCTATTCGCACCATGGTGAAATCGACCTTGCATTTCCATTCACCAAGTGTCACATCCACTTTTTCAGCTACACCAATCATAGAATCTGGAGGAGAATTTACTGTCTTCATTTGTGCCTACACCAGTACAATCTTTAGCCCAATCCTTCTCACAGTATCCTCATTCATGAAGTTGTGAGTTGTGCCACTATCCACCATAGTAAGCACAACAGTACTCCCAACCTTCATTTCGACATACTCCAATTTGTTTCTTTCAGGGTCTTTCCTTGAGGCAGATTCCATAGCCACCGTAGCTCCTAGAATCTAAATAACCCCTACGGAAGTTTCTTCTTTCTTCTTTGCATTGCATTGTGCTAAGGCAGCCACCTTTGGTCTTGAAGGACAATTCTTCACCATGTGTGGTACCTTGCATATCCAACACTTCAACAGTTTCTTCGTCTTTGACTTGTCATTCGATCTCTAAGTCTCCTCTTTCGTAGTCTTCTCTTTCAGTTTGTCATACTTCTTCTTCTTCTCATCAAAACCCTCATTGTAGTGTTCCACCAAATGATCCACAGTAGCAAAAGCCTCCTCAAGTGTCTTAATCTTTTGTCTCTTCGCTTCATTCCGCGCCTAAGGTTTCAGAGCTATGATAAAGTTGAACACCTTGTCCCTTTCCGCCATGTTTGGAAGTTCCAAAACTGAACTCGAGAACTCTCATTGATATGCCTACAGACTTCCCGTTTGCTTTATATATTTTATCTTCATCCTTGCATCCCATGTTTCATCTTGTGGACTGAAGTGGGTTTACAAAGCCTTCTTCATGTCATCCCACAAAGTTATGTCTTCAGCATTGCCATTGGCAATCTGATCCATCCTCCTTCGCCACCACATCTTAGCATCCTTTGTCAAGAATTGAGTAGCTACCTTCACTTTGGTTTCCTCATTGGATAATCCCAAGCACTCCAAGTACTGTTCCATATCCCATAGAAATTTACCAAGAGTTTTCGCACTCCTCATTCCATCATAAGAATCCAGCTCTTTGACTTTGACATGAGTCACACCTCCACCTGAGTTGTGTCTCACAACCTTCTTCAAAACCGTGATCTCATCCAGAGCATCGTCAAGAGCTTGCCACAATTTCAAGATTTCAGCCAAACCTTGATCTCTTGCTTCACCAATCTTCTTGACTTCTTCTTTCATTTGCGTATACTCCCATTTCGTATACTCGTATCGAACCTTGAGGTCTTCAAGTTCCTCTTTCACCTTCACATAGCCTTCATGAACCTGCATGTTCTCAACCTTCATCGAAGCCATATTGGAACCCAATTCCTCCACACAATCCAATAACCTATCAAGGAAAGCTTCTCTAGCATCTTGGCTAGATTCACCTATCATTATTTGAGGTTCTTCTGCCATCTCTGCCATGTGATTTCTTTGTGATCTTGTGTAGACCATAAAATGCAAACTTGAACCAAATGTCAAGTTTTGAATCATCAAAGCCCGTGAAATACGGAGCTCTGATACCAACTGTCACGAAGTGCAGTGGGATTAGCTCCTCATCATGGATTCTACAAAGATCTGATACCAACTATCACGCCCCTACATTGGCGGTGATCTTTCAACCACACTATAGGAGGTGTGGCGCCACCGACCATTTTCTTTTTAACAATACTAATGATCGTGGACTATGCCTTACTTCTATACTTAGAATATTTTTCAACAGCTAAGTATAATCTTTCATTAAACACACAGTGGAAACTTCACATCATTAACATATTATCACCATTAACATTCAAGTGCACAGTGGAATATCATGGGAGGGGCAACTCCCTATAATTATGAGTCTGCCCATATCAATAATGATAATATTTAGAATTACATATAAGCTTTACAATGGAGGGAAACCCCAAGTTTCTCCTCACACTTATAAAATTCACCTTCCTGCCCTGTCGTGCAGCCTTGCCCAACCACCGGGCAAAGTCACCCTGGGCGCACTTCACCGAACCTGCTCGTCATTCACCCATGCCTGGTTCACTCGTTCACCGGTTCCCTTCGCCTATTGCACAAACTCCTGTTTCGTTCGAGCGTGCCCACTATGACTGCCAAAACTCATTTCGTCATGCCTGAGCTCGTCCACTTGACTCGCCCACCGTCGCCATGCTCAACCATCATTTCACTACGTCCAGGAGTTCTCACTAGCTCGCCCTTCACCGCGTTCACCAACTCCCGTTTACTGTCGACCATTTCGTGTCGTCGTATCGGGCATGCCCGTACGACTCACCCGTTGGCACAACTTCGCATGCTCGACGTTCATGTTCACACGACACCCTCATTTGGCATCACCCGACACTCTCCCGTTCAGCTTGTGCCTGCTTGCCGAACTCGCCTCACTGGCTCGCCCTTCCTCCATGCACTCGCACCACCGAACAACGCATCATTTGCTAACTCGACTGCCTACCAATGACGCCCGTGTGTGCCCGCCCACTCGCTTCGCGGCCCACACTATGACTTGCCGACCTCTTCATCATTTCGTCTGTGCCCTGCACCCTGCATGCTTTGCGGCCACCCACAGTCACCTTAACCTACAGCTAGGGTGCTTCGGCCCATATGTCTACCTGCACCTTTGCCAAGATTCCAGAACACCAACTCACACTTCGCCTTTCTCGCTTGGTTGCTTGAACTTCTTGCCGAATGAATGATGATGAAGCTCTCTCCATCGTCATGTATTTATACACTTTTGTCCACCTTTGTGGGTACATCGGCCCTACCAGCTGACCCACAAATTCAACATTCCAACATTCTCCTGCACATCGGCTATGTGGCTCGGCGCCTCCACCTAGGACCACCTCACCGTATAAACCTCCGTTTAGCCAAACACTTAGTCATTTTTATTGATGACCATGTGCTTCCCATCTGTGGTTTCCCAGCTCACCCATGCTCCTCCAACATGCGCTCTCGCCCAAACCACCCGCAGCTTGGGGGCCTTACATTCGGGGTGGGGAAAATGGCGAGGTGATTCCAGGAATCACCCCCCCACCCCCGCGGGTCGTTGGGCTGTCACGGTGTGGCAGAGGGTGGTGTGATTCCCATAATCACCCTGCCACCCACGCGGGCCATTGGGTTGTCGAGGTGGGGTGGAGGGTGGGGTGATTCCCGAAATCACCCGGCCACCCTCGCGAGATGTTGGGCCGTCAGGGTGGGGCAGAGGGCGGGGTGATTCCTCGAATCACCCCTCCAACCCCATGGGCCATTGGGCTATTGGGGTGGGGCGGAGGGCTGGGTCATTCCGGGAATCACCCCGCCACCCCCGTGGGCCATTGGGCTGCCGGGTTGGGGCGAAGGGCAAGGTGGTTCATGGAATCACCCTGCCACCCTGGGTCGTTGGGCTGCCAGGGTGGTTGGAGGGCGGGGTGATTCTGGGAATCACCGTGCCACCCCCGTGGGTTGTTGGGCCGCCAGGGTGGGGCAGAGGGCGGGGTGATTCTTGAAATCATCCCGCCATGTCAGCGATCCATTAGGCCACCAGGGTGGGCAGCCTCCATCCCACCCCAATTGACCAATGGCCCCTAGGGGTGGCGGGATGATTCCGGGAATCACCCCGGCACCCACATCCTTCGCCCCACCCTGGCAGCCCAACGGCTCATGTTGGTGGCGGGGTTATTCGATTCTTTGAATCATCTCGCTACCCCCAGCCTCCGCCCCACCCCGAATGTCACGCCCCTACACCGGCGGTAATCTTCCAGCCGCACTATAGCGAGGTGTGGCACCACTGAACACTTTCTTTTCACCAATACTTATGTTCATGGACTACGCCTAACCATTCATACTTAGTTTATTTTTCATTACCAAGTATTATATTTGTCCTTTATACGAATGAACACCCATACACATTCATTATCCACAGCAATTAACACATATACAATTGCACAATAGTATCAAGGGAGGGGAAACTCCCTACAATATGAGTCTACTCGAATATCAATATATATAATTTTCCACTTTTACAAAAATACAAGTTAAACCTTGGAAACCCCAAGTTTACACTTTGTCAATTTTCGACTTTGTCGTGCCACTGGCCCAACTCATGTGTGCCTCGTTGTAACCGTGTTGCCACACCCAGGCACCCTCCGCATGAGTCACACCTCTGTTTCACCCAGCTGGCACACCTCCATTTCACCGTGCACAACGTGCCCTACCTGGGTCGCCCGCCCACCGTTCATTGTTTTCCTTCATTTCGGCATGCACGGCACGCCCTCACCTAGCCACCCGTCCACACATCCACCCATTCACCTGTTTACCTCGTTAGTGTGCACCCATTGTGCAGCCCAACTCACCCACTAAACACCTTACCCAACGCTCGCCCGAACTCCTCGTTGCACTAGCCAACTGACCACACTGCCCATCGTGCATGGCACCCTCACCCAGGTTGCCGTTCAGCCCAACTTGCCATCGTGCAGGCTCGCCCACTGTCCAACTCGCCATTCACCTGAATGCTGCTTCTACGGCTAAGTTCGCCCAAAGTGCGGGCTCATCGACTTGCGCCCTTCGCACTTCTCGACCTGCGCCTAACTCCTCACACTTCTTCATTATGAATACTTCGCTTGGATTTCGATTGATGTCCATCATTCACCACTCACCCACCTATATGTATGGGAGGTGGCAAGTCATGTCACCCGGCTGATCTTCGCTACATTCGCCCAGTCAACTCGTTTGCCATCACAAGTTTTTCCTTAGAGGTGGGTCAGCCCGCCCAACTCGTGGGACCACCCCCTCTTCATTCGCCCATCGCAAACCTTCGTTCGGTCGGCCCGTGGGTCATGTGCCCAGCTCGCCCGCATATAAACTCTCACTCGAGACACTTTCACACATGCTTCCTCATGTATCCTCACTCGTCCTTCGCATGGTGAAGGTATCCCGGACTGCAGGTCCTTACATCCTCCTCCACTTGAAGTCATTGTCATCCTCGACAATATCTCATCCCAGTAACCATCTGCCACCAAGATCATCATCACATCCTTGGTCCATGATATCAACTAGTCCATACATTGCAAACATCCATGCAACATATGAAAAACGACCATCTCAACCATGTGTCGTCCCATCCTGTGAACTGTCCTCAAGATACTCCATCATAATGCTAACACATCTCTACACACTTGCTAGCACCCATGACTCGAATTAGTCGGGTGATCAGTCCAACTGTCACGCTCAAATCATAAGACTGCACATCCTTATGTCTACACTAGTCTTTTCTCAGACTCTGTCACATCCTGGACTCACCAAAAATCTTCCCATGCTCAAGTCCATGGAAACTCCATCCCATCTGCAACATGTCATGATGCTAATGCCAAACCATTCCCGTATCATCTATCTTTCATACCTGCCCAACCTGTTTTAAAGGACTCACTACCATGAGTAGCTAACAATGAGCCCCATATTTTAAGTAATCTAAGAAGATGTGGAGGGAGTAAAGCCTAAAGGCTCACCCTCACTAATCAGCTCAATCCATCTGTCAGGATCTTCTATCTCCATCCTCTATAGGTATGCAACCCGATCCTCCCCCTAGACACTCAGCCTCACATAAACATCATCATCATCATCATCCTGAACTTCCTCAAACCTCCTAGACAAATCCAAGATACTATCAGATAGTGTCTTGATAACTTGTGACTGCTCCGTCAACTTTTCCTCAGTAGTAGACAACCGCTTACACACATCATCCATCTACTTCTCGTCCTCCATTTGCTGCACTACTAGTTTACAATCAGGCTTTGTCACACCAATGGGTACATCTTCCCTTCCATCGTAAATGAATAGCTTCCTCAAATGTGGAACAATCATCGCCTCATATTGTTTCAAGAATTCCATTCCTAGCACAACTTCATAGTCATCAATTGCACTATAGTGAAGTCGACTTTCCAGGTCCACTCACCTAGTGTTGTGTCCACTCTTTCAACTACACCAATCACAGAATCAAGAGGATAATTCACTGTCTTTATTTGTGCCTTCACTGGTACAAACTTCAGCCCAATCCTTCTCGCAATGTCCTCACTCATGAAGTTGTGAGTAGCCCCAATATCCACCATAGTGAGCACATCATCACTCCCAATATTCATCCGAACATACTCCAAGCTGTTCCTTTCCAGATCTCTTCGAGAGACCGCTTCCATAGCAGCTACAGCTCCAAGTATCTGCATCACCCCCATAGAAGTTAATTCTTTCTTCGCATTAGACTACGCTACCATAGCCACTTTTGGTCTGGAAGGACAATTCTTCACCATATGTGGTTCTGCACATATCCAACACTTCAATGGTTTCTTCGTCTTCGTCTTATCATCCGATTTTGAAGCATCATCTTTCTTCTCTTTCGGCTTATCGAACTTCTTCTTTTTCTCATCAGAAGTTTCGTCATAATGCTCCACCAAATGATCCACAACAGCAAAAGCCTCCTCAAGTGTTTTAATCTTCTACCTCTTCACTTCATTGCATGCCCAAGGTTTCAGCCCAATGATAAAGTTGAACACCTTGTCCCTTTCCGCCATGTCCGAAAGTTCCAGAACTGCACTTGCAAACTCCCACTGATATGCCTGCAGACTTCCCGTTTGCTTAATGTATTTTATCTTCATCCTTGCTTCCCATGTTTCATCCTAAGGATTGAAGTGAGTCTACAAAGCCTTCTTCACATCATCCCACAAAGTTATGTCATAAACACTACCACTGGTAATCTGATCCATCCTCCTTCGCCACCACATCTTAGCATCCTTCGTCAAGAATTGAGAAACCACTTTCACGTTTGTCTCCTCATCAGGTAAACCCAAGCGCTCCAAGTATTTCTCATATCCCATAGAATGTTACCAAGAGCCTTCGCACTTCTTGTACCATCATAAGATTCTGGTTCCTTGACTTTCACATGAGGCACTCCTCCACCTGAGTTATGTCTCACGACCTTCTTCAACACCCCTATCTCATCTTTTGCTTCATTAAGAGATTTCTGCAAGTTCAAGATTTCTGCCAAACCTTGGTCTCTTGCCTTCCCAATATCCTTGACTTCATCTTCAAGTTGTGTACACTTAAAGTTAGTGTACTCGTATCGGGTCCAGAGTTCATCGAGTTCTTGTCTCATCTTCGCATTTCCCTCTTGATCTTTAAGAATCTCAGCCACTCTCGAAGTCCGGAAAGAATCCAATTCTTCAATCCTTTCCAATCCCCTGTTTATGGAAGCCTCAGTTGGATTGTGGCTAGAATCACCCATAACATGAGATTCACCTACCATATCTGCCATCAGCTTCCTTCTTTTTGATCTAGTAAAGACCATCCACCAGACTCCTTGCAAACTGAATCAGTTCTTGATCAAAGATGAACTTCTTTCCCCCGCAAGCCACTTGTCGCAAAGTGTTAGTGTGTATCAGCTTCAACACTTCAAAACCAACACCTACTTTTTGTCATACACGAGCTCTAACCATCAGCTCTGATACCACTTGTCATGCCCCTACACCGTCGGTAATCTTCCAACTGCACTATAGCGAGGTGCAGCACCACCGAACACTTTCTTTTCACAAATACTTATGTTCATGGACTACGCCTAACCATTCATACTTAATATATTTTTCGTTACCAAGTATTATATTTGTCCTTTATACAAATGAACACCCATACACATTCATTATCCACAACAATTAACACATATACAATTGCACAACAATATAAAGGGAGGGGAAACTCCCTTCAATATGAGTCTACCCGAATATCAATATATATAATTTTCCACTTTTACAAAAATAAAAGTTAAACCTTGGAAACCCCAAGTTTACACTTAGTCGATTTTCAACTTCGTCATGTTTTTGGCCCAACTCGGGCGTGCCTCATTATAACCGTGTCGCCACACTTGGGTGCCCTCTGCACGATTCACACCTCCATTTCACCCAACCGACACTTCTCCGTTTCACCGTGCACGATGTACCCTACCCAGGTCGCCCACCCACCATTCACCATTTGCCTTCGTTTCGGCGTGCATGACGTGCCCTCACCTGGCCGCCCGTTCGCACATCCACCCATTCACCCATTCAGCTCGTCAGTGTGCACCCGTCGTGCAGCCCAACTCACCCACCGAGCGCCTTACCCAACGCTCACCTGAACTCCTTGTAGCACCAGCCAACTGAGTGGACTGCCCACCATGCACGACGCACCCTCACCCGGGTCGTCATTCAGCCCGACTCGCCGTCGTGCAGGCCTGCCCACTGTCCAACTCGCGGTTCACCCAAACGCTGCTTCTGCGGCTAAGTTTGCCCGAAGTGCGGGCTCATTAACTTGCGCCTAACTCCTCGCACTTCGTCCTTGTGAAGACTTCGCTTAGATTTCGATTGATGTCCTTCGTTCACCACTCGCCCGCCTATATGTATGGGCGGTGGTAGGTCGTGCCACCTCGACGACCTTTGCTACATTCGCTCGACTGACTCGTTTTCCATCACAATTTTTTCCCGAGAGGTGGGTCGGCCCGCCCAACTCGTGGGACCGCCCCCTCTTCATTCGCCCATCGCAAACCTTCGTTCGGTCGGCCTGTGGGTCATATGCCTAGCTTTCCCACATATAAACTCTCACTTGAGACACTTTCACACGTGCTCCCTCATGTCTCCTCCCTCATCCTTTGCATGGTGAAGGTATCCTGGACCACATTTCCTTACACTGGCGGCCCAATGTCCCATGTGGGTGGCAAGGTGATTCCTGGAATCACCCCGCCCTCCACCCCACCTCGACGGCCCAACAGCTCGCAGGGGCTGTGGGGTGATTCTGGGAATCACCCCACCCTCTGTCCCACCCCAGTGGCCCAACGACCCGTGGGGTTGGCGGCTGATTTCGGGAATCACCCCGCCCTCTGCCCCACCCGGGTGGCCCAACGGTCTGCTTAGGTGGCAGGGTGATTCCAGGAATCACCCTACCCTCCACCCCACCCCGCCAACCCAACGGCTTGCAGGGGTGGTAGGGTGATTCTAGGAATCACATCGCCCTCAGCCCTACATCGGTGGCCCAATGGTCCGCGTGGGTGGTGGGGTGATTCCGGGAATCAGCCCGCCCTCCACCCCACCTTGGCAGCCCAACGACCAATGGGGGTGGCGTGGTGATTCCGGGAATCGCCCCGCCCTCTACCCCACCCTGGCGGGCCAACGGCCCGCGAGGCTGGCGGGGTGATTCTGGGAATCACCTTGCTACCCCCAGCCTCCGCCCCACCCGGCGGCCCAATGGCCCATGGGGGTGGCGGGGTGATTCCGGGAATCACCCTGCCCTCCGCCCCACCCCAGTGGCCCAATGACCTACAGGGGTGGCGGGGTGATTCCAAGAATCACCCTACCCTTTGCCCCACCCTGGCAGCCCAATGACTTGTGGGGGTGGTGGGGTGATTCTGGGAATCACCCTACCGCCCGCCCCACCCCAGCTGTAATGCCCTGCGGCTTGCGAGTTGCCTGGGGGTGCCCACTGAAAGAACAAGTTAAGAAAATAAGTGAGTTGGAATCGAGACGGGTGAGACACCTTGAATGAGTGTGTGGGCTAAGTGTTGGTTATGGGTTTATACGCGGGTGAGCTGGCGCTCGACCCATGGGCTGATCGAACAAAGATTGGGATGGGCGAGTTAGGAGGGGGCGGTCCCATGAGTTGGGCCGGCTGACCCACCTCTTGGGCAAGTTTTTGATATGAAACGAGTCGTCCAGGAAGATATAGCAAGGGTTGGCTGGTTAGCACGACCCACCACCCACCATACATATGGGCTGGTGGAAGAAGGCCGAAAGGCATTCGTTCGAAGCAAGTCATTCAAGCTACACAAAAGTGTGAAGGGTCTAGGCACAGAACAACAGTGAGGTGCAGTTCATGCGCCCGCACTGCGAGTAAACTCGGGTGATAGTCATGTGGCGAACTTGGGTGGAAGTCGTCCGAAGATCGTGTGAAGGTGAGTCGGGCGAGGGCCAAATGGAGGGCGTGCCCGTTGACGAGCTGCAGTGAACGGGCGACCCGTGTAGGGCGCCCGCCGAACGAACCAACCGAAGGGTGGATAGGCGACCCGAGTGAGGGCACGCCATGCACGTCGAAGTTGGTGATTGGGTGAATGGTGTGGATTGTGGTTGAGGTGCGACCAACATGCAAGGTGTGCACGAGTTTGTGCGCTCGATAGGAAAACGACACGGTTGTAACTCTGGTGGAGCTTTTGCTCCCAGTCACTTGTGTTCTTGAAAATTCATAATAAAATTATTATTATTGCATATGATGGTTATCTCTCTACTGTGTTATGTTGAATGCTTATATTAATGGATTTTGCACATTAATATTGATGGTTAAAAATGATGAATGTTAGGCATAGTTCACAAAGTAATTTAACAAATGAACATGTTAATTACTTAGGCATTGCCACACGTAGGTCAATTAACAAAAAAATAACTGGGGGCATTGTTGTGTGTGGAGAATGATTGTTCAAAAATCATTGTTTCAGCCGGATGTATACCCCAAAACGTTTGTACACCCCTCCACGCGGGGGGGACTTGTCCCCCCCGCGGGGGTCCAGGGGGGCCGATCCCCCCCAGCTAGGGGGCCAGGGGCCAGCGGTCCCCCGGTGGGGGTTCGCGGGTAGCACCCCCAAAGCCAAAAATAGATGTAAAATTGCCTTGTAATAGTATAGTAATTTCTAGTCAAACTGGGCCGTTCATTAGGAGGATGATCTGATGGTAGAACTTATGTTTAGTTTAGGGTTTTTTTCCCTAGAAGGCAGCCCCTCTCTTTGTATGAGGGCATTGTATTTTGAGGCTGTGATATAGATGTGTATTCTCTGAGTGAGAAATAGAGAGGTGAGACTGTGAGAGAAAACAGAGGATATTACAGCGGATTTGTTGTAGGTTGTGTCTCTTCATTTTGCTGGATAATAGAAAGGAAAGACTGGCTATTCGGGGTGGACGTAGCCCAAACTAGGTGAACCACATATATCTGTGTCTCTCTTGTTTTATGCATTTTTTGTGTTTATATTTCTGCAGTATTTTATGTTTTCCATTGCTCCATAATATATAATTTTCTAACAACTGGTATCAGAGCCAAAGGTCTATTTGGCTGATAAACTCGCAGGAAATAAGGATTCCTCATTTGAGTGGGAGCAATGGCGGAAGATGGTAAGTTTAGGGTCGAGAAATTTAACGGCCAAAACTTCTCGCTATGGAAGATGCAGATGGAATATTATCTGTATCAGAAATATCTGTACCTACCATTGAGCGGAAAAACAAAGAAGTCGACGGCTATGACAAATGAAGAATGGAACCTTTTTGATAGAAAGGAACTTGGAACAATACGGTTGTGCCTCGTTGCGTCAGTCGCCTTCAACATTTCGAAGGAAACAATGACAGAGGGTTTGATTCAGGCATTGTCAAAACTATATGAAAAACACTCGGCCTCAAACAAGGTATTTCTTATGAAACGGTTATTTAATATGAAGATGTCGGAAGGTGGATCTGTTGCAGATCATTTAAATGATTTTAATACAGTTACAAGTCAGTTAAGTTCTGTAGGGGTAAACTTTGAAGATGAAGTTAGAGCTCTCTTATTCTTGTGCTCATTGCCAGAAAGTTGGAATGGTTTAGTAATGGCCATTAGTAACTCTGTCTCTAGATCTAGTACTTTAAAGTTTGATGATGTTGTGGGTGCTATCCTTAGCGAGGAAATGCGACGGAAAAGCTTCGGTGAGACATCGAGTAATGCTTTGAGTGCGGAGTCTACGGGAAGAAAAATGGAAAGAGGAAAGAGCTCAGGATATCGCAGTAAATCAAGGAAAGACAGATCCAAGTCCAGATCGGGGATAGTGTGCATAGAAATGTGGAAAGAAAGGACACCTAAAGAAAGACTGTAGATCTCGGAAGGGAAAAGAAGGAGATGCAAAGCAAGAAAACAATCATGAAGAAAATGGGATAGGTGAGGTGTTACAAGATGCTTTGATTCTTTCTTTCGAAAATATTACTGATTCCTGGGTGGTAGATTCAAGGGCATCATTCCATGCGACACCTGATAAGAAATACTTTAATGACTATGTTCAAGGAGATTTTGGACAAGTTCGTTTGGGTGATGATAAACCCTGTAAAACTATTGGAATGGGTAAGGTTCTTGTAAAACAACAAGATGGAAAGAAATGGCTACTAAAGGAGGTAAGGCATGTTCCAGATCTAAAGAAAAATCTGATTTCAACAGGGCAGTTAGGCGGTGAAGGTTGTGTGACAACTTTCATAGATAAAGCTTGGAAGCTCACCAAAGGAGCCCTGGTAATAGCAAAAGGAGAAAAGGATGGTACATTGTATTTATGCAATGGTATTTCTAACTTTGTTAATGCTTTAACCTCCAAAGGAGAAGATGCAGCATTATAGCATCATAGGCTTGGACACATGAGTGAAAAGGGGATGAAGATTCTTCGCTCAAGGAATTTGTTGCTGGGTTTGAGGAATGTTGATTTGGACTTCTTTGAAAATTGCATTTATGGAAAACAGAAGAGAGTCAGATTTCTCAGAGTTGGGAAAGAAAAGAAGAGTGAAAAATTAGATCTTGTGCATACAGATGTATGGGGACCTGCTCAGGTATCATCTCTTAGTGACTCTCATTATTATGTTACCTTTATTGATGATGCAACTAGAAAAACTTGGATTTATTGTATTAAGAATAAATCTGATGTATTTGATACTTTCAAGAAATGGAAAGCTTTGGTTGAGATTGAGACAGGAAAGAAATTGAAGTGTCTTAGATCAGAAAATGGAGGTGAATATTGCAGTAAAGAGTTTGATAGGTAATGTTCAAAGCATGGAATTCGCAGAGAGAAGAGAGTTCCAAGAACACCACAAGAAAAGGGCGTGTCAGAAAGGATGAACAGAACAATCGTGGAGCATGCAAGGTGCATGAGATTTCATGCAGGATTGCCTTTACAGTTTTGGGAAAATGCTGTAGATACTGCTATTTATCTAATAAATAGAGGGCCTTCAAGTTCCTTGGATGGTGGTGTTCCAGAGGAAGCATGGACAGGTAAAAAGGTAAACTAATCCTTTTTAAAGCCTTTTGGTTGTGAGGCCTTTGTCCATATTGATAAAGAAAATAGAACAAAGCTTGAGGCAAAGTCAAAGAAATGTACCTTTATTGGATATGGTGTTAATGATTTTGGTTATCGCTTATATGATTACGAAAATCAAAAAATCATTAGGAGTAGAGATGTAATATTCAATGAAAAGGTCTTGTATAAGAATCAGTTGTAGGAAAAGAAGCAAGAAAAAGAAAACAAGGAATATGCAGTTCTTGACGAAATCACTGAAAAAGTAAAGGTGCCTGAAAATAATAATAATCAACAACCACAACAATAGCAACCACCACAACAGTAACAGGCACCTCAAACACCTGAAAGTGGTGTTAGAAGATCTACCAGGATAAGTAGACCCCCTGAACGATACTCTCCCTCATTATATTATTTATTGTTGACTGATTCTGGTGAACTCGAATGTTATGAAGAAGCAATGAAGGTTGAAAGCAGGAAGAAGTGGGAGGTAGCCATGCAAGAAGAGATGGACTCCTTAATTCATAACCAGAGTTGGGACTTAGTCAGGTTGCCTGCAGGAAAAACTACATTGAAGAATAAATGGGTTTACAGGATGAAGGAAGAATATGGAGGAAAACAGAGGTACAAAGCTAGACTTGTGGTGAAGGGGTTTGCACAGAAGAAAGGTATTGATTTTTATGAAATATTTTCTCTTGTTCTTAAAATGACTTCAATCAGAACTATTTTAAGTCTAGTAGCAGCTGAAGATTTGCATCTTGAGCAGTTAGATGTAAAGACAACCTTTCTCCATGGGGATTTGGAGGAAGAGATATATATGCAGCAGTCACAAGGATATGAGGTGAAAGGGAAGGAGAAACCAGTGTGTAGGTTGAAGAAGAACTTGTATGTCTTAAAACAGGCTCCAAGGCAGTGGTATCTAAAATTTGACAAGTTTATGTCTGAACAAGGTTATACTAGATGTCACTCTGATCATTGTGTTTATCTGAAAAAGAAAAATGATGGCAGCTATATTATATTGTTATTATATGTAGATGACATGCTTGTTGCAGGGTCTAACATGCAGGAAATAAATGTGCTCAAAAGAAAATTGGCAAATTCATTTGCAATGAAGGATTTGGGAGCTGCAAAACAAATCCTTGGTATGAGAATCACTAGAGACGGGAAAAATCACAAATTAACATTATCTCAGAATGAGTACATACAAAAGGTGTTGAAAATATTTAATATGCACAATGAAAAACCAGTTAGTACACCTTTTGCTAGCCATTTCAAGCTTAGTAAGGAAATGTGCCCAAAGACCGAAGAAGACATGGATTATATGTCTAAAGTTCCATATGCATCAGCAGTTGGAAGCTTAATATATGCAATGGTCTGCACATGGCATGATATTGCACATGCAGTGGGAGTTGTAAGCAGGTACATGAACAATCTTGGAAAGGAACATTGGATGGCAGTGAAATGGATTCTCAAATATTTGAAAGGTACCACAAATCAAGCATTATGCTTTGGTGGTTCAAACATTTCTCTGCAGGGATATGTTGATGCAAATATGGCAGGTGACAGAGATAATAGGAGGAGCACTATAGGATATGTATTTACTGTTGGTGGAATAGCTGTCAGTTGGGTTTCAAAAATCCAAAGTGTTGTTGCGCTTAAAACAACAGAAGCAGAGTATGTTGCTGCTACAGAGGCTAGTAAAGAAATGATTTGTTTACAAAGGTTTATGGGTGAATTGGGTAAGGAGCATGATATGGGCACGTTATACAGTGATAGCCAAAGTGCCATTCATCTTGCGAAGAACTCAACATTTCATTCCAGGACTAAACACATACAGCTCAAGTACCATTTCATACGATCAGTGTTGGAAGATGGAGAGTTGAAGCTGGAAAAGATACACACTAGCCAGAATCCTGCAGACATGCTAACAAAAGTTGTAACTAGGGAGAAACTGAGAACATGCTCAGTTTCAATTGGTCTTCAAGGATGACGATGAAGATGAGAAACAACCAAGTCCAAAAGAGGAGTAATTGTCCAGCAAATGAAGCAGTGGTGGAGTTGCTACAATCATTCTCCAAGTGGGAGATTGTTGTGTGTGGAGAATTATTGTTCAGAGGTCTTTGTTTCAGCCGGATGTATACCCCAGGAAGTTTGTACACCCCTCCATGCAGGGGTTCTGGGGCAGCGCCCCCGTAGCCAAAAATAGATGTAAAATTGCCTTGTAAAAGTATAGTAATTTCTAGTCAATCTGTGTCATTCATTGGCGGATGATCTGATGGTAGAACTTATGTTTAGTTTAGGGTTTTTTGCCCTAGAAGGCAACCCATCTCTTTGTATGAGGGCATTGTATTTTGAGGCTGTGATATAGATGTGTATTCTCTAAGTGAGAAACAAAGAGGTGAGACTGTGAGAGAAAACAGAGGATATTACAATAGATTTGTTGTAGATTGTGTCTCTTCATTTTGCTGGATAATAGAAAGGAAAGACTGGCTATTCGGGGTGGACGTAGCCCAAACTGGGTGAACCACGTATCTCTGTGTCTCTCTTGTTTTATGCATTTTCTGTGTTTATATTTTTGCAGTATTTTGTGTTCCATTGCTCCGTAATATATAATTTTCTAACAGGCGTGACAAATGGTATCAAAGCAACTTGCAGAGAATAGACATGTATGCGAGGAAAAGCTATGGAGAAATCATGGATTAATAGTTTGGGTTTCGTGGACTTGGTGGCTCATGGCAAGACCATCCAAGCTCTAGTGGACATGGGGGCCACTCATAACTTCATGATGACACGGTTAGCAAGAGAGGTTGGACTGATGCTCTTCCCATCGAACGTGGAAGTCAAGGTAGTGAACTCTAGAGCTAAAGTGGTGGGTTTTGCACACGAAGTGCCTATGCAGATAAAAGACTGTTAAGGTTGGTTGGACTTCACGGTAATGGAGATGAACATTTTTAATGTGATATTGGGGCAAGATTTCTTGAAGGGCAACAAGGGAATTGTTGTCCCCTTCTGTGATGAGGTGTTTCTGGTTGGATAGTCACAGACTTGGACTTTTCCCACTCAAAGGCAAAGGCGGGAAGTCAAGGTGCAGCATGTTTCTGCACTAAGTTTGGAGAAGGCTATAAGGGAGTCAGACATGGAGACATATGCGGTTATGTTCAAAGGAGTTGAAGGTCATGGAGTGGGGACACCTGTTCCAGCTGAAATTTCTGAGGTACTAGCTAAATATGCAAATTTGATGCCTCATGAGCTACCAAAGATGCTTCCACCAAGGCGTGTAGTGGACCATAGCATCGAGCTTAAGCTAGGAAAGCAACCTCCGGCTAAAGCACCTTATCAGTTGTCAGGACCTGAGTTGGAGGAGTTGAAATGATAGTTAAAGGAGTTAGCTGATGCATGTTTCATCAGACCTTCAAGGTCCCCCTATGGAACTCCGATATTGTTCCAGCGAAAGAAGGATATCAATGAGCTACGGATGTGCTATGATTATCATTCTCTTAACAAGAAAACGATAAAGAACAGGTATCCTTTGCCATTGGCTGCAGATTGCTTCGATAAGCTTGCGAAAGCCCGAGCGTTTTCCAAGCTAGACTTGAGGCATGGGTATTATCAGGTGCGGATAGCTGAAGGAGACAAGAAGAAGACTGCGATAGTAACAAGGTATGGTAGCTTTGAATTCCTTGTTATACCATTCGGGTTGTGCAATGCTCCTGCTACATTTTTCACTTTGATGAATGATGTTCTACGTCCATACTTGGATTCGATTGTAGTAGTGTACTTGGATGATATAGTGGTGTATAGTGATAACATGGAGGATCATAAGAAGCACTTAGCGATGGTGTTTGAGGCACTGAAGGAAAATCAGTTGTACTTGAAGAAGTCTAAGTGTGTGTTTGCTCAGATCAAGATTCTGTTCCTTGGACACATAGTGGGTCAAGGGTACATACGGATGGAGCCGAGCAGAGTGAAGGTGATCGAGGACTGGGTTGAACCAAAGAATGTCCATGATATGAGGGTGTTTTTTGGCGTGACCAACTACCAACGGAAGTTTGTAGAGGGGTACTCCAAGATGAAATCATCACTGACAGACCTGTTGAAGAAAGACAAGAGATGGAGTTGGATAGACAAATGTCAGGTGGCATTTGACGATTTGAAGAGGAGGATGGTTATAGCACTGATACTGAAGTTGCTGGACTTCGAGCGACCATTTGAGGTACACATAGATGCTTCAGATTTTTCCATAGGGGGGTTCTTATGCAGG
This sequence comes from Pinus tabuliformis, assembly GCA_031772625.1. NCBI lineage: Eukaryota > Viridiplantae > Streptophyta > Pinopsida > Pinales > Pinaceae > Pinus > Pinus tabuliformis. Next base: position 325,057,017 of record CM062809.1, read on the forward strand.
ATAGGCATCCGATGACATATGAGAGTCAGAAGTTGCAAGATAGAGAACGCAGGTATCCAGTCCATGAGAAGGACATGACTGTGATCATTCACTGTCTTCATGTGTGGAGGAATTACCTAATTGGGCAGCCGTTTGTTGTCAAGACAAACAACATTGCAGCAAGTTATTTGCATCACAACCGAAGCTTTCTGCAAAGCAAGCTCGTTGGTAGGACTTCTTGGCAGAGTTCGACATGACTATTGAGTATAGTTTGGGGAGACTCAATGTGGTAGAAGATGCCCTTAGCAGGAAGGGACAACTTGTAGCATTGGAAGGGGAAGACCGTGCAACAAGGAGTAGGAGTCGAGTTTAGATGTCAGAAGAGATGTAGAATACGCTCAAGGAAAGTGTTGAGACTGATACTTAGGCATAGAATATAGTGAAGCAGATAAAGGAGGGGAAGACATGAAAGTTCTTTCTCTGAGATGGATTCTTGTTCTTTGGAAACTGACTCTATGTTCCAAAGTAATCTAGACTTAGGAGGCCCCTTTTGAAGGAGTGCCACAATTCTCCATGGGCTGGCCACCCACGGCAACGTCGTTCTTTGGCATTGATGGAGAGAGGATTCTTTTGGGAGAAGATGCGGGAGGATGTAGAGGAGTATGTACATACGTACATCATTTATCAGCAGGACAAATCAGATACACAGAGGCAAGGAGGATTATTGCAGCCTTTACCGATTCCTGAGAGACCATGGATGAGTGTCTCAATGGAATTCATTACTTAGTTGCCACAGGTACAAGGGTATAACAGGATAATGGTCATGGTTGATCGTTTTTCCAAGTATGTTGTCTTTGTTCCAGCAAAGATTCCTTGTGGAGCTGAGGGGACTATGGAGTTGTTCTTCAAGAACATAGTGAAGTATTGGGGGATGCCATTAAAAATCGTATCAGATTGAGATATGTGATTTATAGGTAGATTTTGGACCACATTGTTCAAGTTAGTTAGGAAAAATTTGTTGATGAGTTCGAGTTACCATCTGCAGAAAAATGGGTAGACCGAGAGGATCAATGCATTGTTGTAGGATTACTTGAGACATTATGTGACGGCTGATTAGAATAATTGGCCTGAACTCTTGGATGTGGCTCAGTTTGGCTACAACATACAAAATATTTCTGCGACAGGGTACATTCCATTTGAGTTGGTAAATAGACAGATTCCAGTCACACCGCATACCATAGTGACAGGGGCTTTGTTGAGGAGTCCTCATGCGAAGAATTTCATGAAGGCTTGGGATGAGACCTTGGAGTTGGCACGGTTGTGCTTGCACGAAGCTGCAAGGAGATTGAAGAAATGGGAAAATAAGGAGAGACGAGATGCACACTTCAGTGTGGGAGATATGGTGTTTCTCATGATTACCGGCGATCAGTTTCAACCACCTAAGGGGACTACAAGAAAGTTGATGAAGAATATGAGGGGCCATTCTGAGTGAAGAAGAGAGTGGGGGAAGTTACTTACGAGTTGGAGCTTCCACGCCATATGCATATGAGACATCTAGTTTTTCACATCAGTCATTTGAAGAGATGTAGACTTGATGCTGATCATCCAGAGAGAGTGGAACCACCAAGGGGACCAGCCATGATTATTGACAAGCCAAACCTTGAGATGGACAATATCCTAACTTTTCAATCCACAGGAATTGGAAGTTATATATGACGGGAATTTCTTGTCAGATGGAAGAATGCACCGGAGGAGGATAGCTAGGAAACAGAGGACTCACTTTGGAGATGGAAGCGAAAGATTGTGAAGTATGATAGGAAGCTACGGAGGAGAGCTAGATTGCCGGGGGGTGATAATGCTTTTGGGTGGGGAGAATGTAACCCCCTGCGGCTTGCGAGTCGCCCAGGCTCGCCCACAGAACGGATGAGTTAAGAAAATAGGTGAGCTACAATCGAGACGGTCGAGACACCTTGAACGAGCATGTGGGCGAAGTGTTGGTTGCGGGTTTATATGTGGGTGAGCTGGGCGCTCGACCCACGTATCAACCGAACGAAGATTGCGATGGGCGAGTTAGGAGGGGGCGATCCCATGAGTTGGGTGGGCCGACCCACTTCTTAGGCAAGTTTGCGATATGAAATGAGTCGGCCAGGCAGATATAGCAAGGTTCGGTTGGTTGGCACGACCCACCACCTACCATACATATAGGCAGGTGGAAGGAGACTGAAAGGAATTCATTCAAAGCAAGTCATTCGAGCTACACAAAAGTGCAAAGGGTGTAGGCGTAGAATCGTAGTGAGGTGCAGTTCATGCACCCATAGCACGGGAAAACTCAGGTGGAAGTCATGCATAGTTCAGGTGAAGGCGAGTCGGGCGAGGGCCGCATGGAAGTTGTTTCCGCCAATGAGCTGTAGTGAACGGGCGACCTGTGTAGGGCGCTCACCAAATGAACCAATCGAAGGGTAGATGGGCAACCCGGGTGAGGGCACGTTGTGCACGCCGAAGTTGGTGAGTCGGTGAATGGTGTGGATTGTGGTTGATGTGTGACCAACGTGCAAGGTTTGCATGAGTTGGTGCGCTCGATAGGCAAACGACACAGTTGTAACACCAGTGGAGCTTTTGCTCCCGGTCACTTGTATTCTTGAAAATTCATAATAAAATTATTATTATTTCATATGATGGTTATCTCTCTGCTGTGTTCTGTTGAATGTTTATATTAATGGATTCTGTACATTAATATTGATGGTTAAAAATGATGAATGTTAGGCATAGTTCACAAAGTAATTTAACAAATGAACATGTTAAGTACTTAGGCAGTGCCGGACATAGGCCAATTAACAAAAAAATAATTGGGGGCATGACACTAGCGGCCCAACGACTCGTGGTGTCACGCCCCCAATTCTTTTTTCGTTAAATTGGCCGGGTGCAGCACCGCCTAAGTAATCAACATTCACCATTTTTATCTTAGTTTACGAACTACGCCTTAACATTCATCATTATACATGAATAACATATTAATGTACGGAATCCATTAATATCAAACATCAGCAATGTAGAATGACAAGAGAACAACATCACATGTAAAATCAATCTTTTATTATATGAGAGAATTTTACAATCACCGGGAATATAACTCGATTGGCGTTACACCCAAGTTGGGCGCCCACTCGTGCAAGACCACACAGTGGTCACACCACAACCCAACAACAAAACATAACGCAAGTTTCTTTAACAAGATGGGTGGGTGCACCCGTGCACAACCCTCACCCAAAATACAACCAAAACTTGTTAAGTCGTTCGGTGGGCAGGTGCCTCAAAATGCCCTCCACCCATACCTCAACTGAGCATTGTCTTCTGTGCGAACTCTCGTGTAGGCTTGGCTGGTGGGTAGGTGCATGACCTGCACCTCTACTATGGCTTTCCTCCCTTCTTCATACCTTTCTCTACGCTTGTTGATCGATGGTGTGATGTTGAAATGCCAAACTCCTTCGCGCATATATATGCTACCTTCGTGTAGCACTACGCCCTTGCCCGACACTCCAACTAAACCTCCAACCACACACCCATCAAACAATACAATGTATCGTGTGGGTCGGCCTGCCCATGGCGCGGGACCACCCCCTAAATTGCTCCATGTTTGCCTTTGCTCGTCGGTCGGCTTGTAATACGAGCTCCCCAACTCGCCCTTATAAACAAGGAATGCCAACCTTGCCTGCGCGTAATGTATAACGCTTCATCCTTGGTCACTCCTTTGTTTAATTCGTAAGTTTGGTTACTTCACATGGTGGGAGGGTGCACCCAGTTGGTGAATCAACCACAGCGCATTACATCCTCCCCCACTCGAAATCATTGTCGCCCTTGACAACCCTGACTGTCTCAGTAGCTTCTTGTCATACTTCTCAATCTTCTTCTTCCATCTCCAAAGTGAGTCCTCTGATTCTCAACTTTCCTCCTCCAGTGCATTCTTCCATCTGACAAGAAATTCCTGTTTCATGTGGCAACCAATACCTGTAGTTCTGAAGCTCAAAATCTTCTCCAACTCCAAATCTTTCTTGTCCACAATCCTAGCTAGTCGTCTCCGCGGTTCAGCTCTCTCTGGATGATCCGTATTGAGTCTGCATCTCTTCAACTAACTCATGTGAAAAACTGGATGCTTCATGTGCATATGATGTGGAATCTCCAGCTCGTAAGCAACTTCCCCCACTCTCTTCTTTACTCGGAATGGCCCCTGATACTTCCATGTCAGCTTGTTTGTAGTCCCCTTAGCTACCTGAAACTGCTCCTCAGTTATCCTGAGAAACACCATATCTCGCACACTGAAGTGCACATCTCGTCTTCCGTTATCTGCCCATTTCTTCATTCTCCTTGCAGCTTTGTGCAAGCGCAAACATGCCAGCTTCAAGGTCCCATCCCAAGCCTTCATGAACTTCTTCACATTAGGGATCCTCAAGAAACCTCCTGTCACTATGTATGCGGTGTGATTGGCATCTGTCCATTCACCAACTCAAATGTACTGTACCCTATCACAGAACTCTTTTGAATGTTGTAGCTGAACTGAGCAACATCCAAGAGTTCAGGCCAATTCTTGTGATCTGCCATCACATAATGTCTCAAGTAGTCCTCCAGCAATGTGTTGATCCTCTTGGTCTGCCAATTTGTCTGCAGATGGTAACTCAAACTCATAAACAACTCTGTCCCGACCAACTTGAACGATGTAGTCCAAAATTTTCCTGTAAAATGCGGATCTCAGTCTGACACAATGTTAATGGCATCCCCCAATACTTCACTATGTTCTTAAAGAACAACTCCGCAGTCCGCTCGGCTCCACAAGGTATGCTTGTTGGAACAAAGACAACATACTTGGAAAAATGATCAACCACGACCATTATCCCATTATACCCCTGAACCTGTGGCAACTGACTGATGAAGTCCATCGAGACACTCATCCATGATCTCTTAGGAATTAGTAAAGGCTACAACAGGCCTCCTTGCCTCTGAGTATCTGATTTGTCCTGCTGACAAATGATGCACATATGTACATACTCCTCTACATCCTCCCGCATCTTCTCCCAAAAGAATCCTCTCTCCAACAATGCCAAGGAACGATGCATCCCTGGGTGGCCAGCCCATGGTGAGTCATGGCACTCCTTCAAAAGGTGCCTCCTAAGCCCAGATGACTTTGGAACATAGAGCCGGTTTCCAAAGAACTAAAATCCATCTTGGAGAAAGAACTTTTGTGTCTTCCCCTCATTCACCTACTTCACTATAATCTGCGCCTGAGTATCAGCCTCAACACTCTCCTTGAGCTTATTTTGCATCTCTTTTGACATCTGAACTCGACTCCTACTCCTAGCTACCTAGTCTTCTCCCTCAAATGCCGCAATTTGTCCCTTCCTACTAAGGGCATCTGCTCCCGCATTGGGTCTTCCCGGTCTATACTCGATAGTCATGTCGAACTCTGCCAAGAAGTCCTCCCAACGAGCTTGCTTTGCAGAAAGCTTCAGTTGTGATGCAAAATAACTTGCTGCAACGTTGTCCATCTTGACAACAAACGGTTTTCCAATCAGGTAATGCCTCCATACATGAAGATAGTGAATGATTGCAGTCATCTCCTTCTCATGGACTGGATACCTCCGTTCTCTATCCTACAGCTTCTGACTCTGGTACGCCACCGGATGCCCATCTTTCATAAGAACCCCTCCTATGGAAAAATATGAAGCATCAGTGTGTACCTCAAACGGTCTCTCGAAGTCATGCAACTTCAGTATCGGTGTTGTAACCATCCTCTTCTTCAAGTCATCAAATGCCTCTTGACATTTGTTCGTCCAACTCCACCTCTTGTCTTTCTTTAATAGGTATGTTAGTGATGATGTTACCTTGGAGTACCCCTCTACAATCTTTCGTTGGTAGTTGATCATGCCCAAAAACACCCTCATCTCATGGACATTCTTTGGTTCAACCCAGTCCTCGATCACCTTCACTCGATTTGGCTCTGATACCACCTGTCATGCCCCCAATTCTTTTCTCATTAAACTGGCCGGGTGCGGCACCGCCTAAGTAATTAACATTCACCATTATTATCTTACTTTATGAACTACGCCTTAAAATTCATCATTATACATGAATAACATATTAATGTGCGGGATCCATTAATATCAAAAATCAGCAATGTAGAATGACAAGAGAACAACATCACTTGTAAAATAAATCTTTTATTATATGAGAGAATTTTACAATGACCGAGAGTATAACTCGACCGACGTTACACCCGAGTTGGGCGCCCACCCGTGCAAGACCACACAGTGGTCACACCACAACCCAACAACAAAACACAACAAAAGTTTCTTTGCCAAGATGGGCAGGTGCACTCGTGCACAGCCCTCACCCAAAATACAACCAAAACCTGTTAAGTTGTTCGGTGTGCGGGTGCCTCAGAATGCCCTCCAACCGCACCTCAACTGAGCGTTATCTTCCGTGAGAACTCTCGTGTAGGCTTTCCTAATGGGCGAGCGCATGACCTGCACCTCTGTTGCGGCTTTCCTCCCTTCTTCACACCTTTCTCTACACTTGTTGATCGATCGTGTGATGTTGGAATGCCAAACTCCTTCACGCATATATATGCTACCTTCATGTAGCGATACGCCCTTGGCCGACACTCCAACTAAACCTCCAACTGCGCCCCCATCAAACAATGCAATGTTTCATGTGGCTCATGTCGCCCATGGTGCAAGACTGCCCCCCAACTTGCTCCATGTTTGCGTTCGCTCCTCGGTCGGCTTGTAAGACGAGCTCCCCAACTCGCCCTTATAAACAAGGAACACCAACCTTGCCTGCACGTAATCTATAGCGCTTCATCCTTGGTCGTTTCTTTGTTTAATTCGTAAGTTTGGTTACTTCACACGGTGGGAGGGTGTGCCCGGTTGGTGAATCAACTGCAGGGAGTTACACGCGGGGGTGGTGAGCTAATTCCGGGAATCACCCCGCCCTCCGCCCCACCCCGGCAGCCCAACTGCATGTAGGGGTGGAAGGGTGATTCCGGGAATCACCCCGCCCTCCGCCCCACCCCGCCGACCCAATGGCTTTTAGGGGTGGTAGGGTGATTTCGGGAATCACCCCGCCCTCCGCCCCACACCAGTGGCCCAATGGCCCGGGTGGGTGGCGGGGTGATTCTAGGAATCAGCCTGCCCTCCGCCCTACCTCGGTGGCCCAACGGCCCGCGGGGGTGGGGGGGTGATTCCAGGAATCACCCTGCCCTCCACCCCACCTAGGCGTCCCAACAGCTCGAGGAGGTGGTGGGGTGATTCCGGGAATCACCCCGCCCTCTGCCCCACCCGGGCAGCCCAATGGCCAGTAGGGATGGCAGGGTGATTCTGGGAATCACCCTATCCTCCACCCCACCCTGATGGCCCAACAGCCCGTGGGGGTGTCAGGGTGATTCTAGGAATCACCCCACCCTCCACCCCACCCCAGCGGCCCAATGGCCTGCGGGGGTTGCGGGGTGATTCCAGGAATCACCCTGCCCTCCTCCACACCCGGGAGGCCTAACAGTCCGTGGGGGTGGCGAGGCGATTCCACCTAGCCCTCCAGCCCACCCCGACGTCCCAACGACCCGCGGGGGTGGCGAGGCGATTCCGGACAGCCCTTCGCCCCACCCCGATGGCCCAATGGTCTGTGGGGGTGGCGGGGTGATTCCGAGATAATAGAATTTTAATGTATTTCAGATCCTATTATTTTATATTTATGGTCATTACTATGACAGGTTGAATTTATACTTAGGAAAGAAAAATGTTATTCTACCAAAAACATTAATGTGGTTTTTTCCTCATAAACAACTGTTTTTTTGCACATAAAAATTCGGTTTTACTAATATTTTTTAAAAATGTTGAAAATTGACTCTAAAAAAAACCATCATTCCAGTATCAACACTTTTCGTTTTTAGCGTGTTTTTTGCATGAAAATTTCGTTTTCACTGCCATTTTTAAAACATGTTAAAAATTGACCCTAAAAAAAAAAACCATCGTTCCAGTATACACATTTTTCGTTTATAGGACTGTTTTTGATGTTTTTTCGGGTTTTTTGGCTGGAGTTCCCATTTTGAGTTTATAGTTCTTGTTTTAAAGTTTACATTGCTCTTCCTTTACATACTTTTTCAAGGTCTTCATACCTTCCCCATGGAGATGGATACCAGATCCTTCTAGTCATTTGATGTTGATTCCTTAAGTTATGTGACCATAGTTGCATATTTTCCATGAATCCTTCTTCCTTCCCCACATATTTTACCCTAGGAACTTCTATAGATAGTTCCTTCATCTTGTCAACCACCTTATATTCCATATGAGGACAAGTTACATTGACTTCATCTTATCAATATGTGAACAATGGCATATGCCTTCATGCATAATTCTAAAGAAAGTGATCCTTTCATTTCGATCATTCTCATGAGATAGAGCATTCAACCATGCTATCTACAACTATATGATGACCTAATCTATCAAATACATGCATACATACATATTTTCTTATTTTGGTTATCTAGACTTCCTTCAACAACAATTTTTCCTTGCTTGAAAGTACTTCAACCATGCTGCACTCTTATGCCATCATACCATCATCCTTTTTAAACAAAGTATCCCACACAAGGTGGAATGATAAGCAAAACACTTTCTTCTTTCAAGTAGAGGTGAACCTTCTAATGAAGTTTCCAACAGAGGATCTTGATTATCCTCATCCTACAAATGTTCCTTGTTAATGATGATGATGCATGATGAAATCTTTCTATCCTCTATCATGCTATATGACTTTCTTCTATCGATAGGTATTACTTATGCTTTCATGAGCTTTCCAAGAGTTACTTACTTTCTATGTTGACTGCTACATCCATGTAGACTTCTACTTGAGCTATCTTTCAAGATTCTATAATGATGTTACAAGCTCTTGTTTCACTCATATGCTTCTAATATTATGTCATATCCTAATATGATGCATCCTATCACACTGACAATTCTTTCTACCATGATAGCTATCTTTCACAAAACTAAAAAGAACTAGGTAAATGAGGTCATCTCAATCATAGTAGAGATATTTCCCTTCCTCCATTTATTTCTTCTTTTCAGGTTCTTCCACTTCTTTGGTGGTATGAGCTTCATTACTTTTCTTATTTCCTTCTTGAGTTTAGGAAAATTTATCTTGTAGTGCCCATATTCCTGACATCCATGACATTGGATCTTATATTGATTTTCTTCTTTTTCCCAAATTTTCCTTTTCTCTTAGCCATGGCAACAAATGCTTGAACTTGTTAATTTGTTCCCACCACTTTTTACCTTCACCTTGATTTCTTCAATATTACATTTAATGACCAAAGTTCACTGAATGGGGTGGATTCCTTCTTTCCATAGATGCTTGATATGAAGTTGCCTCATTCTTCAAGTAGTGCTGTGAGCACCATGGTAGTCATTTCTTTATCGGACATTATTTCTCCCAACTCTTGTAGTTGGTCTCTTATTTATGACACCCTCATAAGGTATGAGGCTATCCCTTCTTCCTTTGATACCTTCATCTTATATATCTCGGTTCTCAAAGATATGACTTCTCTAGCGATGCTTACAGAGAACAATTCTACTAACTTCTCGTAGATTTCTTTTGATGTCTCCAAATTTGATACATAAGGTATGAGGGGATCCTTGATGGATTATATAAGGATCCTTTGAGCCCTTATTTCTCCTATCATATACTTAACTAGATCTTGAGCTTATTCCTTTGAAGTTTTAATGATTGAACTCTTAACATGTCTAACAACTTCAGTTTATATGAGGATCAAATTTGTCCTCTTTTTCCATGCAATAAAATTTGATGACCCAACAAGTTTGTTTATTTCCTTGAAAAATGAAGTCATTTTGATATATTAAAACATATATATAGAGCTACCTACTTCTCAAGTGAAGATACTCCTAAATGATGAAATCTTCAACTTGATTCCTTTCTTGATGTTCTTGATGATAGAAGATGTCTTCATTCAAAATTGATCCTTGACTCAAGAAGAGGGAGATCACCTTGATTCCTTGATGATGATGGTAGTGTTTTTTCCTACTTCAAGATGACTCAATGTGTAGTTCTTCTTGGAGTGGAGGTAGGGTCCTTGAGATCCTTTCTTTGTTATGATGATGTGAGCTTCTCAAGGATGCTTTGGGTGTAGAACTCTTATTAATTCTCCTTAGATTATTTGGCCTATATCCATTCTTGATGATTTGATGTCCTCTTTGACATCTTGAACTTTTTATATATACTCATTTCGATGGTTCTTATTCAAACTACCTTTCCTTGTCTTGTCACCTTCACTCTGATACCATGTTGATAAATCTAGAGGTAGCAAGTCAGGTGATTTCTCTTACTTTGATAACTTCTTATGATGTATTTTTAACTTATTTTGATAAGCTTCTCCTTGCACTTGATTATTATTAGTTTTCTCTTTCGTCAAACAACTACCAAGTAATAAAATCAATGAGACAATAAGACACAAGATGTAGGCTATCAGCAAGGGCTGAAACCTCTCCTTTTGAGAGGAAAATCTAGAAGAATTCTTATGTTCTTATAGAACTTCAATTGAAAAATTCCAAGACAAGTCAAATGTTCCTTGAAAATATTTCATTCTAGAAACTTTGACCTAAACAAATTTTTCTATTTTGACCCTAACATATTCTTTTACAATTTCGACCTCCCAGTAGATTCTTTTGCAACTTCGACCCTTCAATAGATTCTTCTGCAATTTCGTCCTCCAACAGTTTCTTCTGTAGAAACCCTAGATCCCGAGAGAAAAATTATGGTAGATTCTTCCTTATTTCATCTTCTCTTAGTTGACTCTCTCTCCTATAGAAATCATCTTACAAAGTGTGCTTCTTGATGCCCTAACTCAACTTCTGCAACTCAGTCTTTTCTACTACAACATGTGCCTTGATTTCTTCACACGTGTGAAGAGTAATAGCCCAAAAATTTTCCAAAATTCTCACTCTTCTTCTCTTCTTCTTGCCCTTCTATTCTTCGCACCTCTTGCTCTTCCTTGATCAAACTTATGTGTGTTGAGTGTATTATCCATGCGAGGTCGAGGTCTCCTACTAGACCGAATTACTTTTTTTTAGGCCAATTTGTCCACTTGTGAAGGTCGAATTACTCTTTGCATTATGACAAGGTCTTGGAGGTTCCTTGAATCTAGATTTGACTCAAATTTAATTTAATTTACAATATGTAACATGCCCAAAAGGGTGTTCCATACATGACAATGACTCAATTGACTTGTAGACTCAATGAAAATCCCTAGAAGCACTCAATGGGTGCTTGAAATAAAAATAAATTTCCCCTGAGAAAGAAACCCATGCCTCAATAACAACAATCGTAAATTTAATTTTCTCTTTTAATCAAATATATAAAATCATGATTACATGTTTCATTATGAAGAAAAAACCAAGTTACATATTTCAACACACGGTTGGGAGGAACATATTTAGTTCTAGAAAGAATACAAATCATTCGGATGCAAACACAACCGATTCGCCTAATGATTTCGAACATAATTGATTCGCCTTGCCACATAACGCTTCACATGGAATCATTCATTAACCCCAACCATTTTATTATTAAAAACTTATTAAATCAGACTATAACGTAAAAGATGGTGAGTAGCGTGAGATTTCATCCTTCCATTACCTTATTAGATGAACAATATTCCCTCGATATGAAATGTCAACCATTTATTTATTCAAAACTTAAAATTCTACAACCCTTGTTCTAAAATACATACGACTAAACTAATTTTATATCATTTTTCATAGCTATCGTATCTTTCTTTGGATTATAATGACTGTAAAAAATGTCATGATGAGATATAGAAGTGAACAAATGTCAACTAAGCCAATTCTCATCTTAAACATCTTGAGTCACATCGTCTTTACATATTCACATAATAGATTGTTTTTTCCTTTAGATGATGATATTTTCCTTCATTTCTAGAACTCTATTTTATTTTTTTATAAATGGATCTTCATAGATCCTTTTGGAGTTTTCAATATTCATTGTTGCTTGAGTTGAAAGTTAAATTGGTTAAATTTACAACTCTTTTCTTTATTTATTTCTTTAGCTTCATTAGATTTTTCTAATTCTATATATGGAAGATAATCATACTTAATGGTTCTAAATGTTGTCAATAAAACTACTTATCTAATGGATCTAGAAGAATAATCTCATGATCTATCAAATCATTAATCTTTACATTTGAATATAAAATTAGTTACTCAAGGAGTAGTTTAATTATTAGATGTTTGTATCATTCTTTCAGTTTAATTATTAAATGTTTGTCTTTTTCCCTTGGAATTTGATGATTCAATTTTGAATAAGATTGTGATTTTATATTTGTGCAGACTCACTATCTTATGTTTTGAAAGTTTTCCAGTCATATTTTTAGGTCATATTTGTTCCAAATCCTACAGGAATTTGTTGTAATCAAAAGTTTGAACTGAAAAACCTACACAATCCAATTGCAGTCTTAAGGGTTTTACATGGTATTGAATCCATTTATGCATTCAAAAATGGATTTTAAATAACAAAAAAACAAGATCTCACCAAAAAATAATCGCAGTATTTTAACCAAAAATGCCAAAAATGATCTGGATTGGATCATTACATTGTTTGTCATCCATCGCGATGCTTTCAAAGTGGAAAATGTAGGAATTAATGCATTGGACGATTTTTACCAAAGAGACCCAATTTCATAAAACAGGATCTAAAACCTTCCAAGAGCGTTTTGAAGCATCAAACAATGTGTTGAGGGGTAAAATGTTTATACCGTAGTGTCTCATTTTTTCATGCTATTCTACACACAGAGACCTTGCCAATGGTGCAAGAATCACATCAATCAGAGTCTGTATGTGAATGTTATGCCACTCAGAAGTTGACCTTCTTGTTTTCATCACCATAATTAAAGAGGATGCCACGTCAGCCCCCATTATTCATGGAAATAGGGCTAGAGACATGACTATAATGTAAAAGAATCTAGAAGAGTCTATATTGTAACTCTAGTTAATAGTTGAGATATTCAAACCTAATCATTGGTAGGTTATCGGGTTGTCTTATAACCAAGCCACTATAAGGAAAAGGGATTCTATTCTTTCGAGTGCATTTGTTCCATAGATGGGAAAGAATAGCCTAGAGGGATAGGAGATAGAGCACATAGAGAGAATTTGTGAACTATAGCAACCCATGGGCCACAGACCATACTTCTTTGTACTTGTAGTCATATTTCCATTCAGAGAAAGAGAGCGAAGTAGCCTCAACTTCCAGTTAGGTTTTTCTCCCGAAAGGGTTCTGAGAGCATATCTTATGTAACATGTGTGTGTGAGATTTTTAATTTTTCATTCTCTATTTTCTGATAATTTGCATTCACATGCATGCACTATTAACTATAAATCTTTTGATCCATAAATCTAATAAAATTGTAATAGTGTAGAATTTCATATTTTAAATATAATATTATCAGATCTGTTGTGATTAATCGTTGAGTGGAATATCCATAACAATTTATGGATAGAAAAGTAAAATAATTAGATAATGTATTGCTTACTATTGAAAATGTATTTTTAAATATACAAACAAATTCAATGTCCTAACTTTTTTTTACAACTTTAAAATTTTAGAAATTACATAATTTCAGTTTACCATTTTAAGAATTTTTTACAAAATTTACTATAAAACGACAACAAAAAATATTACCCAAAAAAAAAAACCTTTTTGAGCATGATAAAAAATTGTTCTTGCTTTATTTTGAAATAGAATTGGTATTTTCTTGGCTTCTTGAAAATAATAAAAAAATATTATTGCTTTTATTTTGAAATAAAATTGGTTGTGTTTTTTTTGTTAGGGTTGAATGGATGATTTGTAAATATGATAGCTGGTGTGAGAATTTTATTAAATAGAAATTTGATTCTATGTTTTTATTTTTATTTTTTATATTAGAGAATATAATTGATATTCGCTTTTTTTTTTTGTCATTTATTTTAAATTACTTTTATAAAATTATTGCTTAAAAATATTAGAAAGCATACTCTTAAAAAAAACCTTTCCAGGTAAAGATGTTATCAAATTTAGTTCAATTCTTTGAATTGTTCTTCCTTCTTTTCTTTTTTCTTGGTAGTATGTAGACTAGTGAAAGTAATTTTTATTTAGAGTTTCATGATTTTAAAAGATTTAAAATAGAATAAGCGTTTAAGCATTTTGATGTTTATTATTGATTGATTCATATTGGCATTTACCAATCATTTAATTTATATAATTGTGTTAATAAAGATATAATGTCAATAATATACAATTACAATTTTAACCATTATTTTGTAACCGAGTTCTAATGAGATTTAAAAGAAAAAGAAAAAAGTCATTACTTTATAACCAATTCTAAGATTGAAATTTCAAATTTATTTTTGTAAAAGCTTTGGGATATATCACATAGGCAATATTTATCCGAAAGCTTTTACAAAAATTATTATGGATCAGAAAAGCCCTAGATCAAATATTTCAAATTTATCTTATTTTGTCAGGTGGAAATTTGATAATGATCATTTTTTTTTCATGCCTATGGTTTAGGTTTTATATAGATTTGTAAGCATATCTTTTATGTAGATTTGTGAGTGTTAAATTTTGTGTGTGTTGTTATATGCAAATTTCTTATAACAATGGAGAGGTGGGCTTGAAGGTACTTATTCTTAAAGAAGAAAACAAAATAGTTCACTAGTCTAGCTCTTTAACAACAAAAAATTGTTTATGAAATGTATGCCAATGGTGTCCAACTAGAGAATATCACTATTCTAATCTTTTTTAGTGTTTATATTTGTGTCAATGAAAATGGCATGTCCATTCAACCATAAAAAGGTGACATAAAAATAAATGTTGCAACTAAGCAAATGGTCTAAATTAACATGTGTCTAAATCATTTGCTTACAAAATCTTGACTTATTGCAATTTAAACTAGTCTTTAAAATATATGATGGACACTTAAAAAATAAAATAATGTGACATTAAATTTAAAGTTTCAATTTTTTTTCATCCTTCACTCTTGAAACTTCTAAATTATTTTTAATCATCAAATACCAAACATTCCATAGAGCGTCAAATTCCAACCTTGCCAAATTTTAATGAAATTTTGAAAATATCCAAATTATTGACAAAAATCTTAAACTCATACATTGAAACCATGAAAATAAGCTTTCTTCCACTTATATGTACAATTGTTGCATAACTGAATTAGAGGAGATTGTTCTGCTGAGGTTGCAACACTCAAACAAAGGAGGAACTTTTTTAATGTCAAAACAACATTTTATCGCTAGTAATGTGACCCATGAAGTGGGCCTTCGAGAATCCTAAGATGCTCAGATATAAATCTTGTACTAGAGTACAAACTCCATGCAGGATTTAAAATTTGTTGAAAATGAAGCAAGAAATTCTCAATTTGATTTTGCCTTGATTAAATTAAGAAAATTCAAATTTCCACATCAGTAGAAAACTTGGATGATGTTAAGTTGTGTGAGTTGGGTGACATGGCTTGTGTCACCTAATTTACTCTGTAAATTCGAGGTGGAGGAGTTAGAGTTCATTTATGCATGTGTGATTGCTAATTTGTAGAAATCAAAGTCAATTATCTCAAGTTGTTTTCAGTTAAACTAGTTCCAACTTTTGGAGGAACTAGTGGAAGGTCAATTAGGCAGTCAGACTTCATTAAAACTCAATGATCATCCATTTAACTGATCAATCAACCCAAAATAGTCATTTCATGTAGAGAATTCGAGTTACCCATTTGAGGTTGAGATTCCAAGACAATGTAACATCAGTTGTAGACTAGTTTTAAGTGTACAAGTGTTGCATGCAGTTAGATGATCAACCTAAAGGAATTGCGCAATTCAATTGAGGCAATTTCCTAAATAATAGTGGCTAATTCCTCAAGGAAAAACACAAGGAAATAGGAGCTCAAGCCAAGGGAAAATTTTACTAAGTGTGGGTTAGAGGTCTTCAGTGAGCACAGAGATAAGTTGTGCACTTGTAGGGTGAGCTTAGTTGAGAAAATAAATTGTAATACATCTCTATTTCATTTGATTAATGTTATAGGAATTGAGGTTTTTAGCAGATTGCTTTGCACTGATAAAAATACTTGTTGCATGTGTGTTATTCCTTCTTGCATGTCTAAAATTTGTGTTCTAAATTGTGAAATATTATCCGTAGAGAAATAGTGTAGATCTGTGCCTTATGATTTTGATTAAAACTTCATGAGTAGTTGCAAATATACAACCTAATTTCTACATGGTATTAGATCTAGATTCACATTAGAGTAGGAAATTCAAAGTTATTTCTCAGAGGTTTGAATTTCAAGATCAGTGTAGCAATATTTATTCAGAGTTGAGAAGATGGCCTTCAATGGACTAGGGCTAGAGTATGCCTTGGAAGGAACCTCTAATTTTGTTGCATGGAAGGACCAAATGGAGCCAGTATTGGATGAGAATGGATTGTTAGAATACATCAAGACATATGTTGCAAAACCTCAGGCATCTGATGCCTAGAACCTTGCTCAATGGAAGAAATATATAGTCAAGGCGAGAATAATTATCTTAGAGGGAGCACAAGATCATATTGTCTCGAATCTCCATAGAAAATAAACTTTGTTCACGATGTGGAAAGCACTGACAGAATTGTTTAAGAATAGTAATGACCACATGAAGTTGGCACTCAAGGATAAACTTCGAAGTATCAACATGCAGAATAATGACACAATTCTGCAATATCTGAGCAAGTTTACATAGTGTTGTGATGAACTTGGTAGGGTCAGTGTTAATGTACCTGAAGAAGACTTGGTAACCTTATCCCTTCTAGGCCTCCCTAAGAGCTAGCATAGCTATCAAGATTTAGTGAATGGGAGGGACAAACTACTGATTTAGGAGTGCTTATGGTTTGATTTGGTGCAGGACGAAATAAGGAAGAATACTAGTGATGGGACGTCATCCAAGGGTGATGATGGAGAGAACTTTGCATTGGATGGAATAAGAAAAGAAGGGGAAAGGGAAGAAATCCCAATTAAAACAAGAATACATTCAAGGGGGAAAGAATAAAGATTTTTCAAAATCAAATTCTTCCATTGTCATGAATTTGGGCACTATGCCACAGAGTGTCCACACAAGAAGACAAGTAGGAAGACCTCAGGAGGAGTAGCAAGTGAAGCTTTGGCTTCATAGTTTGAAATTAGCTTTAGTCTCATTGCATGCATGGCTAGCACAGTGATGGGGAGCATGTGGTACTTAGACTTAGGTGCATCATTCCATATGACAAGCAATAGAGATTTTTTCAAGACTTGGAGGAGAAATACTTGCAGATGCACATAGAGATGGGGGATGAAAGAAGGTATGACATGACTGGGATTGGTACAGTCACCTTTCAGAGGGAGTCAGGCTCCCCCCTCAAGCTCAAGGATGTCATGTTCGTTATCGGCCTAAAGAAAAATCCCATCTCTGTTGCAGTTTTGGAAGACCATTGTTATGATGTGATCCTCAACAAAGGATGGGCATTCCTAAGACACATAGCCACAAAACAGGTGAAGCAGATTGAGGTTTGTGTGAAGAACTTGTACAAGCTATATGTGGAGGATTGTGTTGCATTGAACACAAAATCGAAGAAGGTGCAAAATCATGATGTCGATGAACTTTGGAATAGAATACTTGGCCATTTATGTCATGGCGCTTTGAAGATCATGCAGCAGATAAGCACATGCCTCCTCACATGAGCACTTTAGTTGCAGGATGTATGAAAACGATGTACTTTAGGGAAGTACACACAATCCACATTCCATTATTGGGACAACAAAGCACATGCAGTACTTCAAAGGATCTAGTCTGATGTACGTGGATCTTTCTCGACAACCTCCACTGCTAGTCATAAATATTTTGTCATTTTTATTTATGATTTCTCATGGAAGTGTTGGATATTATTCATACGGAAGAAAGATGAGACATTCTCGAAGCTCGTATTATTCAAGGAACTGGTTGAGAAAGAAATGGGAAATAAGGTGAAGGCTCTTAGGATAGATAATGGAGGTGGGTACATGTCAAATGAATTTAAAAATTTATGTGAAAAGTAAGGCATTCGATGAGAGTTGACAACACCCCACAACCCACAATAGAATGGGGTAGCTCAGAGGAAGAACCATAGAATTGTGGGAGCAACGAGGGTGATGTTGCATGATCAAAGCATACCTCTGCATTTGTGGGTTGAAGCATGAAACATAGCAGTCTATTTGCAGAACCAGAGTCCTCATCAGATTCTTGGCATGATTACACTAGAGGAGGATTTCTTAGGCAGAAAGTTGGATGTGTCGCACTTCAGGATTTTTGGAGCCTCTGCTTACTGCGATGTCTCCAAAGAATCAAGGAAGAAGATAGAGCAGACAATAAGATTGGGGGTATTCTTGGGTTACACAAAAACTCTCCACAACTACCGTGTGTACTTGTCATCCCTCAAAATGACAGTTGTGTGAAGGGATATAAAATTTGATGAAGGAAAACCCATGTGATGCTCTTTTAAGAGGGAGATTCATATCCCACTAGAAGAGGAGATTTTAGCTCCAAAAGAGGAGCATCCACAAATTTAGGAGAAGAGAGTGGAGACAACCACTCAAGCAGAACTATCCAGAAAAGGTAGGAAGGTGACCGGTGAAGCTAAGAGACTAGTGTAGGACGTGAGGGAGAATGTGGGTGCTCCCTCAAATCAATGCATGTAGAGAAGATCACCAGATTGGTACACTGAATACATGGCTCTAATGACTGAGATTGTAGAGACTGAGCGATCCTCTTTCAAGGAATCAGTGGAGAACCAATATGGGTTGATGCAATGGTGGAGGAATACAAATCCATTGTAAATAATATTGTTTGGAAAGTGGTCCCAAGACTAGCAAACAAATCAATTGTGGGTTGAAGATGAATCTTCAAGGTGAAGCATGCAGTAGATGGAAGCATAGAAAAGTGCAAGGCCATATTTGTGGCCAAGGGGTACTCTCAAGTTTAGGGAATTATCTATGAAGATACCTTTGCTCCTGTAGCAAGGTACTCATCCATTAGATAAATTCTTTCTCTCGCTGCACAGATGGAGTGGAAGATCCACCAAATGGATGTGAAAATAATATTCCTTAATGGATTCATTGAGGAGGAGGTGTATATCGAGCACTAGAAGGCTCTGATACTTTTGATCAGGAGTCTCAAGAATGTAGACTCAAGCGATCATTGCATAGTCTCAAGCAAGCACCTCGTGCTTGGTACATCGGGATTGATAGTTATCTCACCAGTTTGTGTTTCACCAAAAGTGAAGCGGATGCAAACCTCTATCATGTCTTGGTAGAAGGTAAGTTTTTGGTTATTGTCTTATATGTTGATGACTTGATTTTAAATGGTGATGAACAGTTGATAAGATTGTGCAAAGAGGACTAGCAAGAGAGTTTGAAATGAAGGACATGGGTCTCCTGCACTACTTCCTCATATTGGAAGTATGGCAAGGTGATGGGGAATTGTTTGTCTCTCAGGGTAAATATTCCAATGAGATAATTCAGAGGTTCCCCATGGACAATTATAAACCTACGGAGACACCTATAATGGTCAACTGGAGGAAAGAGGATGCCATTTCAGGTGAGGAAGTGGATGCTCTTGTTTACCGGAAGTTGGTGAGTTCACTAAGGTATGTTGTGAACACATGACCATATATGTTCTATGCAGTCAACTAGTTGAACCAAGCTATGGTTAGGGAAAACAAATTATTTTGTAGGGAAATTAATCATGTTCTATGGTACCTCAAAGGCACTACCCAGTTTGGACTATGTACACGTTAGCACTCGGTAGTTTTCCTAGGTTGGAGAGGAAACTAGAGAGGTAACCACAAACCACTTTTAAAGCTAGAATCTAGCCCTTCCAGCTTCAGAGAGGGATCTCTTTGTATGATTTTTAATTTAAATTTTTATATCTTAGGCTAGGTATGAAAGGTTAAGATAGGTTCCTAAAATTTTGGTTGTAGAGTGAAAGAAAAGTCCATTGGGCATGGAGTCATAAAAAATCTTTAGTAATCAATCACAAATAAACAGAGTAGCTGAAACAGGGCGAGGTAAGCAAACTCTTGGATCTCATGAATTATGTGTGGTATGAATAAGATGAATAGGAAGTAAGATTCAATTAAATATAAAGCATATTTAATCTCAGAATTAAAACATTAAGATTGTTTAACAAGCCATAGAAAACTACAATGAGTAAATTCAACTCTTAATCTTCTTGTAACAACTAGGAAAGAACATCCATGTGAAAATGTACAAGGAAAAACACATTAACAAATAGGAAAACATCACCATTTATTTTCCACAAGAATCCTAAAACAATATTTCCTTTGTATTTCTGAAATTGATTACTTCAAAATATAGTTCACTGCTTACAATAAAAGAAAGATCCTCTGTTTTGCAAAATCCAACCCTTTTTAAATATTTTTACAAAATATTTAAAGATTTTCTCTTAAACTAATTCAAACCTAAAAAAAAATTAATTACAAAATAATATCTACCAGAAGATGTAGATATTTCAAAAATATAACTAAGAAATAGGAAATATGGGCTAATTCAGATGTTATGTTCACACTTTGAGGAGAGTTGTTGCTGATTGTAGATACATTTATACTTATTCTGTTTTCCTACTCCCCAATCTTTAGGATTCCTGCTTACCCTTATTCGACAAGCTCCAACAATTTTTCCCACCGCTCTTCACTAGGAATGGAGAAATTTATCATACTCTAAAATCTCTCATCTACTTCTGTATATGTTTGAAAACTTGGTTTGCTAGGAATAGATAATGAATTTCATACTGAATGAAGAGATCATATTGCAGTCCTTCCATAAAATCTTCTTCACCTATTGTTCCTCTTACCTTAGTGAACTTGGATGTGTCTGCGGCTATATTACACAACTTATCTTGATACTTTTCTAACGGAATCGGCTTCCCATTAGAAGCTCTTAGGGATGGGAGTCCTTTATCCCACAATAAACCAAATTTTGTATTAAACCTTTTCACTTGAAGTTATAATTATTTGCATTTGTTCTCCAGCTGTATCATGAGGTTATTGTTTGTTAGGTCTCTCTTCACTTCGGTGACTGTGCCTATTCTGTCTTGAATGTGGAGTTCGTCAAACTCATCATTAGTTTCGGAATTTAGAATTTTAATAATTTTGTGCGATTTTGTTGGCCTGTGTTCAATATCAATCTTTGTTTGCTCAATTGTTTTCCTGACATTCTACTCTAGTTCCTCCTGCTCAAATATGATCTGAATTGATGACCATAACTCTATAATATTTGCATTTATATTATGCCATATGCTCCACTTGGCCTTTGCCAACATTTGAGTTGTTAAAGATGAATTCTCATATTTTTGAATTTGTTGAGTTAGTTTGAAGTTTTTATGCACCACTGCTAGATATGCATTATGAGCTCTGATTTTGTTTTCCCCCATCCTTTTTACTGCTGCCATTAAATTCTCTTTCTCCTTGTTTGTTAATGATAGTTCTCCCAAAGTGTTGACTAGCTTTTCAGAAGAATCTCCAGTGGATGTTTCTACTATTTGTTGTAATTATTTTTTTTTTGATATACTTGTAACTACTAATTGTTCATATTCTTTTAATAGTGTCTCCATCTCCATCTCCATTTTTTGAATTTGAATGTTTTTTTCAACTATTAATTTGAACAAATTTTCGTTTTCTATATCCAGATTAGTTATTTCTTTGGCTTCAGGGTGCTTTGCGGTTGGAAGCTTAGGTTGTTTCCTCGTAGATTGAATATCTACATATTTATTTTCAATCATCTCCTTAGATGCTTCGATGTTACTAGGATCATATCCTAGTTTAATCACTAAATCTTCTAAAGCTTTGGTTCTGGTATCTTTGGCTAAAGATGACATTCACTCTATATTTAGCTGTGAATGCAAATTATTCAAAGAGGCCTACATTTTTGTGGCAGCCATGGTTGAACTTGTCAGTGTTGAGTTAATCATTTCAGCTCCCTATTTATGCAAATCAATTTGATCAATTGCATGGACCTTTTTGGTATCAAAACAAAATATTAAGACTTTGTAGTCTTCTACACTTTTGGGGACTAGAACTGTGGGTTCTAAAAAGGTCAATTGGAATTATCCCTTCTTTGTGTCAAGTGCAGACAAAAACCTGTGTTGAGTAGTAGCAATTTTCTTCCAAAACTCTTAATATGTTGTAGCCTTCAATGCTTCATTCTTCTTCTTGATCTCCATGTATCTAGAAAAATGTTTTGTTGTGTTGCAACTTGAGATGTAGAAGACATAGGTGATTGTGTTGTCCCCTCAACATATGGGAATGAATTAGTGGGAATACCTATCAAAACCACTATGTCCTTGCTCCCATGAGCTCTTTTCTTCTGAGGATTCCTCTTGATTATTTATTATCTGAGCATCACTTTTAGTATCAGTGTTGGTATTGATCTTTGGATCTTTCTTTCTCCTCTTGAAAACACAAAAGTCTACAACTTAAGATCCTGAATCTGTAGGGGATATACTTTCCCTTGGTCTCTTGATTCCTTTGTCCTTTGGAATAGGAGTTTATAGAGGTGTTTAACTGCCAAATTTGTCATCAGCCTCCTGTAGTGTGTTCTCTGTCCACTGCTCTTAATTGGCACACTGCTTTATCTCTGGTCTAGGTGTATGTGCATATAGTGTGGTCTTCTTCTGAACTCTTAGTCTTTAAATTATTCCTAATGGATCATAAGACCAGGTGAAGCTTAGCTTAAATTTCATTTTCTTTAGTATTTCATCCACTTCCTTTGTCGTTTCTCTGGTATTTACAATATAAGCCCCAACATGTGCCTTCAATTTAAATTACATCGTTTTGGTTGATACAAAATGTAGGTCATCCATGTTTAACATTTGTCTAATGTATTCCAAGGAAAAAAATTCTCACTAGTAGAAATACTAAAAATATGTGGGGAGGAAGCTCACACCCATAGATTCAAATTTCTCTATAATTCTGGTAAATATACCAGTCTCCAACCTTAGCTTGTTTTGTAAGATGCAAAACCTTTTTAATCTTTGGTGAAATTCGTGGTATAATATCGTTGCTAAGAAGACACAAGGATGCATGTAAACTAATCCATAAAATTATTCAATGAATAATCCTTTGAATTCTTTCTCACCAAGGAAGTCCGGTGAATAACTGATAGTGGACTTACCTATTCATCCACCTTCTATAACTGGAACTTGAACCTCTCTTCTTGATAGAATAAAATCAAATATAATAGGATTGATTGGTGTTTCAATGCACCTTCAACCTTAAATTTCAAAAATTTCTCAAGAATAGCATCTGCTAGGTATTGGCTGTAATTAAAAACGATTGATGGCTTATGACCAATTGAAAATATCAACAAAAACCCTAACACTAATTCATCTAACCATTGGTCTATGGGATAACCTAATTGGCAAGTAACAATGGAAATAAATTGCCTTGACATCTAAGGGAAAATAGAAGCGGAGTATGAGGGATTATTTGTAGGAAATTTTGAGTTAGAAAACATTCAAAAATATGGGCTCATAAGGGGAAGGTAAGATTTTGATATATTTCCATGAGTGCATCAGTGGAAAATGGGTGTAAATAAGTCCGGGAATTAATCTAAAGGTCTTGATAGATAACTTCTGGGGCAATTGAAAATATGATTTCATTGTTTTGAGCAATTACCACTTTTTGATTGGAGTGGTACCTAAGATGACACCATGTAACAAAATCTAGGAAAATATGAATCCGAGGAAAGGTAAACGGAGGTAAAAATAGTTCCTAGATGCTTAAATCATCACTATTATCTAAAAACTTTTGATTCACCCAATTATGAAGCTCATATAAATCAAATTCACAATGAGTTTCCACTATCTTATACAGTGTGTTAACCAAAGGGAACTCATTTAAATTGGGAATAGAGGGTAATACAGGACTCTTGATGACCAATTTCACTTTTTCCTTATGTGATGACATTTTAGATTATAAAGAGCCTAAAGGGAAATTACCCGATTTGTACTTGATTGATAATAGAAGAGGATGGTGATTGGAGAGGGCACTGGTGCACTTGAACAATCTCTGGGCGTGAACCTGCACTAATACAATGAAATGGAAAAGGGATAAATGTTGGGAAATACGGGATTTTTAAAGTGAAAAGGGAAATAAAATTAACGACAAAATTACCATTTTTGGAGCGTCACAATTAATGATTTAAACATTGGAAGGATTTAATGACCAACATCTATATGACTATTGGTGGGAAATTTGGCCAACAGTAATGTGACATAAGGGCGTGAGGTGATGTGGAAAAATGTGGTGGCATGGCATGGATGGATGTGGTGGCATGGCATGGACGGATGTGGTGATGCACTATGATTGGAGCGGGGAGCCAACAAGAGTGGAGGCAAGTGGAAACAACTATGGTTTTCTTGGGGGGGGCAAGGGGGTTGGATGGTAATCGGTAAGGGAGGAGAGGTCCCCGAAATGTCTATGGGGCCACCACGTGGTTGATGGTGGTTTCAAAAAAACCACTTTTCGAACCCCCCCTCCCTCCATAATAACATTTGGCAGGTCGGAGGGGGGGAGGGTGAACATTGTTCCTTGCTATTGATTTTGGTGGGGACAATCTCATTCATCCAAAAGTGTCAGTTATTTATTACAAAATGACAAAACATCATGTCAACTTTTATTCACCATTTGAAACATACTTTTGCTAATTTAATCAATATTTAAGGATAATAAACCAAACAACTTAGGTGTCATTTTGGTTGGCGTGCCCTTTTGAGGATTGTATTTCATTCATTTTTCCTTAAATACTTTTCTTTTATTCCTCTTTTCATTTTTCTCTATTTTTCTTTCTTTTTCCATTTTCGTCTTTTTCTATTTTTTTATTTTTATTTTTCTTTCTTCATTTTCTATTTTTCTTTTTCAATTTTTCTTATTTTTATTTTAAACAACTGAACAACTTAAAATGGAAAATAATTTACAACATTCCACTGGGATAAATGGCTAGATAATCATACCTTGATCACTATATTTATAGAACCCTAACAATACAAACAGACAAAGGGAGTGAAGTTATGTGACTTCATAGATGCAGATTGGGTGGGGAGTCCACTAGACCAAAATAGTACATCAAGTCGAATTTTGAGTGTTGGGTCCCCAATTTTTTCATGGTATAGCAAGAAGAAAATATATGTGTCGCTTAGCTCGACAGAAGCAGAATACATGGTTACGAGTCAAGCAGCATGTGAGGCAATCTATATGAGAAAGATACTTGTTGGATTGTTTGGTCAAATGATGGATCTAACTATGATATATTGTGATAATTAGAGTTGCATCAAGCTCTCTGAAAATCTTGTTTTTCACGATTGATTTAAGAATATAGATATCGAGTATCACAATTTACAGGACTATGTGAAGAGGCATATAATGTTGTTGCAATACATTCTGACAAAGGAACAATATGCTGACATTTCGAAAAAGGAATTTTCAAGAGGGGAGTGAAGTTCCATAGGTGTAGGATAGGGGTGGTTGATAATCCCTTTCTTGCTGAAAGGGAGTGTTGAAAAATGCAACAAGAAATACTCAATTTGATTTTATTTTGATTAAATAGGGAAAATTTGAATTTCCACATCAGTAGACAACTTGAATGATGTTAACTTATGTGACATGACTTTTTTCACCCATTTTATGCAGTAAATTCAAGTTGGAGGAGCTAGAGTTTAGTTCTGCATGTGTGGCTGCTAATTTGTAGCAATCGAAATCATTTATCTCAAGTTGTTTTAAGTTAAAATAGTTCCAATTTTTGGAGAAACTAGTGGAAAGTCAGTTAAATAGTGGGACTTCAATCAAACTCACTGATCATCTAGTTAACTAATCAGTCAACCAAAAATAGCTAGTGCATCCAGAGAATTCGAGTTACCCAGTTGAGGTGGAGATTCCAAGGGATGGTAGCATTAATTGTATACTAGTTTTGAGTGTATAGGTGTTGCATGTAGTCAAATGATTAGCCTAAAGGAATTTCACAACTCGATTGAGGGAATTTGCTAAATAATAGGGGCTAATTCCTCAAGGAACAACAAAAGGAAATAGGAGCTCAAGCCAAGGGAAAATTTGACTAAGTCTAGGTCAGTGGCCTTCAGTGAGCAGAGAGATAGGTTGTCCACTTGTAGGGTGAGCTCAGTTGATCAAAGAAATTGTAATACATCTCTATTTCATTTGATTAATGCAAGAGGCATTGGGGTTTTTAGCATATTTTTTTCCCTAGATAAAAATACTTGTTGCATGTGTTTTATTCCTTCTTGCATGTCAGAAATTTTTGTTCTGAACTATGAAATAATGTCCGCGGAGCAAAAGTGTAGATATGTGTCTTGTGATTTTGCTTTTGATTAGAAATTCATGAGTAGTTGCAAATATACAGCGTGATTTCTACAAAATTGAAGCCAATTTACACATTTTTACCTTTTTAGCCATCAAATATAGTTTATTTCAAAATAAGCTAGTCATCATTAATTTGTGAATAATTTGGAAAAGTGTCATAATGATGAACATATAGGAAAATCACAACTTTCTAATTTTATATATATGTATGTGTGTGTGTGTGTGTGTGTGTAAGTATGTATATATATAGACACACACACACAAAATCGTTAATATGTATTTGCAACACGCTACTAGTACCTAGAGTCAAAATATTGAAGTATTTGCGTCTCTATCATGAAGTTTGTAAATATGTAAATGTGAAAGTTTATTGAACAAAACTTATTAATTGAATATTTTAGAAAAGTATAGGATCTACTAAACAACCTCTTAAAAGCCACTTTCTTTTGTGCAGTCTGACTATCTATAGATAAGGTTGATGGAGAATTCATGGTTTCATACAATATTTTTGAAGAAATGATGGGTGGATGGAGTATTGATGAAAATTATGGTTGTCAATGAGTCACTCATATTGTACAACTCCTTAATTTTTTTTCCTCTGACATTGGTCTCCCACAGATTTTGTCCCATTCCTTCTATCATAATCCCAAATCATATGTGGTGGAGGATCCAACTAGATTATGTAGTCAATATGCATCACCTACTCAAGTCCCTACATGTTCACAAGATTAATGAGGAAGACAATGGACATCTTATGCCTCCCTAATTTCTAAAATTTTGAACATTGTTGGAGCTTGAGGTCCGTAGTTCAAATAGTGTTGGAGCTTACTTGTGTGGTATTAATTTTGATTAGTATGGTTTGCATTTTTGTTAATTTCATGGAGGGAATACATGATATTCAGAGTCTGCAAAAGAAAAAAACTTGCAACTGCTCAAGGTAAGCTCCTCTACATATTCTTTTGTACTTTCCTTCTACTTTTTTTTAGGTCAGCTATGTGTATATAATTTTGTTAGGGATTGTTTTTATTGATACTAACTATAATCTCTATGGTTTTTCGTTTTGTCAGTTTTTGATAATACCAAGGCCAATTGTGGAGGAACTCTATGATATTACATTTCCTGCAAAAGAAAAAACTCGCAACCACTCAAGTTAAGTTCTTTTACACTTTTTCATGTATCAATTACAAAGATCCATATATTCATCTTGTTTCTAACCCGATGTCTATATTTTCTAATGAGTAACAATATTTTTAAGTAGTTGTATGTTATTAGTTTAATAGGCCCTTTCTTACTGAAAGGTGGTAGAAAAATCTATTCTCCAATTTGAAATATCAATCTTGTGATTTAACATGTATTTTATTAAGTAATCAGTCGCATGGATGATAAATATATCATAAGTTTGATTCATTTCAGATGATTGTGATTAATTTCATAGTAAAATAGAGTAGTTCATTTGATCTAATTTAAATAATTATGGATGTTCTCTCTTGTTACCCATCAACATTTATGAAAATTATTAATATTCAGTAAGAACTTAATTTATCCTTTTTCTTATTAATATAAAAATGAGGTAAAATTAAATTTTAAAAATGGAAACATTTTGAAAATGTTTAACAAAGAAAAGAGAAGATGGAGATTTAATGTGTATTCCAGTGGAGAGGGGGTGGGGTGGGGTTGCGTTTACCAGAGAAGAAAAACACCTGCATAAACACCTAGTGTTTAAATTCTGCTTAAATAAAAGGAAAATTAAAAAATGAAAATATTTTGAGATTGTTTAACAAGGACGAACGAAGATGGGGAATGTGGGGAGGCTTCACCAGAGAAAGAAAAAAAGATCTTGCAAGAGCTAGACTGTTAAAGTTCTTGTTAATGAAATATTAAGTTTAATAAGTGGATTTATTATTATTGGTTTGAATTAATTATCCATTCAAAGTATTGAAGATGACGTTTAATATGTTTTGATTTTGAATTTATAATGTATTAAGAATAATACAATTTTTTAAAGTTAACTCTTAAAATGTTTTGAGTTTATATTTTTTATGTATTTAGAATAATATGTAGGGTTGTTTCTTAGTACATGCTTCGTATGTGAAAAGTAATTGATAGATTTTAATTGAATTGTAGACTATGAAATTGTAGATTTCCGTTGTTGGTATTGCATAATTCTTCTATGTCTTTTAAAAGAATTAAATATTATTTTGACACTAAATAGCATTAAAAAATCCAATGTAAACAATGTAAATTTTCAATTTCACCAAAAATGGCATCACCTTGCAAGAAAAAAGAAAAAATGTTTAGACTCCTTCATTTTTAAAGTCATTGGCTGACTAACAAATTGAGAATCCTTATCCTTTCCATAAAGTTTTTGATCTCATAAAAAACATAATAATATCTTATTTTCCATTCATAGTCTCCATGATTACATCTAGTATGTTGACTATTAGCATTTGTTTTTTATGGTACTTCTAACAACTGACTATATTAACGACCTTAGTGCAATAACACTATAAAAAAATGGCATCTTGGGAGGGGTTGCAACTAAGAGTAGAAAACATGTTTAGGTCATTGTTTCCTTATAAATAGTCTTTTGATTTCAAAAAACTAGGAATTTACAGTTATAATTGTAGCTTCTCATATTCTCTTAGACAATAAAGGTCACCCTCAAGTTTCAACAAAGATGCATATGATTAAATAAATATTAGTGTTAACATTTGGTTAGTTCCACAACCTCATGGATAAGAGTTAATGTCCACTCTAAACTCAGTTCCAAATCATATTAAATACCATGGAACATGGTCAATGTTATTTAATGTATATGAATTGCATTGTATACATGCATCTTTTTTGTTTTTTTGTTACTCTTTTTGCCTCATGATTATTGTTCTTAATACTTATGTTTTTTTTTTTTTAAGGTGTATTGATATGATAAATATAACACATAGTTACTTATGATCCCATTCTTAGTTATGATGGAATTTAATTGTCACTTATAAAAGTTAAAGAATTAAGTAAATGTATTTTGAAATTCAAGCAGATTTTAAAAAACAATGAGATTGGCACCTTTGCTTGATGATAGAATTTTTTGGTAATTTATTAAGTTCATGCAACATTAATTTTTTAATATGTTTTTAATTGATGAATTGAAATTCATATATATCTGATTAATTTATTTTTATTATATAGGTATTATATATCCAAAAATGTCTTCAAAAAAGGGAATCAAATTTCTATCAAAAATTTCTTTGGATGGTCTACTACATCTCAAGTTTCATTGCCTCATAAAGAGGATCATCATTTTTATCTAAATGAATATTTAGATATATTGGGGCATAATGAAGAATTTGATATCTTTGGGAATAATCAATAATGTGATGAATGATTTTAAGGGGCAAAACCTAGCACCCAAAAGAAAAAAAATGAAAGTAAGAAGAGAGTTTCGTGAGCAATGGAAAACTAAGTGTAAGTGGTTGAGAGAGGCAAAGCATGAAGGAAAAAAAAAATATGAAATCCATATATTGTGAAGGACATAAGGCAATAGAGCCATGGGGAATTGGCACTAGTTTCTCTACCTTGCAGCATGATTTTGTAGTTGTTCATGCTAGTTCAAGCATTCATAAACTTTCACAGGCAAACAGGATATGTGGAAATAAATGAGAAGAAAATGAAGCCTACTACATAACACATTGCATGCATTGATGATAGGAACAAAGAAAGAGTCACCACTATTATGAAATTAGTGTATTGGATGGTGCCAGTGGATCTATCACTCTCAAAATATGAATATCTTTACTTGTTTGCAATGTCCTTACAAACACCAAATATGCCAAAGAAAGAAACTATACATCATATAAAAATCACATGGCTACAAAAGAATTATTATTTTCTATATCCCAATATCTTGAAGGGCTACAAATTTCAAAAATGCTATATAGTCCTTTCTTTTCATTGATGCTAGATGAAAGTATAGATCGTAGCTTAGAAAAACATCTTGTGGTTTATGCCACATTTTTAAACTCAAAAGGATTGTGGCCTCCTATTTCCCAATTTTTAAAACTCATAAATGGGAGAGGGAAAACAACTTCTGATGCAACCAAACATTTAATGGAATCAAGGGGCTTCTCAAAAGAAAGACTGATATAAGTTTCCATAAGTGGTGCTTCTTCAATGGTTAGTAATGAAAATGTTTTTATTAGTTTCTTACCTAATCTTGTAGGTATCCATTGCATTGCTCATCGTGAAGTTTTATCCATGTCAAGTGCTTCAAAAGAATACATGAATTATTGTTTGTTGAGAAATTACAAAATAAGGTATATTCTTGGGTGCAAAATTCTATGAAAAGAAATAGTCAACTTATTGCTCTACCGGAACTTATGCAACTTGAAACTCTTATGCTCTTCAAATCCATGGAGTTAGATGGCTTTCAATGGGATAAGTCATTGAAAGGCTTGTTGTACTTATGCCTTGCATGCTAATATTGTGGAAAAGTGAAAGAAAAGACTCATGGTATGATAAGGCAAGGATCTTTTCAATACCATTTTATTTAGATATGATTGGAAATATAATGTGTGAATTAAACAAGTTGAACAAGAAATTCCAAGAAGAGTATGTTGATATTTCCTCTTTAGGGGCAGTTATGGATGTCACTGTAAACACTTTAAAATGGTGGATTTTAAGAAGTGACACATTTGTAGATGACACATGTTATTTATCTTTTTAGATGCCTCTAATTTTATTTTTTTAGAAATTAGTGATAAAGAGGGGCTTGTTCATAGGCATGAATTATGATTTGTATCATTTCTACATGCATATGGTGACTATGTTGACATACAAGAACAATCATGGAAGCCTTGTATTGAAGGTTCAATAGAGAGTTGCAAACAACTTGCATAATATTTTGTTCAAGCTCTTGCAGAAAGTTTGAACAAAAGATTCCCTGATCTTGCATTTTTGAACAAAAGATTCTCAGTTTTCCATGTTTCATGCTTAAGGAAGGTTATCGGTGACAAGCTTCCAGTTCAAACAATATTTCTAGAACTTGGCGAGGAAGGAAATATCATATTGGAACCTAAATCAGACACAAAAATAAGAACTTGACATCTACGGAATCAATAAATTTTAGAGTATCTCATCAAGTGGAAGAACTTACCTGTTGAAGATTAACCATGAGAGGATGAGACTTTTATACAGAAGCATCCAGAACTACTCAAGCATCGAGGAAAACTATTTTCTGA
Source organism: Pinus tabuliformis (assembly GCA_031772625.1). Taxonomy (NCBI): domain Eukaryota; kingdom Viridiplantae; phylum Streptophyta; class Pinopsida; order Pinales; family Pinaceae; genus Pinus; species Pinus tabuliformis. The sequence continues at coordinate 325,088,708 of CM062809.1, forward strand.
AGGAGAGGGGCATGTTAGGTCCCTATAATACTAGTGTATTCCCTTATTATTATTGTCATTGTAGTCCCTTATTATTATTATTATGCCCATGTTGTCCCCATATTGTTATTATTGTGCCCCATAGAAGCCCACTATTATTATTGTTGTGCCCTTACATTATCATTGTTATGTCGTCTTTGACTATATTGTGACCCCTTAAACTCCTACATATAGAAAGGAGGTATTGTCATTTGTATCATCCAAGAATTGTTCATTTGTATAATATAAAGAAGGTCTCCCCCTCGAAGAGACTGATTTTGAAGTTGTTGCTCTATCTTTTCTTCTACTTTGTGAGCTGGGTGCATAACAATTGGTATCAGAGCTTTGGATTCTAGGGTTTCGCTCCTTCAAACATCTCATCGTGGAATTTTCGCTATCACATTTTTTCTACGAAGTTTCAGAAGCTAATTTTTAAAACCCATTTGCGCAAAAATATTGATGAACCTTGGGTATGAATTTAAGATCTTGTCCTGCTACATGTTCGAACATATGATCCACAAAAGTTAGGGTTTTTGAAAGCTCCCGAATTATATCTCAAATAGGTGACCTATGGAAAATGGTCATAACATTCTTTCTGAGCATCAGATTGAAATTTCGTAAAGTGGTATAGAAAGAAGACAAACTGTAGTTTTTAGTGTGTTTGTTTTATGTTCGAAGGTTGAAACAGTGACATGTGGCACTTCATACAATTTCGCTCTATTCAACCAATCTATAATCTAGCCAGCCTGAGAGATTTGGAATAACTCTTTCTTAGAGAGTCCAAGCTTGATCAAACTTGCGAGGTTCGAATGAGGACTGAGAGAGCTACCAAAACATGAAATTGTATACCTTGGAGATTCAAAATTATATAGATGCAACATATTCTATATCGAGCTCATACAAAGCCAAAAAAGAAAGAAAATGGAAACACATAGTAAGAAACCTGAACGCTCTAGCATGAGTCATGAAGAAGAGGAAGAAATGAAGCACGATATATCAAAATTATGAGACCAAGTGCAAAAAATTTCACTCTCACAAAATGTAACAAAAGCTAAGATGGATGGTTTAAAGAATGGCATGGAAGCTAAGATGGATGGTTTAAAGAATGGCATGGAAGCTAAGATGGATGGTTTAAAGAATGGCGTGGAAGCTAAGATGGATGGTTTAAAGAATGACATGGAAGCTAAGATGGTTTAGATGTAAACATTGAAGATTTGAAGAAATACATGGAATGTTTGAAAGGAGGTTTGGTAAACTTGCTATAAGAAATGCTTCCTAATGGCGAAAAGGTAGTAGAGGAAACTCATGATGAGAACAAAAGAAATGTTAGTCATGATTTCATAGACTCTAACGTTGGATTGAAGACCCACCATGTTCCAAAGATCGATATGAGGAAGTTTGATGGTAAGGATCCCGTAACATGGATACTACATATGGAGCAATATTTCGATCTCCATAATATGCAAAACACACAAAAGGTACGCATTGCGACTTTATATTTGGAACCCAATAAGTTTTTATGGTATTTATGGCTTTTCTCTTGTAAACAAATTGTCACTTGGGAAATGTTTATGGAAGAAATGATAGCACATTATGAGGATACAAAAATAAACATTGTTTTTAGCCAATTGATAAATCTCAAACAAAAAGGTTCAATGGTGGAGCACATTGAGGAATTCCAAAAATTGAATATAAGGGAGAAAGATATTCCAAAGGAGCATATAATTGATGTATTCATAGGGACATTAAAGGATAACATCCAACATGTGGTTTGCCTTTGGGAACCTGATTCATTGGAGAAGGTATTTAGGTTGGCAAGAAAAATTGAAAGAAAATTTATGGAAATAAGGAGGCCTGCCAATCAAAACTGTAAAGATGGAAGTGTTTTGCCCCTATCCTTCCACAACATACAAGGTTGACACCACAATAATTCGAAGAAAAAAGAATGAAAGGAATTTGTTACAATTGTGATAGAAAATACACTAAAGGTCATAAGTGCACTGAGAAGAAATTATTTTACACAGATTGTGAAGAGGAAGAAGAGACATCAAAAGAAGAGGATACACACTAAGAACAAATCCTAGAGAAAGAAAAAATGAATCTGAACATATATTGTAATGCATTGGCTAGAATAACCACTGCTCAAACTATCAAGATAGAAGGACATCTTAAGAAGAAAAAGGTAATAGTGTTGATTTATTCGGGACGTACACATAATTTTATTCATTGTAAGATAGCGAAGGAATTAAATTGCTTCCTATATCCAGCACCAGAGTGTCAAGTGATGGTTGCAAATGGAAGAACCATAAATTGCTCTGGAAAGTGCCATAATATCAAGATATCCACGGGAGAATATGTGTTGAATAGCCCAATGCTTTCCATTCCAATGGGTGGTGCTGATGTTGTACTAGGAGTCCAATGGCTACAATCTTTGGGTACGATAGCTTTTAATTTTGAATAACTTTTCTTGAATTTTTTTTTAGAAGGAAAGGAAGTTGAATTAAGGGGTATCTCAGGGAAACCAAGAAGGATAATTAGCTCTAACTGCATGACAAAACTTCTAAAGAAAGAACAATGTGGCATAATTGCACAATTATGTTCACTAGAGGTTCCCATTCTTGTCATTGATGAATTATGGGATGAATTTCATGGAGAAATTTACTTCACCAAGTTGGACCTTCGTTTCGGATATCATCAAATCAGAATGAAGGCTGAAGACATTCTGAAAACAACATTTAGAACTCATGAGGGTCATTGTGAATTTTTGATCATGCCCTTTGGCCTTACCAATGCACTTTCTACATTTCAAGGTTTGATGAATTCCGTTTTCAAACCCTTCCTTAGAAAATTTATGTTAGTATTTTTTAATGACATACTACTCTACAACAAATCTTGGAAGGATCATGTTCAACATGTTGATAGAGTCCTCAAACTATTGAAGGAGAAACAATTATATGAAAAAACCTCCAAATGTTTCTTTGGAGTACAAGAGGTGGAATATTTGGGTCATATTGTATCTCATGAAGGTGTTAATGTAGACACTAGCAAAATTAAAACCATTAAGGAATGGAAAATCCCCACATCCATAAAGCATCTGTGAGGATTTCTCGGGTTGACAGGGTATTATTGCAAGTTTGTTAAAAATTATGGGAGAATAACAGCACCTCTAGCAACATTACTGAAGAAAAATGCATTTTCTTGGACTCCGAAAGCAATGAAAGCCTTTGAACATCTTAAAGAGGCAATGTGCCAAGCACCGGTCGTAGTTACGCAAACTTCACAAAAACCTTTTATTTTTGAATGTGATGCCTCAGGAAATGGAATTGGTGTTGTTTTAATGCAAGAAGAAAGACCCATTGCTTTTGAAAGTCATCCAATCAAAGGAAAGTATTTACACAAAGCTTTTTATGAGAAGGAAATGTTGGCATTACAAACATGCACTCAAGAAATGACAACCTTACTTAATGGGAAGACACTTCAAGGTAAAAACATATCATGATAGTCTTAAATACTTTTTAGAACAAAGATTATCATCACAAGAGCAACAAAAATGAGTCACAAAGATGATGGGTTGTGGCTTTGAAATCATCTACAAAAAGGGAAGCAAAATGTTGTTGCAGATGCACTCTCAAGAAAGGATTACGATGTGGAAGCATTTATTTGTGCCATTTATATTATCCAACAAGATTGGATAAAGAAAGCAAGGGATGAATGGAAAAATGATGAAGAAGTGTGGACACTCATTCAAAGTTACAACAAGACCCTGGGACATCTGATACATTTAGCTGGAAAAATGATTCGTTATGGTAAAAAGATCACTTATCCTCTGTAAGAATTCCAAAATTAAACAAAATATTCCTATGAAATTTTTTAGGTCCTTATAATATTAGTGATTCCTCCATTACTTTTGTCATTGTATCCCTTATTGTTATTATTTTCCCCCTATTGTCCTTATATTGTTATTAGTGTGCTCCATAGAAGCACACTATTGTTATTGTTGTACCCTTATATTATTATTGTTATGTCGGCTTTGATTATATTCTGACCCCTTAAACTACTATATATAGAAATGAGGTTTAGTCATTTGTATCATCCAAGAATTGTTCATTTTGTAATGTAAAGGAGGTTTCCCCCTCGAAGAGACTAATTCTGAAGTCATTGATCTATCTTTTCTATCTTTTTGTGAGTTGGTTTCATAACATTTAGTTTCATAGCTTTAGATTCTAGGGTTTCACTACTCCAAACAGGCCATCATGGAATCTTCGCTATAACTTTTTTATGCGACGTTTCAGAAGCTAAAAAGAAAACCCATTTGAGATGAAATCTCGATGATCCCTAGGTCCGAATTACAGATCTTGTCTCGCTATATTTTCCGAGATATGATCCAATGAAGTTAGGGTTTTTGTAGGTTCTCGAATTACATCCCAAATAGGTGACCTTGGGAAAATCATCATACTTTCTCTCTGAGTATGACATTGAGATTTCGTAAGAAGTTATAAGAAGAGGATGGACTGTCGTTTTCGGTGCATCATTTTCAGGTCTGAAGGTTGAAACAATGACATGTGGCACTTCGTACAAGTTCTCTCTATTAGAAAAGTGTGTAATTAGGTCATGTTGGGAGATTGGGCTACTAAATTTCACAATTTCAAACCTTGGAGATCCAAAATTTTAGAGATACATTAGATTCAATATCGAAATCCTATAGAGTGAAAAAAGGTGTGTAGTTGTTTTTAAATTTTGCATAAGTTTGGTTTGGAAAAAATACTTTGAAGGAATTCAAAGGGCATAGTGAAGCATAATTATCATTAATTGATGCCCCGAAGAAAGAAAATAGAAACACCTAATAAGAAACTTGAAAGCTCTAGCATGACTCATGAAGAAGAGGAAGAAATGCAACATGATATATCAAAATTATGAGACCAAGTGCAACAAAATTCACTCTCACAAAAAGTAACAGAAGCTAAGATGGATGGTTTAAAGAAAGGTGTGAAAGCTAAGATGGATGGCGTGGAAGATAAGATGGATGATTTAAAGAAAGGCATGGAAGCTAAGATGAATGACATGGATACTAAGATGGATGGTTTAAAGAAAGGTGTGGAATCTAAGATGAATGACATGGAAGCTAAGATGGAAGGCAACATAGAAGATTTGAAGACAGATTTGACAAAGTTGCTACAAGAAATGTTTACTAATGGCAAAAGGGTAGTAAAGGAAACTCATGATGAGAACAAAAGAAATGTTAATCATGATTTCATGGACTCTAACTTTGGATTGAAGACCCACCATGTTCTAAATATCAATATGAGGAGGTTTGATGGCAAGGATCCCATAACATGGATACTATAGATGGAGCAATATTTTGATCTCCATAATGTGCAAAATACACAAAAGGTACGCATTGCAACTTTATATTTGGAACCAAATCAGTTTGTATGATATCAATGACTTTTCTCTCTTAAAAAAATTCTCACATGGGCAATTTTTACGAAAGAAATGATAGCACATTATGAGTATACAAAAAGAAACACTTTTTTAACCAATTGATAAATATCAAACAAAAGGGTTCAATGATGGAGCACATTGAAGACTTCCAAAAATTGAATATAAGGGTAAAAGATATTCCAGAGGAGCATAGGATTGATGTGTTCATAGGGACTTTAAAGGATAACATCCAACATGAGGTTCGCCTTTGAAAACATGATTCATTGGAGAACCTCATTCTTCTCAATTACCTCATTTTAGGTCATGCTCATCAAGTGGAAGAACTTCCCCAATGAAGATTCCACATGGGACGATGAGAATTTTATACAGAAGCATCTAGAACTATTCAAGCATTGAGGACAACACTTTCTTGAAGGAGAGGGGCATGTTAGGTCCCTAAACTACTAGTGATTCCCCCATTACTATTGTCATTGTAGCCCTTATTTTTACTATTGCGCCCCTAATGTTCCCATATTGTTATTAGTGTGCTCCATAGAAGCCCACTATTGTTATTGTTGTGCCCTTATATTATTATTATTATGTCAGCTTTGATTATATTGTGACCCCTTAGACTGCTATATATAGAAAGGTGATTTAGTCATTTGTATCATCCAAGAATTGTTCATTTGTGTAATGTAAAGGAGGTTTCCCCCTCGAAGAGGCTGATTTTGAAGTCATTGATATGTCTTTTCTATCTTTTTGTGAGTTGGTTTCATAACGGAATTGCACACCTCTCCCTCAGGATGACACTCAGGATTTTTAAAATATTACCACATGGTTAAGAAGGAATTTTTTTGAGATGGCCTTAAATTTGATATTCAAAAGTTTGTGGTGGAATGTTTGGCATGCCAACAAATAAAGTTGAAACAATTAAGAACCCAGGTCTATTATGACCTTTATCCATTCCAAGTCAACGTTGTGAGGAGGTTTCAATTGATTCTATTACAATTTTACCCAAGTCTGAAGGAAAGAGTGTCATCATGGTGGTAGTTGATAGCCTTACCAAGTATGCACACCTTTGTGCATTATCTCATCCCTTTAAATCCAATACGATTTCTACTACATTTATGGAAACAATTCAAAATATACATGGAAAGCCAAAGATTATTGTAAGCGATAGAGATCCCATTTTCACCGGAAACTTTTGGACATAATTATTCTCTTGTTTGGGTACTCAGTTAGCTCATAGCTCATCTTATCATCCTCAATGTGGTGGGAAAACTGAGATAGTGAACAAATGTTTGGAAGGATGTCTTCGTTTCTTTGTATCTGATAAACAAACACAATGGGTCAAATGGTTTCCTTTGGCTGAATGGTGGTATAACACTTCCTTCCATACTGCAGCAAAAATGACCACATTTATGGCACTTTATGGATATCATCCACCATTTATCACATCATATTTAAAAGAAAATTCTAAGGTTAAAGCAGTGGAAGATCACATCGAGCATCAACAACAAATTCTCTAACTCTTAAAGGATAAACTCACTTTGTAAGAGAATAGAGTGAAACAACAGGCATATCAACATCCCAATGAAAAAAGTTTTGATGTAGGTGACTAGGTATTTGTATGGCTACAATCATAAAAAAAAATGTCCCTCAAGCAAGCTAAGAAGGATAATAAATTATCACCAAAGTATTATGGTCCGTACAAGGTGTTGCAAAAGATTGGTATTATGTCATACAAATTGGAGCTTCCTACAGCTTCTCGAGTGCACCCAATTTTCCATATTTCATGCTTAAAGAAGGTTATAGGTGACAAGCTCCCAGTTCAAACAATATTGCCAGAACTTGGCGAGGAAGAAAAAATCATATTGGAACCTAAAGTAGTCACAGAAACAAGAACTCAACAATTATGAAATCGATCAATTTCAGAGTATGTCATCAAGTGGAAGAACTTACCTGTTGAATATTCCACATGGGAGGATGAGAATTTTATACATAAGCATCCGAAACTACTCAAGTGTTGAGGACAACACTTTTTTGAAGGAGAGGGGCATGTTAGGTCCCTATAACACTAGTGTATTCCCTTATTATTATTGTCATTGTAGCCCCTTGATGTGCCCATGTTGTCCCCACGTTGTTATTATTGTGCCCCATAGAAGTCCACTATTGTTATTGTTGTGCCCTTATATTATTATTGTTATGTCGACTTTGACTATATTGTGACCCCTTAGACTCCTATATATAGAAAGGAGGTCTTGTCATTTGTATCAACCAATAATTGTTCATTTCTGTAATGTAAAGGAGGTTTCCCCCTCGAAGAGGCTAATTTTGAAGTTCTTACTCTATCTTTCCTTCTATTTTGTGAGTTGGTTGCATAATAGTGAGGGATGATCCATGAAAGATACTTGGAGGATTTTTTATATTACAGGGCTGCAGACAAATTTTCCTAACATGTCAAGGTAATGATAGGAAATATGTACTATTCCTACAAGTACATTCACATGTGAAATAGGATTCTCAAGACAAAATTTAATAAATGATGTCCGAAGAACAAAGATATCATTAGCTGCATTTGATGCCTTAATGTGAGTGTCCCTAACTGGGCTTGATTCATCGATGGTGGAATAGTATAGGGAATATGACATCTGGAAAGATGTTGAAGAAAGAAGAAGCTTAAATATCTAAAGTTTTTACTTTTATGTTTATAATATTGTTGTGTTTTGACAATTATCTCTTTTGGTGAAACTATCCAAAATTCAGTTCATATACACGACGATATTGATTGTACATTTTGAGCATTTACATAGTTCATTCACATTATGTTTTTTGTTTGAAACTTATTTCACAATATGTTTCTTTAAATGGGATTGCCATTGAAGTGACTTAAATGGAAACATGGTATGTGTATTTCAATTTCTGTTAAGTTAAATTTTATTGTCTAATTTAGTTGCAACAATATCTATATTCACTATTTTCATGTGAGAGAAATTATGAATATAATTTGCATAAATTAGATGAAATGTTTGAAATAATATGATTTTGATTATTATGAATGGAAATAGGCTAAAAATTAGACTTTTACACCTATTTCTAGTGATTTTTTCCAATCAAATCTAATTAAAATCTAGCCAAAATTCTGAAACCCTAATGTTGAGCTAACAAATTTTTAAAATATGGGTGCCTTGGGGGTTCTTGATGATGTTGAATCCATTTATGTATTGAAAAATGCATTTCAAATAACACAAAATTGAGATCTTGACAATTTTACTCACCGAATTCTAGTAATAAAATGCCCTGAAAAAGCCAAAAAGTCTAATAGTTAGTTAATTCCTTATGAATGCATTTCTAGAATAAAAAATGATAAATTTTCATTGATTATATTTTTATATAAAAAATTACTATGCATAGTAAAAGTAAATATTAAAAGTCATGTGAAGGGTAGTTTAAATATAAAACCGTCATAAAAAATTCCCTGATGGTTTCCCTAATGGGTAGGGGGACTCGTTAAATTTAACCATTTACTCCATGTGCATCCATATGTGTGCCATTGAAAGTGTAATACTTGCTACAGAGTGGTTCACATAATGTTCCTTTCAGTCTTATCCTCGTAAAGTGCACCTTTCATTGACCCATCAATTTTTGTATTTTACTTACAATGTTTTCTACTGAGGTGTTAATTCCACTTGGACAGCAAAAAATTGTCAAAATTTAGTCATTTTCATTCAAAAAAAATCTAACGATAGGAGTGCTTGAATCATGTTTTTGATGGTGGAAATGGATTTAGCACCATCGAAAACCCCTAGGGAACCCAAAAATTGAAAACTTGACAACTGTAACCTGAAATTCCATAAATTTATGCCTGATTTTTTCAGTGCTGCACAATATCCATTGTTTTGCAAGTGAAATTGATACCCCATTAGACTATGCTTTTTATTTATTACTAACTATGGTAATTATTTAAAACCATGTAGTAAGTTAACCATTAGTTGAATATATTTTCTTCTTCTCTGTTAAATAAAAAAATGTAATATTTAATTAAAAAATGAAAAACAAAATGTAATATTTAATAGGCAAAATGAAAAATTAGTAAACCCGTTATAAACTTATTATATAACACTTAATAATTACTATACTAAGCACATATATCTTTATTCCATCCAAACTTTGTGAACACATTTTTATTTACCCTACCTGTGTAAATAATAACTAATAGTAAGATTGTATAAAGGATTGAATTTGAAAGTTGATTTGTTTGTTCGTTTAAAATATCACATATTTTTTTTTCAATTATAAAGAAATCATAAAATAGGAAAAACTATTAAATTCGACAATTTCTTTAGTTTTGAAATTGTAAACTTGATGGGGGCATTTTATTAAAGGGATGGAGTTATATTTTGCATGATTATTTTGTCATCACCTTAATGAGAGTGTGAAGAGATAAATGTTGAGGTGGGATGCCCGTTTTAAAAATAGACCTATCAGATTTTCATCACTTTAATGAGAGTGTGAAGCGATAAAGGGTGAGGTGGGATGCCCGTATTAAAATTAGACCTATCAGATTAGGTCAAAAGCTTCACACCCATTTGAGAAGACTTTGTCATTACATCTTTTTGTTGTTAGAAGTGATAGAATTTTCTAATGTTTGTTGTCGGTTTTTAAGATGCAGTAGTCGGAGTGTTATTCTCCTGGCTGAATAAAAATTATTTAAATATCTTTGATTCAGTAATGAATAACAAGATATAATGAATAACAAAGATATTGTGTAAGGATTAAAATTAAATCTCTTACAACTCATTAAGAACTTCAAACCCACTTAAGAAGTGTCATTAAAATTATCCTTACAAAAGAGTCCATATTTATTTTAATAAGTTTTCAAAGAAGTGTAAGCTGCATATTAGAATTTCAAGAAAAGGGCTATAGTTAAAATTCTCTGACTTGTATATCTTGAGTGAATGACACATTAAGGTATTTAATTATTATTTTCATATAAATTTTGAAATAAAGGCTATGGTGGTGGAGGAATTGAAAATGAGTTTGTGATGTGTATTTATTAGGATAAATGTATATTTACGGAGGATTTAGCTTTTCATTTAATCAATTTAGGTTGCAGTATTGTGTTTGTGTGACATTAAAGGATATTTTAAAATTATTATTGTAATTATTTACATTGGTGAAACTTAATAGGCATTAACTTATAATAATGGTTAAAATACTTGCTTATGATAAACTAGCTTAAATTCATCTAACTCCGGATCTATTATGGGTCTAGAGGGATCAAATCTCAAGATGGATCTATTATGCACTTAGAGGGATCAAATCCCTTGAGATGCAAACCTTTTCTCATATTATTAATAAAACAATATTAAATCTAATAATATTAATATTAATATTAATCTTTGAATATTAATATTAGATTTAATGTTGTTTTTTATATGGCATGATAATAACATTTTTAATGAAACTACATCAAATTAGTATTTTCAATTATTACAACTTTGACCTAGAATATTTAAGTTTTTAAAGATTTCAATATGTCCATAAAATATAATTTTTCCTTTTAAAGAATTATTTTAGAAATATTAATTAAAGGAAATATTAAACGATTTTGTAGCAGTATTTTAGATTCTTTGTGTTGAATTGTTTTGTAATTTTTTATAATTATATGGTTATTTTAATTTTTGTTTTAGGTTGACATTATTTATTTTTATTTTTATTAGTATTTTATTTGAGATGTGACATACATACACATCCCCTTCCTACTAGGTTGTAGAATGCTCCTCTTGGCGCAAAGATAGATCTCACATTTGTTAAAATTTTAAAAATCATAAAAACTAAATAAATTATAGCTTTATTATTATTATTATTATTATTATTATTATTATTATTATGTCGGTCTATTTAATTTAATTATTAGTAATTATTAGGTGGTTGGTAGAGAATTAACCTCCATGGAATATGTTGGAATATTTCTCATAGTATTCATAGATCAAGGATTAAGATTTATCTCCAAGTTATTTATGCTCTTTTAATTAATTTATTTCAAATTTATTTGTTTAAAAAAATTCCATATCAACACATGTAATATTAGGCATGTGGTTGGGCATGGAGTATTCGCTAAATTGGCTAAGATCTAGTCTTCCTATACTCAATACCAAAAGGCATATGGATTGGCTAAGAGCTTGTGGAGCTCATATTCCTCAACCTAGGACCCAAAGGTATGTGGCAGGAGTGAAAGATTCCCCCCTTACAAACCACTTGGTTTTCCTTGGATAATGATCATGAGCCATCATATATTTGATAGCAGCTAATGACGGCATGTGATATTGTTAAAGCCTTGGTATTGGCACATGTTATTGTAAGAAGAGTTATTCACAAGTTAAGATTTTTCATGGAAAAGTAGGGATGAATCTCCATGGTTAAAAAGAGCTATTTACAAGTTAAGAATTTTCATGGTAAAGTGGGAGTGAATCTCCAAGATTAAAAATATTGTTACATATATATATATATATATATCTGTGTGTGTGTTTAACTAATATATTAAATTTTTAATTAATGATAATAACAATTTAAAATAAATTTATAATTTAGTTTATGACTTTTTTAATATGGATTACTTATTACCGATTAATGCTTGTCCACATTTACAAGTCATTTAATTTATATTGTTGTGCTAGTTATAAAAGAAATATTTCCATTGATAGGCATGTTTATTTTGGAATAGAGATTCCATAATTTTAATTTAATTATGAATAATTATTAAGTGGATGGTAGGGATTTAACCTCCATAGAATATTCTTATTAGAGTACACAAATCAAAATCTCATATTTATTTTCAAATTAGTTAGGTATTTTTTACCCTTTTAATTAAATTCATTAATTTAAATATGTGTCGTATGAAATGAATTATGGTTTTTTGGACAGGTTGTATTACTATCTCCACAATAAAGTGGAAGTGAATCTCATGGTTAAGAATGTTATCAAATGTTTTTTCTAATGTATATATACATTTTAACTTGTGTATTAATTATTTTTATCATTAATAACAATAACAATATAATTAAAATAATAATATTAATAATAATTTAGTTACTTCTTATGATTGATATTAATTTTAGTAATTTGAGATGTATAATGAAGTAAGTGTTTTGATATTCATTATGGATTGTGGCCTATATGCACTTATCATCCATCTAATTTATATGAGTGCATGAATATACAAGTTAACCTAGAACATAGAACAAGATTCTTAATTTGACACATGTTCATATATAATATTCTTTTAAATGAATCTATTTAATTAAAAGGGAAAAAATGGCATAACTACTTTGTAGATATTTAATCTCAATATGTGGTTTGTGTATACTATTAAAAATATTCTAGAATATTTCATGGAGATTAAATCCTTACTATCCACCTAAGAATTATTGATAATTAAATTAAAATTATGGAAGTCATATTCCAAAATAAATAGGCCTATCGCATAATAAAGAACTCCCAAAATCCTTTTGTTGAATGGCCTCCCCCAATACATATTTATAATAAAAGTAACCCTTATTTTTAATACATTTTAGCTATTTATATTGAAAACATCTTTTTTTACCAAAAATTTCTTATATTCCCTCATACTAGAGATCCCCTAATATAAAACTACATCGACACAACTTTCCAAAGGTAGAACAAGTTTCTTAACATAACTCACTTCCTATGACACTTGTTCATATATAATATTCTTTTAAATTAACCTATTTAATTAAAATGGAAAAAAGGACATAACTACTTTGTAGATAAACCTCAATCTTTGATTTGTGTATACTATTAACAATATTCTAACTTTACAAAAGTAGAACAAGGTTCTTAACATAAATCACTTCACATGACACTTGTTCATATATAATATTCTTTTAAATTAACCTATTTAATTAAAATGACAAAAATGACATAACTACTTCGTAGATAAATCTCAACCTCTGATTTGTGTATACAAAACAGTATTCTAGAATATTCCATGGATATTAAATCCCTACTATCCACCTAAAAAATTACTGATAATTAAATTAAAATTATGAAAGTCCTATCCTAAAATAAATAGGCCTATCCACATAACTAAATATTAATAAAAAAACTCCCAAAATAATTTTGTTGAACCCCCTCCCCCAATACATCTTTATAATAAAAACAACCCTTATTTTCAATACATATTAGTTATTTTTATGGAACACAACTTTTCGTAACCAAAAATACTTAAATTCCCTCATACCACAGATCCCCTCATATACAACAACATTGACACAACTTTCCAAAAGTATTAGGGTTTGAGGAGAGCTAAAGATGGCCCTTTGTCATGCACCCAGACCATACACTTGAGTTAAGGTACATCAAGACCTCTGAACGTTTGACACTGGCAAGGTTTATCATAATAGTTGTGACCAACTTATGATTACTACTTCTGAACCATGCCATTGACACTTATAATTCTTATTTGTGTGTAAAATTTATAATGTTAGTGAAGATAACATTCAATATTCAACACAAGCATAATGTCCAAATTCACTTCATCCATAATAATCCACATTCAACAATTCCATCAAAGCATAAGTGTCACAATAGAAAACTTTGCAAATAATGAGACAAGAGACAACATGTGTGCGAAACTTATTTATATAAAAAATCATATTTATACAATAATTTGGCCCATTACCTACTCCCAAAGATACAAGAAAGAACAACCTTTGATTTCTTGAAAGTGTCCCAAAGAAAACCATAAAAAAACACTCCCCTTGTCTCAAGACACTTCTCACATAATCTCAAGCATGCTCTACTTTCTTTGGTTTGGTTCATTCCGCAACTCACACCTCTGTCAGTTGGAACGACTCTACTCTACCATGGGGGTAGAGTAAACTCCTCTCCACATTTGGTTTTTCTTCAAAACTCATTAGGTCTTGCTCAATACTCGTCTCTTACATTGTTCATGTGAAGTCTTTTTTTCCCTCATTCCACTTGGTCCATCGTTTACTCATACGGTTTTGTCATGCACTTAGGGGAGCATTTGGGCAATCGGGCCGACTATTTTTGTCTTAGGGTGGGCACTTGTGTAGTATCAGTGCAATGCCCGTTCCATCCTTATTCATGTGTGAAATCCCAACTTCGAGAGGGTCGACTCATTTTGTCTTGTGCATGGGCCATTAGAGAAATTTTGAGGTCTCAAATGAGCCTCCTAAGGAATATTATAAAATAATAATGGAAATAATAAAATAATATTAGATTACAAAATCAAATTTTAGAGGGAAAATAGAGAAAACAAAAAGAAGAAGAAGAAGAAGAAGAAGAAGTAAAAAAACTACTTTTTCAACTTATCTCCCTATGATTTTTCTCAAATTTCTAGTGGGTGAACTTGTTGGATGCATAATTTAATTCCTCATCCAAGGAGTACCCATGTTGCATACTTTCGATGAACCTTGCTACACGAAAACTGAGAAATGCATGAAAAACGTGATTGCAATCACGTTTTTTCCATATATTTGTCATTTTTCGCATAGTAGAGTCCATTTAAATTATGAAACATGGGCACTCCTTGGATGAGGAACTAAATTAGGGATCCAATGAGTGCTCCCACTAGAAAATTGAGTAAAACCGTCAGGAGATAAGTTGAAAATATGAGTTGAAAAAGTAGTTTTTTTTTTTCAAATTTTTTACATTTTTACTCCAAAAATGGTGAATCATCCCCCATGGTTGACATAATCATATTTAATTCTATTGCTTCTTATAATTTTGATTTTGGTTGTCAATTTTTCTTTTGAGGCCCATTTTAGACCTCAAAATTTCTCTAATGGCTCATATGGTCTTGGTTGACATGTTCCACATTCAGGCATGATCATTCTTGGTGCACTTATTCCACCTCAGACACATTTAGGGGGGTGTGTTCATTCTAGGTGAACTCGTTCCACCTTGAGTGCATTCAGGCGGGCATGTTCATTCCGTCCTACACACCTTGGGACCACTTTAGGTGAATTCACATTAGTGTGTTCATTTCATCCTGGTGTGACAACCCCAATTACTTAGCCTTATTTTTGCAATTTAAATAATTTCATAAAGGAATTATGGGATGAGTTATGGGCCATGGATTCTAGAGACTGGGGATTATGTTGTAATTTTCATAAGCTAGGTAAATTTGAATTTTTGGGACAACCATTGAAGGATGGTTTTTGCATGTCTTAATGGACTAGTCCTTAGTTTAATGGAATTGCAAGGAAGTATGCAGAACCACACTCCCTTGGAGAAGAATGCAAGAAAAGGAGGAAAAAAATAAATAAATGAGGAGGACAATTGCACTGAGGAGGTTATGCTATAACATGCAAGCGAGAGTGAGTGGTTGGACTGCAGTCAATAGACAAGGGAGTGGGGAGATGTAGCACAATGCCATAGGCTAAGAAGAGCCTACACTGCTTGTTAGACAATAGGTGAGAACCACTATGGACGAGAAGTGAAGAGGCATTCAAATGACATAGAATTATGTAGTAGAAGATTGGAAAAAGAACAAACATAGACAGGGCGGGGTGGGGGGCAGGGGGGCGTGGGGGTTAGCTCTGAAATTTGAAGGGAAGAAAAGGGGCAAGCTTGAGAAACTTTCCGAAACAAAACTGAAGAAAAAAAATGCAGAAGAATATGAAGGTAATTTTTGGTTGGAAAGAAGTCAAGAAGAAGATCATTCCAGTTGGGGAAAACATTTCCTCTCAATTCCCTTATAACCAGATGATGGAGATGGTGATTCTTAGCAAATCCCAAAGGGCTAGGGTGGAGGAATTATTCCTAGGAAAATTTCTAGGGGACTTCTCAATGGATTCTTTGTTCTGTGTCTCATTGGTTGTGGTTTAGAAGTCTCCTAAGCTGGGTGAAACCATGGTGTTGTGTTTGAAGGATGTAGATAGTGAGCATTCTCGAGTCCCTATGCACTTGTTACTTACAACTCAGTTGAAAGGTGGATGTGGAGAGATCTCTAGAGTCACTAGAATAATTGAAGGTTTTGGTTCATCCCTTAGGCAAAAGATCCCAAAGTCTTTGGAATTTGGCTCAGGGGTGATAACTCTAAGAGAGAAACGGATGCAGGTATCTACAATTGGGTGGAGAGTATTAGTCCTAGACTCAATTACCCAAATATCTACAAGATAAGTGTTTCTTATGTGTGTTTTCTAAAAATGAGTGTGTAATACATTTATGGGTTGAAATGGTGCTGATGTGCAATATACATGATTGTATTACTATTATTACACAATTGACTAAGAAATTGTGCAATGTTTAAAGGCATTGGAATGCCTATAAGAATCTAGATTTAATTACAATAATATTTGTTGGAATCATAATTTCCATTACACCAAAACCTGCAAGTTTTAGTAAACGGACACATCACTGATGTTAACGTATCCTCGAGAGGTGGTTAAGAACATTTCACGAAACACACGGGAAGTGTTGGATTATCCAATGCCCAAGAATCTCCCCTCTAGCGTGAGTTGGGTGTGATTTGAACTCGAGACCTTTGGCTCTAATAACATTTATTGGAATCATGATTGCCATTACACCAAAATCCGTAGGTGTTAGCAAACAGAGGCATCGCTAGAGTTAACGGGTCCTCAAAGGGTGGTTAAGCACATGTTACGAAACACGTGGGAAGCGCTAGATTATTCAATGCCCAATAATATTTAGCATGAGAACTTCTTCTTGTTACAACATGATGATTAGATGGACGATAGTTTCCATTAACATGGCGTGTGTTACAAGGTGATAATGTTGAGGAGTTCCTCCTCTCTTATTATTATTAACTTGTGATCTATTATGAGGGACCTCTCTGAGACCTTGGTGATGCAAAACCCAATGGTTTGGTCTATACTCCCATTTTACTCAGGATTTGGTCTAACATAGTTGTATGTTGTGCCATGAAAAGCATGTCTCCTTGAGTCTTCATGACTTGTCTTTATGTCCCTGCATGTCATGCAAGGTCTATGTTATGCATTCTTTAATATGAATTTTCCCCAAGGTTAGGGGTCATGTTCTAATTGTTGCCCTGGTATTGGGATGATCGAGTAAACCATTGCTTGAATAGCTGGTTATAGCCTTGTGTTGAATGTGTTTGGCACCTTGTATGGGGTAATCATCCTTAGGTCCTTGCTAATAGCCAAGTTGTCTGGGAACCATTTACAAGCTTTATTTCTTAGTCCATCATACAGGTAGTGCCCAGGTAGGTGTGCATAATTACTTATATGACTATCGTAGGCCCTGGGTTGCACTGTAGTGTGTGTTGTGAGCATTGGAGGCCTTTCGAGAATCACCAAGCCTGTAGCATAACGTAACTAACAATCGTCAGTGCAAATATGTGTAGAATTCCCTGTGTCTAAAAAGGGAGTGTTTGTAAGTCCACAATTATATCTATTATGTGTCTATCCATAAATTTTGTGCTTGTATTTGGAACTAAAAGAAGGATTCAATGTTTCCATGAGGAGATTTGATCTCCTTGTGGCCTTATTGGAACCATGTGCTTCACGATGGCTATTATATTCTTATGGTGCTTATTTGATCCTTGAATGGGACCTGTAGATCTCTATACTGAAATATGCTAGATCTAGGTAAAACACTGGAGATCCTAGGAACCATAGATCCTTGAGGGACTGGATAGATAAGTCATTGGCCTCTATGGACAGATCCCTAACCATTGTTCTCCATTACAGACACCGTGAACCCAGAGAGAGTAAATCTAACATAAGCTCAGGAGGGATAACACTAGTGAGTGCTTTAGTAAACTTCAATGGCCACAGTTGAACTATGGTGCAAGTCCAAACATTTATACAACCACTTCCGTTGGTCAATGTTAGAGTTCCTTTGTAAATGGTGTATAGTGGAGGAAGGGAACAAGCCCTTATTAAAACTACCTGATTTAAGGACAAACATATTGCTCATGGCCAAATTCCAGCCATAAGCTTCTTAGACGAGCTATGAGAAAAATGCTACTATGAGTGGCGTTGTTGCGAATTCATACATAGAATTAACCTTATAGCCTCAATTGGTTAAACTTTATCAGCATGGCCTCACAAGAAGTATTGTCATGGAAGCAACGGGTTGAATGTTCATATTATGCATTATCATAATAATGCGAGTGGAAGGATGACGTGCCTCAAGGGTTATAAGCTCGAAAGTTCAACAGGGGGAACAAGCTTAGAAGGAAGCTGGATGGCATGGGGTCGGGACATGGTGGCCTCCATGCAATCTTGGCTCTTATTGCACTGGTGTAGGGTGGGGCCTACGAGATAGGTCAGCCCAAAGGCTACTTGCCGGAGCATTTACAAGAGTGAAAGTTAAATATGAAACATGATGATGTAATTCAGGTTGTGGTGGTGTGCACGTAAGTCTGATACGTATTTTATTGGTTCTTAGTGAATCAACCATACATGCAACCTAAAAGTGATTCCCGATGGTTTAAAATTGAGGTTTGTTCAAGCACACGGGGTGAGGTAGGGATGCGACAGAGTGGTATACACATTGTCACACCCCCAATTCTTTTTTTGTTTAATTGAGCGGGTGCGGCACCGCCTAAGTTAATAACTTGTTCACCGTTAATTAACTTTGTGAACTGTGCCTTCAATAATTCATAATAAACATGAATTCATATTATTAATGTGCGGAAACCATCAACAATATAAAGATAATAATACAACTCGGCAATAATAATAATAAACGATCTTTATTATATATGCAGAATTTTACATGACCGGGAGCCGCGCTCAACCGGCGTTCAATAAAAGGGAGGGTGCCCGCCCGTGCAAGAGCGCACGGCGGTCTGCCAAGACTCCACCAAGAATACAATATACAAAACCAAGATTACATTTGTTCGGCGTTGGGTGGGCGGGCGCACCCGTGCACAGCCCTTACCCGAACCTCAACCCAATCCGGCGTAACCTTCGTGTGGCGGTCGCCCGTGCACACCACTCCACACTACCGTGTACACCCAAATATCACGCCCGATCAGCGGGATCATACCCGAGTCTTCGATAGTGTAATCTACGTCTTCGTCTTTGTGCGCACCTCCTGTGCGTTGTAGAGCGAAGAGCGTTGGTTGATGTTTGGAATGAACCGCAGTCCATCAATATATACTCTGCCAAGGTCGCAATCCTAACTTCAAGCTGACCTTCTAATTGTTAACGTACGCACCCATACTTGCTTGCCTCCCATGTCGGCTTGCCCGAGTGTGGGTGCGTTCTCATATGAAATTGCCCATCGTATATATACTCCACAAGCTCACCAATACTCGTGCGCACACACATGATGAACTTCACATACTTAGTCGATTTTCACGGTTTGAAGGTGCGTGCGCCCGTGCACAACTGCAGGGCGTTACATCCTCCCCCACCAGAAGTCATTTTCGTCTTGACAATTTCTGCTCTTCTTCTCAACTTCCTGTCGTACTTCTTGATCTTGTTCTTCCATCTCCAAAGTGAATCCTCCGTTTCCGAGATGTCTTCCTCCGGTGCATCCTTCCATCTGCAAAGAAATTCCCTTCGCATGTGGCAACTAACTCTTGTAGTTCGGAGACTCAAAATCTTCTCCAACTCTAGTCCTGGTCTGTCCACAATCCCGACTGGTCCTCTCATCGGTTCAACTCTCTCTGGATGGTCCGAATCAAGTCTACATCTCTTCAACTGACTCACATGAAAAACTGGGTGCTTCATGTGCATATGGCATGGAAGCTCCAACTCATAAGAAACTTTCCCCACTCTCTTCTTTACTCGGAATGGTCCCTCATACTTCTGCGTCAGTTTGCTCGTCATCCCCTTGGCTGGTTGAAACTGCTCCCTGGTAATCTTGAGAAACACCGTATCTCCCACACTGAAGTGTGCCTCCCGTCTTCCACGATCAACATACTTTTTCATCCTCCTTGCAGCATCGTGCAAGCGTAACTGTGCTAACTCCAAGGTCTCCTCCCAAGCGTTCATGAACCTCTTCGCATGAGGACTTCTTGAGAAGCCTCCCGTCACTAAGATATGCGGTGCAACCGGCATCTGCCCATTTACCAATTCAAATGGACTATACCCTATCGCGGAACTCTTTTGAATATTGTAGCTAAACTGAGCAATATCCAACAGTTCGGGCCAATTCTTCTGATCAGCGTCACATAATGTCGCAAGTAGTCCTCCAGCAATGCGTTGATCCTCTTGGTCTGCCCATCTGTCTGCGGATGGTAACTCGAACTCATCAACAACTCCGTCCCGCCTAGCTTGAACAATGTGGTCCAAAATCTCCCTGTAAAACGTGGATCTCTATCCGATACAATGCTCAATTTCATCCCCCAATACCTCACTATGTTCTTAAAGAACAACCTCGCAGTCCGCTCGGCTCCACAAGGTACCTTTGTAGGAACAAAGACAACATACTTGGAAAAACGATCAACCACGACCATAATCCCATTATACCCCTGAACCTGTGGTAACTGAGTGATGAAGTCCATCGAGACACTCATCCATGGCCTCTCTGGAATCGGTAAAGGCTGCAACACTCCTCCTTGCCTCTGAGTATCCGATTTGTCCTGCTGACAAATGATGCACATATGTACATACTCCTCTACATCCTCCTGCATCTTCTCCGAAAAGAATCCTCTCTCCAATAATGCCAAAGAACGACGCTGCCCTGGGTGGCCAGCCCACGGAGAATCGTGGCACTCCTTCAAAAGGTGCCTCCTGAGCCTAGATGACTTTGGAACATAGAGTCGGTTTCCAAAGAACAAGAACCCGTCTTGTAGAAAGAACTTTCGTGTCTTCCCCTCCTTTATCTGCTTCACTATATTCTGCACCAAAGTATCGGTTTCAACACTTTCCTTGATCTTATTCTGCATCTCTTCTGACATCTGAACTCGACTCCTACTCCTTGCTGCCCGGTCTTCTCCTTCCAATGCTGCAAGTTGTCCCTTCCTGCTAAGGGCATCTGCTACCGCATTGTGCCTTCCTAGTCTATACTCGATAGTCATGTCGAATTCTGCCAAGAAGTCCTGCCAACGAGCTTGCTTCGCAGAAAGCTTCGGTTGTCATGCAAAATAAATTGTTGCAACGTTGTCAGTCTTGACAACAAACGGCTTCCCAATCAAGTAATGCCTCCACACATGAAGACAATGGATGATGGCAGTCATCTCCTTCTCATGGACCGGATACCTTCGTTCTCTATCCTGTAACTTCTGACTCTCATACGCCACCGGATGCCCATCCTGCATAAGAACTCCTCCTATGGCAAAATCTGAAGCATCAGTGTGCACCTCAAACGGTCTCTCGAAGTCAAGCAACTTCAGTATCAGTGCTATAACCATCCTCTTCTTCAAGTCATCAAATGCCTCTTGACATTTGTTCGTCCAACTCCACCTCTTGTCTTTCTTCAATAAGTCTGTCAGTGCTGATGTCACCTTGGAGTACCCCTCTACAAACTTTCGTTGGTAGTTGTTCATGCCCAAAAACACCCTCATCACATGGACATTCTTCGGTTCAACCCAGTCCTCCATCACCTTCACCCTGCTCGGCTCCATCCGTATGTACCCTTGACCAACAATATGCCCAAGGAACGGAATCTCGGTCTGAGCGAACACACACTTAGACTTCTTCAAGAACAACTAATTTGCCCTCAGTGCCTCGAACACCATCGCCAAGTGCTTCTTATGATCCTCCATGTTGTCACTGAACACCACTATATTGTCCAAGTACACTACTACGAACGAATCCAAGTATGGTCGTAGAACATCGTTCATCAAAGTGCAAAATGTAGTAGGAGCATTGCACAAACCGAATGGCATAACAAGGAACTCAAAGCTACCATACCTTGTTACTATTGCGGTCTTCTTCAAATCTCCTTCAGCTATCCGCACCTGATAATACCCATGCCTCAAGTCCAGCTTGGAAAACACTCGGGCTTTCGCAAGCTTGTCAAAGCAATCAACAGCCAATGGCAAAGGATACATGTTTCTTACCGTCTACTTGTTCAATGCACGGTAATCACAACACATCCGTAGCTCATTCGAATCCTTCTTCCGCTGGAACAATACCGGAGCTCCATAAGGGGACCTTGAAGGTCTAATGAAACCTGCCTCAGTTAACTCCTTTAACTGGCGTTTCAATTCCTCCAACTCAGGCCCTGACAACCGATAAGGTGCTTTAGCCGGGGGTTGCTTTCCTGGCTCAAGCTCAATGCTATGGTCCACTGCACGCCTTGGTGGAAGTTTCTTCGGAAGCTCATCAGGCATCAAATCCGCATACTTGGTCAGCACATCAGATATCTCAGCTGGAACAGGCGTCCCCACTCCATCACCTTCGACATCCTTGAACATCATCGTATATGTCTCCATATCTGACTCCTTCATAGCTTTCTCCAAACTTAGTGCCGAAACATGCTGCACCTTGACTTCTCTTCTTTGCCTATGAGTGGGAAAAGTCCAAGTTTGTGACTATCCAACCAGCACCACCTCATCACAGAAGGGGACAGCAATAGCCTTGTTGCCCTTCAAGAAATCCTGTCCGAGTATCACATCAAAGTCGTTCATCTCCATCACCGTGAAGTCCAACTGACCTCTCCAGTCTTTTATCTGCACAGGTACTTCGTGTACCAAACCTGCCACCTTAGCTCTAGAGTTCACTACCTTGACTTCCATATTCGATGGGAAGATCATCAGTCCAACCTCTTTTGCCAACTGTGTCGTCATGAAGTTATGAGTGGCCCCCGTGTCCACTAGAGCTTGAATGGTCTTGCCATGAACCATCAAGTCCACGAAACCCAGACTGTTCATCCATGATTTCTCCATAACTCTTCCTTGTTCATCAAGCTTCTTCAACCCTGAATCAGCTTCACCTGTCATGAGCAACCCTGCTCTATCAGGCTTCATCAAATCTTTCACGAGCAAACCTTGCTCTGATACCAACTGTCATGCCCCCAATTCTTTTTTCGTTTAATTGAGCGGGTGCGGCACCGCCTAAGTTAATAACTTGTTCACCGTTAATTAACTTTGCGAACTACGCCTTCAACAATTCATAATAAACATGAATTCATATTATTAATGTGCAGAAACCATCAACAATATAAAGATAATAATACAACTCGGCAATAATAATAATAAACGATCTTTATTATATATGCGGAATTTTACATGACCGGGAGCCGCGCTCAACCGGCGTTCAATAAACGGGAGGGCGCCCGCCCGTGCAAGAGCGCACGACAGTCTGCCAAGACTCCACCAAGAATACAATATACAAAACCAAGATTACATTTGTTCGGCGTTGGGTGGGCAGGCGCACCCGTGCACAGCCCTTACCCGAACCTCAACCCAATCCGGCGTAACCTTCGTGCGGTGGTCGCCCGTGCGCACCACTCCACACTACCGCGCACACCCAAATATCACGCCCGGCTCGGCGGGCTCATACCCGAGTCTTCGATAGTGTAACCTGCGCCTTCGCCTTTGTGCGCACCTCCTTTGCGTTGTAGAGCGAAGAGCGATGGTTGATGTTTGAAATGAACCGTAGTCCACTCTAATATATACGCTGCCAAGGTCGCCATCCTAACTTCAAGCCGACCTTCTAAATGTCAACATGTGCGCCCATACTTGCTCGCCTCCCATGTCGGCTCGCCCGAGTGTGGGTGCGTTCTCATATGCGGTTGCCCATTGTATATATACTCCACAAGCTCACCAATACTCGCGCGCACACACATGATGAACTTCGCATACTTAGTCGATTTTACGGTTTGAAGGTGCGCGCGCCCGTGCACAACCGCAGGGCGTTACACACATAGTCGCACCTCTTCTCCGATTGGTGTTGTTGACCCCACTTCACAGGTAAGCCCAACAGGCAAACCCTAGATCAATTGCAAGTGCAAAAGGGAGAAGAGTCGAGGTGACGGGGCCATGGCAACATGAAGATTGGCAGCAGATAATGACTATCAGGTTGGTCAGCAATACACACACACAAGCACATATTCATCTGATTTGTATTATTAATATGTAAGTGTAACCCATGAATGGGTCAGAAGCCAAGCCAAGTGGCGTTGAGAGGTTGGCTAGATGGGCATAGCCACGTGGGTTCCATGTGGCAGGGTTGACGATGTGGCACCCGTGAATTTTTGGAAATTCAAAGGATCCTAACTTCTGGTCCATGGATCAGATTAGGGTAAAATTTTATGTCTCGAGAAATGTCTCGCCTAGATTAACACATTGGTCATACTTATTTCTAGTTCTCAAAAAAAAATTATTATCCCATCATTGTAATTGTTATAAGGTATATCAAATTAACAAGTTAACCGTTTTCACTAAGTTAAGGTGGGGGTGTTTGCACTTGGGTGCCATGGGACCACTTCCAGTATAGTTAGGCTGACATATTCATCCCATCCTAGCCACCATGGACCACTTCGAACATGATCAAGCCAACTTAAGTTTCACTGGCACATTTTGGGCCAACTCAAATGTCTTATGTGCCACCATATGAACTCAACGATGAGAAACCAATGCCCTAGGTGCTTTGTTGAGATGGATTATACATTGGCACCTAGAAGTGTTACATACATGTTGTAAATCTAATTATATAGAATAAATATTAGACATAATTTTAATCATAATAATATTATGAAGATGCTACCAGTATATTATGAAGATGCTACCAGTTATATCTTAATAATAATAAGAAGTTTTGTTATGCTTTTTCATGGCTTCTTTGTTAATTATATATATTCATAGTTTAATTACAATATCATTATATTAAAAACAACTTTTTAGGCATAATTCAATAAAAAGAAATTAATTCACCTTAAAATTTTATTAATCTATCTATAATACGATTTTAAATAAATTTGCATACCAGTAAAAGCTTACAATGTCTATTTACTCAAAGTTTTTTTTGAACTTGAGAGCATATAAAAACCTTTACGTCCATTCAGGAAATAGATTTTACATTACCTTCACACTTGAAATGATTTTTCTGCTTTATTTGGTTTCATCTCGGTCAAATTAAACTACTCATATACATATAGATATAGATAGATATAAAATCAGAAAACATGTAATTGTATAAACGTTTTGATACTATAGATGTCTTTAAATTAATTTTAATGCTCTACTAAGTTTTTAGAACGGGGGACGCAAAACATGAAACCAGAAGCACTTCCATTTAAAAAGAGGTTCGAGAAGAAGGTTGTACACTTCCATTTTTAAGAAATTTTAAGAGAGATGGAACGTCAATATCAATTTAAATTCAAGAAAAAAAGAAATAGAAAAATAGGGTATATATTGATTTAAATATATTATTTATTGTTTTTGGTTTGTTGTAGAATAGATAGTGATGGGTATGGTGTTAAGGCATTTTTTTGGGTAGAAAACCATTCAGGTTGAGGATTGGTGTGACCTAAAAAATCATCATTCATTATTTTAAAATTTTATTATTACTATATAGATATAGATATATATATAAAAGAAATATTCAAATTCAATAAATAATTCAAAATAATAGAAATGGTATATATAGATATAGATATGAGATTTAAATTCAATAAATAATTCAAAGGAATAGAAATGGTAAAATATTGTAAACATTTATTTAAATTCATCACTCACTAATTTAAAAATTTAATAGTAATAAGCAAAATAGTATATACTAAAGTGTGAAGATTAAAATAGTAAATGGAAATTACTCAAACTCTAAGATAGTAAAAAGCAACAAGTCAAAGATTTATTTAAAGTCATAAGACTCAAAAGTTCAAACTGAAAATGAACGATAGATGAACCAATTTTATCAACATGATCATTTAACTCGCAGATCCCAAAACCTTGAATTGGAAAAAAAATGATAAAAAAGGCCAAAAAAATATGTTGATTAAAAAAATACATAAATATTCAAATTTTGAATTTTTTTTTTCATATAAATATCCATGCTCATCCATATGAATGCAAATCATTATACAAAGTTTCTTACTTTTATATATATATATATATATATATAGAAGTAGGGGTACATATAAGAAAAATAGCACAGAGTGCAATCAATCATTGAGGCAAAAATACATCAACAAAGAGGCTCTAAATTGTTCTATAGTCCAAAGAATCATTCTACAATAAATACCTACATATCATCAAATTCATTTCATATCTTGGGATCCTCATCATTAATATGACCCTTCTAGATTTTGTTTCAATGATGGTTACATTTTTCCTATGATCATGATAGAGGAGTTCAACAATCAATACTACATTGAGAGCTTGGTGCTTTTGATAAAATGCTAGATACATACCCTCATACATTATACAATAATGTCACAATCCCCTAATCAGAAAATAATGAAAACTATTAAGTCCATTAGATTTTGATTAAAATTTAAAATTTAAAATTCAATAAGATTGCAAGCGATTTGAAAAAATCATTCTTAAAAATTTAAATTAAAAGAAACACTAAATAGTATTTAAACTTATATAAAATGATCAAAATAAAAGATGAAAGAAAATGTCACTTTTTCTTGAAAAATTTAGCATTATCATTAATTATATAAAATTAAGGGTGGAATATTAAACAATCCCACTCATAAGTTATTATTTTTATAAGATATTTTATTAAAAAGATCCCACAGACATTTTTTTATCTTTATTAAATTTAATAAAATTTTAAATAAACATTATATATTTAATATCGCATATTTATCATAATATAATAAATATTTATTATACTTTAAATATCATTTATATATATATATATATATATATTTTATTTTACAAATTTAATAAAATTTTAATTTTTAAAATTTATTTATAAGTAAAGAAAACGATGTTTATGTGAAAATGTCTGTGAAGTGATTTTGAGTAGAATTTTAGTCTTATTTTTTTATTTTTTAAACTTAAATTTTTTTATAAGATGGAAATAGATTCATTGTTATTAAAATTCTGGAACATTTAAAATTTCATTTAAAATCTTGAGATTTTAGAACTGTAATCAGAATTTTTAAAAATTATACTAGAACTTTTATTGTTTTTCAAAACACAGGTGCAACTACTGTAACCAACTACTTCGAAGAAAACTTCACCTAATTAAAAGAAGTGAGATTGTGTAGGTTAAAGAAATTCAAACATTGTGAAGTGAGAATGTGTAGGTTAAAGAAATTCAAACATTGTGGAAAAATTCTGGAATACTCCATTTGTACAGATTAAAGAAACCAAACTTACAATGTTAAGAAATTTTAGAAAATTTCAAACAAAAGCTACAAAAAAAATCGTGCTTTTTATTCGGTTGACCTGAATCAATTCGACCTATTCTTCCCACTAAGGAGGACACTTATGGCGCTGGCAATTTTTTATCCACTGGATTTAACGAATACGGGGTGATAAAAATGCACTCTATCCAGATGGCAAACATCATAAACCAGGTTTAATTGTTGGACACATATCCATCAACGGTACTGTTCTAAGACGGAGTTGCCCAAGTCATATTGCAAACTCATTAACACTCAACTGTACAGATTGCCTGGAATCATGTTTCTTATGGTTTTTACTATTTTTCCTTCAAATCTACATAAGAGTTAGATTTTTTATTAACATTGTTCAATTCAGATATAATAAAATTTTTGCAAAGGAATCCAAATTGTTGAATAAAATTTCTTTTTTCTGGGTAAGATTACAATTTTTGATTACTTAAAATGCATGTTGAGTCATGTAATATAATTTTTCATTAAATTTATATAATATAATTCCTAGTGATATTGTAATTTTTGTTTTCTTTAAATTTATAAATAAATTTAACTTTTAAAAATCTCTAAAAATTTATTTTAATTTATTTTAAAAAAATTCAAACCATTTTTTGAAAACACTAATCTATTTTTATAATTAAATATAATTTCTATAGAATAAAATTACATTTTCAACGATTATTTTATAACCTATTTCTAATGATTTAAGAAAACCAACATTATTAACCTAAGGATTAACATTATTAACCTAAGGATTAAATTGTTACATTAGAAAGATAGAAAAATACACTGTGTTGTCTAACTATTAAGATTTTTTGAGATTTTGGCTGGATTAGATTTTTTAAGCTTAGATTTTTTTTCATGTTATTTAACTCGGGTTTTTATTGTATATATGAATTTAACACTCTGTTAAAAAATTTGGGCATTCTGATTGTAGAGAGCTAAAACTTAAACTTGTAATTCCAACCAATCTCTAATAAATTATGGACAATTTTAATCAGGCAAAGCCCCTGAATACCCTTAAAAAATCTGACAGATAACTATGGCAAATTAAACTTTCATTTAATTATATTATAACTAATATAGATCCTAATTAAAGGATTTTTTGACAGGATTTTAAGAATTTGGGTTACAGCTGTCAAGTTTCAAAATTTTAAATGTCCCTTGAGCATTTTATAATGCTGAATCCATTTCCTCTATCAAAACAAGTTTCAAACATTCAATTTACAAAAATGAAAAAAAAATATATACCCAAATTCTATAGCTTTTTAACTCTCTAGAGAAATTTGCCAGCTCAAGACTTCTTTTCACGTTGCAGCACTCAAACAAAGGAGGGACGTGTTTATGTCAAAAGCATCTTTTGTCTCTGGCGATGTGACCCCAGGGAATGCCCCGCCGCAAATCCTAAGACGCTCAGATATGAATTAGGTACGAGAGAGAGTACAGACTCCATGTGCATCCATATTGATAGTGTCATACTCAGTACCGAGTGGTTTACACAATCTATATTCCTTTCAATAATCTGGTCGTAACGTGCACCAATTTGATTTTAAAAGATGTGTCACCTTCATGGATTGTACTTTACCATCCCATCCCAACTTTATGAGCCCACATTTTTATTTGCCATACCTTCACCATTCGACGAGGGATTGTGTGAAGGATGGAATTTGAGAGCTAATTTGTTTCCTAACAGACTATTTGTTTATCAAATATAATTCTAAAAAATTATCAATTTTTTTAATTATTAAAATGTTGGTTAAAATGGTCAAAGTTATTAAATTCGAAGAGTTCTTTAGTTTTGAAATTCTAACATGGAAGGGGCACTTATTAAAGTGATGGAGGTTGTACTTTGCACAATTATCTTGTTATCACTTTTGTGTGAAGTGACCAAGGTGAGGTGGGTGCAAAGATTTGAAGTAAACCTGTTAAAATCATGAAAAATTATCATTTCCATTTAAGTTTTATTAAAAATATATTTGTAAATGAAAGTTTATTTTTACTTTTCTGGGTTTTCAAAGAAAGATAAAACGTATATTAGAATTTCATGAGAACGGTTATAGTTCAAATTGGTTTATATTTGTAGGTATTGGGTGAATATATTGAGATATTTTATTTTATTTTATTTATTTATTTAAAAATTTTTTTTAGAGAAAAAAAATCATTATAATATTTATTAATTAAAATAAAAGTAGATATATTTGCAATATTGAGAAAATTTATGTCCATGTAACTCTATGTGCTAGATAAGTCAAAAAATAACTCAGATTATATAGCTTTGTTTCTCAATCACTATGTATCTACTTAGGATTCTAAATGTCTTTGATATCATCTAGGATTTCTTACCGTTGTTAACTTTCCTTCCCAGGGTCATTGTTCTATAATTTTCCAAACATTCTTCAAAATGAGAAGCAAATAAACAAAAAAAACTTGAACAAACATATGAAGATTGTTTTCATAGAACAAATAGCGATGTCCTTAGTAATTAAAACACCCTGTGTTGAAGAGGATGTCAATGCCAAAAGCCTTGAAGATCTTTCCTGGCACTTGTAGACGACCCTTCTTTGACATAAATTTTGCCTCTTGGTTTTTCTCTCTAAATGCATGATTGAAAGTCATATTTTCGAAAGATCTCATCAGTGTTTTGATGCATAGCATCCCAAAGATAAGGGAAGGTTTCCAAATAGGATCTCTATTGTACCCAATCCATAATCACTTTGGAGTCCCCAAAAATTGCTAACTCCTCTATGGCTAGCCAATTAGCACATTGGAGTGTCCCCCAAAGAGCTAATAACTATGCTCTATTAATAGTCCTTTTACCATTATTCCAATGAAATTTATAGTATTTGCCTGGCTTTGTTACTAGATAAACCCCACTACCACAAACCTTGTCAAAAGAATCTCCATCAAAAAAGGCAACTAGATTTTGTGACTAAATCTATTTATATTGGATTTGTCTCAACTTAACCTTTTCTTTTCTTGGCTTTCTTTGCATAGAATATGCAGATACCTTTGTACAGGTGGCTCTTGTTTTTGGAGTAGTCTCTTCAAATATCTTCCCATTTCTACTTCTCCATATGCCCCATATAATATAGTAGGGTAATGTAAGAAATATATTGTTCTCCTCAATCCAATGAGAAATTATTCTCTCTATGGAGCTCGAATGCCAAGCTATTTGAATATTAATAGTGTAATACCCCTCTCCAAACTTAGACCACAAATGGGCATGTCAGAAAGAGATGATCCACATCTTCTGGATTTTCTTTGCATCAAACATATATGTCAGGACCCAGGAAGCCTCTTTTAGGAAGATTATCCCATGTAACTATACTATTATGGATCGCCAACCACATGAAGCATTTCAATTTCATTGGAATATTCCATTTCTGAGATTTGTGAAGCCATGGGGCATTATATGCCAGGTCGCGACCCATTGTTATGATTTTGTATGTCTTTAACCGCTATCTTCTTGTTTATCATATTGTTAGCCCACATCATCTTATCTTCTTTCTCAGAGAAAAATATGCCCGCATGACATAATTGAGAAGTGTACAAGGACCATCCCATTGTTAGAGCCACTAGCATTCTAAGATCAAGAGCATTGATCCATAGAATTGTAATAGTAGAATAGCCTTTATTAGGACATAGTTGATTCATATAGTAAATCCTTTTTCATGTCAAAATTCAAGGAGAGACAAAAATAGAGGATGTATGTTCTACATTCTTTTTATGGCATCCAAATTGATTTAATTATATTCCCCCTTTTGACCTCCCATTTCAAATTTTCAAGAAGCCAATTGATCTGAACTTAAATAGGAACAGAACAAATTATAGATATAATAATAAATACAGAGATGTAGTAGAAAACCACTCTATTTCATTAATAGAAAAATACTAAATTGTGCTTACAAACAGAGTGGAAATAAGATAGCTCGGCCGATGGTAGCTTATCTATGAGAAGAGATGTAGTAGCTACATGCCAACTGAACTATGTTACAATGAGACTCAAGGGCCTATTTATTATTGTAAAACATGAGAAATCCCTAAACAACAAAAACCCTAACCCTAGGAGATGTAACCCAAGATTTTGTGTGCCTCGTTGGGGTTAGTTGGGAAGCCAACTTCCTGGGGTCGTAACCTGATCATATTATCTCTATTTGGTGCATACGAAACTTGTTGGAACGGTCTCTATGAGTACTATATGTTTCAGTGTAGGGTCATTCCTATGGCTACGGGCCTGTCATAGACCTAAAAAAGCATTGTTTAGGGGGGTCAAAACTGCTCTGGAAGTTCACGACCTGAAAAGCTACTAGAAATAGTAAATGTTGAAATAAACATGGTAACAGATGAAACTCAATGGAGGGTCTAGCTTGAATAGGCGGGTGGCCACCAATATCCACCTGGATCATTCTCGTCCCCTTAGGAATTAATGGTCCCCATTGCATGTAGGAGGAAATTTCTATCGAACCTGGTCCCTAATGAACCACTTTCCTTGGTGAAGGAGTTGGCCTGCTTTAACAACTCAATATAATTGTATTCTATGTTGGCAAGTGTTCTTGATATGTGTGTCCATGATTTGATTAGTTTTGGCTTATTCCATGTATTCTGGGTTGACCTCTACAGGTGTGAGTTGTTCTGTAATGTTGGATATGTCCAACAATGGTGGAAAGTTTGGTCGAAGGCAGTCTACATTGAACACTAGGTGCATACCAAGGAGCAGTGAGATGCTGAGCTCGAAGGCATTATCGTTGATAGCCTTGGTGATGGTGTATGGTCCATATCATAGTGGGTGAAGCTTGCGGTGGGGTGCAGCGAGCTGCTCCTTCTGCAAATGTAGCCAAACTTTGTTGCCCACCTGGAACTCGTGTGGCTCTCGATGTTGATCATGGCATTGCTTGTACTTAGCATTGGCTCTGTCCAATATATCGTGAACCTACTGGCGGATGTGTTGAATGCGCTTAATGAAGTTGTTAGCCCTTTCGACTTCAGACTAGATGTAATATGGATCTGCCTAAGTGGTTGCAAATGGTTTGGCCACATCAATGGGACATAATGGCAGAAATCCCAACCCCACCTGAAAGGGGTTGTGTCATGTTGAGCTGTGGAGAGATTTGTTGTAGCTTTGTTGGACATAAAGGATACTTTCATCCCATGTGCATGGATTCTTTGAGTTGTACATTCGTAGAATGTGTACGATCATCCTATTGACAACCTTTGTTTGACCATTAATTTTGGGATGTAAAGACATGGACTTAGTAAGATTTGTATCGAGTATCGAGCAGAGACTAGACCAAAATGCACTCAGGAATCTGTTGTCCCAATCTGAGACAATGGACTCTGGCATCCCATAGTGTACCCACACTCACTCAAAGAAGAGCTTAGAAGTGGCCTCTGCTATGATACTCTTCTTGCAGGCCACCATGATGGCCATCTTGGAGAATATGTCGATAACCACGAAAACGAAATCGTTGTCATGCTTAGTAGAAGGAAGGCCCGACATGTCATCCATGGAGATAGATTCCCAAGGTCGACTAAGAGTAGGTAGAGGAGTATACAGGCCTTTTTTCGTGATGGTTGGTTTGGAAATCTTGCAGGTAGTGCAAGATCTAATTTACTTCCCAACATCCTGATGAAATTTTGGCCAATAAAAATACTTCTACAATATCGCCACTTTTTTCTCTACTCCGAAATTTCCAATGGCCCGAGTGTACTGTGTCTCCCAAATCATCTTGGAATGCTCACTTGAAGGAACACAGATGTGTCCCTGGTGGCATAACAGTGCACCTTGAAGGTGAAAATTTGGAACTTTCTTCACTTCTAGGAGTGTCTGGTACGTGCTGCTAAATTTTGGATCGCTCTTGTAAAGATTTGGCCACCCCGAAGTCTCATGCCCACAGGATTTGAGCACATGGATCCGCGCCATGACCGGTGGTCGACTAAGGCAATCAACGACATTATTGGTGCTACCATTCTTACACTAAATGTTCAAATGGAATTTTTGCAACTAGGTGGACAATTTCTAATGGAAATCATTCTACAACTTCCCCTATGTTTGGATGAACTGTAGGTGTCGGTGGTCTATGTGGATGACCATTTCCTTCCCCAGAATGTTATGCTTCCATTGACGTCATGCATTCACAATGGAATACATTTTTTTTTCGTAATTAGGATACTTTCATGTTGTGTATGAAAGTGTCTCACTCTCGTAAGCCACTGGATGCCCATGTTGAGTCAGAACCACACCAATAACATAGTTGGAGGCATTTCTCTCAATTTAAAATGGTTGTTGCAAGCCTGGTAATGTGAGCACTAGTGCAGAGCCGAGGCAATGCTTCAACTCAAAAGATGTCTATTTTTGGGTTTTAGACCTAAAAAAATTTGTTTTGCTTGGCCTTTGATGACTTGACTTAAAGGTCAAGTGATATGAGAGAACCCCACCATGAGTCTACAGTAGAAATTGGCAAGACCTAGAAAGCTTCAGTCTTCTGTTAAAGTGGTTGGGGCTGGACAATCCTGAGTGACTTGTATCTTGGTTGGGTCCACATGTACACCCTGCTCATCAATGATGTACCCGAGATATTGAACCTGTGTCATGCCAAAAGTTCATTTCTCCAAGTTTGCACACAACTTGTGTTGTCACATGGTTTGAAGGACCTGTCAAATATGGTGGAGGTGCTCTTTCCAACTCTGGCTGAAGAACAAGATGTCATCTAAATACACCACCACAAATGCATTGGTGAAGGGTTGGAAGATGTCTTCCATAAGTCTCATGAAGGTTGTAGGATCATTTGCCAATCTGAGCTGTATGACCAACCATTCGAAAATGCCCTCCTTGGATTTGAAGGTAGTCTTCCACACATTGGAGGGTTCGATAGGCACCTGGTGATAACCTGGCTTCGAGTCAATCTTACTAAAATATTTGGCCCCCTTGAGATGGTCTAGAAGGTCATCAATCCCTCGGGATAGGTACCTATTCCAATAGTGATCTTTCTCAGCGCACGATAGTCAATACAGAGTCTCCAAGTCCCATCCTTCTTCTGTACCAATACAATTGAGCTTCCACATGGTGATGAACTTGGACTGATGTGCCCTTTCTGCAATAGTTCCTTAATTTGCCTCTTGATCTCATCATTCTCTAGAACATAGTGTCAATAGATTGTTCCATTCGACAGCAGTGCACCCGGGGTCAGATCGATGGAGTGCTTGACCTAACAGTGTAGAGGTATCCCTGTAGGTGAGGTGAAAATATCCCTATACTCCTCCATGACCTTATCCACCTGCTTCTTCTGTGAAGAGGAGCCCTGCCTGGAAGTTGTGGTCACAACCTTCTTCTTGCCCTGGGGGTGAGTCATAAGGAAATTTCCTGGTCTAGGAAATGATCTTACTGCATTGCTTTGCAGTGATCAAAGAGATGGCGGCAGGCTGGCTACCTCTATTATCATGTACAACTTATTAGCTAAAGTAATAATCATAGAGCAAGGTCTAGACTCATATACAACATGTCACTTCCACAAGTATGGTTGTCATAACAATTCATCAAAAATTCAAGAGGAGCAACATCACATAGTACCTCATTTGCGAAGGGCTTGATGCTGTAGGGAAGGTGACACTGCTGGCTGATGCAAAGATATCGTCTTTGGTGTAGCCACCTAATGGTGTATGGTTGTGGATGTGTTCTAGTCTTTAGGCCCAACTGCTTCATGACCTCTGCTGAAATGAGGTTCTTTTGGCTCCCAATGTCGACAATGAACTATAGCGGAGAACCCTTCACCCACATTTGTGAGTGGAAGAGGCGTTCCCCCTCCTCTAGATATTCAGGCTCAATCTTCTAGATCTTGGTGGTGTCCACGGTGGCACTGGGATTTGCATCGATGATCTACTTCCCTTTTTCATTCACCTTATCGAGTTCTGATTCAAAGTCGAAACATGCGTATTATTCAGAGGCCTTCAGCTCGACCACTAGTGAATACTTAGCCTGACACTCACTTGTGTTGTGAGTGGATCTCTTATGGAACTCACACCATTTTCCCATGTCCTTATTTGTCTTCGTGGTGTTGTTATTTTCTTGTGGCTTCGGCAGGTTGTCTTGGGTAGCCCCACCTTGGCTCTGCCCTTTTCTTTGTGGTTTGGGAGCGCCTTTTCCTTTCTTCAGATTCGAAGATCCAAAGTCTCGCTTCTTCTGTTTAAACTTTTTCTCAATCTTGATAACGTATCGATATGTCGTGCCAAGCGGGGAAATTTCTAGAAACTCCATCTCGTCCTAGATGTACTTTTGTAGACAACCATGGTACTTGAGTACCAAATGTTGCTCAGTATCCTTGATACCCAGCTTTGTCTGAAGGGTATGGAAAATATTTGTGAACTCCGACACAACCTGGTCCCTTCCCTGCCGTAGCATGGTCCACTTTATGTATTTATCTTCATATCTAACAATAGGGTAATATTGTTCCTTGATGGATTCTTGAAAATAATCCCAAGTGGGTGCAACTGAAAACAACGAGGGTTCACTGTCATCCTTTTGTTCACAATAGGTTCCCACCAATCCTTGACGTGTAGGGCGGCTTTGAGAAGTGAAAAAAGTAATATTTTCCCGATTGGAAAAGCCATGAACTGAAAAATATACTTCCAACATATTTAATGATTTATCTATAGTGTCTTCATCTATCAGGCCCTCAAATATGGGAATATCAAAGTTAACTTGTACCTTTAAAGGAATGACACTTTTAGAGTGGCTGCTGGATGAAGATGTGTTGCCTGTGGGTAGTTGTCGAAGGATCTGGGCAAAGTTATCCATCATTGCATTCCTCTTTTGCTTGAGGGCTTCCTCAAGAAACATTTTGAAAGGATTTCCTGCCCCCTCGTCTTTCCTTTCTTCCGCCATGGGAGGTCATCGGGTTTTGTGAGGTTGATCTTGCAATGTTTCAACAAGATTGAGTCCTAACTCCTTATACCCTGGCCTCGTTGGGGACATGCAAATAAAAAAAAAGAAAGAGAAAACTACTCTGATACCACTGATCTGAACTTAAACATAATAAATTACAAATATAATCATAAATACAAAGATGCAGCAAAAAGACACTTCATTTCATTAATAGAAAAATAATGAACTATACTTACAAACAGAATGGAAATAAGATAGCTCGAGCAATGGTAGATTATCTCTGAGAAGAGATGTGGAGGCCACATGCCAATGGAATTGTGTTACAACAAGGCTCAAGGGCCTACTTATTATTGAAAAATATGAGAAAACCCTAAACAACCAAAACCCTAACCCCAGGAGATGTAACCCAAGGTTTTGTGGGCCCCATTAGGGTTTGTTGGGAAACCAACTTCCTAGGGTCGTAACTTGGTCATATTATCTCTGTTTGGCGTGCACGATACCTTGTTGGAAATGTCTCTTTGATTACTATAGGTTTTTCCAAAAGCTCCTGCCTACGACGATGAGCCTACAATAAACCTAAAAAAAACATCGTTTAGGGGGTCAAAACTGCTCTAGAAGTTTAGGACCTAAAAAACTACTAAAAATAGTAAATGCTGACATAAACAAGGAAACAAATGAAACTGAATAAAGGGTCTAGGTGGAATAGGCGGGTGGCCACCAATATCCACCTCGATCATTGCAAATGTTTGTTTCTCATCATACTTCTCCAAATGTATGATGCTCCCTTTTATTATGTAGCACCCTTCGCTATCCATTCGTTAACGTATTTATTTTTCATATATTTTTCTTTAATGTCTTATTTCCAAATGTCGTTTTCTTGTAATGTTCTCCATAAATTCTTGATGATTAAAGCATTATTGAAGCTCTCAGTGTCCTTTATTCCCTAATTGTTCTTCCTTTCATGCCCGGAGAGGGTATCTAGATTGACTAAATGGAACTTTTTGTGGAGACCAGGTCAAACTCATAAGAACCTAGTAAAGATGGAGTCAATTATTTTTAAGATGTCCTTTGGCAGGTAGTATAAGTGCATCCAATATACAAAAATATTTTGTAGGACTAATTTTAACATGACCAATCTCCCACCCATTGCAAGCCATTTATTCGACCATATAGACATCTTGTGTTCAAATATGCTTATGAGCTGATTCTAATCATTAACTGCATAATTATTTGGTTTCAATATGAAACCAAAGTTTTTAAAGCCTCACTCCATATTGATCAAAGCCACCTCAAAGATGTGTGTTATTTCTTTAATAATCCCCTCCTCCTTCGTCGTTGAAATGAGCATAGACTTACCTTTATTCATATAAAGGCCTGAGGAAATTTTGAAACGTGTATGAATTTGATGAAAGGCTTTCCAAACCTAGATATAGATCTAACCAATAAAAATTTCATTGTTAGCAAACATCATATGGGTAATTTGAATATTCTTGGTGATATTGCAGCCAATAATTTTTCCCTTTGTTCTAGCTTCATTTATACCTCTGTTGAGACCATCTATAACCAAAAGAAAGAATAAGGGAGACAATGCACATCCCTGTGTAAGCCCCTTGGACACCTTAAAGAAATAATTCATTATTCCATTAATAATGATAGTGTAATTCATTGATGTAATGAATTCCATAATCCAATCTATCATCTTTACTCTGAATCCAATCTTGTGAAAAATCATCCGCAAGATTTCCCAGACCATGTTGGCATATGATTTTACTATATCTATATTCATAAGACATACCTTCTACTAATGAGTTTTGATAGAATGTAGACATTCTTGAGTAATGGCCACCAAGTCTTGAATGTGTCTATTGTCCGAGAAACCAAATTGATCTAGAGTGATGTGTTTGGATAATTTTGCTATGATCCAGTTGGCAATGATTTTAGAAATCAATTTATACATTGTATTACATAACAAATTTGGTCTGTAATCTACAAAGTTGGATGGATGTGACACTTTGGAAATGAGAGAAATGAGTGTGGCATTTAGGGATCCCGAGATATGGAAAAAAAATCTTCACATAAGTTTTGATATAAATGAGAAGTGTACAAGGACCATTACATTGTTAGAGCCAACAACTTTGTAAGATCAAGAGTGTTGATCCATAGACCTATAATAGTAGAAGAGCCTTTATCAACACATAGTTGATTCATATAGAAAATCCTTTGTCATGTAAAAATTCAAGGAGAGACAGATAGAGGATGTATGTTCTACATTCTTTTCATGACATCCAAACTGATTTAATTTTATTCCCCCTTCTGACCTCCCATCTAAAATTCACAAGAAACTAATGTTTGTTTCTCATCATACTTCTCCAAATGTATGATGCCCCCTTCTCTATTCATTGCTCAACCTATTTATTTTTGATATATTTTTCTTTAATGACTTCTTCCCAAATTCCTTCTTCTTGTAATGTTCTCCATAGTTTTTTTATTTAATTAAGGCCTTATTGAATCTCTTAGTGTCCTTTATTCCCTACTCATCATTCCTTTCATTCCTGGAGAGGGTATTTAGATTGACTAAATGGAAATTTTTGTAGAGACCAGGTCCAACTCATAAGAACCTAGGAAAAATGGAGTCAATTATTTTTAAAATGTCATTTGGAAGGTACTATAAGTGCATCCAATATACAAAAATGTTTTTTAGGACCAATTTTAACATGGCCAACCTCCCACCCATTGTAAGCCATTTATTCGACCATATAGACATCTTTTGTTCAAATCTGCTTATGAGTCATTCCCAATCATTAATTTCATAATTATTTGGCTTAAATATGAAATCAAAGCATTTAAAGCCTCGCTCCATATAGATATAAGCCACCTCATGGATGAGCATAGATTTACCTTTATTCATATAAAGACCTGATGCAATTATGAAACATGTATGAATTTGATGAAAGGCTTTCCAAACCTGGATAGAGATGTGCCGAATAAAAAATATGTCATCAGTAAACATCATATGTGTAATTTGAATATTCTTTGTGATCTTGTAGCCAATAATGTCACCCTTTCTTCTAGCTTCATTTATACGTCTACCGAGACCATCTATAAAAAAACAACAAGGGAGACAATGCACATCCCTATGTAAACCCTCTGGAGGCCATAAAGAAATCAGTCGGCATCCAATTAATAATGATATTGTAATTCACTAATGTAATGCATGCCATAATCCAGTCTATCGTCTTTACTTTGAATCCAGTCTTGTGAATAATCATCCGCAATAATTCCTAG
The DNA here is from genome assembly GCA_031772625.1 of Pinus tabuliformis. NCBI lineage: Eukaryota > Viridiplantae > Streptophyta > Pinopsida > Pinales > Pinaceae > Pinus > Pinus tabuliformis. The sequence continues at coordinate 325,128,540 of CM062809.1, forward strand.
TCCACATTGTCATATGATTTTACTATATCTATCCTCATAGAACATACATTCTGATGACGAGTTTTGATATAATGTAGAAATTATTGAGTAATGGCCACCATGTCTTGAATGTATCTATTGTCCAAGAAACCAAATATCTCTACAGTGATGTGTTTGGATAATTTTGCTTTGATATGGTTGGAAATGATTTTAGAAATCAATTTATACATTGTACTACATAATGAATTCAGTATGTAATCTACAAAGGTGGATGGATGTGACACTTTGGAAATGAGAGTAATGAAAATGGCATTTAGGGATCCCAAGATATGGCAAAAAATCTTCATATAAATTTTGAAGGTAGGATTATGGTGATAAGAAAAATTAATAGGAGTCTTTTATCTTAGCTTCTTTTCTTTATACATTTACCATAGTAAAAGTACATTCAATGGTACTCCACTCAATCAATATTTGTCAGTATGTTTGTGGGATATTAAAGAATACTTCTAATCTACTAGATATTAATAAAAACTTCCAAAATCCTTATGTTAAAACCCCTCCCCCTTCCTCAATAAAACTTTATAATAAAAATAAACCCTATTTTTAATAGATATTAACTATTTATTTCTATTTTTAAATAATTTTTTTGTTATGCGTATTACTATGCTTTGCAAATTTTAGGGTTTCTTCTACATAGTCATGTATGCTTGGATCTATGAGAGAGGGCTCTACCTCATGTATTAGGAGTTCATAATGATTTTGGATCTACTGGCATTCCCCTTCAATCTCCTCATCTTTGACATCTTTTTCATCAAGTAGTTGGGCGAAGTGGGGTTTATGGTTTTACAACAAAACATCCATTGGGTGCATCATGGAAAGTTAGAAACCAAGACATTGCGTGCTAAAAGCAATGCAATTTCCAAAATATGAGGTTAAATCTCACAAGAGAAAAGAATTGTCCAATATCCATAGGATCATGCTCAGATCTACAAAATCATTAGATTATGGCCCTATAAAAGGTCTTTGATGAGGTGAATATGAAATAAATGGAAACTCTAAGGTCAAATAGAATTGGAGTTAGGGAAAAAAGGATTCTACACAATCATTTTCTCCAACTTGGAAGATAGATCAAGGATCTTTAAAGGAGATCTATATCTTTTGAACAACGTAGGGATTTTCATGCAATTTTAGAAGGAGTAGTATAATCTAGAAAAGGAATATTTCCTTGTTGTCGGAGTGTGGGTTCGTCTCTTTTATCTTCACAAGGAATCTTGAGAGGAGGAAACCCTTGAACGCATCAACAATTCCATTTACAACTTTGTCAAATTATTAGAGGCTACTAAGAGAGGTAGGTACACATCATATGCTTGGATATGTGTTTACATGAACATCTCCCAACCTTTTCCAACCTCCATAGATATTTATTATCACGATAATGTTTGGAAGCAACCTTTAGATTATGAACATGTCCCCCTCAGATGCAAAAAATATAAGAAATATGAGCATATTATTAGGGACAGTCCAATGAATACTAAGGAATTGCTTGAACAACACACTTCTCAAAAAGACCAAGATGATCTCAGAAAAGTCCCTCAAAGGAGAAGAAAATTGAGTCCTTTGGTACCTCAATTCCTGACCAGATCCCAAGATATAGAAATATGTTCAAGTCTTTCTCCTCTTCAAAGTAGTCTCCAAAAAAAGACACCATTAAATCAATCATGCAAATAGTAGAATGAAAATCCCATAACCCTTTATCGAATCCTATAGAACTCGTGCAAAAGTCTCTTGAAGAGAACTAGAAAAATCAATCACCACAAGAAATGGTTATCTCCCTTTCGGAAGACGCCGAAGCAGAAGCCCTACTAGAAGATATGGATCTAGATGACCCACGACTAATTTCCCTTGCAAACGAATGACATGGAAAAGATATGAAGGACATACTGGAAAATCATGACAGATTATGTACAACACCTATCTTAGAAACAAGGAAAGAAACCATCTAGGCTTGTGTTCTTCACATACTATTCTTGGGGTTCAAATAAAGGATTTCAACGTGGTCTCTACAAAAGGAAAAGAAGTCAAAACACGAGGCCACAAGATGAATACAACATTTATCCAAGAAGAAGATGCAAAATTAGTTAACTCGGGGAAAATGATGCCAATGTCAAAGGCATTTCCCCCTTTGAAATCTTGAATCTTCGATTTTTATATGTAGTCATGATTATCATAATCATGTTTGGATTGTCTGTTATTGATAGGAAAGTTGTTGGCCTCAAGAATCTCCTAGATTTTAGTCCTCCTGTGGAAATCCAAGCTATATGTAACCTTTTATTATTAATGAAATGATCCATTTACCCCACACTTTTTTTTATAGAAATTCTCTTTTATATTCCCCAAATACCTATAATCTGTGGTACCCCACATCCCTCCCAATACTTATAATATATTGACTTTATTTTTCACAATTTTAAAACCTCCTTTATGAATGAAAGTGGTAATATATTGGACAATGAGGTGAAGTCCCCATGTGTCTAATAAATCATTTGACACTAGTTGTGACATAGCTTATAACCATACATTTCACATGCGGTGATATGTAGAACTCTCTATACACATGAAGTCATATTCCGTATTTGGAGCAATAGATGGGCCAATGCATTATTGTTAAGTTATGTCTAGCTAGTCTCATACAAACTTTGAGGGCTCTATTTATACAACTTTCCAAAGGTATTAGGGTTTGAGGAGACCAAATATGTCCCATGGTGTGAATCTACATGTACAAGATGCCAACCTTGCTTATAGAGGTTTTACATGAAAATTTTAGTTTACAATTAAGTGTGTTCACCTTAGGGACTAGGGTGGGGTAGTGAAATTTTAAAATGTGGATATTTAAAACAAGCCTAATATTGTGGGTTTAAATATGGGTCTCTAAACCAACCTATTAACTTTCTTTGACACTAATCCCTACTAGGAAGATCTTAGAACCAAGGGGAAGACAAAAATAAAATATCTAATGTGGCCTTGGATATTGCATGCTATCTTTGTGGTCATTACAACACGAGCTTGATGAAGCTCAACCTTCCTATAGGTTTTTGTGCCTGAAATATGTAAGGCAAGGGTCAAACTCATGACTCTAGATTCAATACTAAGATGAGTAAACCAACTAAAAAATTTGTATGAGGAATTTTCCTATTTTTAAGATATGCCATGTCCAATCAATGACATTGAAATATTGACAAATCTTTGTGTTCTTGAACTAGGTTTTTATAATATAAGGTCATTTTTACTAGTTGAGTATACCATGGAAAAATAGTAAGATTTTATATGTACTAGTTGCACTGATCATAAAAACGGAGGAAAACCAACATCCACAATAATACCGGAGAAGAAGTAGAGGCATCGTTATATGTAGCAGAAATAACAACAATATCAACGCATACTTTCCTTTTAATTGTGTTTGTATATTTGTTTGGCAATCCAAATATTGTAAAATTTTATTTAATTTCTTTCTCTCTCATTGTATTAGCCAAAGATTATTCATGTGAACTCATTTTATTTGTATTTTTTGTTTTAATATTGTATTAGAGTAGTGTATTTTAGGTGTTTGAGTTAAGTAATTTTGCATTGAAGTTATGTGGTGGTTTGATGATCGATTGAACTTGCGCTTTGGAAAGAAATAGAAACTTATGATACGGAACCACAATAATTCTATATAAATTTAATTGAAAATATGCTAGCAATTGCCCCTAAAGGTGCAAAAGGTACACCGAAGGAATAGAAGACTTAGGAAGTTCATCTTGAAAAGTTAGTGAATATAAAAAATCTTATTTGTAATAGAATAAATATTATATAAAAATCAAGATTGAGCTCCATCCAAATTTGAAAAAAGAATGGTAAAAACTATTTATTGCATTTAAAATTAAAATGGCCTGCTATACTTTGTCACTGATTTGCTCTATTTTTCAGTTTTACCAAGGCAAATGCTAAGGCTGCATAAATCCTCTTTGAAGTTATTTTTCCAAAAAATCTTTTCATTATTTATTTATTCATGTAATGAGAAATAAATAACAAGTTATATTATTCTCTAGATTGAAAGTATAAATACAATTTATGAAACATTAAATTATACAAATTTAAGAAACATATAGAGATTACTTTCCCAATCTGAGGTTCCCATGACAATCAGTTTCTGTCAAAACGTCACATGGCAAAAAAGCTTTTCCATTGTCAAATTAAAGGGAAGCAACTTTTGTTTGAAAGTAAAATAGAAAAATATGGCGTTTAGGTTAGGAAGGAACTTGGAACTGGATTTTTCCCATTAGCAAGGAAGAGAGGAAAAAAGTGACGCATCACCACTAGGAAGGGTTAGGAAGGGTTTAGCATAGCTTTAGTTAATTGTGACTTAATGCTTTTATTTTTAAATATAGATTTGGCTAGAAATCTGAAGGTAAGTCAAGTTGACAGTTAAGCAGAAAAGTAGAAGGTAAGTCAAGTTGACAGTTAAGCAGAAAAGAATAAGAGAAAAAGAATAAAAAAGAGAAAATGGAAGAACTGTACAATTCACTTCCACCTATTATTGTGAACGACTTAGATAAATCCCTCCTACTGGAACACAGGCTAGAACCCAGGCTCAGAGCCTCCAGTGTCGAGTTCAACCCACAGCGGCTCATAAAAGCGACCACCGACGGTTGAGACAACACCTGCAGCTGAACGCACCTATTCACCACCAAACTCTGCCGTTTGGTTTCTTCCATAAAATATGCCGAAAAAAATTCCCCAATGTCTTCATGGTACGGAGGAGGGTGAATGATGACTCACAAGGAAATCTGATCATTGCAATGAATCCCCAACTCTATTTCATAGATTTGTTGTGCCCTTATAACGGTTATACTGCCAAACGAATGAATGCTATTGGCAATGAGGGCTTGTCCAACCACTCTCACTCTTGTATGCCATCCAGTGCTTGCCTAGGATCTGTGTCGATCCGTGCGTCATGGGGATATCATCCATCCAGAAAATCCAATGGAATGCAAGGGCCTATGCTCCGAAAGGGGAGACCAATTCTAGATAAATTTACAGTCTTATTTGCATATCTCTGAATGGCGAAGGTAAATCCCCAAATTTCAGTTCAGGAAGGCCGCGAATCTCAACACTTAGGCTCTCTGACCTTTAATTCCAATTGTGTCTAGAACAGAGCACGAGGAATATTCATCTTGTCGAGCCCATGGAATAAACGGACCATTCCCACTGGCAGCCAGTCGCTGGATCAGCTGCTCCAATCGCGAACCATCCATGGTGTTGTTCATATAATTGAAAACAACGTGGTTGATGTTTGAGTCGAGAGTATAGTCTTGAAGGTTGTCTGAAATGCTCTCAAATTGTATGGGGGAGCTTAAGCTGTTGAAAATATTCCGTGGCTTGAATTATTTTGTCACGATTTTAGCTAAAAGTGACGAACGTGACGAGTAAACCTCTGGAGGCGATGTTCTTGGAGAATTGCAGCATTGTATTCGTATGGCTGGTTGTTGGGTATGACCTTGTCGTAGTTGTTTATAGGAGTGGATCTGTCACCATGGTATGTATGTATGGAGAATGTGCTCAACAACAAGTCGGAAGAAGATCTCGTAGCCATGGTGATCTGTCAAGTCAGAAAATCGCAGAGATTGCTTCGTCAGGCCATTTCACATGTCGATGCCGAAGAGGTTTCTTGCAATATATAGCCCAGCTGCGCGATTAGAGTGACACGTGGTAAAAGATGATTTGACGAAAGACTGTCAAAATTGAATAATTTTATTAACTATAAAGAATCTTATTGGCTACATCTGTCAAGCCAAAATCCACAGAGGAACACCTTCCATGTAAAAATATTTTATTTAATCTTTTTTATTAAATATGTAATTAATTTAAATTTATTTTTTTCCTAAACCTTTTATAATGAAAGGATTAATTAATTTAATATTATTAATTTTTTTATTTTTATTTTCTAAACCTTTTATAATGAAAAGATTAAGATAAACATTTCAAATTTGATTAGTAAAATGTCGTACAGTGATACAAAATATACATTTCACACCATGATAAAGTGATGCTTAATGTGGAGGTGATCACGAAGATAAATGTATTTTAATTTATTTTTTTATTAAATATGTAATTAATTTAAATTTAATTTTTTGTAAACTTTTTATCATGAAAGGATTAAGATGATTTTTTCATAGAAGTATTTTATTTATTTATTTTATTAAATATATAATTCATTTAAATTTAATTTTTTCTAAATCTTTTATCATGAAAGGATTAAGATGAACTTTTCAAATTTGATTAGTACAACGTCATATAGTGATACAAAATATACATTTCACACCCTGATAAGGTGATGCTTAATGTGGAGGTGATTATGAAGATAAATGTATAAAAATATGTGTGAGATGGCATAGGTTGGAGATATAAAGTTGCTACAATGAAGGGGCAGGCATAGTCCACATACTCTCATTTCCACCTTCTTCCCGTATTTGGAACTCTATTGATTTTGTCAAAGCTATTGATCAATTTATAGATACGGACAACTCTTTGAAACATCCTATCTAGACTAAGATGATTTTCCCAAATCTTGTATATGATGACAAAGTATTATATGGTAATCAAGATAAAGGAGAGCGAGCTAGAGATTAATGGTTTTGCATATTCATTTAGAGATTGCTTGGCTTCCATTCATTTGGGATTGAAGGAAGGAAAGAAAACATACATTTTACCCTTCTAGGTAGGAATTTCAAATCTGAAACACGTGTTAAATTTGACATTTTGTGCAACTCTAGTGAAATTTTTAATCATTTTAACAAAAATTGTTGACAAACAGGGAAAAGTTTTGGTTGTATTTGATAGGAAAATCACCTTGTGATGCATAACTTATCTTTCAAATTCCATCCTTGTACCCCTCTATTAGAAACTCAACATACCTCATCCACATTGTCACGCGCAAATCTTGGGAGTTGTTTCACATAGTTTCATTGTACCCTAGGTTGGTACCAACTACAAAATTTTCAAAACAATGTACTTTGTGATCAATAGCAGAATAAGAAGATAACAACAGTAAAGTATAAGCAAATAGATCCATGGATATGGTAATCATAAGGAAAATCTTAGTTTGCACACAATCATGATAGAATTACGGAGCCTATAGTTAACCATTTCCTAGAATACCCTGATGCATTTGAATATCATTGACATGAAGACTTCCATCCTTCCTTAAATGCTCCTTATTCCATTTAACACTATCATATTATTTTATAAAATTGTTTCACGTAAGCCTTATAAGATATTCAAGCCCAAAAAGGAAGAAAAAGTCAATACCTTGAAGATGAATTTTCCAATGAAAGAACCTATAAATTCTAACAACGTAATTTGTGAAGAACTACCTTAAACACTTTAGAATGATGAAAAATAACTAATTCCTTTGATGCAATTATATACCTTGTTTCTTGTAGCAAATAAATTCCAATGAAAGGTTGCATGTCTCTCCTATTATCCATTTAGCAAAGTGTTATTGTAGAATCCTAAGTTTAGAGAATAAATGAATGCTTTGAGCTCAACAACAAAGGCATAGGGATAATTGGTGTCTCAGAGGAAAATACCAAATCCTATTGAATGGTAATATACCATAGCCCCTCCTCCCAAAAATTATTTAAAAGTTCTTGATGATAACTACCCAAAATGTTGTCCACTAGCCTTTTTAAAACACACCTGTCAATCTGTGTAGTGAAAATCAAATAACTCCTTCACATATGGAGATGAAATTAGATTACATTTGAGAACACACAATTCATCTAATTGCAAAGTGAAATGGAAAGGATCACATCAATTGAATGGATTTTCATTCCAAAGGCACCACACAAACTGGATCACAAGTCAGCCATACATAACAATCAAGTGAACATGAAGGTCGATTCTAGGGTCTGATAAAATTGAACCCTTGTTGGTTCGATTCCTAAACCTCTGCGTTATGGGTCCACGAAATTTGACAGTAATGGGCTCACACACCCCCCATCCCTCGACAACCCCATGCTTCTAATGTTCGAAACACTGTCTAGAACAACACAAAGGATTGTCACTATTATGGAACCTGACCACCTCAACCTCTATACTGATGCAAAGACCCCACTCTCCTTATGTTCCAACCCTTACGAAGGGTTAACTTATGTGGCCACTAACTCGTGACTAGGAGGTCCCACTTCATATCCAACAACCATGATCACAAAAGCCAACCCATGTTCAAACATGCATAAGTCCCCCGTCATGTGGGGCCTGGGCCCTCTAAAATCGATAGCCTCGATTAAACATGTGAATCCATGACTAAGGGGGATACCCTTGTGATGTCAACAAATTGGGGAGGGGGGGGGGGGACGCGGCGGTGGGCATCACACCCAATTCCCTTCAAGGTTCCATTCTCTCAATCAGACAATGGATATTTCTTTGTGGAATCCAACAACGTATGTTGGGGGTACCCCTATGACGTATGTAAGGGATCCACAATCATTGTTCTACCCTCCTTTGGCATTGTTTTGTCCTCTTCTTTGTGATTTGGCACATCAACCTGCCACCTAGAATCTTTAGAACCTTGGTCTACTTAGATTCATTGCATAGTTGTGGCACTTGTGATACATTAGCCTCTGTGCCATCTCTCACTCTCATTTGGAAACCATAGCTTACAAAGGACTCTCACCTCCCATGGATTAGGGTTTATTCAATTGAAAACCAAATATTTCAAACAAAACATGGTAAATAGGAAAATTAGGCAAGGGTTGTATCCATAAAATAAACATTGGCAGATTCAAAACACACGTGATACATATATTCAAAATAAGCTTGGTTACATATTATGCCTCCCAGGGCCTAACTTCCCTCTCAAGCTAATCTACATTGTATTGGCCACCTATTTTTTAGGCACACTCATAGATTTTATATAAGTACTAGAAAAAGAGAAAACCCTATAATTTTACAAAATATGAGAGAATCACACCCTCTTTCTATGACATGTGTTATCACAAAATCAAGCACTGAAGGGCTGCTGATCAGGTAGACTCTGTGTAACTATTTCAGACCAATCTTTTGACTAAGGATTAGCCTCCCTAGCCTGAGAGGGCTCTCTCGAAAGGTTATTGATTTTGAATATTGATAAGATGGCTAACTCTTGTAAAGTGAATTTAACAAATACGTTGGCTGGACAGACATTACAAAGACTTCCATTGGGCTTATGGAGTTAATCATCCTTCAGTAAACTATAACACTACTCATACATAGAAGTCAGGGCATGTGATGTTTAAATACTCAAAACACATCTCATAGAAACCTCAGCTTACAAATACACACAGGAAATCAGAGCAACAAAGTGAATTCTGAGTGATTGTGTATTTATACAACGGTAAAAACATTCAGGATAAAGCAAAACCACATATCTTGAGCATTGAAACACTGTATGAATCCTGAGAAGACAAGCAGCAAATTGTATTACTGAAACTGAGTTTTTTACACAAGCCAAAATAATACTATGTTTTCTTCAAATATCCAACCCCCATTACATAGATGATTCAGCTATATATAGAAACATAAATCTAACTACTTGGAGCTTCCTCCTCCAGCATGAGGGGAGCTCGATGACTGTCACTAATGACACCTATCTGCTTTGCAACAAACTATTTAATACAATAACCACTAACTGAAGTTCTAAAGAGTTCTCATTTAATTATAACTCTAACTCTATCTCCTTCGTAGAATGATTCCTCCTTGCAGCTTTGACACCTGGTTTCCTTTTCGTTTGGCTGAGATGGCATGAGATGAGCAGTTAATGCCCCATGTTGGCTTTGGATACTGAAGGCTTTAATCTGCTCCGTGTTGGCTGAGAATATCCCTTACTTTTCGGTTTTGGTCCCCCATCACTTCGAATATGCAGCAGCATGTACTTTAAGTCTCTTTAATAACCCAAAAACAATAGAACACCACCATGTTTCCTGATGAGTTGGAGGCTTCGTTAATGAACAGGTGTGCAAGCCAAAATTCCATGTAGGCAATTCATTCAACACCTTATGACCGGCAATAAAGTGGCTTTATAACCGAAAAATTTACACTATGGTTAACACATTTCACCTTTTTGAAGGCACACCTGTCTTGATCAGAATGGCTGGGATGTCTTCATTTGATCTTCCACATAACCTTTAGGTGTTCCCTTTTGAAAATTCCCGCACATATTACCAAACTGTTTATTTGCCTTGAAAACGCCACCTACAGCAGTTTCGTAGCGCGCTACGAAACTGCTGAATTTGTTAAAACAGCTTGTATTTGCCCTGAGGTATTTACTGCTTATACCTTTAATTGCTAAAACTCCTTTACATATGGCAGGGATCTAGATGTCCTCAAAATAATGAAACTAAGCAAAATTTGGCAAAACTTAGAACAACACCTTTCTTTGAACAGCACTCCATTTATCAGCTAATTGGTCTAGCTGTGTCTTTAAGTCTGCAACCTTCTTCCACTGACCTAGCTGAGCTTCCAAGTCTTCAATCCTCTTCTTCATAGCTTTGTTTTCGGCTCTTAAACACATGTTTATCTTTCTGATGAATTTGGCCTGTTTGAGAGCTGGAACTGTCCATGTGTAAACATCAGCTACTGAATCCACCTGGCTTACTAGGTTTTTACTTCCTTTCCATACAGCTTTTCGATAATTTGCATACCTGACTGCAAACTCCCTAGTGGCATTCTTCACCTTAGCAGTTTCATCTTCTGCTGCTTCTAACTGGTTCCTTATGGCTATAACATTACCTCCTTGGGAAATGATGACTGTTCTATTTGTGCCTTTTTGCTTGATTTTCTCTGCCTCCTCTGTTCTGGGCAATTCCTCAGCTACCTCTGTTCTAGGAAGTTTCTCGGCTTCCTTTACTTGCTTTCTTGTAATAGGTCTCCTTGGTTTGAAGATGAATTCATCACCTGGTTCATCAAACCTCAGTATTTTTGAAGCTCTAGGCTTCTTGGTGCTTTCTGGTGATGACTGTGTTAAATCAATGTGCACTGGTTCAATGTGCACCGGTTCAATTTGCTCAAACTCAATGGCCTCCAACAAATCACTCAGGCTTGCCTTAGATACCGAGCTTTCTTCAACAGCTAATGCTTTGCCTTTTTCTTTACTTATTTGGCTCCTTGTCCTAACTCTTAACACTGTTTCAGATCCACTTGGTCCAGGTACAGTTTTCTTATGCTGAGCTTCTTCTTTTGCTGATGTCTGAGGTTGTTCTTTAATGATCAATGGCTTCACTGACTTTCTCAACTGTGACTTGGATTTCTTTTTATCTTTTGCCTCCCTTCTAAGCTCAGCTAGCGTGGGTTCTTCAACTGATTGTTCTTTTTCTCTAACTGGCTGTGGAGTAAGACTTGTTTTACTTTGGAAACCCGCCATGAAAATGAACGAGTTCCAGTCTCTACCAATTTTCTGAAGACCATCCAAAACTAACAATTTAACCAAACCATGGTGAAATAAAGATGTTTCACAGTCGTCCTTCCTTAATTTCACTTTGTCACACATTTTGCTCAGACTACGAAACAAATAGAAGGGAATGTCTATGGATGCTTTACCAGTAAAATGTAACAACAACTTAAAGTGATAAGAGTAGACCTTATTATATCTTCCCTCACAGGTCAAGTACTTCTGAATACAGGTGAGAAGAAGGGCATAGTGCTCCTTAACATAGTTTCTAGGCACTGCTTTTGTTAGGTCTTCATTCACATATGCCTCTTTTAAAAACTCTTTGCAGGGGTTCATATCAAACTTAAAATTCTTGAACCATTCTTGCCCCCCTCTTGGAATCTCAGTTACAGCAGCTATTGCCTCCGGAGACACTTGAACTTCTAACATAGCTATTTTAGAATTCAAACCGGTGAAGTTTAAAGCAAAATCCTTTGTTACCTGAGCATGGCCACCTTGCAGCTTCTTACAGAAATTCCAACAGCCGGCATCCTTGAAGGCTTTCTTCACGCCTTCATCTCTTAATGCTAGGTCTAAACCTTCAGGCTCTGTTCTCTGACATTTTCTAGACCTATGCTCTTTCCTCTCCATTTTGCTTTTGAAATTTTCGCACAGACAATGGCCAACAGCTTCGACTAAAATGGTGATTCAATTCCTTTAAACTCGGCCTCGCTTGTAATCAGGCTTACTTAGAAACAGCCTCACTTGCAAACTCAAATATATCATCACACAGGCTGGTCACTTATGCATCATTTACGATCATCATAAAGATTCATGCACGGTAAAATCCATTTGAATGATATTTATGTGCATGTCTACAAAACTATTGGTGGAGTGATGGTTAATGAGCGTTTGGGAGGTACGCAAACTGACATGAGAGGACGGAAGTGGTGACTCATCAACAGACTTGACCCTTTGAGAAATATTCGCTGCAAAACGCACGAATCTGCGATTTCGCAGCGGGGTTAATTTTGAATTGTCATAATGCGCTGCGAAACAGCTTGATGGTGACGCACTGCGGAATGGCTAAACAATGATTACGCTGCGAAACTGACCAATAAGAGACTGCGCTGCGAAATTACGGAAAGAATCGGTGACATGGATAAGACAAGACATGGCTTATGAAACCATGATGGTGGAGGATGACCAATAGGATTAGAGTACAATTTACATCAAACACCTTTAAAGCTCCAACCCTAAGTAAGAAACATAGAACAAAAACATTTGACATCAACTTTTGACATTGAATTTGGACAAAGGATTATATACAAATGTTTATAGTTCTAAGTGATAACAACATGCCTTCTAGAGGCTTCCATATATTATTTATAATTTACATAATTTGAGGAAATCATGTCCTCTGATCACAATGCAACTTCTAGAGGCTTTTGAATATCATATATGATTTGGGGGGTTGATGCTCTTGCATCAAGTCCAACAAAAAAATATATTTGTGACCTCATGATAATGTGTCATCATTGTTGCACCTCGTTCATCTTCAATATTTGTCTTCTTTTGTTGAAATATGTAACTAGGTTCGGTATTCCTAAATATGAAATGTACTCTTGATTCTTGTATATTGTAAAAAGAAAGAATTATTATTATTATTATTATTATTATTTGTAGTATGGGTTTCATGCTCAAGGTATTTTTATATAGAGTTGAAGTGCCCATTGAGTGCTTCTAGGGTTTTTCATAGAGTCATGAAGTCAATACAATCGTTGTCATATGAAGAACCCATTGGGAATATTCTAACATGTCAAAAGAATTAGTTTTGTATTTAAAGTGTCAAAATACCTGTCCAAGACTAAGTCAGCCTGGAATGTAATAAGTTGGCCTCATTAGGGCATGTCATCCTCCTTGGAAGCCTATATATAGGGGGGGACCTCTTGTAGACACTCCGTCAACTATCATCATCTAAGCGAAGAAGAGGTAGAATAAAGGAAAGTAAAGAAGGATAGAAGGACGAAGGATGAAGGTTTTAGTTTATCTCTCTCTCTCTCTCTCTCTCTCTCTCTCTCTCTCTCTCTCTCTTTCTCTCTCTCTCTCTCTCTCTCCCTCTCTCTCTCTCTCTCTCTCTTACGTGCAAAGATAAGGATAGTGTTTTGCAGCTGCAAGGTCGAATTTGTCAAGTTGCAGAAGGAAGTTCGAAGAAAGGAATTTTTGGGTCACCCACTAGCCCTAGAAGGAGAAGCAACCCAAGGCGAGGATCAAATAATCCTTGGAATCCCTAAATTCTTTCACACGTGTGGAAGGAACAACTATTGTAGGTGGCGAAAATTTCAAACCTGTAGTGGAGGCTGAAATTATGTAGCTGGGTGTCAAAATTGTGCAGTTGGAGGAGATTTGACTGGGTTTGACTTAAATATAAGAAGCAGATCATTAAGAAGCTATAGCTTGGTATTGGAAGGATATTGGTCTTGATCTATAGGTCTTGGAATTCATCATTTGAATAATCTATAAGAATAGAAGAGATTTGCGGGTTTTCCACTCAAGTGGAGAGGTTTTGGCCCTGGCTTGCAGCCTACATCTTGTGTTCTTGTGTAGTATTGATATTCATGTTTTTGGTAGTTGTTTGATTATACGAGAAACTTAATAATAAGAGAATAAGCTAGTAATCAAGAAAAATAAAAAATTACATCACAAAAAATTATCAAGTATAAGAGAAATCATCATAAGTTAGCCCTATTGTTTTCCCAACATCTTTTTCATTTTGTATCACTGAGCTTTTGCTCATACTCAATAGCGAGTTTCAACCAAGCTTCCACAAGACACTTTACCAAATTTCTCTCCTTTAGGATAAACCTTTTGGTATTATAGTTTCACCTCCTCTAGAACCTCTTGAGCTTCCTCTTCTACTCTAGTTGTTGCACTTTTCTCACCTATTTCTCAAGAACTTATCATATTATCTTTTTCTCTAGACAGTAAGAAATATTTCCCTTCTTTGGTAGTACTTTATGAAGACTAATTCTAAAGTTTGATAAAATTGGACCCTTGCTAGTTCTATTCTTGAACTTGGGGGTTATGAGCCCACAAAATGTGATAGAAATTGGCTCACAACCCCCCAAAACCTCATGCTTGTAATATTCCAAACACTAGCCAGAACAACACATAGTAAAACCGCTCCTCCGTAACCTGATCGCCTTGACTACTATACTGGAACAAATACCCTGCTCTTCTTTTGTTCCAACCATCACAGAGGTTTAAATTATTTGACCAAAAACTCATGACTAAGAACTCATGCTTCACATCTATTGGCCATGACCACACAAACCAACTCACGTTTAAATAGTAAGTCCCATATTGCATCCACCCTCTCAAATCAATATCCTCGATCAAACATGTGAATTCACATCTAAGGTGGAATATGGGGCACCTCCCCCTATGATCTCAACGAAGGAGGGGGAGGTTCCACACACACAATTTTGTTTAGGGTTCCATTCTTTCAATAGATTGATGGAGGGTTCTCGGTGGAATCCAATGACTTGCGGGGGGTAACCCCATGACATAAGAAGGGGGGTCCACAATCATGGTTCCACCCTTCTTTGGCATGGTTTTACCCTCTTATTTGTGGTATGGTACATCCACTTCCCACATGGAGTCTTCATAACCATGGTATGATTACATAAGAATTTAACCGATTTGAAATGTATCTTAAATAAGAAAAATATTAAAAATTAATTAATTGGTAATCAGGGCATTAATCTCCAAATTAGTCAAACTCATCCTCCCACTAGAAAGATTTATTGGCTACATGATTTACAATGTCGAATTAACTAGTGTGCTTTGCGTGTATCATGATGTGAGGTTAACTAGAAAAAATGATTTTTTGTTTGGTGGGTCATTTTTCTTTTCATTTCGACTTACCCAAGTGATCTTCAATCGTTAATATTACTCGCTCTCATCCTGCTTTTTTGACCTACCTCACAATATCCCTAGATGAATTTAAGACGCCATTCAAAATCAAACCATATCTGATGTGATTCTAGACCGAACCAGAAGGATTGAAAAATGATGGGAGTCACCAGTAAGAGATTTTAATTTATTAGAAGAATGTTTTTTGTTTGTTTGTTTTATATATGCTTTTGTTTTAGATTTTTTTCACCTTTATCTAGGTTTGTTGAAGAAAACCACTCAAAATATCTGTTACATTTATTTTTTAATTTCCATTGTGCATTTTTTCTTACTAGACTAGCTATATTTTATCGAGAAATCTTTTAGGAATCAAAACAATTTATAAAACCATATTGGATTCTCTAGGTTTCCTGCCTTGGTTTAGCTCCTATGAAAAAACCAAACTAGAGACAAATCTAATATTGGATGTGATTATATATCAAACCAAAAGGGATTGCAAGATGATGGCAGTCAATGGTAAGAGACATTTAAATTTATTTACAGAATGATGATTTTTGTTTTGTGCTTCTATTCAGGATTCTGTGACCTTTATCCAGGTTTGTTGAACAAAACCACTGAAAAATATTCGTTACATTTTTTTAAATTACATTGTGATTTTTTCTCTTTAACCACGTTGCCTATATTTTATTGCTTTTAGGACTCAATTTATTTTATGTAGAAATCGCATCTGACACGAGGAGAAATGAAATCGAAGATTATATTAAGGGTTTGTATAGCATTTATATCATGTATAAAGAAATTTGTTTCTTTACCCATTGTTGGTTTCCAATTCAGAGATCTCATGTGTAACCTGTGTAGGCCATTTTGGCATGTTTTCATTACCACATATTACAACATTTTATAGACTCAATCATGTTTAGTACAAACTCTAATCCATTTCCAGATAAAGAACAAAAATCATTGCCTCCAAATGTTGTGGAAGAAGCATTTCGAATACTTGTCGAAGAAGATGCTAGATGAGAAAAGCAAGGACAAATGAAGTAACAATTTGCCATACAATGAAAAAAGTCATAGAGATTATCTAAAATTACTAAAATGATTCTTGGAGTGATGATGAAGTAGAGTTCAATGGTAATGATGTCCAGTTCAAGCTTAATAATATAGGAAAACCTTATGAACTTCGATGTCACTCATATATACGGTCTTTTAGGGGCAATTCTCAAATGTTTGATACGATTTCTCTTATTAAATGAGAAAAATATTTAGAAGATACCATTATCTGCCTGGATCCTTGTGGTAAGGATCCAATTATTTACACTGTTGCTACTAGTGGCATATGGACATATAGTATGGATGATGTTTTTCCTATTCAAATGGTGTATGTAGATGAAAGTGGGAAGCTTATGTTGCACCATCCTTCATTGTCTGAAATAAAATCACAATTATATTCTAGTGGGTCAGATGAATACCATGCTAAAAAGTGCACTACAGTCATGGCAAGCGAGGATATTTCATGGGATCGATTTTAAATGTGACTCCCTTATTGGGAGATGGTCAATTGATCAAAATTAGAAAAAATAAATTCATTCGAATGGATGTAGTTATGGTACGAAACACAATACAACTTAATTTTACTATAAAGGTAATCATGTATTTTTGTATTTATTATGGATGTTTTCCTGGTATGTCTGAAAAAGAGTCATTTAAAAATCCATATCTTGTGCAAGTTTTGGATTGTTTAATAGATATGAATATTGGTGGAACTTTTTTTTGGTAAGAATATTTGAAAATCATGTCGATATTATGGGTAGAGGCCATCATATTCCTGAAGGTGTGAATTTCCATCCACATGATGTGTTCCCTATAACACAATGATTATTGATACCACCTGAAATCATTGATGGTCAACATACATGTGCATCTATTTAATTCACATTTTCATTTGATGTCAAGAAAGTTTATTTATAGTATCTATTAGTCCGGGAGTGGGATTGAACTGAAATTGTACTTTGTTACTTTATAGAAATGCTCAAAACTTTCAGACATAGTCTAGGAATTTTTTGTTTGAAATTACAATAAGAAATATTGAAATTTATATTAAACAATATCTAATCTTTATATTACGACATTTTTATATACAAATTTAGATTTGTTCTAAAAGTAATAGAAAGTAACTTGACTCAGATTTATCAAGGTATCTCCCAATGGTTTAACTTTGTTTTAACAATGTCTAATGTTATCTTTATTCTTATTATAGGCATTGTAAATGTTTTCTTTACTGTGAGCTTTATCAGAAGTTGGGGCACTCGTAGTTGAAATGGAGAATATTTCTCTTGTCAATTCATTTCTATGAAATATGATGACCATACAAGTTTCCAACTTCTTGCAAAAAAGGTAATGATGAAGTTGTAAGTGCTAGATTAGTTTCCTTTGCAGTATATGGAAGTTACAATGCATTTCATATGTTGGAGTATTGCAACCACATTGAATCCATCATCATAACATTCATATTCTTTCGTACAAAATTTTCAACCACATAAGTTCGTAGAGCATGAAACACAATGGATCATATGTGGAAATTCCTTGTTCATATGAAAGTTTCATGGTTACTTTTGAGTTGATTGAAATGCATTTTGTACCTCTTGGGATTGTGAACAAAAATAATTTACTGGAGTTTACCATATACAGAGACATTGATCTTAAGGAGGTTGTTTTCTATACATGTGTAACCTTTCTTGATAGATATAAACCATCTTCAATCTCAAGCAATGATAGTCAACCTCCTGGTAAATGGAGAGTGGGTCGAACATTTAGATTTCACTATTTTGTAATAGCCTGCAACCTTGTGTGTAGATGCACTTTTCATGGGATTCACGCCAATAAGATCATGTCCATCGTTGTTATAGATTGGGGATGAGGATTGGTGTGGCCCATTTGGGGATGTAAATATATGGTGAATTATGTATGACAATATGTTGTAAAATATCTATGGCGAATCTCTTTTTATATAATATATATGCTTTTGTATAGTCATTTATGTTACAAATGATTTTTCTTTTCCAATGGAAAATTCTTTAGTTTGAAATAAATTATAGATTTGATAGCCTATAGGATGTTGAGAAGATACAACTATTATGTCTCCTAATTATCCTAAAAATTGTTCATTATTTTGTTTAGAACAAATCTTTTTTAAATTATTGACGACAATCACACTACATTTTTCTAAGTCCAGTTTTGCAGATTTATACTTTGTTATTTACAAAATAATTCAAGAAGTTAGCCATTTATTTTGAATTTGAACAATAGACTTACAAATTATGCATAAATATAAATAATTCATTCAAATATGATCATGCAATCTTTGCCTGCATTTGTATGTTTATGGATTTCATTTTACACCAAATGTCCATCAAAGTAAAAAATGTTAAAAGTGCACCTTTCATAGATTCATTGTGAGGCGATGAAGGAAGGTTATAAAAAATAAACAGAAGAATTTTCTTTCCCAATATGTGTACCTATCTTATTCCACAACAGGAAGGACGCCAGTATAAATGACCATATGAGACAAGGACATGGAACTAAATAGTTGAAGGGTTGACATGTTCTAGCATGGCACTACATCTCTCCCCTCATTCATGTCCATTAAATGGGGGTAGGATGTGGCCTTGTATGCCCACACCACCACCTTCACCCACATTTTGGAATTTACTATAAGCATTTGATAAAAAGAGTTGGCTTTCATATTTATTAAACTAAGGGGACATCTCATAAATATGGGGAAACCTTGAGGTGTTTTTGCTCAACAAGCACCCTTTTAGCCAAAATTGAAACAAGTAGTTTATAATGAGGTGGAAAATAGTAGAACACAATTTCCAACTAAAATCACTTATAAATAGGCTATAATGAGGTTATGGCAGACATTTTTTCTAGCTGGGTTAAACACACTTAAATACTAACAAGATGTTATTTTGTCAAATCAAGTGCAAGAAACAAATAAAGAAATTGAGGAATGTGAAAGAGGTTTTCGTGACAAATACATATTTCTTTATCCCCATAGTATTATTTTCAATTAATTACATTTATACAGTATATGATAAACATTTTTCTAAGCCTAATTTTGTATATTTACAGAACAAAATAAGAACAGAGTGATTAGTTTTGAATTTTGACCAAGAGAATTACAAATTGTTCACAAAACTTAGTAAATAATTCATTCAAATATTATCCCGCAATATTTATATGAATTTGTATGTTTATGGCTTGAATTTTACACCAAATGTCCATTGTGGTAAAAATTGTTAAAGATGCACTTTTCATAGATCCTTTGTGAGAAGATGAGGTAAGGTTATAAAATATCAACTAAGGAATGTTCCTTCCAAATATGTGTACCTATCCTATTCCCAGATCCATTTATTATAATCATTTCATAAAAGTGGATGACTTGCAGTTTTATTAAACTAAGGAGGCATCTCATGAATATAAGAGAATCATTAGGTATTTTTTCTCAACAGGCACCTTTTTAGCCCAAATTGAAAAACCATGTGTATAGTGAGATGGAAAATAGTATAACACAACATTTTCAACTGAAATAAATTAGAAAGAAGGGAGAAAGAGGGTATGGTGACATTTTTCTGAGTTGGGTAAAACTGGGTTAAAAACTGGAATTTGGTCATTTCGTCAAATCAATTGCATGAAACTGGCACATAATCTATGGAATGTGAAAGGGGTTTTTGTCACAAATATATTGGTCTTCAGCCCCATAGGCTTATTTCCAATTAATGACATTAGTGTAATGTCCAGAAGACATTTTCTAAGCCCATTTTTGTACATTTGCATTATGTTCTTGACAAAATAATGCAAGAACTTAATTCATTAGTTCTGAATTTTGACCGAGAGACTTACAAATTGTGTACAAGTGTAAATAAATCATTTATTCAAATATGATTGTGCAATCTCTACATGAATTTTTATGTTTATGGCTTGTATTTTATACCAAATGTCCATCATAGTAAAAATTGTTAAAAGTGCACTCTTCATAGATTGAATGCTGATTATAAAGCTTATTTTATAAAAGTTTATAACATAAAGTTTATTAAAAAGATAAGAAGCATAAATTTTATTAAATACAAATTTTATACTATAAAGTTTAGTATTCATTAAATGTCTAAAAACCTAGTTTGATGGCATGCTCGATGTGCATCCCAAACTTCCACCCTAAGTCTACACCTCTGTGTGCATCCTATACTTCCATTTAGTCAATAATTTGAGACAAGGACGGGAAACTAAATGGCTGCGAGGTTGGCATGTGCCAACCTCCCACTACCTCTCTCCCCTCATTCATGGCCATTAAATGGGGGAGGATGTCGCCTTGTATGCCCACAATGCCACCTTCTCTCACATCTCGGTATTTATGATAAGGATTTCGTAAGAAGGGATGGATTTCATTTTTATTAAAGTAAGGGGGCATCTCATAAATATAGGACAACACTGAGGCGTTTTTCTTCAACAGACACCTTTTTAGGCCAAATTTAAAAATCAGGTGTATAATGAGTTGGAAAATAGTAGAACACACCATTCCAACTAAAATCACTAAGAAAGAAGCAAGAATGAGGGTATGGTAGGCATTTTTCATAGCTTGATAAAATTGGCTTAAATAATGAAAATATGTTATTTTGTCAAATCGTGCAGGAAACAAACAAAGAATTTGAGGAATGTGAAAGAGGTATTTGTCATAAATACACCTATATTTAGTCGCATAGGCTTATTTTCAATTAATTTCATCCATACAGTCTATGGTAGGCATGTTTCTAAGCCGATTTTTGTATATTTACACACTATTCTTTACAAAACAATTCAAGAACATAGTCATTGGTTTTGAGTTTTGACCAAGATATTTACAAATTGTGCACAAATTCTAATAAATCATTCATTCAAATATGATCATGCAATCTTTTCATGCATTTGTATGTTTATTGCTTGCATTTTACACCAAATGTCCATCGTAGTAAAAATTCTTAAAAGTGCACTTTTCATAAATGCACTCTAAGTAGATAAGGGAAGGTTATAAAAAATCAATAGAGGAATGTTATTTTCCAACATGTGTTCCTATCCTATTCCAAAATCCATTTACTATAATTATTCCCTAACAAGGCCTGACTTGTATTTTTATTAAACTAAGGGAACATTTCATGAATATAAGTGTTGGGTCCCTATAATACTAGTGATTATCCCATTACTATTGTAGTTTCATCCCTTATTAATATTGTTGTGCCCCTATTATCCCCATATTGTTATTATTGTGCCCCATACAATCCCTCTATTGTTATTTTTGTGGCTTTATATTATTATTGTTAGGTCGGCTGGGTTATATTGTGACTCCTTAGACTCCTATATATAGAAAGGAGGTTTTGTCATTTGAATCATCCAAGAATTGTTCATTTATGTAATGTAAAGGAGGTTTCCCCCTCGAAGAGGCTGAATTATAAGGCGTTGATCTATCTTTTCTTGAGTTGGTTTCTTAACATTTGGTATCAGAGCTTTGGATTCTAGGGTTTCGCTGCTCCAAATAGGTCATCATGGCATTCTCGCTATAACTTTTTTTCTGTGACGTTTCAGAAGCTAAAAAATAAAAACCCATTTGAGAAGATATCGCGCTGAACCTCGGGTCTGAATTTCAGAGCTTTTCACGCTATATTTGCGGAGATATGATTTGAGGAAGTTGGTCTTTTTGCAGACTCCTGAATTACATTCCAAACAGGTGACCTATGGAAAATTGTCATAACTTTCTCTCTGAGCATCGGATTGAAATTTCGTAAGAGGTTAGAGAAAAAGGACAGACTTTAGTTTCTTGTAGATATTTTTTAGAACCAAAGGTCGAAACAATGACTCTTGGCAAGTCGTACAAGTTCGCTCTACTGAACTAGTCTATAATCAAGTCACTGTGGGAGATTTCGCATAACTCTTCCTTGGAGAATCCAATTTGGGTAAGACTAGTGGCATTGGAAAGAGGATACAGAGAGCTACTACAGGTCGTAATTTCAGAACTGGATGATAAGAAAGTACAGAGATACATCAGAGGCGATATCGAGCTCCTAGAAAGTGAAAAGAGGTGTGTAGATTTTTTTTAATTTTTGCTTAAGCTTGGTTTGAATTTTTTTTTTGAAGGAATTCAAAGGGCATAGTAGAGCATTATTATCGGTAACTGATGCCCTAAGGAAAGAAAATGAAAACACTTAGTAAGCAACCTAAAAGCTCTAGCATGACTCATGAAGAAGAGGAAGAAATGCTACATGATATATCAAAATTACAAGAACAAGTGCAGCAAATGTCACTCTCACAAAAGCTAACAGAGGCTAAGATAAATGGCATGGAATCTAAGATAAATGGCATGGAAGCTAAGATGGATGATTTGAAGAGAGACATGGCAGATTTGAAGATAGATTTGAAGACAAACATGGCATATTTGAAGACAAATTTGACAAATTTTCTACAAGAAATACTTACTAATGGTGAAAAGGTAGTCAAGGAAACTCATGATGC
Organism: Pinus tabuliformis; assembly: GCA_031772625.1. Lineage (NCBI taxonomy): Eukaryota > Viridiplantae > Streptophyta > Pinopsida > Pinales > Pinaceae > Pinus > Pinus tabuliformis. Next base: position 325,151,419 of record CM062809.1, read on the forward strand.
AAACAAAAGAAATGTTAATCATGATTTCTTAGACTCTAATGTGGGATCGAAGATCCACCATATTTCAAAAATCGATATGAGGAAGTTTGATGGCAAGGATCCCGCAGCATGGATATTATAGATGGAGCAATTTTTCGATCTCAATAATGTGCAAAACACACAAAAGGTACTTATTGCAACTTTATATTTGGAACAAAATCAGTTTGTATGGTATCAATGGCTTTGCTCTCGTAAACAAATTATCACTTGGGCAATTTTTATGGAAGAATTTATAGAACATTATGAGGATACAAAAAGCAACACTTTTTTTAGCCAATTGATAAGTCTCAAACAAAAGGGTTCAATAATGGAGCACATTGAGGAGTTCCAAAAATTGAATATAAGGGTAAAAAATATTATAGAAGAGCATAGGATTGATGTGTTCATAGGGACTTTAAAGGATAATATCCAACATGATGTTTGCCTTTGGGAACCTCATTCATTAGAGAAGGCATTCAGGTTAGCAAGAAAAATGGAAAGCAAAATTATGGCAACTAGGAAGCATACCACTCACAACTATAAAGATGGAAGTGTTGTTTCCCCTAGTCTTCCACAACCTATAAGGTTGACACCACAAAAATTGGAAGAAAAAAGAGCAAAAGGGCTTTGTTACAGTTGTGATAGAAAATACACTAAAGGTCATAAGTGTGCTGAGAAGAAATTATTCTACATAGATTGCGAAGAGGAAGAAGAAAAGGAGCAAGAGATGTAAAAAGAAGAGGATATACTCCAGCAACAAAGCCTAGATAAAGAAGAAATGAATCCGACCATATCTTGTAATGCATTGGCAGGAATTACCACTCCTAAAACCATCAAGATAGAAGGACAAATCAAGAAGAAAAAGGTAATAGTGTTGATTGATTCAAGAAGTACCCACAATTTTATTCATTGTAAGGTAGCAAAAGAATTGAATTGCTTCTTATATCCAGCACCAGAGTGTCAAGTGATGGTTGCAAATGGAGAAATAATAAATTGCTCTGGAAAGTGCCATAATATCAAGCTATCGATGGGAGAATATGTATTGACTAGCCCAATGCTTTCCATTCCAATGGGAGGTGTTGATGTTGTACTAGGAGTCTAATGGCTACAATCCTTGGGTACAATAGCTTTTAATTTTCAAGAACTTTTCATGAAATTTTCTGTGGAAGGAAAGGAGGTTGAATTAAGGGGTATTTCAAGGAAACCGGGAAAGATAATCAGTTCTAACGGTATGACAAAGCTTCTAAAAAAGGAACAAAGGGGTGTAATTGCACAATTATGTTCGCTAGATGTTTCCACATTGCAATCATCTATTTCCCTAGATCTTCAAAAAGTCTTGGAAAATCATTCCAAGGTATTTGAGACTCCTAAAGGTCTCCCACCTATTCGTGATGATGATCATGCTATTCATCTGATTCCAGGAAGTGTTCCTCCAAACATCAGGCCGTACAGATATCCTTATGCCCAAAAGAGTGAAATTGGACGTATGGTTGCAGAAATGATAGAGGCTGCTATAATTCAACCGAGTCAAAGTTCTTTCTCTACTCTAGTAGTATTAGTGCACAAGAAGGATGGATCATGGCGCATGTGTCTGGATTATAGGGAGCTCAACAAGCTCACTATTAGAGATAAATTTCCCATTCCTGTCATTGATGAATTACTGGATGAATTGCATGGATCAATTTACTGCACCAAGTTGGATCTTCGTTCAGGATATCATCAAATCAGAATGAAGAATGAAGACATTCTGAAAACAGTATTTAGAAGTCATGAGGGTCATTATTAATTTATGTTCATGCCTTTTGGCCATACCAATGCACCTTCAACATTTCAAGGTTTGATGAATTCCATTTTCTATCCATTCCTTAGAAAATTTGTGTTAGTATTTTTTGATGATATACTAATCTACAACAAGTCTTGGAAGGATCATGTTGAACATGTTCACAGGGTGCTACAACTATTGGAGGAGAAACAATTATATGCAAAAATATCCAAATGTTTCTTTGGAGTACAAGAGGTGGAATATCTAGGTCATATTGTATCTCATGAAGGAGTTAAGGTAGACCCTAGCAAAATTAAAGCCATTAAGGAATGGAAAATCCCCACATCCATAAAGCATCTGCGAGGATTTCTCGGGTTGACAGGGTATTATCGCAAGTTTGTTAAGAATTATGGGAGAATAGCAGCACCTCTAACAACATTATTGAAGAAAGATGCATTTTCATGGACTCTAGAAGCAACAAAGGCCTTCGAACATCTTAAAGAGGCAATTTTCCAAGCACCGGTCTTAGCTACACTAGACTTCACAAAAACCTTTATTGTGGAATGTGATGCTTCAGGAAATGGAATTGGTGTTGTTTTAATGCAAGATGAAAGACCCATTGCTTTTGAAAGTCGTCCAATCAAGGGAAAGTTTTTACATAAAGCTATTTATGAGAAGGAAATGTTGGCAATACTCCATGCACTTAAGAAATGGCGGCCCTGCCTAATGGGAAGACACTTCAAGGTAAAAACGGATCATGATAGCCTTAAATACTTTTTAGAACAAAGATTATCCTCTGAAGAGCAATAAAAGTGGATCACAAAGATGTTGGGTTTTGACTTTGAAATCATCTACAAAAAAGGGAAGCAAAATGTGGTGGCAGATGCACTCTCAAGAGAGGATGAGGATGTGGAAGCATTGTTGTGCACCATTTCTATTATCGAACCAGATTGGATAAATGAAGCAAGAGAAGAATGGAAGAATGACGAAGAAGTGTGGGAACTTATTCCGAAGTTACAACAAGATTCCAGTACGTTTGATACATTTAGCTGGAAAAATGATTCTTTATGGTACAAAGATCGCTTATACCTCTGTAAGAATTCCAAACTAAAACAAAATATTCTTATGGAATTGAACAGTTCTCCCTTAGGAGGGCACTCGGGATTTTTAAAAACTTACCACAGGGTTAAGAAGGATTTTTTTTGGGATGGCCTTAAATCAGATATTCAAAAATTTGTGGCAGAATGTTTGGTTTGCGAACAAAAGAAAGTTGAAACAATTAAGACATCGGGTCTATTACAACCTTTATCCATTCCAAGCCAACATTGGGAGGAGGCTTCAATGGATTTTATCATAGGTTTACCCAAGTCTGAGGGAAAGAGTGTCATCATGGTGGTAGTTGACAGACTTACCAAGTATGCACACTTTTGTGCATTATCACATCCATTTAAAGCCAGTACAATTTCTACTACATTTATGGAAATAATTCAAAAGCTACATGGAAACCCAAAGATTATTGTAAGTGATAGAGATCCCATTTTCATTGGAAATTTTTGGACATAATTATTTTCTTGTCTTGGTACTCATTTAGCTCATAGCTCATCTTATCATCCTCAATCTGATGGGAAAACTGAGATAGTAAACAAATGTTTGGAAGGATATCTTCGTTGCTTTGTATCTGATAAACAGACACAATGGCTCAAATGGTTGCCTCTGGCTGAATGGTGGTATAACACTTCCTTCCATACAGCAACAAAAATGACCCCATTTATGGCACTTTATGGATATCAGCCACCATCCGTCACATCATATTTAAGAGAAAATTCTAAGGTTCAAGCAGTGGAACATTACATCGAACATCAACAACAAGTCCTCCAACTCTTAAAGGATAACCTTGTGTTGGCACAGAATGGAATGAAACAACAGGCAGATCAACATCGCAGTGAAAGATGTTTTGATGTGGGTGATTGGGTATTCCTACGACTATAGCTATAAAAGAAAATGTCCCTCAAGCAAGCTAAGAAGGATAATAAATTATCACCAAAGTATTATGGTACGTACAAGGTGTTGCAAAAGATTGGTACTATGACATACAAATTGGAGCTTCCTGCAGCTTCTTGATTACACCCAGTTTTCCATGTTTCATGTTTAAAGAAGGTTATAGGCTACAAGCTCCCAGTTCAAACAATATTGCTAGAACTTGACGAGGAAGGAAAAATTATATTGGAACCGGAAGCAGTCACAGAAACAAGAACTCGACAACTACGAAATCGATCAATTTCAGAGTATCTTATCAAGTGGAAGAACTTATCCACTGAAGACTCCATATGAGAGGATGAGAATTTTATACAGAAGCATCCAGAACTACTCAAGCGTTGAGGACAACATTTTTTTGAAGGAGAGGGGCATGTTGGGTCCCTATAATACTAGTGATTACCCCATTACCATTGTAGTTGCATCCCTTATTAATATTGTTGTGCCCTTATTATCCCCATATTGATATTATTGTGCCCCATAGAATCCCTCTATTGTTATTTTTGTGGCTTTATATTATTATTGTTAGGTCGGCTAGGTTATATTGTGACTCCTTAGACTCCTATATATAGAAAGGAGGTTTTTTCATTTGAATCATCCAAGAATGGTTCATTTATGTAATGTAAAGGAGGTTTCCCCCTCGAAGAGGCTGAATTCTAAGGCGTTGATCTATCTTTTCTATCTTTTCTTGAGTTGGTTTCATAACAACAAGACAACCCTTAGGTGCTTTTTTCTCAACATGTATTGTTTTAGCGCAAATTGAAAAACAAGGTGTATAATGAGGTGGAAAATAGTAGAACACACAATTTTCAATGGAAATCAGTAAGAAATAAGGAATAATGAGGGTATGGCTAGAATAGTTTTTAAGCTAGGTAAAACTAGGTTAAAAACCAAAAAATTATCATTTTGTTAAATCAATTACAAGAAACTAACACGGAATTGGGGGAATGTGAAAGAGGTTTTTGTAATAAATACATATTTCTTCATCCCCATACTATCATTTACAAGTAATGACATATGTACAATCTTCGACAAAATTTTTTCTAAGCCAAGTTGTGTATGTTTACACTTTGTTCTTGGAAAAAGAATTCAAGAACCTAAGTCATTATTTTTGAATTTTGACCGAGGGACTTACAAATTGTGCACAAGTGTAAATAAATCATTCCTTCAAATATGATCGCACAATCTCTGCATGCGTTTTTATGTTTATGGGTTGCATTTTACACCAAATGTCCATCATAGTAAAAATTGTTAAAAGTGCACTCTTCATAGATTAAATGTTGATTATAAAGCTTATTATATAAAAGTTTATGACAAAAATTTTATTATATATAAATTTTATACTATAAAGTTTACTATTCATATAATTGTCTAAAAACCCAGTTTGTTGGCATCCTCGACATGCATCCCAAACTTCCATCCTCAATGTGCATCCTTGGCATGCATCTTTAACATGCATTCTCAACTTCCATCATCAACATGCATTCAAATTTGATTCAAAGACATCCTCGATCATGGAAACAAGGGAATTCTCTACCATCCCATCAATTGACAAACAATGTTTCCAACTTGAGAGTTTCTCAATGAAAAGGTTCCAAGATAGTCGATGAATGGAATGATATAAGAAAGCGGCCAAGATGTATGCTCTATATACTATGAAAATTAGAAGTGCATCAATTTCTTTTTGGATAATTCAATTTAAGAATTAAAGACATATAGGGCACTATTTTTAATTATGATAACGAGCCAAAGGAAGTGGCCATTTTTGGGCATAAGGTTTATCTAGACCCTGATGTGGTTGCTAGAGAAACTAAAATACCATGTAGGGGAGGAGTAACGTTGGACCACTTGAAATCCCCCAAGGTAGAAAAGACTAAGATGGCCAAAAAAATATGCAGAAAACAAAGTTGTTCCCAAAAATGGCTTAAAAATCCAAGATGTTCTCCCGAGATTACATGGAACCCTACTTCATATTGTCCTAAGGACCATTCTGAATCACCACAAGGAATATATTTCTGGTGACTACATGAAGTTGTTCATACACTATCTTTAAGACTTAGTCATAGATGTACCTTTCTATTGGCTAAGAAATTGCACCATGCATTGCAGGAAAGTAAACAAAAGAGGCTCAAGTTCAGCTACCCTGGCACATTACAGAAAAATATTAACCTATATCGACCCAATGCAGTGTAATCAAGGAGTCCTAAAAAAACATACAATAGGAGGTGTAAAGTGCATGAAGGCAATGGAAAAATACCTCAACATTCTCTAGAGAATAATGTGGAAGGGGTTTCTCCAACTACCACTTCATAAATACATGAAGACTTTTTGGAGGAAAATATGGAAAATGTGGGAGGTGACATCAATCTAGTGACCCTTGATGAAGTAGTTATTGTTACAACTTTGGTGCGCTTAAATACATTCGAAGATGCAGATATGGTATAGGGATTTGTCAACAGTAATGAAGAAGCTATTGATGATGGTATTTCTACTCCTTTAGAGAGTCAAGATGACTTTTGAACAAATATTTTTGAACTATGCATGAATAAGGATAAGCAAATTATTTAACTCACACAATAAGTACTGGATATAGAGAAATTCAAAGAGTCGCTATCTTCTCCACAAGTTCTCCATGTTTCGTCAAAAAACCGATGTGAAATATGCATGAATAAGGATCAACAAGTTCTTCATCTGAAGTAGGAAGTTATAGGCTTATAGAAATATATAGTGGAAAATGAACATAGGGAAAAGGTATCTATAGATTGTTACAAAATACATATTGGAGATTTGAAATATAAAGCATGTAAAGCTATAAATGATGGAATTAGGAACTTAATGATCTTTCTGAAATGTGTAAGGATGAAAAGAATAAATATGAACCCAAGATGTACTGGCTTAAAAATGAGCTTAAAAATAAGCTTGAGGGTCTTTAACATACCACCTATAAAGACATTCATTCCACCTGAAGTAAGACCTATGCAAGAAGTACAGGAGAAAGAACAATATATGCATACCTTAAAGGATGAGTTTAAAAAAAAAACATCATTGAACAAGTTACTAAACATTGGTAGGAGACTGAAAACTATGAGAAAAGGGTTAAAATGATGGAGAATAATATTAAAAAGAATGATGACGAGTTGAAAGGTGGTAAGAAGATTGAGTCCTTGTTAAAGTTTGAGTGCTCATTTAGAGCATGGGAGAAAAGCTTTAATCAAGCTATTGAAGTAGTAATTGCTAAAGATGCTGGCATTATAATACAACTATTGTCCTTAATGGCAAATCACCCAGATGACAGTTCACAGTGCAGTAGGTCAACAACAAAGGATTATAGATCAGACTCCAAAGAATGAAGAAAGAGAGGTATACACTAGTTCACTTTGTCCAGGAAGCGCATACACGTGAGTTAACCAAAAAAAAGGAGCGTATAACGTATACACGCAGGTTAACAGAGCAAAAGGAGCATGTAACGTATACACACACTTTCACAATAGGAAAGCGATTACATGTTGGAAAACCAAGTTTCTGGTCCTAGGTATTTTGATCCAAGGTATTGATCCAAGGTATTTGGTTCGAGGTATTTGGTCCAAGGTATTGACCCTAGGTATTTGGTCCAAGGTATTGGTCCTAAGTGGTTTTGGTCCAAGGTATTGAGAAAGGCCTAAGAGTGTATAAGGAGGAGAAGATCATTAGGCCAGGTGTGCAAGCAATAAGGTTCTAAGGAATACTTCTATCTGAGGTATATTTTATGTTGCAGGGTTGTGTTTGGGACTAGACCTGAAATATTTATGTGCACCTTGAGTTCAATGTTTGATTAGGATCATGAGACATGAAATAACTTATTACTGAATGATCTGATATTGTTTGAGACTAGATTTGATGTTTTTCACCTGTTTTACTCATTATCTATCAAGATATGGGTTTATCTGAAGTCTGGAATTGCAACTAAGTTCTAAGTCAATATTTTTAGATCTTTATGCAGGTTCATCTCAGCTAAAGAGTGTATACACGTAGGTTCGATTCTTTCAAGTAGCGTATACAAAATAAAAGCTTCTTTTTTAGATCTGACTGAACTAATCTGATCAAATTCTGTTGTTTTACTGTTGTCTGTCAATGAAGTCTTCTTAGATATGAATGTAAAATAGAATACATAAGGAGGATGGCATTTGATTGATTGATTGTATAAGTGAGAAGAAGTGATCTCTATCCTTGCCTGTGTAAAGCTCTAAAAGTTGACAATAGATATTCAGTATATTGGTAGTTGGTAAAGACATGATTAAAAAGTTTATGTTTGTAGTAGTTTTGAAGGTATATGTAGGTTCAATTAATGGAAGTAGTGTATACATGCAGTTTGTGTGCAGCCAAGTAGTGTATACATTCTAATCAATGATTTTTGAGGTTACAGCTAGTTCTGAATGATGATGCAGGGTTCCGGGTTTAGTACAATGTTCTGGTATCATTGATCTAATTCTTCAAATTAACTGAATATTGGTTGATGCAGTTTATGTTTAAAAGCTTTGATGAGTCTAGTGTGAAAATTTGATGAATTGCGGCCTTCAGATTGTGGTGTTGTGATCTAGGAGTATCCAGTCTAAAAATTCATGAAAAATGGTCCCTAGTGGAAGAGTGGAGTTTTCTATAGGCTGGCACCTACGTACTAGTAAACATATTGGCTAGTACAAGAACTAGGGGGTTGTAGCCCCCTTCCAGTAGAAGTTGGAGAAGGAGAGAAGGTTGTAACCTTCTGCAGGTAGAAGCATGCGTAGTAGTATGAGTCTACACCAGTACCAGATTGTAAACAGATTTTCTTATTATTAAAAGAAGACAGAGACGAGAACAACAGGTCGTTTTTATCCACATTGGATATCCACCTTAAATCTTGTTGTTCATGTGTGTTTCTTATGTGTGATGCTTTATTTTGCTTTTACTGCACTATCTAATAAATCTTTGATAAAATGGTTAAAGCTCAACACATGATAAATTGTCTAAATCACAAGTTCTCTGCATATACACTCGTTTCTTTAAGCACAGTCGTGTGTACATTCTAGTTCACTTCACTGAAGTAGCGTATATAAATCTGTTTGGAAATAAAATTATTGATCTAATAATACTGATTCATCCCCCTCTTAGTATTATTTCCAATAATTGGTATCATAGCAGGTCCTTTAAAAGAAGATTGATTGCTTGAAGGGAGATCCATCAACATGAATAATCAAGAAAGCATGGGATCCATCAGACCACCAGTCTTTGATGGGAGCCACTTCATTTATTGGAAAATAAGAACCACAACCTATCTAAAATCGCTTGGAATGGATGTCTGGGAAATTGTGGAAGAAGGATATACATTTCCAACAACAATTCCTACAAATTCAGTAGGTAAAAGGGAATATGAAACCAATGCCAAAGCTATCAATACTTTATTGGCAAGTCTGTCACAATCAAATTTTGTCAAAGTCATGCAACTCAAATCAGCCAAAGAAATGTGGTACAAAATCGTTTTGAGCTATGAAGGAGACTCTCAGGTAAAACGTGTTAAGCTTCAAAATCTCAGAATTTAGTATGAGACTCTTAAGATGCATAGTGATGAAAGTATAGCTAGTTACTTCTTATGTATATATGAGGTTGTTAATTGTATGAAGAATCTGGGTGAAGAAATGAAAGAAGTTACCTTAGTTGAGAAAGTTTTGAGATCCTTGTCTGCTAAATTTGAATCCAAAGTGTCGGCCATAGAACAAAAATAGGATCTATAGAATATCACTATGACACAGCTTCACAGAATCTTAACTGCCTTCGAGATGAGAACAGGAGGACCATCAGATATGCGAGAAGCTGCATTTAAAGCTTCAGCAAAAGGAAAGGAAGAACACAATGAATCAGGACATATTTCAGAAGAAGAAGATGAGGTAAACTTTGTTAAGAAGCTTCAATGGGGTTCCAGAAGATTTAGAGGTAAGCTACCCTTCAAATGTTTTGCTTGTCACAGAGTCAGTCATTATATTGCTAGATGTCCTGATAAAGATAAATATGAAAAAGGAAAGGAATATGCAAAAGGGAATATAAAACAAGTTGTGAATAAAAGGAGTTACTATACTCATGAAGATAGTGATGGTTTATCTAATAGTGATGAAGATGAAAATGAACAAGATTATAGAATTCTCATGGCTTATGATAGCAATGATTTTTGGGATAGTTTAGAAGAGGATAGCAATGGTTTATCTAATAGTGATGGTTATAGACTTCTCATGGCTTATGACGATGATAATTTTTGGGATGCTTTAGAAGAGGAATACCTTCATGAAGAAATATATAAACTCATAATATGTTTAGAAGAAATGAATATGATTATAGATACCTTGACATACCAACTTGCTGAAAAGGAAAAACACAATGGAAAACTAGAATGTGAAATTGTAGGTCTAAGAAAGGATCTTGAGAAAACAAAATCTCTCAATCTTAGATTTGCTAAAGGATCAAAAACTTTAAATGAAATTATCAAAGTTCATTGTTCTCCTCTGATAAAGGAAGGTCTTGGATACACTGAAGAAGCATCTCAATCATAGAAGCCGTCAACCTCCACCAAAAGCTATCTTGATGCAACAAAGACCAGTGAACAGTATGCCAATCGTTAGTAAAGGCATAAGGCAGATCACAAGGTAAATCATACTCAATTTGCTCTAAGGATGAATAGAAGCCACAACCAACCTCAGGAAAATCATACTCAATTTTCTCCAAAGATGAATATCGATAGAAACTAAAATCACCAGGTTAATAAATTCGATAGTCGCAGGAACTTCTTCAATGGGCAATGTTTTTCACGTCATAATTTTGGGCACAAAGTTGCTCAATGCATTGCTTACAAAACCATCACGACTAGAGAAGCATGAAATCAAATGAATGTAATAGGAATCAAGAGAAGTTCCTATAATAAGTTTTCTCCTCTTGAAAATGAAATAGAATGCTCAATCTGTAAAAACTTTGGTCATGAAGAATCTGAATGCAGGAGAAAATTTCGGCAAACATATCAAAAGGAGAAAACACCATTAAATCCCAAGATATGGAGAAGGAAAGAATCTCAAACAGAAAGATGTGGTATAGCCTTGTATGCAGAAGGACAAGAAAATCAGTGGTACATCAACAGTGGATGCTCAAAACACATGACAGGTGAGAAAGACAAACTTCACTCATATAATGCCTTAGAAAAGGAAAAGAATGTCTCATTTGGAAATGACACTCCTGTTGTCATAAAAGGTAAAGGCTTTGTTTTATTGAAAGAAAAGGTTAAATCTAGAAATGTTATGTATGTAGACTATTTAAAGCATAACCTGTTGAGTGTTAGACAAACGTGTCATCAAGGAAATGAGGTAGTGTTTCGATCAAACGAATGTGTTTTTCATGAGCTTGATATAGGAAAGACCATGATCAAAGATACAAGAACTCCAAACAACTTATACATACTCAAGGGAGGACAACACCAATGCTAGCTAAGCAAAACTGATGAAAACTGGCTGTGGCATAAAAGATTGGGACATCTAAGATTTTCTCAAATAAGAAAAGCATGCAGACTCAAGGCTGTTCATGATCTTCCAGATATCAGCATCCTAGAAAATACAATATGCAAACCATGTCAAATCGGTAAGCAAACCTGATTTCACTTCATTGAGAAAGAAGGGTCAGCTAGTAAGCCTCTTGAACTTGTCCATACTGATCTATGTGGACCATCAAGGCAAAAATAACCTCGTGGAGAAGAATAATTTATTTTGTTCATTGATGATTTTTCCAAAATGTGTTGGATAGGTCTTCTAAAGCATAAAGATGAAGCATTTGAAAAGTTCCAAGCCTTCAAAGCTTTGGTTGAAAATGAATCAGATCGAAAAATCAAATGTCTCAGATTTGATCGAGGAGGGGAATTTACATCAGATGAATTCTTTGAATTTTGTGAACAACATGGAATAAAAATACAATTCTCCACTGCAAGGACTCCTTAGCAAAATGGTGTGGTACAAAGAATGAACATAACAGTTCAACAAATGGCTCGAGCTATGATAGATGAATCTGGAACTCCTGCAACCTTCTGGGGTGAGGCAGCATTCACTGTCGTAACTATTCTTAACAAAGCAAATGTTAGGGTATATAGCACTCAAAATCCACATGAAATTTGGTATGGTAAGACTCCTACTGTAAAATACTTTAAAGTTTTTGGAAGCAAATGTTATATCAAAAGGACTGATAAAAAACTTGTTAAGTTTGAACCCAGAGCAAATGAAGGTATTCTTCTTGGTTATTCTTCTAGAAGTAAAGGATATAAATGTTATAATAAAACTTGGGAAAATTGTTGAAAGCATTGATGTTGTAGTTGATGAAGCATGCAAAAATGCAAAACAGATAAAAATAGAAGACTATGACAATGAAGAATATGGGGATTATTTTCCCGCATCAAATCAAAATGATATTGAAGAAGAAACCAATGAAGGACCAGAATAAGAGATAATGGTAGAATAAAAGACTCCATCCAGGTACGTTCAGAAAAATCATCCAAAAACTCAAATTTTAGGGGAAAAAGAGGTAGGTGTACAGACAAGAAGAACTATTACACGGACCTCAAGCTGTCTAGCATTACTATCCTCCACCAAACCTCAAAATGTAGGTGAAGCATGCAAAGATGAATGTTGGGTTAGGGCCATGGATGAAGAACTTGAGCAAATTGAAAAGAATGATAGTTGGGAATTAGTTCATAGACCTCATGATAAAAATATTATAGGAACTAAATCGATATTCAAAAACAAGCTGAATGAAAATGGGGAAGTGATTAGAAACAAGGCTAGACTTGTTTGTAAAGGGTATGCTCAAAAATAAGGTATAGATTTTGAAGAAACTTTTGCGCCTATTGCTAGACTTGAAGCCATAAGGATGTTTCTTGCTCTTTCTAGATTTCAAAAATTCAAAGTATACCAAATGGATGTAAAATCAGCTTTCATTAATGGGGATTTAGAAGAAGAAGTTTATATTGAACAGCCAGAAGGATTCTTTCTTCAAAATGATGCAAAACTTATATGCAGACTCAGCAAGGCTCTCTATGTTCTAAAACATGCTCTAAGGGCCTGGTATTACCACCTTGACAAATATCTACACAAACAAGGTTTTACAAAAGGTTCAGCAGATAGTAATCTATATAAAAAGATTGAAACTGATAAATTGCCAAAAATGATTGATTATGTTGATGGTATCATTTTTTGTAGCAATGAAGAATCCTTGAGTTAGAATTTTGCTTCAGTAGTGAAGCAAGAATTTGAAATGTCCTTTCTTGGTGAACTTACCTATTTTCTTGGTCTACAAGTTCAAGAAAATAAAGATGTTATTTTTCTTTCACAAACAAAATATCTCAAACAGATCTTGGAAAGGTATGGAATGGAATATTCTAAACTTGTATATACCCCGATGATAATAGGATGCAGTCTTATCTCAAATGATGAATCATCAATAGTACATCAACCAACTTACAGATCTATGATTGGCAGTCTGCTTTATCTAACAGGTACCTGACCTGGCATCATGCATGCAGTAGGAATAGTTGGAAGATTTCAAGCAAATCCAAAGGATTCACACCTTCAGGCAATCAAAAGAATTTTCAAATATCTTCAAGGAACTCAGGACTATCGTTTATGGTATCCTAGAGATGTAGACCTTACTCTTCATGCATATATAGATGTAGATTACGCAAGAAGTGTTGATGATAGAAAAAGCACTAGTGGTGGTGCATTCTATATGGGTTACAGGTTAGTGTCTTGGTTAAGCAAGAAACAAAGTTCAATTGCTTTATCTACAGCTGAAGCAGAATATGTGGCTGTTGCATCTTGCTACACATAACTACTTTGGGTGATGCAAAAATTGCAATACATTCAAATCACATATACTCCAGCGATTTCCATTCTATGTGATATTACAAGTGCCATCAGTATTTCAAAGAATCCATTCATGCACTCCAAGACCAAGCACATACCCATCAAGTACCATTTTCTATGTGAAAAGGTGCTTGAACAAAAGGTGAAATTGGAGTATGTTCACTCCAAAGAACAGGTTGCTAATATATTCACTAAACCACTACCCAGAGAAACATTTGAATATCTCGGACGAAAGTTGGGAGTAGTCGCTGCAACATCCTACTGTTAAATCCATTTTTTTAGAGAAAGGGTATTATACGCATGTTTCATGAAGTATAGTTGCGTACACACACGGGTTTCTGTGGGTCAAGGAGCATATATGTTTTTTAGACAAGAAAAACAGTGGTGCAGGCTCTGATATGGGTGCTTTGTCTGATATTGATGATTAATGTATATCAATATGCTTTGTTCATTAATTTTTTATTTGACTGACAAAGATGCCTTGATCATTAACTTGGTTAACAATGCATAGGTAGCATAGGTTCTAGGGGAGCATTAGCCTTCACATACATTCAACATTGTTGGCATTATGGTTGCTAAGTCTAGCTGTGGCTTTAAATTTTTATACCATTTGTTGCTTAAGTCATGTAAAAGTCTAGGGTGTGATATGTCTTCTCATACATTTGAATGAGTCCTCTTGGACAAATGATGTAATTGGTATCCCCACTTTGCATGGGATGGATGATGTAATATTTATTATTTCTGTCATGTATAAACAATTGGTATATCCCCACTTGGTTGGGTGGATGAGTCAAATTTGGTATATCCCCACTTGGTTGGAGATGGATGTATGTATGAGTCTTTGGTGATGGGAAGGTCATACTCACATAGTTGAGTTATAAAGTCATGTTATTCTTCTAGAAAATACTTTTGAAGACTCTGCATGTGCTCAGGGGGAGCATGGATGGTTTCAGTGCATCTCAGCTTGTACAAAGGGGAGCTCAATCAGATAATTCAGCATGTACTCAAGGGGAGCATGGACATCATAATGTATGTCAAAGGGAAAGAATATCTTGGTCTGCCCTTTGCCCTTGATGTCAAATGGGGAGAGTGTCTTGGTGTTGTTGTTTCCATCAAGTCCAAAGGGGGAGATTGTTGGCATTATAATACAGGTGTTGTCCTTGATGGAAACTCACTCAGATGATAGTTCACAGTGAAGTAGGTCAATAACAAAGGATTACAGATTAGACTCCAAAGAATGAAGAAAGAAAGGTATACAGTGGTTCACTTTCTCGAAGAAGCGTATACACACAGGTTAATAGAACAACAGGAGCATATAATGTATACACACACTTTCACAAGAGGAAAGACGTACATGTTGGAAAACCAATTTTTTGGTCCAAGGTATTGATGGAGGGTATTTGGTCCAAGGTGTTGACCCTAGGTATTTGGTCTAAGGTATTGACCCTAGATATTTGGTCCAAGGTATTGCTCCTAAGTGGTTTTGGTCTAAGGTATTGAGGAAAGCGTGAGAGTATATGAGGAGGAGAATATCATTAGGCCAGGTGTGCAAGCAATAAGATTCTAAGGAATACTTCTATCTGAAGTATATTTTATGTTGCAAGGTTGTGTTTGGGACTGGATCTGAAATATTTATGTGCACCTTGAGTTCGATGTTGGATCAGGATCATGAGACATGAAATAACATATTCTTGAATGATCTGATATTGGTTGAGACTAGATCTGATGTTTTGCACCTATTTTACTCATTATCTATCAAGATCTGGGTTTGTCTGAAGTTTGGAATTACAGCTAAGTTCTAAGTTAATATTTGTAGATCTGTACACAGGTTTGTCTTGGCCAAAGAGCATATACATGCAGGTTTGGTTCTTTCAAGTAGCATATACAAAAGAAAAGCTTCTTTTCCAGTTTTGACTGAGCCAATCTGATCAAATTTTGTTGCTTTACTGTTGTCTATCAATGAAGTCTTCTTAGATCTGAATGTAAAACTGAATACATAAGTAGGATGGCATTTGATTGATTGATTGTATAAGTGAGAAGAAGTGATCTTCGTTCCTGCCTGTTTAAAGCTATGGAAGTTGACAAGAGATATTCAATATATTGATAGTTGGTACAAACTTGATTCAAAAGTTTATGTTTGCAGTAGTTTTGAAGGTATACACAGGTTCAATTAATGGAAGTAGCATATACACGCAGTTTGGGTGTGACCAAGTAGTGTATACATTCTAATGCATGATTTTTGAGGTTACATCTTGTTCTAAATGATGATGCAAGGTTTTGGGTTTAGTACAGTGTTCTAGTATCAGTGATCTAATTTTTTAAATTAACTGAATATTGGTTGATGCAATTTAAGTTTAAAAGATTTGATGGGTCCAGTGTGAAAATTTGATGAAACGTGGTCTTCAGATTGTGGTGTTGTGATCCAGGAGTAACCAGTCTGAAAATTCATGGAACGTGGTCCCTGGTGGAAGAGTGGAGTTTTCTATAGGCTAGCACCTATGTACTAGTAAACATATTGGCTAGTACAAGAGCTAGGGGTTTGTACCTCCCTTCCAGTAGAAGCTGAAGAATGAGAGAAGGTTGTAACCTTCTGCAGGTAGAAGCCTGCATACCAGTATGAGTATGCACTAGTACAAGATTGTAAACACATTTTCCTATTATTAAAAGAAGACAAAGACGAAAATAGTAGGTAGTTTGTACCCACATTGGGTTTCCACCTGTTGAGGGCCCCGAGGTCGGGTCAACAACAAGGGGGATACCCACCCGGTCCGGAACCTGGTTGGCGGCTCCTTGCCCGTTTGGAGTAGCGGGTCCGACTGGGGGTAATGGGACCAGTTTCCCAATGTGATGGGTGTGTGTGTGTGTGCGTAGAGTCTGATGGTATTAATCTAAGGAAGGGGGGGGGAATTCTTCTAATCTAGTTTTAATTCTAACTGCTAAATTAACTCTATGCTAATGTAATCTAATGAAGAAAAATACATCTAATCTACGCTAACCCGGGGTGTTTTTCTTTTGTTATGCGATCTAGAAAGATTTCTAACAGCAGCCGGTAATAAAGATCATTCAACTGATATCAGAATATAAATCAATAAAGATAAACCATTCTGCATAAGAAGTTAGGCAGAGTAGTTGTGAACAACATATCGCATAATCAGTTTTCTATATGTTAAACATAAATAAATGACCCCACCGTACAGAAGTGCCAAATGGTAATACAGACATTCATGCAATAACATACAAAGAACTCAGCCACATATCACTTTAGGAATACTAGCAGAATCTAGCCAAGAGATAAAAGTACCATTTATGACTAAGTTCACTAATAAACTTCAAGTAACAATTATTTATTTCTACTTGTTCTAACATCTACTAAGAGTACAGAAGTGCAACATCAGTAACAGATATTAAAATGCAAACATAAATAAATCTCGATCCATCCATTCATCAAAAACCCTCCTCTGAGGGTGCAGAAGTGCATGTTCTGAGTTTAAGTTTTTTGACAGATTTCGGACCCTTCTCCAAAAACCATGAGAAGGGTTAAATACTACTAACTAATCAATCTTAATTACATGAAATTAGGGAATCGGCCTCAAATGACCGCCCTTTTACTAAAAGCAACTTTATTTCTAAACTTAAAATCTAATTTCTGACCGTTTCTGTATATTCTCTTTAGTGCTGTCAACAGTGTAATGCTTTCCTGGGAAGAGTTGGCTAGCCGCCTTCTTGTTTCGCTCGAGAGATAAAAGTGGAAATAGCAGGAGCTGGCACTTCCTTCCGGCAGACCAGAAGATATTTTCGAAAACCTTTCTCTAGTTGGGTGTATTCGCCGCGTGTATACTTAGCGTGTCCCAGTTTCTTCTCGAACTGATTTTGCTGTTGTCGTTTTCGGTTTCTGGTCGTGCGAATGACTGAGTGGGTTAAGAGTCGTGCTGCATGGGCAACTCCCTGTGTCGAGAATTTCTTCCGTTCTTTGTTCCAGGTTTCCCTGAAGCGTTCTCCTTCTCATGCGCTTCTTTCTCTCCTTCACTAAGTCTTAGCTTCAGGATCTTTTCTGAATACACTGCTTTTGTGTGGCTTTGACTCTGAGTCCTGGATAGTCTAATTTCATCAGTGCCGGTTGGCTGATAGCCTGGAATCAGCGGTTCTGCTGCATGCGGCATCCATTTTGCAAAAGCATTCTCTCTTTGCTGATTGGTGCTTTCCTCTTTCCTTCAGATGTTTCCTGCATATAAACTTATATCAGTTGCGTGTCTTGCAGTTTACGCAAAGGAGAAGTGAAATGAGAAGACTTGACGTGAAAGCATTAATCTCTAATGAACGCATAATTCTGACATCCATCATCACTTGACTCTTCGATAAATGTAACGCAATCATTCCTAGATACTTAAGCATGCGGTCATTAAATTCTTTCAAGGCGCGCACTTAATGCATGGGTCTATCGTGTGGTAAGTCTTTTCAGATCGCAGATCGCCGCCATCGCAGATCGCAAATCGCAAATCGCAAATATCGCAAGTTCTCGTTTAATGGTTACGTCGTATAGCGTAATGCTTGCGATTTGCGATATAGCATATCGGCGATCGCATTGCTCGAAGATTTTTCTTTTAAGGGGCGCGTGTGAAGTATGCGATGTGATGAACTTCGCATTGCAATTTCACAGTGTTCGTTTTTTGCGCTCGAGTTATGCTTCGGCCTTTCTTTGCGATGCGATTTGAGCCTTAGGGAGAGAAATACAAAAACTTTAAAAAAAGTATTTTTTTGGGATTTTCGTTCAGGGTCCCCTCTTCGTTTGACGTTATTGCTAATGTCAAATGAAGAAAGGGGGGTTGTTGGTGACCACAACAATGGCGATTCACTGTGAAGAACTAGTTATCTCTGCTTGTTCTATTGCATTTTCACTTCCAAAACAGAAAAGTTTTCTTATGCCTAAATTTTGTTATGGACAGATAGAGTATTACCTTTTATCCTGTCAATGATGCTTCGTCACAACTTCTTATTTGATTCTGATTGTTTGTTTCCCCTGGGTTATTTTTTGTATTCATACCTAGTCATTACTCAGTCTCCTCAAAGACAAAATAAGGTCTTCTCTGCGTACTGGCTTTGTAAAGTATGCTCATTTGTCGCAGGTAGAGCCTCTGCTGCCCGCAAGCGTCCATAGCCTCGACAAGGTTACCATGTTATCCAACAATGATCCTTTTTCCTGCTTGAGGTTATTTACAACATTCCAGAGAAAAATCCTTTTGACACTTTTTTTTTCTTTTTTTTTTTTTTTTTTTTATTCTCTAAAGAACAATGTCTTGGTTTGGTGGCCAAATTATGACACAGTCATTCACTTGATTTATACTTTTTGCTGAACAAGCTGGCTCGTGATGAGACCCCTTGTCTTTCGATTGCACAATCTTGAGTCGTTGCCCTGTTTTGGTAGACAGTAGTGGCAAAGTCAGCAAGTTATAATATCTGTGATCATGATAAGCCAGCTCGTGATGAGACCTCTTATTCTTTGAGATATAGTGTTTTCTTGGATTGTCTCTCTGGATGCTGCGATTTTCCTTAGCAGGGAGGAAGTCATTGTTTTTCCTTAAGAAAGCTCTGGACGACAATAATAGAGTTTTAAGAACAGCAGTTTTGCAGAGAATACCTATTTTGCTATCGATGATACCTTTCATAGCATTGGCATAAAACAATTTTTGCCAAAAGTTACTCTCATCCCAGGTTTCTTTGTGAAGTTTGAAACTAACATCATATTCAGGTTAAAGTCAACTCTATTTGTCAATAATAAAAGTCAGATTTTTCGAAAAGTTTTGCTATTTATACAAGTGAAATCAAAATTTGATACAGAAATGGTACGTTTCTTCATGAATACTATTTATGATCATTCACAACCAGCCCTATCTATGAAAAAATGAAAACTAACATGAAAATTTAAAACTATCCTACAAAAACAGAAGGATGACCTTCTATGGGAAATACATTTTGAGGATTTGTCCGTTTACAGGCAGAGAATCTCTTCTGCCTGTCAAGTCCTGCAACACAAAAGTCGACGGGCCTATGACTTCTACGATTTGAAAAGGACCAAGCCATAGCTTCTGGAATTTCGTATGTTTGCCCTTTTCTTCGTGAGCCTTATCCCTCTTCAAAACTAGATCACCCATCTGGAAGTTTTTTCTGGTCTTTATGTTCGAGTCAAAAGAGGATTTTATCAGCGCTTGGTGGTGAGCATGGGTTTTCTTGGCCTGTTCTCGTCGTTCTTCTAACTTGATTACCTCCATTTGCCTTAGTTGTAAGGGAGAAGTAGGTACTTCATCAATGTATTGTACTAAGGACAAAGAGGGAATGAGTAAGTGAGTAGGAAGAACTGCTTCTCTCCCGTAAACCAAATTAAAGGGAGAAGTCCCGATAGAGGCTTTCTTGGTAATTCTGTCTGCCCATAAGGCGTTTACCAGCGCTTTGTGCCAATTCTTTTGGTTTTGGTCAACTGTCTTTTTGATAATCCTGATTAGGTTCTTGTTCGTTGATTCAGCCAACCCATTACCTTGCGGATAGTAGTTGGCAGAATACTTCAGTTTGAACCCTCTTTTGAGTGCGAACTCAGTCATGGTATTTCCAGAAAAATATGAAGCGTTATCAAATATTAAGGCCGTTGGCAATCCAAACCTAGTAATGATAAACTGATCTATGAATTCAACAATGTTTTCAGAATTAGCTGTCTTGAGCGGAACTGCCTCTACCCATTTAGTAAAATAGTCGGTTGCAGTGAGGATATACCTATGCTGTTTAGAGGAGTGAGGAACGATCTCACCTATTATGTCTAGGCCCCATTGGCTGAATGGCTGTTCGATGTTAACCGACTGCAGTGGCATGGATGACTTCTTTTGTCTTCCTGCAGCAGTTTGGCAGACTTGGCATTTTCTCATGTGATTGTACGAGTCTTTGAACAGCGTGGGCCAGTAGTATCCTGCACGTAAGATCTTGTGTGCGGTGGCTTCTCCAGCATAGTGTCCACCTGCTGGTCCATCGTGGAGTTCCTGCAAAACCTTTTCGGCTTCAGTTTTCTCAAGACATCTAAGAAGCACAGAATCATAGTTTCTTTTAAATAAGACATCATTTACAAGCTGGTATTGTTTAGCTTTTAACCTCAGGGCTCTCTTTTTTATGTGATCCAGGTGAAATGGAGCATATCCGTTCTTTAGGAAATAAATGATGTCGACATAAAATGATTCTGCGTCGTTTAGGCTTACCTCATACGCGTGTACCTCTTTAGGTGACTCTTCGGGGATTTGCGATGCTCCAGCTAACATCTTGCAGAAGCCTTGGCCTCTTACGATGTGTGCCGGCTTGATTTCTAGGTCGTATTCTTGCAAGGCGGTGATCCAATTCGCTCTCTTTTCGCCCACGTCTTTCTGAATCAGGAGGTTTCTTACCGCCGGGAATGGTACTATGACCTTGGTATGGGCCTTTAGCAAGAAGGGTCTGAAATATTTGACTGCTTTAAAGACGGCATATGCCGATTTTTCTACGTCCGAATATTTCAGCTCAGCACCTTGTAAGTTTGAGCTAAAGAATGCGATTGGGGCTTCGTCCTTTTCTTTGTTTGCCTGGGTCAAGATCGCAGCATAAGAATGCTCTGAGGCAAACGTGTATAAGACAAATGGTTCTGAAAAATTTGGGGTTGCTAGGGATGGAGCATCGATGATGGCTTGTTTGATTAAGTTAAACGCTTCGTGCTCGTCTAGACCCCATTTAAAGTTTGAATTCTTTTTTATCATTTTTTGTAAAGGAGAAATAATACGTGAAAAATCTGGGACAAATATTTTCACAAAATTGATCTGTCCTAGGAAAGATTGCATGGTCTTTTTGTTATGGGGCATGGATATCTCGGAAATTTCTTTGATTCTGGCAGATTCGATGTGAATGCCCGATTTGGACACTATGAATCCTAGCAATTTTCCTTCACTCAACGCGAAAAAAGATTTCTTCGGGTTAAGCGAGATTCCATACCTTAAACATCTTTGAAAGATTTGCTTCAAATCTTTGAGATGGTCGCTTCGTTTTTTGGAGTACACAGTTATATCATCCAGGTAAATCACTACTGATTTATTGATTAACCCTTTGAACGCAATATCCATAGCTCTTTGAAAAGTAGCGCCGGCATTGATCAGACCGAACGGCATCTTTCGATACGCGTAGATACCCCATTTAGTTCGGAAGGTGGTTTTTAGCTGATCGTCTGGGTGTACCAGCACTTGATTATATCCTGAAAATCCATCCAGGAAAGACATCAATTCTGAGCCTGCTACAGCCTGTAATATTTGCTCCATAGGTGGGAGGGGAAAATTGTCCTTCTGACAGGCTTTGTTGAGATTCCGGAAGTCGATGCAGATTCTAATATCTCCGTTTTTCTTCCTAACAGGTACCATATTGGATACCCATTTGGAATGTCTGACCGGGAAAATTATTCTGGCTCTCAACAACTTATTCAGCTCAGTTTTTATCTGATTTTCCAGGTTGGGGTGAATTTTTCTGAGCTTCTATTGGACGGGTTTCTCGTTATCGATCATAGGGATAGTGTGCTGAATGATAGAAGTGTTATAAGTTTTCAGCTCATCGTAGTTCCAGGAAAAGACGTTTTTGTACTGTCGTAGAAGACGGATGTATGCTGATTTTTCTTTAGGAGCTAGGCCTTGGCCTAGATTGACGTTTTGGGGTTTCTTGTCGGTTCCTAAGTTCACTGATTCGTAGTTCAGAGTTGAACTGTAAAGTTTGGCGTTAGCTGACCTTTTGAACCGACTTTTTAAGTCATACAAATCTTCTAATTTGACCACTGATTTGGGTATAGCGTTATCAGTGCCACTTTGTTGTATTTGGTGGTCATGACAGTCCTCGTCGATTATCTGGTTTGAGTAGGATCCTTCGGACGTAAGGAAACTTACGATGTCTGGGTCGTCGTTGAATACTCTCCAGTTGGTGATGTTGTCAGGAATAGACGGTTTAAAAATTAATTCTATCGAAAACCTATCTGGACTAAAGTTTTCGGAGGGAATGAGTCTGGAGGCTACGTTTGCTAGCAGGTCTGCGCTTGCATTGTGAAGTCTTGGGATTGATGAAATATTGAATGCTGTAAAATGAGAAGTGAGATCTTGCACTAAAGATTGGTAGTGCTTTAAATGACTAGACAGGCAGTGTATGGTGTTACGTACCTGTTTGACGATGATCTCGGAATCTCCAAAGACTTGAAGATATTTGACATTGGAGCCGATTGCTTTGTATAGGCCTTGCACCAAGGCTTCGTATTCAGCTGTGTTGTTCGTGCAATCGAACTCCAGTCTGCATGTGAGCATGGTCTTATTTCCGTCTGGGCTAATTAAGACGCATCCTGCTCCTGCTCCCTCGTTGGAATTAGAGCCATCAAAATATAATTTCCAAAATAAAGAAGTATTTACAGGGTTATCTAAGAAACTAACACATTTTGAATCATCAGTCTGGGAAAAGTTTTCTACTTGGGACACGACTGAATTTTCTAAATATGGTGATATGTGAGCATTGAAATTTCCAAGGAAAGAGTCTACCGAATAGTTGCCTATGATGCTGCTGTTGTATGCTATGGCTTCGTTCTCTCCCTCCAGGTCCGTCACTATGTACTTTTGGTGCAGTTCTCGTTCAACCTTTATTTGATTTGGCTTCCCGTTGAAGGGTAACCACATGTGCGACCAGTCAGTCGAAAAATATCCGTGGAGCTTCTCGGACCAATCCCTGCTAAGAATTAGACCATAAAATTCAGGGATGTCAGCAACTAGAATATCGATGACCTGGCACACCTTGGGGTTGGACGATAGTCTTATGTTCACTTGATTTAGTTCGCCTATCACTTCGACTTGTGATCGATCAAGTTGAGCTATGCGCACTGCGGATTTTTGCGGTTGAACATTAAGTTTGGCACATATTGACTTGGGTAGAATATTGGTTGAAGCACCAGAATCAACCAAGCAGTTATGCACGTTTCTGTTAAATATCTCGTAAGTGAGGAGGAAAGGGGGAGTGTGAGATCTAGACCTCCCTCCAATCAAGGCGATGTCATTTGGATCGATTTTATTGATCACGTTGATTGGGGGTCTTCCTATATTATGGGAAGCTATAGCTGTAGGTAGAGGCGCAGTAGGTACGGCGTGTAACTCTTTCATCATGATCTTCTGTTGGTGTTTCAATTTGCTCAGCTCGTACAGGGTGATATTAGCCCTAGTCTTCTTCATGTTGTTGATGATGTTATACTCCATTTCATCCGACACTATTAGTGTCTTTGATGGAGGCGGTTGCTCTGATTGGACTGGGCTAAATGAGGTCGCTTTAGGGGTTGTCTTCTTTGTTACGGCCTTTTCTTTTGCTGGAGGGCTTGCGCCTTTCTGTTTTGGGGTAGTATGGGGAGGATCAAGTTGATTTCTGCTTCTCGTGCTAATCGGAAGTGCTTCTTGATCTTCCTCTTGTGGGAGGATGAAATCCCACATTCCTTGCAGTTCCACCACTTCTTCATCGTCGGTATGCGTTTCAGCGGTGTTCTCTTCTTCTTCTTCTTCAGACTCCACGTTAGAGACCACGCTAGGTGGCTTCGTCTCCATAGGAGGATTTCTCTTAAAACTCCTAAAAGGCTTTCTTGGGGACGATTCTGCTACTTGTTTCCTGATATCAATCATCTCATTTGACATGGCCTTTAATACCTTTTGTAATCCTTCCATGTCGAAAGGATCCTTCGTTTGCTTCTTCTTGGTTTCTTCTTTGAAAGAGATTTTCTTAGATTTACGCTCTTCGATTGTAGATCTCTTTTCTAAGGCTACTACGCGTCTTTCGACTGCTAATGCCTCAGCCAAATTTTTGACTAAGGTTGTCTTGCTTGCCCTATCTATGAAGATGGCCAAGTTTGAAGGTAAGGCCGTGATGTACCATTCGCATCTTACTTCCTCGCTGGGTTGGGAAGCAACGGGGATTTTGTTGAGGATCTTGTTGAACCATAAGTTAAAATCTTTAATGGGTTCCCGAGCCTCAGCTTTAAGATTGGACAGATCATTGATTAGTGTCGCTGTCGATCTATCATCGCCAAATTTAGTGAGAAATTGATTTTGAAAAATATCCCAGCTGGTGATAGATCCGGAGGGTAGCGAGAAGTACCATGACCCGGCCGTCCCTTGCATCGTATAGGGGAAGAGTCGGACCACAGAGTCTTCGTTGGTAACTCCGTTGAGATTAACAGAAAGCATGAAATTATTGATATGTTCTTCAGCTAGCATTCCAGTTTCTGGATTGAACTTTGGTAACCACTTCTCGGGATGGGCAGGTATTGGACTCAGGGGTGGAGGCATTAAAACCGCCCCAGGGTTGTTCCATGGAGATTGTGCCATCGCTGAGTTGCTGGTTAGTAAAAGTGTAGAAGATGATCTTTGAGGTTGAGAAGATAGAGATGTTATGATCTTTGACGATTGTGGAGGAAGGGTTGCGGAAGATGGATGAGTGATCTGAGGTGGAGATGTGGGTGGTCGACTTCGCGGAGAGGGAGTTGAAATGGATGAGGTGGATGAAAGAGTCTCTCTGTCAGACTCTTGAAATGTTTTCCTTACTCTTTTCCTAGTGGGGAGAGGGATTTCAGTTGGCTGAATGCCAAACTTTTCACTCTTCAATCGGGTCAGGGGATGAGCAGGGTTGTATTGCGAAGTCAAGCTGCTTTTAGATTTATCAGATTTCTGGTTAAAAATAGAGAATCCCTGGAGTTTACGGATCAAGGTTTGAACTTCAGGGGGATCGACAATAAGTTGTTCTGATGTATCGGGATGTATAGCAGTGGTGGATGTCCGAGCGACTTCCAGTTCCGAGTTTAGTCGTATTGGGGAAGTCGGGGAAGTTGGTGAGGGTGATTTGCTCTTAGAATGGTATTTGGGTTTTGAATTATGTGCCATTCATAGCTGTGGCCCTCCTTCTAGCGCCAGAAATGTTGAGGGCCCCGAGGTCGGGTCAACAACAAGGGGGATACCCACCCGGTCCGGAACCTGGTTGGCGGCTCCTTGCCCGTTTGGAGTAGCGGGTCCGACTGGGGGTAATGGGACCAGTTTCCCAATGTGATGGGTGTGTGTGTGTGTGCGTAGAGTCTGATGGTATTAATCTAAGAAAAGGGGGGGGGGAATTCTTCTAATCTAGTTTTAATTCTAACTGCTAAATTAACTCTGTGTTAATGTAATCTAATGAAGAAAAATACATCTAATCTACGCTAACCCGGGGTGTTTTTCTTTTGTTATGCGATCTAGAAAGATTTCTAACAGCAGCCGGTAATAAAGATCATTCAACTGATATCAGAATATAAATCAATAAAGATAAACCATTCTGCATAAGAAGTTAGGCAGAGTAGTTGTGAACAGCATATCGCATAATCAGTTTTCTATATGTTAAACATAAATAAATGACCCCACCGTACAGAAGTGCCAAATGGTAATACAGACATTCATGCAATAACATACAAAGAACTCAGCCACATATCACTTTAGGAATACTAGCAGAATCTAGCCAAGAGATAAAAGTACCATTTATGACTAAGTTCACTAATAAACTTCAAGTAACAATGATTTATTTCTACTTGTTCTAACATCTGCTAAGAGTACAGAAGTGCAACATCAGTAACAGATATTAAAATGCAAACATAAATAAATCTTGATCCATCCATTCATCAAAAAACCTCTTCTGAGAGTGCAGAAGTGCATGTTCTGAGGATAAGTTTTTTGACAGATTTCGGACCCTTCTCCAAAAACCATGAGAAGGGTTAAATACTACTAACTAATCAATCTTAATTACATGAAATTAGGGAATCGGCCTCAAATGACCGCCCTTTTACTAAAAGCAACTTTATTTCTAAACTTAAAATCTAATTTCTGACCGTTTCTGTATATTCTCTTTAGTGCTGTCAACAGTGTAATGCTTTCCTGGGAAGAGTCGGCTAGCCGCCTTCTTGTTTCGCTCGGGAGATAAAAGTGGAAATAGCAGGAGCTGGCACTTCCTTCCGGCAGACCAGAAGATATTTTTGAAAACCTTTCTCTAGTTGGGTGTATTCACCGCGTGTATACTTAGCGTGTCCCAGTTTCTTCTCGAATTGATTTTGCTGTTGCTGTTTTCGGTTTCCGGTCGTGCGAATGACTGAGTGGGTTAAGAGTCGTGCTGCATGGGCAACTCCCTATGTCGAGAATTTCTTCCGTTCTTTGTTCCAGGTTTCCCTGAAGCATTCTCCTTCTCATGCGCTTCTTTCTCTGCTTCACTAAGTCTTAGCTTCAGGATCTTTTCTGAATACATTGCTTTTGTGCGCCTTTGACTCTGAGTCCTGGATAGTCTAATTTCATCAGTGCCGGTTGGCTGATAGCCTGGAATCCGCGGTTCTGCTGCATGCGGCATCCATTTTGCGAAAGCATTCTCTCTTTGCTGATTGGTGCTTTCCTCTTTCCTTCAGATGTTTCCTGCATATAAACTTATTTCAGTTGCGTGTCTTCCAGTTTACGCAAAGGAGAAGTGAAATGAGAAGACTTGACGTGAAAGCATTAATCTCTAATGAACGCATAATTCTGATATCCATCATCACTTGACTCTTCGATAAATGTAACGCAATCATTCCTAAATACTTAAGCATGCGGTCATTAAATTCTTTCAAGGCGCGCGCTTAATGCATGGGTCTATCGTGTGGTAAGTCTTTTCAGATCGCAGGTCGCAGATCGCAGATCGCCGCCATCGCAGATCGCAAATCGCAAATCGCAAATATCGCAAATATCGCAAGTTCTCGTTTAATGGTTACGTCGTATAGCGCAATGCTTGCGATTTGCGATATAGCATATCGGCGATTGCATTGCTCGAAGATTTTTCTTTTAAGGGGCGCGTGTGAAGTATGCGATGCGATGAACTTCGCATCGCAATTTCGCAGTGTTCATTTTTTGCGATCGAGTTATGCTTCGGCCTTTCTTTGCGATGCGATTTGAGCCTTAGGGAGAGAAATACAAAAACTTTAAAAAAAGTATTTTTTTGGGATTTTCGTTCAGGGTCCCCTCTTCGTTTGACGTTATTGCTAATGTCAAATGAAGAAAGGGGGGTTGTTGGTGACCACAACACCACCTTAAATCTTGGTGTTCATGTGTGTTGCTTATGTGTGATGCTTTATTCTACTTTTACTGCACTGTCTAATAAATCTCTGATAGAATGGTTAAATCTCAACACATGATAAATTGTCTAAATCACAAGTTCTCTGCATATACGATGGTTTCTTTAAGCACAGTCGCGTGTACAAGCTAGTTCACTTCACTAGTAGCATATATAAATCTCTTTGGAAATAGAATTATTGATCTGATAATACTGATTGACCCCCCTCTCAGTATTATTTCCAACAAAAGATAATAAACTCAAAGATACCTTGCTTAGGTATGATTGGGCCTTATGAGAGAAATATATGTTATTGAAAGCCGTTGCAAAAATGGATGTTGTAGTTGATGTGTTCGATACATCAACAATAAAGGAATCACTAAAGAAGAAACTAACTAAGAAGGACGAGCAGATTAAGGAGCTTAAAAGAAAAATATTAGACAAGCACACAACACAACATTTGGGATGCCAAAGTGAGATAAAATATTTGAAATCCCAAATTCATGCTTTGCAGAATAAACCCATACCCCTTGCATTTCCAATTTTGCATACCTTAGATACAACAAATTTGAAGGGACTAGAATCTAATGAGGCACAAAATATTAAGGCTCAATTGCGCCAAGTTAAAGCTCAGCTAAGATATGTGAAGGATATTATTCAAGAAAAATAAAAAGATCACTTTGAAAAGTAAAAGAATAATGTGGAGTTTTTGAATAAGTATACTACTGAAAAAATTAAAATGGAAAGGAAGTTGATTTAGTACATAAACAAAGTGAAGGGAAGATAAATTACAAGCACATGTTGCACCTTCCAAAGAACTAGAGGCGTGTACACAAGACAAGAGAGATTGCACTACATTATATTCTTGTGAAGATGAGGGATTGCATAAACCTCCCAAGCAAGCTAGAGGTCTATAACAACAATCTTGGTATATGTTATTACTATAAATACATTTCAATGTTTAACATATATCTATATCTATCTCTCTCTCTCTCTCTCTCTCTCTCTCTCTCTCTCTCTCTCTCTCTCTATATATATATATATATATATATATATATATATATATATATTCAATAATGTTTTTGTTTATGCAAACGATGTATTTTTTATGTAATTAATTTTTTATCATACGATTGTTTCATCATTGTATTTGAATAATAAATATATGGTTCTTTGTTATTTATAGGATAAAAAATACTTATACGGTAAAATTAGAGAGAAATCATGTTTCCATACTAGTTATTACTTATAAGAAAAGAAAAATCTTGTTTCCACAATTTTTTTCCTCAACAAAAAAGAGAGAAAAATTTTATAATTAGAATATACAAAATTACATTTAGTCGATACACATCGAACATGTATTCGAAGTAGTGATCTCAAGGAATTGACCAAAAAAAGTCTTACAACCGTCAAAAATAAAAAATATAAATATATAATAGTTAATATACTGCATATAAGATCATATGGAATATTGATTACATGATATATGTGGATAATCAGAATATATCAGTCTGTCCAGATCAACAGCCTTTCTGGAGAGAATATCTGCCTTGGAATTTAGCCCTCTCTAGACAAGTTCATATCTCTCATCATTTTTCATAAAATGTTGCATTATGATAATCTACAACCTGTTTCTTTTTTGTTGGTCTCATACTTCTTTTATTGGCACTAAGTTGTACAAGGTTTTTAGTTTCCTTCCTTTTGGATTTCAACTACTTCCCCTAGAATTTCCACAGAATTTCTCGGTTTCCCCCACTCTATCTTACACCATTTATCAAGGATGGAATATTCATTCGATTGTGAGTGATTTCCTCCATCATCGACATATCGACAATGGTTTCTCCACACACTTCTTGTGTGTCATTGTGTTTTTCAACTGGAACAACAACTACCCTATTTATTTGATGTGTATTATCACTCTTATCACACTGACCTAACACATTTCCTGAAATCAACAACATTTACCATGTCAAAGGGCATGTACAATATGTACTTTAGTAAAAATATAATGATGTGTAACATAATAAACACCAAAATTGCAAATTTAGAAAATTTACAGATTCACACTCTCATTTTACAGATTGATAGTCTATTTTTTCACTATTCTACAAATTTACAAAGTTACTGATTTGCATACTGTGTTGTAGATTTACATTGTATTAATTTAGTATTTTACAAATCTACAAATTTATTGATTTAATGAATATCACACTCACCACTAGAGTGAAAGCTACGTTGTTTATTATTTGTTTGAACCTTATTTTTTTCCTTGCGCATTCCAAAGCAATGTGATTCACGATAAGGTTCCTAACAATATTTTCTTATTAACCTTGATCTTACAAGATGATTACTTATCTGTAAGGACATATTAATAGATAAACACACCGTCATGATCCCTCACACTATAAGTTAGAGACGAACTATATACCATTTAACATTATAACAAAATTACAATTGGTGGAGCAACCAATGATTAGCTTGATTGTTTCACCGATGAGTTAAATAGTTGTTTTATTTCTCATCTTTTCATATTCAACACAAAGTTTACTTCTAATGGTTGAAAGCATGAATCTTCTTTCTTTGAAGTTCTAGAAGGTACCTTCTAACCTCATAAAAAGATTGCAAAATTGTGCTCACATCTTGTTTACAAGGCACATTTTGTCATGTTCAAATGTGTTTTTATAATCATTAGCAACCCCTCACCCTCCTCCTCTATTTTTATTCAAAATTTTCATTTCCCTATGCTTATGCTCCATTATGTTATTCCTTAACCTTCCTAAGGTATACAGATGAATAACCCTTGTCATATAAAAAGCATGGCCGCTTGGATATGCATATAAGTAATCATCTCATCTCCTAAACAACATGAACATAACCAAATAAATTCTCTAGAAAATAATATAATCCCACATTAATAGTTGATCAAATTTTTTACCATGAATCATTCAAAACCACCATGTTGAAATATAGTTAATAGAAATTCAAATTGACATATATTTCCTCATACACATTTGCATCATCCCCTCTAGCCCTTTGTAACTAGGAAATTTGGAATTCTTTATAATACTTCCACAACCTCACGAACTTTTTATACTTTTCTTCATCTGGAAAGCCTTCAATAACCTTCAAAAACAATATTTTGTTATACATGATTACTTAATTTTCTATTAAAATTGCATGAAAATTGGAGCCATTTTTACTCATATTCCATCACGAGATCATCATTTATTGTTCATTAAATAACCACATAAAAAATGTTACATATTCTAACATCAAGATGGGGTTGGGAAAAGGGACAAATAATAAAGCACGATTATTAATATCTGTATTGTAATTTTGAATCATATTCTCAATGATATATAAAATTACATTTTCTTCCAAGTAAAATTGTTTTATTAAATCTATAAAATTCCTTAATGTCGAATGAAGTTCTTATCTCATGTTGATGCATCTGATTGCCCATATTTAAGGTCATTTTACTCTTGGATTTTATGATGGTATGGTTCCCCGGGCTTAAATGGAACCTTGATTTTCTCCATCTATTCCCAAATTTGAATAAATTTAGTTTTCTTAATCCCTCTAGTTGATTATACATTGTCATAGTCTTATGAAATTCTTTGATGTTTACAAAACATATACAAAATAGTTCTAATTATAGCATGGGATGCATAATATATAAGCTTAAACATTGAGCCTAGAGTAAACTCCAATCGTTAGAACATGTTTCATTAGGGCTACAACAAGGGTGTGTTAGGACCTCAATATTGTTGTAGTAGGGGTGCATTATGGTCAAAATAGGTTTCTTTCTGAGACAATGTATTTAGAGGTTGATTCCTAGCCATTTTAGAGCATATTTGTTTGTCCTTGTTCTAAGGAAATTTGTGATATTTTTTACCCTCCTTTTTGGAAAAATTCTAAGGGATCTTTTTGAGTTGTTTTGGAGCTCCTTTATGGCTATTTGAGTAATGATCCATTGAACAATTGAATCTATTTTAGACCAAAAACTTGGATTTTTTTTCAAGAAAGAAGGTTTTTTGAGCCACAAAAAAAAAATGTTGCCCCATTTTGAGGGAAGTTTAAGTTCTGTTATAAATCTAAGGCATCAAGGCGCTTGTACATTGAATTTTGAAGAAGTATTTTAAGGAGAAAATATAATCAAGTCTACATTGGTGCAAGCATATTTTGTAGGTATAAAAAAATGGTTTCCTTGGGTAGTAGGATAGGACCGATTTAGGGCCTCTATTATGAAGTATTGCAATGTTTGTGTAAGAAATTTTTGGTCTATATCTAGGCCTATTTTGATAGAAAAAGAAGATGTTCTTGAGCATTTGCTTGAGTTTTCCCAAGGAAAAAATGACACATGTTTTTAGGGCTACTTAATCTGTTTTTTTAAGAAGCATGTTATGACCTAATACATGATTGAGTGAACTTTGATCAGTCTTGGTAGGAATGCTACAACCATGAAAACTATTTGTTGCAGAGGTAATCAAATTGTTATTGTTGATAAATGATGATTAAGTTACTCCATATTGAAGTCTACTAAGTAAATGTGCATGGTGTAAGTCCTAGATGCTGATGAAACACTCTTATGTCTTATGTTTGATGTTATGCATTATTGAATGGTGTTGTTAAATTTTCATATGTTGTGATGTTGATTTATGTTTTGATCTAATCCAAATGTTATTCAGTGTTATAAATATTATAATTAACTAATTAAAGTGAAATTTGGATTCAACTGCCTCCCAATATTTCCAACAACTACATCACTACCTATCAAATTTTTGTACATTTGGATCTTGCAACAACTAAGTATTTGATGAATAACCCTTATGTAAATGCTCACATAATTAGGTTATTACTACTGCTACAACAATTTGATTTAATAATTGTTTAAAAACATGAAAAAGAGAATGTTGTTGCATACCTCTTTCAAGGCTAACTTTTTCTATAGAAAATGAAGAGATGGTGGATGACCAACTCCCTAATGAGCATATTTTTTCCATACCACTCTTATCTCCATGGTTTTATGACATAGCTAAATTCTTAATTGCTGGAAAATTTCCCACTCATTTATATTCAAAGGAGAAAATTAATATTGTCAGGAAAAGCACCCCCTATAATTGGATTAGGGGTAACCTCTTTAGGTTCGGGATTGATGAGATTCTAAGAAGATGTGTGACAAAAGATGAGGTTTACGACATCCTCTCAGCTTTTCAATGATGGAACCTATGGGGTCCATTTTTATTCTAATAGGATAGCCTACAAGATCCTATAGGTATGATATGATGGGCCTACCCTTCATAGATATGCCTAGAGATATACAAAACAATGTGATGAATGCTAGATGAAATGGAAACCTACTGAGAGGGATGGAATGCCCTTATAACCTTAGGTTGCGTTCAATCCATTTGAGAAGTGGGACATGGACTTCATAGGTATTATTGATATCCCATATAGAGATAATAGGTACATCATTGTGTGTACAAACGTTTTGACTAAGTGGGAAAAGGTAAAAGTAGTGAAGGAAACAAAAAGGAAAAAGGTAGTCAATTTGAACCCCCCCTAAATTTACATGTATAATAAATGGGCGAATCTCCATGGTATATAGGAAAAATGGAAGGCGATTTTATCAATAATATGATATGTATATATAATTTTTTGGCGAATCTCTCACCAGGCATGGCGAATATTTTACTC
The DNA here is from genome assembly GCA_031772625.1 of Pinus tabuliformis. NCBI lineage: Eukaryota > Viridiplantae > Streptophyta > Pinopsida > Pinales > Pinaceae > Pinus > Pinus tabuliformis. The sequence goes on from CM062809.1 coordinate 325,184,971, forward strand.
AATTATAAAATCTTGTTTTTATTGAATACACAAATGAAATCATTACATTTCTTCAAAATATCTTTTGAAATCAAAATTACTGAAATTGCATATCGATAACCTAGTGGGTGTAGGATAAAATTCACTGTGCCATTCACAGAAAGCATGAGAAAAAACCTAATACTATATATAAAACAAAGAAAAATTCAAATTCATCACTTCTAGGGACCTCGTAACCACCCTGCCAATACACATGTATGTTCCTGTTTGCAATTAGAAAAATTACCCAAATTACAATCTGTTTAGCCCTTCCATTCCTTTTAGCCCTGGATTTGTTTCAGTTTAAAATAGAAGTATACAAATATACTTGTCTAATGTCTATGCTTTAACCATTCACCTTAAGATTTTTTTACAATATAATTTCCTAAGTCTATTTAATATCTTCATTATCATAAAAACCAACCTATATCCATCTTAACTCCACATCTACCACTCTTAGGGGGATGAAATCTATTTATCGCTCTGAGCACTTGGTAGACCCAGAATTAAGATGGGTCTAAGATTATAGAATTTCCCCTTTAAATAGTCTATGATTACATGAATACCATGGTATTACCATGGGTCAATACCATGGGTTATCATAAACCTGGAGCTTAAAAATTACTATTAGTAATTTATAAAAATTAATAAAATTAATAGTTGATTTTTATTTTAACCAAGCTAAAATGTTTAACATACATTAAATTACAACATCCATTTTTACTCTTGATCGGATCAAATATTTTTTCACTCTATGCTAGTTTGCATATCACAATATTTGATACCTCTCGGGGGTTAGTAGATCCAGAGTAAAGATGGATCTATGCTGGTTTAATTCCCCCATTTAAGTAGGCTACATTCCAGGTGAATACCATGGGTCAATACCATGTGCCATTTTGGTGAATTCCATGGGTCAATACCATGTGCCATTTTTATTTTTATTAATATTAATATTAGGGCTAATAATGTTTTTTTGCATGGTATTAATAACAATCTAGTCCATGGTATTTGTCCCATAGTATTTTGCCCATAGGTTTCACCTAAATATAATGCATTTTTTGAGTGTTCGTAAATATAAGGTGACTCATGGAGTAAATATAAAAAAATGTTTTATTTGTTTACCATACCACTCGTTTATTTATATTTTTATTAATTTACCATACCTCTTTTACAAATATGGTATTTGGCCCATAGGATTCACTTAAATAAAACCTCTTTCTTGAGCCTTCAGAAATAGAACGAGGGTTATGGACTAAATACAAAAATAGGTTTTATTTATTTACCATGCATCTAGTTTATTTATATTTTTATTTATTTACCATACCTTTTGAGTAAGTATAAAAAGACGTTTTATTTATTTACCATACCTCCACTTTACTTATATTTTTATTTGTTTACACCCTTGCATGTATATAAGGTGACTTATGGAGTAAATATAAAAAATGTTTTATTTATTTACCATACCTCTCATTTATTTATATTTTTATTAATTTACCATACCTCTTTTATAAATATGGTATTTGGGTCTTTGGCCCATAGGATTCACTTAAATAAAACCTATTCTTGAAAATGGGTGAAAGGATTAACTTAAATAAAACCTATTCTTGAAAATGGGCAAATGGAAGGTTATAACTCCTAATTTCAAGGGCTAAATTTACCTTTTTTACACTCCCCCTTAAAATAAGGTGGGCTATTTGAGGTGATTTGTAAAAATGTACTATGATACAAAATATTCACCCGCTAAAATTTAAAACCCCTTAATTTCGCCAAAGGGCGAACATTCGCCGCTAAAATTTTCTATGGCCATGATCAAACATGAGAATTCATGGTTGAGGTGGATTATGGGTGTCTCCATCTATGACGCCAACAGAGGAGGGAGGGGGTTCCACACACCCAATTCCTTTTAGGGTTCCATTCTCTCAATATAACGATGGGAGGTTCTCCGTGTAATCCAATGAATTGCAGGGGGTAACCCCATGATGTATGTAGGGGAGTCCACAATCATAGTTCCACCCTACTTTGGCATGGGTTTGTCCTCTTCTTTGTGGTATTGCACATCAACCTCGCACCTAGAGTCTACATAGCCATGGATTGATTACATAAGGATCCAGTTGGTCCAAAATGTATCTTAAATAATAAAAATAAAAAAAATTAATTAATTAGTAATCAGGGGCATTAATCTCCAAATTAGTCAAACTCATCATCCCACCATAAACCTTTCCTTGCTACATGATTTACAATGTCGAGTTAACTAATTTGGTTTGCATGTATAATGATGTGAGGTTAACTAACATTTTTTTTTTGGGTGGGTTATTTTTTTATCATTTCGACTTACCGAGGTGAACTTTGACCGTGAGTATTCCTTGCTCGTTTCCCACTTTTGTGACCTCCCTCACAAACCCCCTAGTTGAATTTAAGATGTCGTTCCATATCAAACAATATCAGATGTGATTCTAGACTGAACGAGAAGGGATTTCAAGATGATGGAAGTCACTAATAAGGGATTTAAATTTATTTTTAGAATTATGTTTTATAATTTTATGTATGCTTATGTTTCAGATTCTTGGGACCTTTATCCATGTTTGTTGAATAAAACCATTGGAAAATCTCTGTTACATTTCCTTTTTGATTTCCATTGTGAATTATTTTCTAACTAGGCTAGCTATATTTTAGGGAGAAATATGTTAGGAATCAAAACAATCTATAAAACCATATCATATTGTCTAAGTCGTCTTCCTTGCTTGAGCTCCTATGAACAAAGTAGGCAAGAAATTCATCTTATATTGGATGTGATTCTATATCAAACCAAAAGGGATTGCAAGATGATTGTAGTCACTGGTAAGAGACATTTAAATTTATTTTCTAAATGATGAATTTTTTGTATGCTTCTACTCAGGATTTCGTGACCTTTATCTAGGTATGTTGAAGAAAATCACTTAAAAAATTCTCTTACAAATTTTTTTAATTTACATTGTCATTTTCTTTTTTCTAGCCACACTACATATATTTTATTGCAGAAGTATTTTAGGACTCAATTCATTTAATGTATAAATCATATATGATGCAAGAATAAATGAAATCAAAACTTATATTAAGGGTTAGTATAACATTTATATCATGCATAAAGAAATTTATTCCTTTCTCGACTGTTGGTTTCCAATTCAGATATCTCATGTGTAACTTATGTAGCCCATTAGGGCATGTTGTCATTATCACATATTACATCATTTTACAAAATCAATGATGTTCATTACAAACTCTAAGCCATTACTACATAAATAAATAAAAATATTTTCCTCCAAAAGTTGTGGAAGAACCATTTTGAATACTTGTCGAAGAAGATGCTAGACGAGAAAAACAAAGACAAATGAAGCAAAAATTATCCATAGAGTGGAAAAAGTCATAGAGATGATCTAAAATTTCTAGAAATGTTTCTTGGAGTGATAATGAAGTATATTTCTATGGTAATGATGTCCAATCCAACTTAATAATATAGGAAAACCTTATGAACTTTGATGTCACTCATCTATATGGTCTGTTAGGGGAAAGCTTCCAACGTTTGATGAAATTTATCTTCTTAAAGGAGAAAAATATTTAGAATAGATCATTATCTATAAAGTTATGAATGAGTCCCATACATTAAACGTAGAGTTGACATGCCTGGATCGTTGCAGTAATGATCCAATTCTTACATTGCTGGTTCACGTGGCACATGGACATGTAGTATGGATGATGTTTTTCCTATTCAAATGGTGTATGTTGATGAAAGTGGGATGCTTATGCTATACCATACTTCATTGTATGAAATGAAATCACAATTATTTTTAAGTGGGTTATATGAATACCACACAAAAAGGTGCATTGCAGTAATCAAGCGAGGACATTTCATGGGATCTAGTTTAGATGCAACTTCCTTATTGGCAGATGCTTGTTTTATCAACTCTGGAAAAACTAAATTCATTCAAATGGATGGAATTATGGTATAAAACACAAATCCATTTGATTTTATGATAAAGGAAGACATCTTTATCCATATTTATTATGGAAATTTTCCTGGTATGTCTAAAGAAGAGTCATTGAAAAATCCATATATGTTTTGAATTGTTTAGTAGATGTGAATATTGGTGGAACTTCCTGTTGGGTAAGAATATTTGAAAATAATGTGGATGCTATTTGTAGAGGTCATCATATTCCTAAAGGTGTGAATTTTCATCCGCACGAGGTGTTCCATACAACACAATGGTTTTTTATACCAACTGAAATCATTAATGGTAAGCATACATATTTATCACTTTAATTCACATTTTCATTTCATAACAAGAAAGTCTCTTTTTAGTATCTATTATTCCTTGAGTGGTATTGAACCAAAATTGTAGTTTTTCACTTCTTAAAATTGCTCGAAACTTTTAGACATAGTGTAGGAATATTTTTTTGGAATTACAATAAGAAATATTGAACTTTATATTACAGTATCTAATCTTTATATTACAACATTTTTATATAAACGTTTAGATTTTTTCTAAAGGTAATAGAAATTACGTTGACTTAGATCTATCAAGGTATCTCCGAATGGTTTAAATTTGTTTCAACAATGTCTAACAGTATCTTTATTCTTATTGAAGGTATTATCTATGTCTTATTTATTGTGAGCTCTATCAGAAGGTGGGGCACCAGTACTCGAAATGGAGAATATTTATTTTGGCAATTTATTTCTATGAAAGATGAGGATCACACAAATTTCCAACTTCTTACAAGAAAAGGTGATGATGAAGTTGTAAGCGCTAGATTAGCTTCCTCTACAAAATATGGAAGTTACAATGCATTACCATATGATATATTGGAGTATTACAACCACATTGAATCCAGTGGCATAACATTCATCTTCTTTCCTACAAATTTTTTAACGCATAAGGTCTCAGAACATGATACACAGTGAATTGTATTTGGAAATTCATTATTCACATGAAAGTTTCATGGTTACTTTTGAGCTCATAAAAATGCATTATGTCCCTCTTGGGATTGTGAAGAAAAATAATTCACCGGAGTTTACCATATATGGCTACATTGATCTTAAGGAGGTTGTTTCCTATACATAGCTAACATTTCTTTATAGATATCAATAATCTTCAAGCTCAAGTGATGATTGTCAACCTCCTGGTAAACAAAGAGTGGGTCCAACATTTAGAATTCACTAATTGTATAATAGCTCGCAACCTCATATGCAGGTTCACTTTACAAGGATTCACACCTATGGGATCATGTACATTATTGTTATGGATTTAGGATGAGGAATGTTCCAACCCATTTGGATATATACACATTGGGTCTATTAATATGGTGAATTTTGTAAGGCCATATGTGGTATATAGTCATTTATGTTATGACATATGGGATACTGTCCATTGCTTGTGAACTAGGTACAATAATTGGTGCACCCCATTTGGGGATCTAAACATATTTTGAATTATGTATGATAATTTTTTGTATAATATGTATGGCGAATCTCCTTTTGTATAATATATATGGTTACATATAGGAATTTATGTTACTGATGATATTGATTTTCCAATGGAAAATTATTTATCTTTGATATTACAAAGTTTGAAATCAAATTATAGATTTGTTGGCCTATAGGGTGCTTAGAATATACAACTATTATGTCTCTTAGCTATCCCAAAAATTACTTATTAATTTTTTAGAACAAATTGTTTTTAAATTGTTGATGACATTCACACTACATTTTCCTAAGTCGAGTATTGCAGATTTACACTTTGTTCATTATAGAACAATTCAAGAACTTAGTCATTAATTTTGAAATTGATCAATAGAATTTCAAATTATGCATAAATATAAATAATTCATTCAAATATGATCATGAAATCTTTGTGTGCATTTGTATGTTTATGGATTTCATTTTACACCAAATTTCCATCAAATTCAAAAATGTTAAAAGTGCACTTTTTATAAATTAATTGTGAGGTGATGAAGGAAGGTTATAAAAGATCAACACGGGAATGTTATTTCCCAATATGTGTACCTATCCTATTCCCAACAAGAACGACACCAATTCGAATGACCCATTTGAGATGGGAAACTAAATGGTTGTGGGGTTCACATGTTCCAGCCTTGCAATGTGTCTCTCCCATATTCATGGCCATTAAATGGGGGGAGGATATGGCCTTGTATGCCCACACCACCAACCTCACCTGCATCTGGGTATTTACTATAATCATTTCATAACTGGAGCTAGATTTCATTTTTAGTAAACTAAAGGGACATCTCATAAATATAGAACAACCCTGAGGTATTTTTGCTCAAGAAGCACCATTTTAGCCCAAATTGAAAAAATAGGTGTATAATGAGGTAAAAAGCAGAACACACATTTTCCAACTGAAATCACTTAGAAATAAGTAAGAATGAGGGTATGGCTGACATTGTTTTGAGTTGGGTAAAACTCGCTTAAATACTAAAAATATGTCATTTTGTCAGACCAAGTGCAAGAAACATACACATAATTTGAGGAATTTGAAAGAGGATTCTGTCAAAAATATATCTATATTTAGCCCCATATAATTTTTTTAATTAATGACATTTGTAAATTTTGCAACAAGTATTTTTCTAAGCCTAGTTTTGTATATTTACACATTGTTGTTTACATAACAATTCAAGAACATGGTTATTAGTTTTGAATTTTCACCAAGAGAATTAGAAACTGTTCAGAAGTGTTAATAAATCATTCATTTAAATATGATCGCACAATATTTTCATTCATTTATATGTTTATGGCATGCATTTTACACTAAATGTCCATCATAGTAAAAATTGCTAAAAGTGCACTTTTTATAGATCCATTGTGAGCAGATGAAAGAAGATTAAAAAAAACATCAAAGGAATGTTATTTCCCAATATGTGTACCTATTTCATTCACAAATCCATTTAATATAATAATTTGATAATCGGGGATGGCTTGCATTTTTATTAAACTAAAGGGACATCTCACGAATACAAGACAACGCTTAGATGTTTTTTCCCAACATACACCTTTTTAACCCAAATTGAAAACTAGGTGTGTAGTGATATGGAAAATAGTAGAACACACCATTTGCAACCGAATTCACTTAAAATAAGGAAGAATGATGGTATGGTGGACATTTTTCTAAGTTGGGTAAAACTAGGTTAAAAACTGAAATTTCGTCATTTTGTCAAATCAGTTGCAAGAAATTAACACATAATTTGAGCAATCAAAAAGGAGATTTTTGTGACAAATACATCTACCTTCAGCGTCATAGGCTTATTTTGAATTAATGAAATTTGTACAGTCTTTGATAGGTATTTTTCTAAGCCTGGTATTGTACATTTGCAGTATGTTCTTGACAAAATTTTGCAAGAACTTAATTCATTAGTTTTGAATTTTAACTGAGAGACTTAAAAATTGTGCACAAGTGTAAATAAATCATTCATTGAAATATGATTGTGCAATGTCTACATGAATTTGTATGTTTATGGCTTGTATGTTACACCAAATTTCCATCATAGTAAAACTTGTTAAAAGTACACTCTACATAGATTGAATGCTAATTATAAAGATTAGCATATAAAAGTTTATAACATATAGTTTATCACATAAAAAATTTATATTATAAATTTTATTATTCATATAAATTTCTAAAAGACTAGTTTTCGAGCATCCTCTACTTGCATCCTAAACTTCCATCCTCAGTGTGCACCTCTGCGTGCATCCTATACTTCCATTTAGTCAATAATTTGAGACAAAGATGGGGAACTAAATGGTCATGGGTTTTCATGTGCCAGCCTCCCACTGCCTCTCTCCCCTCATTCATGGTCATTAAATGGGGGGAGTATGTGGCCTTGTATGGTCGTGATGCCACCTTTAATCACATCTATATATTTACTATAAGCATTTTATAACAGGGGATGGATTTCATTTTTATTAAACTAAGGGGACATCTCATAAATACAGGACAACAATGAGGTGTTTCTTCTCAATGTTAACCCTTTTAGACCAAATAGAAAAAACAAGTATATAATGAGGTGGAAAGTAGTAGCACACGCCATTTCCAACTGAAATCACTCAGAAAGAAGCAAGAATGAGGGTATGGTGGGAATTTTTCTTAGCAGGGTAAAACTAGATTAAATACTTAAAATATGTCATTCTATCAAATCAAGTGCAGGAAACAGACACAAAATTTGATGAATATGAAAGAGGTCTTTGTAACAAATACATTTCTCTCTAGCCCCATAGGATTATTTTCAATGAATGACATTTGTGCAGTTTGTGGTGGGCAATTTTCCAAGCCTAGTTTTGTATATTTACACATTGTTCTTTACGGAACAATTCAAGAGCATAGTCATTAGTTTTGGACTTTGATAAAAATAGTTAAAAATTGTGCACGAATGTTATTAAATCATTCGTTTAGATATGATTGTGCAATATTTGCATGCATTTATATGTTTATTGCTTGAATTTTACACCAAATGTCCATCATAGTAAAAATTGTTAAAAGTGGATTTTTTGTAGATCCGTTGTGAGAAGATGAAGGAATGTTATAAGAAATATATAAAGGAATGTTATTTACCAATATGTGCACCTATCCCATTCCCAAATCCAGCTAATATAGTCATTTCATAATAGGGGTTGGATTGCATTTTTATTAAACTAAGGGGACATATCATGAATAAAAGACAACCCTTAGATTCTTTTGCCCAACATGCACCTTTTTAGCCCAAATTGAAAAAAAAGTTGTATATTGAGGTGGAAAATAGTAGAACACACCATTTCCAATTTAGATCACCAAGAAAAAAGGAACAATGAGGGTATGGAGAGCATTTTTTTGAGCTCGGTGAAACTGAAAAAGTGTGATTTTGTCAAATCAATTGCAAGAAAATGATACAAAATTAGAGGAATGTGAAGGAGGATTTTGTCACAAACACATATTGCTTCATCCCCATAGGATTATTTCCAATTAATCACATATGTACATTCTTCGACATACATTTTTCTAGGCCTAGTTTTGTACATTTTCACTTTGTTCTTGTAAAAAAAAATTCAACAATGTAAGTCATTAGTTTTGAATTCTAACCAAGGGACTTATAAACTATGCACAAGCGTAAATAAATCATTCCTTCAAATATAATCAGACAATCTCTGCATGTATTTGTATGTTTATGGCTTGCATTTTACACCAAAAGTCCATCATAGTAAAAATTGTTAAAAGTGTACTCTTCATAGATTAAATGTTGATTATAAAGATTATTATACAAAAAAATTATAACAGAAAGTTTATTATATGTAAATTTTATAGTATAAAGTTTATTATTCATATAAATGTCTAGAAACCTAGTTTGTTGGCATCCTCAACATGCATCTTGAACTTCCATCCTGAGTGTGCATCATTATCGTGCATCTTCAACATGCATCCTCAACTTGCATCCTTAATGTGCATCCTCAACATGCATTCTCAAACTCTATCAGCATGCATCCTTAGTGTACATTCAACTTTTATTAAAAGACATCATCGCCCATGGAAACAAGTGCCTGCACTACCATGCCATCAACTGATGAACATGGTTTCGAAGTTGAGAGTTTCTCAGCAAAAACATTCCAAGATAACACCGATAAATGGAATGATAGAAGAAAGTAGAAAATAAAGGTATGCTTGATATACTCTTAAGAGCAGGAGTGCATCAATTTTGTTTGGAGAATTCAATTTCAAAATAGAAGATATAGATAGGGATATTTTTAATTATGATCATTAGCCAAAGGAATTGGTAATTTTTGGACATAAGGTTTATCTAGACCCAGTTGATTTGGTTGTTAGAGAAACTAAAATACCATGTAGGGGAGGAGTAATGTTGGACCACTTGAAAACCCCAAGGTTATAGAAAATACTAATATGGCGAACAAAATATGCAAAAAAAATAGTTGTTCCCATGCATGGTTTAAAAATGCAAGATGTTCCCCCAAAATTATACAAAATGCTGCTTCATATTATCCTCAGAACGATTTTGAATCACCACAAGAAATATATGACTTGTGAATGCATGAAGCTGGTCATACACTAGGTTGAAGACTTGGCCATAGATGTACCTTTTTTATTGGCTAAGAAATTGCACCATACATTACAAGAAAGTAAACTTAAGAGGGTGAATTTCATCTACCCTAGCACACTACAAAAAATTATTAACCTATATTGACCCAACCTAGTTCAATCAAGGAACCCTAAAAAAACATACAATAGGTGTAAAGTGCAATAAGGCAATGACAAAATACCTCAACATTCTCCAGAGAAGAATGTGGAACAGGTTGCTCATACTACCACTTCACAAATACATGAATACATTTTGGATAAAAATATGGAAAATGTGGGAAGTGACATCAATCCGTTGTTACAGCTTTGGTGTGCTTAAATACATGCCAAGAGGCATATATGGTACAATGGTTTGTCAACACTAATGAATAAGGTATTGATGATGGTATTTTTACTACTTTAGAGGTTCAAGATGATTTTTGTATAAAGAGTTGTGTACTATGCATGAATAATGATAAGAAAATTATTAAATTCATATAGCAAGTTGTAGATTTATAGAAATCCAAATATTCATTATCTTCTCCACATGTTCACCATGATTCATACAAAAAGAGCTATGAAATATGCATGAATAAGGATCAATAAGTTCTTCATCTGAAGAAGGAAGTTACAAGCTTACAAAAATGTCTAGTAGAAAATGAACAAAGGGAAAATGTATCTTTAGATAGGTATGAAACAAATTTTTAACATTTGAAAGCTAAAGAATGTAAATCTATAGATGATGGAATTGAGGAACTTAATGATTTTTCTAAAATGTGTAAGGCTGAAAAGAATAAACCGAAGATACAATGGCTTAAAAATGAGCTTTAAAATAGGCTTGAGGTTCTTAACGTACCACCTCTAAATACCTTCATTCCATCTGAAGTAAAACTTAAGCAAGAAGTGAAGGAGAAAGAACAATATATTCATATCATAAAAGATTATTTTCAAAATAAAATCACTAAACAGGTTACTAAACATAGGGTGGAGATTGAAAACTATGAAAAAAGGGTTAAAATGATAGATGCTAAGATTGAAAAGAATGATGAAGAGTTGAAAGTTGGTAAGAACTTCAAGTCCTTCTTAGAGTTTAAGGCCTCATTAAGAGCACGAGAGAAAAGCTGGAACCGAGCTCTTGAGGTAGTCAATGCTAAAAATAACAAACTCAAAGATACCTTGCTTAAGTATGATTGGACCTTACAAGAGAAAGGGATGTCTTTGTTTAAACTTTTTACAACAATGGATGTTGTAGCTGATGTGTTTGATACATCAACAATAAATGAATCACTAAAGAAGAATCCAACTAAGAAGGAAGATCAAATTAAGGAGCCTAAAAATAAAAATATTAAACATGCACATAACATAAAATTTGCGACGCCAAAATGAGATAGAAGATTTGAAATCCCAAATTCTTGATTTGCATAATAATCCCATACCCCTTGCAGTTCCAAATTTTCATACCTTATGTAAAATAATTTCAAGGCATTGGAATTTGATGAGGCACAAAAGCTTAAGGCTCAATTGCACCAAGTTAAAATGATCTGAGATATGTGAAGGATACTATTCAAGAAAAAGAAAAATATCACTCTGAAAGTACAAGACTAATGTGGATTTTTTGAATAAGTACATTGTAGAAAAAAGTAAAATGAAAAGAAACTTGAAATAGTATATAAACAGAGTGTAGGATTTGAAAGATAAATTACAAGTAGGTGTTGCAACTTCCAAAGAACTAGAGGCTTCTACACAAGGCAAGAGATATTGTACTGCATTATATTCCTGCGAAGACGAGGGTTTGCAGAAACCTCCCAAGAAACCTAAAGGTCTATAGCAGCAATCTCCATATATGTTATTACTATAAATACATTGCAATGTTTAATATAAAAAAGCTTTTTTTCGATAATGTTTATGTTTATGCAAACAAAGTATTTCTTATGTAATTAATTTGTTCTCATAATATTGTTTCATCATTGTGTTTAAATAAGAAACATTTGGTTCTTTGTTAGTAAAATTAGAGAGAAATCATGTTTCCATACTAGTTATAACTTATAAGCAAAGATAAATCTTATTTCTACAATTTTTTCCTTGGGAAAAAAGAGAGCATAATTTTATAATCAGAAGATACAGAATTACACTTGGTCGATACAAGTCCAACATGTATTCAAAGTAGTGACTTCATGTAATTTAGCATAAAAGGCATACAACCATCAAAAATAAAAACATAAAGATATATCAATTCATACACTGTATATAAGATCATATGGAAGAATAGTTACATAATAAATGTGGATAATTTCAATATAACAATCTATATAAATCAATATCCTTCTTGGAGAGAATATCTACCTTCAAATTTAGCTCTTTATAGACAAGTTCATATCTTCACCATTTTTCATACACTGTTGCATCTTGAAAATCTAGGATCTTTTTCTTTTTTACTGGTCTCATACTTCTTTTATTGGCACCGAGTTGTAGAATATTTTTAGCTTCCTTTCTTTGGATTTCAATTACTTCTCCTGGAATTTCTTGATTTCCCCCATTCTATTCTACACCATTTATCAAGGATGTAACATCCATTTGATTGATTGTGAGTGATTTCCTCCATCACCGACATATCAACAATAGTTTCTCCACACACTTCTTGTGTTTCTCCACGCACTTCTTGTGTTTCACTGTGTTTTTCAATTGCAACAACAATTTCCCTATTTATTTGATGTGTATCATCACTTTGATCACCTTGACCTAGCACATTTCTTGAAATGACAAGTTTTTCAATTGCAACAACAATTTCCCTATTTATTTGATGTGTATCATCACTTTGATCACCGTGACCTAGCACATTCCTTGAAATGAACAAGCTTTACGAAGTCAACGGAAATGTAATATATCTACTTTACTAAAGTATGATGATGTGTAATATAAGAAACAACAAAATTACAAATTTAGAAAATTTACATATTACACTCTCTTTTTACAAATTGACACTATGTTTTTTCACTATTCTACAAATTTACGGAGTTATTGATTTACACACTATTTTGTAGATTGACACTGTATTAGTTTCATATTTTACAAAGCTACAAATTTAGTGATTTAGTGAAAATCACACTCAACACTAGAAGGAACGCTATGTTGTTTATTTTTTCTTTGATCTATGCTGTTTATTTTTTCTTTGAACGTTATTTTTTTCCTTGCGCTTTTCAAAGCATTGTGATTCACGATAAGCTTCCTCACCATATTTTCTTATTGAAATTGATCTTGCAAGATGATTACTTATATGTAAGGACATATTAATAGTTAAGGACACCATCATGAGCCCTCACACTATAAAATTGAATAATAATTATATACCATTTAAAATTATAACATACTTACAATTGGGGGATCAATCAATGATTTCTTTGATTGTTTCACTGATGACTTAAAAAGTTGTCTTATTTGGTGAGATGTGACATCAAGGAACTCGGATGATAATTATGTTGTAGTTTCATCATTGGGTGGATTTCTTGTCTTTTCATATTCAACAAGAAGTTGAATTTCAATGGTTGAAGGCGTGAATATCTTTCTTTGAAGTTCTGGAAGGTACCTTTTGACCTCCTAAAAAGCTTGAAAAATTGTTATCACATATGATTTACAAGACACATGTTTTCATGTTTAAATGTATTTCTATACTCATTAGCAGCCCCTTTACCTCCTCCTCTATTTCTATTCAAATTTTTCATTTGCCTATGTTTACACTCCATTACACTATTCCTTAACCTTCCCAAGGTATAAATACGAATAAGCCTGGCCATATCAAAAGCATGATCCCCTTGGATATGCATATAACGAATCATCTCATTTCCTAAACAACATGAACACAACCAAAGAAACTCATTGATAAGGAATATAATCCCACATTGATAGTTGATCAAATTTTTTTATCATGAATGTTTCAAAACCACCATGTTGAAATACACTATACAATGCACTTAATAGAAATTCAATTTTACATATCCTTCGTCATACACATTTGCATCATCCCCTCTAGTCACTTGTAATTAGGGCATGTGTAATTATTTATAACAGTTCCACAAACTCACAAACATTTTATACTTTTCGTTATTTTGCAAGACTTGCATAACCTTCAAACACAATATTTTGTTATACGTGGTTACTTAATTTTCTATTAAAATTGCATCAAACTACAATGAATTTTCACTCATATGCCATTATGAAATAATCATTTATCTTTCATTAAAAAACCATATAAAAAATGCTACATATGCTAGGGGTTGGGCAGAGGGACAAATAATAAATTAGAATTTCTAACATCAGGATTGTAATTTTGAATCATATTCTCATTGATATATAAAATTACACTTTTTTTGAAGTAAAATTATTTTATTAAACCTTTAAAATTCTGTCATGCTGAATGAGGGTCCTATATGATGTTTATCCATCTAATTTCCCATAGTTAAGGTCATTGTAATATTGGACTTTATGATGGCATGGTTCTCTAAGAGGGTCTTATTTTATGTCAATCCATTTGATTATCCATAGTTAAGGTCATTATATACTTGAATTTTATGATGGTATGGTTCCCCAAGCTTACATGGAACCCGAATTTTCTCCATCTCCCAAATTTGAATAAATTTAGTTTTCTCAAACACTGTAGTTGGATGTACCTTATCATAGTCTTGTGCAATTGTTTGAATTTCACAAAAAAATATTCAAAACAATTCTAATTCCAGCATGGCATGCAAAATATATATTCTTGGACATTGCGTCTAGAGTTAGCTACAATTTATATAGCATGTTTCATTAGTGCCGCAACAGGGTTTCATTAGGGGCATACTAGGTTTGTTTTTGAGACATATTTAGGGGTTGATTCTTAGCCTTTACAGAGAATATTTTTTCAACCCCATTCTAAGGAAAATTATGATATTTTTGGCCCTCCTTTTTGGAAAACAATTAAGGGATATCTTTGAGTTGTTTTGGAGCTCCTTTATGGTTGTGTAAATAATGATCAATTGAATGGTTACTTCTATTTTAGTCCACAAACTTGGATTTTTGTCAAGAAAGAAGGGTTCTTGGGCCATAAAAAAAAATGTAGGCCTATTTTGAGCGAAATGTTAATGTATGTTATAAATATAAGGAATCAATGCGCTTGTACATTGAATTTTGATGAAGTATGTTAAGGAGAAAATATGATCTGAGTCTGAATTGATGCAAGCATATTTTGGAGGTGTAACAAAAGGGTTTTCTTGGCTAGTGGAAGATGACTGATTTAGGGCCTATATTATGAAGTATTGCAATGGTTTTGTAAGAAATGTTTAGGCGATCTAGGCCTGTTTTTGCAGAAAAAGAAGGTGTCCTTGAGCATTTGTCTAAGATTCCCAAGGACAAAATGATAATTTCTTTTAGGGCTACCTAAACTATTTTTTAAGAGACATGTTACCACTTCATACATGATTGAGTGAAATTTGATTAGTCTCGGTAGGAATGCTACAAGGTTTGAGAAATATTTGTTTTAGTGGTAATCAAATTGTTATTGTTGATAAATGATGATTAAGTTACTCTATATTGTAGTCTACTAAGTAAATGTACATGGTGTAATTCGTAGATGCTGATGAAACACTCTTGGAAAGATAGTGGATCTTGTCCATCATATTTGTCTAAGATATACCCATAACACATGTATAGTCATAAATGATGAAATTGTGCCATTGATATGAGTTTGTGTACATATGAATAAGGGTTAGTATTAAAGTTGGTATTAAAAAAAAATCATCCCTTGGGCTTATCATCTAAGTCATGCTATCACTATGACTAGATAATGATATGTAATTGTAGAGAGTCTTCATCATTTTCATGCACCTAGCCTTATATATTGCTACTATTGTTGTCTAGTTCATAAGTATCTTGCTAAGGATGATGATATGTTAGATAAAACTTGTTGGTCCCGATGCATGTATGGTCAAGTTTCTATACTGACATGTGGCTAAGTAAGAAATCTGATTCTAAGGTTTGATGCATTGCCAATAAGAGTTGTTAGTATATAGAGAACCCCTTTGAATGATTTTGATCTTGGCCTAAGTTGTTGATACAATTACATGTATCAGGGTTCAACACTTTGTTGTTGAGTAGATTTTTGAGCAAGTATTACATTGTAGAGAGGTTGTTGACTTAGTGTCTTTTGATTATGTTTCTCCTAAGATAGAAGTTGAGACAATTTAAGACTGGGAAAAAGTCATAAGTATGGCACATCATATTGTGCTTTAGCATTGGAAACAATATAGTGTTAATTATTCTGATAGCTAGACTTGATTATTACACAGTAGCAGAGACAGTTAAGTGACTATGGAATATAACGAGTTATTATTTATATTCTACTAGGGTCTGTCATAAGATATACATGCTGAGAAATAGTGGATCTTCTTGTTGAGCAGAGAGTGTTGAGTACTTCTAGATTGATCAACTAGGATTTGATCTTTTTGATAAATAATTTTTGATAATTACTTTGTGCTAGTACTATAGATTGAAAAAAAAAGCATAATGATCTTATGATTCATATGGAGCGTAGGAGGATCCAGTTTGAAAATTGTGAAACATTTTCCACTGTGGTTAATTGAATGCCACATCCTTCAGGGAAAGGGATGCCTTGTTGAGTAGGGTCGTAGGGTGGTGCAAGGCAGAGATTGAAGTCACCTTTAAGTTGGAGCCTAATAACACTTCAGGGTGGAAGGGTGGTGCTAGAGCAAGTTGGAGCTTGCAGGGTGTTGGAACATCCTTTCAGTTGGAACTAATAAAACAAGGGAGTTGAAGCATCCTCCAAGTTGGAGCTGGTAAAATAGTGTGTTGGAGAATCCTTTTAGTTGGATTTGATAAAAATAGGGTCTTTGAGTGACCTTCTAGTGAGAGGTGGTAAACCAGGGTGTTGGAGCATCCTTTCAGTTGGAGATAATGAATCAAGGGGTATGAGCCTCCATCCAATTGATGTTGAGAATCTCGAAAGTTGGAGATTCATGTTGATGTAATCTTTAAAGACCTATATTATGTTAGGTCCCTATAATACTAGTGTATCCCCTTACTTGTATTGTTAGTGTGTCCCCCTTATTGCTATTATTGTGCCCATGTAGTCCCCATATTGTTATTATTGCACCTCATATAAGCCCACTAATGTTACTGTTGTTCCCTTACATTATTATTGTTATGTAGGCTCTGACTATATTGTGACCCATTAGACTCATATATATAGAAAGGAGGTTTTTTTCATTTGAATCATCCAAGAATTTTTCATTTATGTAATGTAAAGGAGGTTTCCTCCTAGAAGAGGATAATCTTTATGTCGTTGATATATCTATTTGTCAGATGGTTAAATAGCATTTGGTATCAAAGCTTTGGATTCTAGGGTTTCTACGAAGCTTCAGAAGTTGAAATTGAAACCAAATGGAGTCCAAATCTTGGTGAAATTCATGTGTGAATTTCAGATCTTTACTCACTACATTTTCGGAGATATGATTCGAGCAAGTTAGGGTTTTTGTAGGCCGCATAATTCCATCTGAAATAGGTGGCCTAGGGAAAATCATCATAACTTTATCTCTGAGTATCGAATTTGAATTTCGTAAAAAGAAACAGAAATATGATAGTCATTATTTTTTTGGGTATCATTTTCAAGGCTGAAGTTCGAAATAATGACACATGGCACCCCTTCCAAGTTCGCTCTACTAAATGATTCTCTAATTAGGTCATCGTGGGAGATTGGCCATAAATCAATTTTTAAGAATATAATACTGGTTAGACTTGTTGGGTAGGAAAGAAGACTCAGAGGGATACTACAAGACAAAATTTTAGATCTTGAATATTTTCAATTACAGAGATACAACAACTGCGATATTTAGCTCCTAAAAAGAAATAAAAAAGTGTGTATTTTTTGAATTTTGCATAACTTTTGTTTGAAAAATCAGAGTGAAAGTATTCAAAGGGCATAGTGAAGCATATATATCATTGTTTGATTTCAAAATGCCTCAAAAAAAAAAAATGGACACACCTAGTAAGAAACTAGAAAGCTCTTCTATGAAACATGAATAAGAGGAAGAGATGCAACATGATATATCAAAATTGTGAGATCAAGTGCAACAAATGTCGCTCTCACAGAGATTAACAAAAAATGAAATGGAAGCTAAGATGGATGTTTTGAAGAATATTTTAAAATCATACATGGAAGGGTTGAACGATGGGAAAGCTAATATGGTTAGTATAGAAGCAAAAAAGAAAGGCAACATGGAAGATTTGAAGAATGGTTTAAAAGAAAACATGGAAGGTTTGACAAAGTTGCTACAAGAAATGCTTACTAATGGAAAAAAGGTATTATATGAAACTCACGATGAGAACAAAAGAAATGTTAATCATGATTTCATAGAATCTAACGTTGGACTAAAGGCCTAACATATTCCAAAGATTGATATGAGGAAGTTGTTGGCATTATGATACAGGTGTTGTCCTTAATGGCAACCAACATAGATGACAGTTCACAGTGCAACAGGTTAACAACAAAGGATTACAAATCAGACTCCAGAGATTGAAGAAAGAGAGTGGTTTAAGAAGTATACGCTAGTTCACCTTGTCCATGAAGCATATACACACAGGTGCATAGAACAAAAAGAGCGTATATGTATACATGCACTTTCATAGAAGGAAAAGCGTGTATGGGATGGAAAGCAAGGTATCGGTATGAGTTATTTGGTCTGAGGTATTGGTATGAGGTATTTGGTCCGAGTTATTGGTCCTAAGTGGTTTTGGTTCGAGGCAATGAGAAAGGCCTAAAACTATATAACGAGCAGAAGATCAAAGGGATAGGTGTGCAAGTAATGAATATCTTATGAAGAGTTAGATCAAAATCAAATATGCATCTTATGGGTTTTTGATGCTTTGCTTGATCTGAACTAAGGATGCACCTAAGTCGATGATGATGGATGAGATCTAATGTTGGATCAGGATCATAAGGCCTGAAATGAATTATCATTATGTTGTCTGGTCATGGATAGTCTATATCTAAATGCTAATGCATGATTTACACTGTAAATGTTTTGATCTGGGTATGACTAAAGTCTGGAATAGTTGTGATGTTTTAAGTTTCTATTTTCAAATCTGTACGCTGGTTCGTTTTGATAAAAGTGTATATACACACTGGTTCAGCACATCGAAGTAGTGTATACATTATGAAATATGATGTTTGAAGTTGCAGTTGGTTCGGGTTGTTGATGCAGAGTTCTGGGTTCTATTTTGTGTTCTGGTGATAGTGTTCTAAATGTTCAGATTGATTGATTGTGATTTTCTTCAGTGATGATGGGTTTTTAGTGATTGATTGATTCAATTGTGGTTGATTCAGAGGTTGATGATTGAGTTTCAGTGATTGGTTGATGCAGATATATTTGATGGTTGTATTGCAGTGGTGATTAATTTTGAGCTTCAATGTTACTGATGGGTCCAGTATGAAAATTTGATGAAACGATCCCTTTAGATTGTGGTGTTGTGTTCCACGAGTATCCAGTTTGAAAATTTATGAAACATGGTCCCAGGAGGAAGAGAGAAGGTCGTAGCCTTCTGTAGGGCAGCACATACATATTGGTAAACATATCGGCCAGTACAAGAGCCAGGGGGTTGGAGCTTCCTTCCAGTAGCAACTGGAAAAAGAGTGAAAGTTGGAGCCTTCTGTAGGCCAACGCCTACATACTAGTAAATGGATCAGCTAGTAAAGAGCCAAGGGGTTGGAGCTCCCTTCCAGTAGTAGCTAAAAAATGAGTGAAGGCTGGAGCCTTTTGTAGGCCGATGCCTATGTACTAGTAAACGGATCAGCTAGTACAAGAGCTAGGGGGTTGTAGCTCCCTTTCGGTAGAAGCTAGAGAACGAGAGAAGGTTGTAGCCTTCTACAGGTGGGTGCCCACGTACAGGTATGAGTTTTTACCAGTTTAAGATTATAAATAGGTTTTTCTTATATTAAAAGAAGACAACAATAGGTGGTTTTTGTCCTACATTGGGTTTCCACCTTAAATCTTGGTGTTCACATGCATTGCTTATGTGTTATGGTTTATTCTTTTATTACTGTATATGGTTACTGTTTATATGGTTAATGAAGTACTAATGCATTGATTAAAGATTAACATATGATGAATTAACTTAGTCATAAGTTTGTAGGATATACGCTGGTGGCTTTAAACACAATTGCGTGTACACACGAGTTACCTTCATTGAAGTAGCATATATAAATTTGAGTATGAAAAGAAAAAGCTATTTATTTGACTAATACTGATTCATGCCCCCCTCTCAGTATTATTTCCAACAGAATTTTGATGGAAAGGATGTGATAACATGGATACTACATATGGATCAATATTTTGATCTCCATAATGTGCAACACACACAAAAGGTACACTTTACAACTTTACATTTAGAACACAATCAGTTTGTATGGTATTGATGGATTTGTTCTCATAAACCACTTGTCACTTGGTCAATTTTTACAAAGGAAATGATGGCATATTATGAGGATACAAAGAGCAATACCTTCTTTAGCCAATTAATAAATCTAAAACAAAAGGGTTCAATGGCAGAGAACATTGAGGACTTAAAAAAATTGAATATAAGGGTAAATGATATTCCAGAGGAGAATAGTATTGATTTCTTCATAGGGAATTTAAAGGATAATATCCAACATGAGGTTCTCCTTTGGGAAACTGATTCATTTGAGAAGGCATTCAGGTTGGCAAGAAAAATTGAAAGAAAAAATATGGAAATAAGGAAGCCTACCACTCACAACTATAAAGATGGAAGTGTTGCTGATCCTAGCGTTCCACAATCTAAAAGGTTGACACCACAAAAATTGGAAGAAAAAGGAGTAAAAGGGATTTTCTATAGTTGTGATAGAAAATACACTAAAGGTCATAACCATGTTGAGAATAAATTGTTTTACATAGATTTTGAAGAGGAGGAAGAAAAGTAACAAGAAACTTTGAAAGTAGAGGATATACACTAGGAACCAACCTTAGAGAAAGAAGAAATGAGTCTGACCATATCTTCTAAGCATTGGTATGAATTACAACTCCTCAAACTCTCAAGATAGAAGGACATATCAAAGAAGAAAATGTTGGGTTGTGTTATATTCTTTCCGCAACTAGCATCCCTAGTTCATTGGGGGGTTAGGGGGGGGTGGAGTCCCCCTTTCGTTGTGCCGACTATGCAGCGGGGGGGTCACAGGGGGGGTTTGAGGGAGGTAGTTAGCCCCCATCTATGGGGTTCGCGGTAGCACCACAGTGAAATCTCTTTTGGACCCTATATTAGGTGGGCGGACCTACCTATTGTTTTGTGCATGGTTTTCACACATGGTTTTGGGTGCGATGGTTTTCAGTCCATGGTATTTGATGCTTCAGCATGTATATATATGTATTGTAACATTAAAAGGAACATAATGAAAAATCAATCTGGTAGTCCCAGTTTTTGGATCCAGGGGAAATCTCTGCGTATATTTGTTTTATGTGTTATGCTCTCGCCTTTGTTTATTTTCTATTTTATAATTTGTATGCAGGTAATTTCTATACAGGGTTAAAACCTACATAAAAACATTATAGTGTTGATTCATTAGGGTAATACGGATAATTTAATTTTTTGTTAGATAGCCAAGGAATTGAATTGCTTCCTATACCCTGTACCAGAGTTTCAAGTGATGGTTGGAAATAGAGGAACTATAAATTTCTCTAGAAAGTTCCATAATATCAAGCTAACCATGGAGGAATATGTATTGAATAGTTCTATGATATTTATTCTAATGGGTGATGTTGATGTTGTACTAGGAGTCCAATGGTTACAATCTTTGGCTATGATAGCTTTTAATTTTCAAGAATGTTTCTTGAAATTCTTTTGGGAAGGAAAGGAAGTTGAATTAAGGGGTATCGAAGGGAAACTAGGAAGGATAAATATCTCTAATAGCATGACAAAGGTTCTAGGTAAATAAAAAAGGAACGTAATTACACAATTTTTCTCACTAGATTTTCAAACATCAAAATCATCTATTTCTCCAGATCTCCAAAAAGTCTTGGACAATCATTCTTAGGTATTTGAGAACGTAAAAGTCCTCCCTTATATTTGTGATCATGATGATGTTATTCATTTGATTCCAAGAACTTTTCCTCGAAACATCATGCCTTACAGATATCCCTATGCCCAAAAGAGTGAAATTGAATGTATGGTTGCAGAAATGGTAAAGGTCAGTGTAATTCAACTTAGTCAAAGTTCCTTTTCAGCTCTAGTAGTATTGGTGCACAAGAAGGATGGATCATGGCGCATGTGTCCTGATTATAAGGGGCTCAACAAGCTCACTATTAAATATAAATTTATCATTCCTATCATCGATGAATTATTGGATGAATTACATGGAGAAATTTACTTCACCAAGTTGGATCTTCGTTCATGATATCATCAAATTAGAATGAAGACTCAATACATTTTGAAAAAAAAATCAGAACTCATGACGGTCATTATGAATTTTTTGTCATGCCCTTTGGCCTTACCAATGCACCTTATACATTTCGAGTTTTGATCAATGCCATTTTCAACCGTTAGAAAATTTGTTCTACTATTTTTTGATGATATACTAATCTACAACAAGTCTTGGAAGGATTATGTTCAACATGTTGACGAGGTGGTCAAACTATTGGAGGAGAATAAATTATATGAAAAAACCTCCAAATGTTTCTTTGGAGTATAGGAGGTGTAATATCAGGGTCATATTGTATCTCATGAGGGTGTTAAGGTAGATCCTAATAAAATTAAACCCATTAAGGAATGGAAAATCCCATTAGGTCCCTATACTACTAGTGTAGCCCTTTATTTATATTAGTGCAAGCCCCTTATTGTATTGTTGTGCCTGTGTAGTCCCCATATTGTAATTATTGTTCCCTTACAATATTATTGTTATGTAGGCTCTCATTCTATTGTGACCCCTTAGACTCCTATATATAGAAATGGGGTCTTGTCATTTGTATCATCCAAGGATTGTTCATTTGTGTAATGTAAAGGAGGTTCCCCCCTCAAAGAGGCTAATTTTAAAGTAGTTGATCTATATCTTATTCTATTTTGTGAGTTGGCTACATAACATTTGGTCTCAGAGCTTGGATACTAGGGTTTTGTTGTTGGAAACAAGTCATCGTGGAATTTTCACTATAAAGTTCTTTATACAAAGATTCAGGAGCTGAATTTTTTATCGCGAGGATTTGAAATCTTGATGAACTTCATCTGAAAATTTCAAATCTTGTTTCACTACATTTGCAGAGATATGATGCTATGAAATTACGGTTTCAACATGACCTAGAAATTCATATCAAGTAGTTGGCCTTGGTAGTTGGCCTTGGAAAAATCATCATATATTTCTATATGAGCATCGGATTGGAATTTCGTAAAAAGTTACTAAAAGAGAACAGGCCGTAATATCTTGTATATCATTTTCAGACATGAAAGTTGAAATGGTGACACATGGAACTCCTTAGAATTTATCTCTATTGAACTAGTCTATAATCAGGTCACTATGGGAGATTGCACATAACTTTATCTTGAAGAATTGAAATTTGGTCTTACTTGATGCATTAGAAAGAAGAATGATAGGGATACAACAGGAATGAATTTCAGACCTTAGAGATCCTAATTTATTGAGATACAATAGATTCAACATCGATCTCCTACAAAGCAATAAAAAGGTGTCTATTTTTTAAAAAATTGGATAATTTTTGTATGAAAAATCAGTTTGAAGTGATTCTAGGGGCATAGTGAAGCATAAATATAATTGTTTGATTCGAAAATGACTCGAAGAAAGAAAATTGAAACACCTAGTAAGCAACTAGAAATATCTACTATGACATATGAAGAAGAGGAAGAAATGCAACATGATATATAATTATGAGACCAAGTGCAACAAATTTCACTTGCACAAAGAGTAACCAAAAATGAAATGGAAACCAAGATGGAAGCTAAGATGGATGGTTGAAGAATGTTTTGCATTCATACATGGAAGGTTTGAACGATGACATAGAATAAAAAATGAAAGGCAACATGGAATATTTGAAGAATGGTTTAAAAGTAGACATGAAGGGTTTGATTGAAGGCTTGACAAAGTTCCTACAATCCTAATGGAAAAAAGGCATTAGATGAAACTCATGATTAGAATAAAAGGAATGTTATTCATTATTTTATAGACTCTAACTTTGGATTGGTGACCCACCATATTCCAAATATCGATATGAGGAAGTTTGATGGCAAGGATTTGGTAACATGGATACTATAGATGGAGAAATATTTTGATATCCACAATGTGAAACACACATAAAAGGTACACATTACATCTTTATATTTAGAATATAATCAATTTTGATGGTATCAATGGCTTTTTTCTCATAAACCACTTGTTACTTGGTCAATTTTTATGGAGGAAATGATAGCACATTATGAGGATACAAGGAGAAACACCTTATTTGGCCAATTGATAAATCTCAAACAAAAGGGTTCAATGGCAAAGCACCTTGAGTAATTCCAAAAATTGAATATCAAGGTATATGGTATTCTAGAGGAGCATATGGTGAATGTCTTCATAGGGACTTTAAAGGATAACATCCAACATGAGGTTCACTTTTGGGAACTTGACTTAATGGAGAAGGCATTCAGGGTGGCCATAAAAGAGGAAAGAAAAATTATGGCAACAAGGAAGTCTACCACTCATAACTATAAATATGAAAGTGTTTCTACTCCTTGCCTTCCACAACCTACAAGGTTGACACCACAACAGTTGGAGGAAAAAAGAGTAAAAGGGATTTGTTACAGTTGCAATAAAAAATACACTAAAGGTCATAAGTGTACTGAGAAGAAATTATTTTACATAGTTTGTGAAGAGGAGGAAGAAAAGGATCAAGAAATGTCAAAAGAAGAGGACATACACTAGGAACCAACCCCAGAGAAGGAAGAAATGAATTTGACCACATCTTGTAATGCATTGGCAGGAATTACCACTCCTCAAACTATCAAGATAGAAGGACATATGAATAAGAAAAAATTGATAGTATTGATTGATTTGGGCAGTGCCCATAATTTTATTCATTGTAAGGTAGCCAAGGAATTGAATTTCTTCCTATATCTAGCACTAGAGTGTTAAGTAATGGTTGCAGATGGAAGAGCTATAAATTTATCTAGAAAGTGTAATAATATCAAGTTATCCATGGGGGAATATGTATTGAATAGTCCAATGCTTTCCATTCCAATGGGTTGTGCTTATGTTGTACTAGGAGTCCAATGGTTACAATATTTGGGGACAATAGCTTTTAATTTCCAAGAACATTTGTTGAATCTTTTCTGGGTAGGCCTTAAATTTGATGTTCAAAAGTTTGTGGCAGAATGTTTGGTTTGCCAACAAAATAAGGTTGAGACAATTAAGACCCTGGGTCTATTACAACCTTTAGCCATTCCAAGTCAATGTTGGGAGGAGCTTTCAATGGATTTTATCAGAATTTTACCCACGCCTGAAGGAAAGAGTGTCATCATGGTGGTAGTTGATAGAATTACCAAGTATGCACATTTTTGTGCATTATTTCATCCATTTAAAGTCAATACAGTTGCTACTACATCTATGGAAACAATTCAAAAGATTCATGGAAACCCAAAGATTATTGTAAGTGATAGAGATCCCATTTTTACTGAAAATTTTTGGAGGAAATTATTTTCTTGTTTGGGTACTCAATTAGCTCATAGCTCATCTTATCATCCTCAATTTAATGGAAAAAAGAAGATAGTGAACAAATGTTTGGAAGGATATCATCATTGCTTTGTATCTAACAAACAAACACAATGGGTAAATCGATTACCTCTGGCTGAATGGTGGTATAGCACCTCCTTCCATACTACACCAAAAATGACCCCATTTATGGCACTTTATGGATATCATCCACCACCCATCACATTATCTTTAAAAAAAAATCTAAGGTTCAAGCAATGGAATACCACATCGAGCATCAACAACAAGTTCTCCAACTCTTAAAGGATAACCTCACTTTGGCGCATAATCAAATGAAACAACAAACAAATTAACATCATAACAAAAGAACTTTTGATGTAGGTGACTGGGTATTTTTACGACTAAAACCATACAAACAAATGTCCCTCAAGAAAGCTAAGAAGGATAATAAATTATCACCAAAGTACTATGTTTCTTACAAGGTGTTGCAAAAGATTGGTACTATAGCATACAAATTGGAGCTTCCTGCATCTTCGTGAGTGCACCTATTTTTCCATGTTTCATGCTTAAAGAAGGTTATGGGGGACAAGATCCTAATTCAAATAATATTACCAGAACTTGACGAGGAAGGAAAAATCATATTGGAACCTAAAGTAGTTACGAAAACAAAAAACCGACAGCTACGAAATTGATCAATTTCAGAGTATCTCATCAAGTGAATAAAATTACCCGCTAAATATTCCACATGGGAGGATGAGAATTTTATACAGAAGCATCCAGAACTACTTAAGAATTTAGGATAACACTTTTTTGAAGGAGATGGGCATGTTGGGTCCCTATAATACTAGTGTATCCCCTTATTGTTATTAGTGCAACCCCCTTCTTGTATTGTTGTGCCCATGTAGTACCCATATTGTTATTATTGTGCCCTTACAATATTATTTTTATGTAGGCTCTGATTATATTATGATCCCTTATACTCTTATATATAGAAAGGAGGTCTTATCATTTGTATCATCCAATAATTATTCATTTGTGTAATGTAAAGTAGGTTTCCCCCTCAAAGAGGCTCATTTTGAAGTCATTGATATATCTCTTCTTCTATTTTGTGAGTTGATTGCATAACAAATACCCACAACCATAAAACATCTACAAGGATTTCTCGGGTTGACAAGGTATTATCAGAAGTTTCTTAAGAATTATGGGAGAATAGAAACACTTATAACAACATTACTCAAGAAATATGCATTTTCTTGGACTCTAGAAGCAACTAAGGCCTTTGAACATCTTAAATAGGCAATGTGCCAAGAACCGATCTCAGACATCAAATTAAAAATTATTGTGGAATGTGATGCCTTAGAAAATGGAATTGGTGTTGTTTTAATGCAAGAAGGAAGACCCATTGATTTTGACAGTTGTCCAATCAAAGGAAAGTATTTACACAAACCTATTTATGAGAAGGACATGTTGGAAATACTACATGCACTAAAGAAGTGACGAACTTACCTAATGGGAATGAAATTCAAGGTAAAAACAGATCATGATAGTCTTAAATACTTTTTGGAACAAATATTATCTTCAGAATAGAAACAAAAATGGGTCACAAAAATGTTTGGTTATGACTTTGAAGTCATCTACAATAAAGGGAAGAAAATTGTTGTTGCAGATGCACTCTCAAGGAAGGATGAGGATGTGGAAGAATTTCTTTATGCCATTTCTATTATCCAACAAGACTGGATAATCGAAGCAAGGGATGAATGGAAGAATTATGAATAAGTGTGGATACACATTCAAAAGGGGCAATGAGATCCCAGTATATCTGATACATTCAACTGGAAAAACGATTCATTATGGTATAAAAATTGTTAATATCTTTGTAATAATTCACAACTCAAACAAAAGATCCTTTTGGAATTGCACACCTCTCATTTAGGAGGGCACTCAGAATTTCTTTTAAAACTTACCATGGGGTGAAGAAGGAAATTTTTTTTGGGATGGCCTCAAATCCAATATTCAAAAGTTTGTGGTGGAATGTTTGGTTTTCCAAAAAAATAAATTTGAGAAAAATTAAGACCCAGGTCTATTAAAACATCTATCCATTCCAATTCAATGTTGGGAGGAGGTTTCAATGGATTTTATCAAAGGTTTACCCTAGTCTGAAGGAAAGAGGGCAATCATGGTGGTAGTTGATAGACTTACCAAGTATGCACACTTTTCTGCATTATCTCATCCATTGAAAGCCAGTACAATTGCTACTGCATTTATGGAAACAATTCAAAAGCTACATGGAAACCCAAAGATTATTGTAATCGACAAAGATCCCATTTTCACTAGAAATCTTTGGACATAATTATTTTCTTTCCTAGGTACTCAATTAGCTCATAGCTCATCTTATCATCCTCAATTTGATGTGAAAACTGATATAGTGAACAAATGTTTGGAAGGATATATTCATTTATTTGTATCTGATAAGAAAACACAATGGTTCATGTGGTTACCTTTGGCTAAATGGTGGTAGAAGACTTCCTTCCATACTACAACAAAAATGACCCCATTTATGGTACTTTATGGATATCATCCACCATCCATCACATCATCTTTAAGAGAAAATTGTAAGGTTCAAGAAATGGAAGATAACATCGAGCATCACCAAAAACTTCTCTAACTCTTAAAGGATAACCTCACTTTGGTGCAGAATCAAATGAAACAACAGGCAAATCAGAATCGCAGAGAAAGAAGTTTTGATGTAGGTGACTGGGTATTTTTATGGCTACAACCATACAAAAAAATGTCCCTCGAGCAAGCTAAGAAGGATAATAAATTATCACCCAAGTACTATGGTCCTTACAAGGTGTTACAAAATATTGGTATTATGGAATATAAATTGTAACTTCCAGCACCTAATTTTCCATGTTTCATGCTTAAAGAAGGTCATAGGTGACAAGCTCCCAGTTCAAATAATATTGCCAGAACATGATGAGGAAGGAAAAATCATATTGGAACCTGAAGCAGTCACAGAAACAAGAAATCGACAGCTACAAAATCAATCAATTTCTGAATATCTCTTCAAGTGGAAGAACATACCCATTGAAGATTCCACATGGGAGGATAATAATTTTATACAGAAGCATCCATAACTACTCAAACATTGAGGAAAACACTTTTTTCAAGGAGACCGCATGTTAGGTCCCTATAATAGTAGTGTATCCCCTTATTGTTATTGTTAGTTTAGCCCCCTTATTGTTATTGTTGTGCCCATGTAGTCCCCATATTATTATTATTGTGCCCCATAGAAGCCCACTAATGTTATTGTTGTGCACTTACATTATTATTATTAAGTAGGCTCTGATTATATTGTGACCAATTAGACTCCTATATATAGAAAGAAGGTTTTGTTCAATTGAATCATCCAAGAATTTTTCATTTATGTAATGTAAAGGAGGTTTCCCCCTCGAAGAGGATAATTTTTAAGTCATTTATCTATCTATTTGTGAGCTGGTTTCATAGCATATTAGAAGCATTCAGTAGTTTTTCTCTCGAAATGGTTTCCACCTCAAACAATATCTTGTGTCTTGTCTTTCATGTTTTTCCTTGTTGAATGGTGTTGTTAAGTTTTCAGATGTTGTGATGTTGATTTATGTTTTAATCTAATGAAAATGTTATTCAATTCTCTAAGGATTATAATTAACGAATTAAAGTAAAATAATGATTCAACCCCCTCTCGGTATTTTCAACAACTACATCACTAGCTATCGGATATTTATACATATTAATCTTGTAACAACTAAGTATTTGATGAATAAACCTTATGTAAATGCTCACATAATTAGATGATACTACTATTAGAATAATTTGATCTAAAAATTGTTAACAAACATGAAAAAGAGAATGTTGTTGCATATTTCTTTCAAGGGTAACTTTGTGTGTAGAAAATGAAGAGATGGTGGATGACAAACTCCATGATGATAATCTTTTTTCCAAATTACTCTTGTCTCCATGGCTTGCTGACATAGCTAACTTCTTAGCTTTTAGAAAATTCCCCCCTCATTTATCTTCAAAGGAAAAAATAAATATTGTCAGTAAAAGCACCCCTTATATTTGGATTTGGGGTAACCTCTTCAGGTTGGGGACTGATCAGATCTCTTGAAGATGTGCAAGGGAAGATTAGGTTTATGATATCCTCTCAACTTGTCAATGATGGACCCTATGGGGTCCATTTTTCTACTAGTAGGATATCCTACATGATCATATATACATGATATGATTGGCTTACCATTCATAGAGATGCATAGAGATATACAAAACAATGTGATGAATTCTAGATGATAGGGAAACCTACTCAGAGGGATCAAATTCCTTTGCAACCTCAAGTTACTTTCAAGACATTTAGAAAGTGGGACATGGAATCCATACACCCTATTTATCTTCCATCTAAAGATAATAGGTACATCATTATGTGTACAAACTATTTGACTATGTGGGAAAAGGTAAAAAAAAGTGAAGGAAACAACAAAGAAAAAGGTAGTTGAACTCTTGAGGGAAAACGCCTTTTACAAATTTGGTTTCCAAATAGCATTGGTGATAGAAGAAGTCTCCCAATTCACTTCCAACCTAATAGAGGGGATCATTAGACAAAATAATATCCAACACATAAGATATACCTCATAACATCCTCAAGCAAATGGGAAAGCGGAGGAGACTAATAAAGCGTTGGACAACACTCTAAGGTATCCAGTAGTAGCAGAAAAGATTGGGTAGAAAGGCCTATTGAGGCCACTTAGGACTAAAACACCATCTCGAATACCACTACTATGTTTACCCTTTATGAACTAGCATATGGAATGAACGGCTTGCCCTCTATTGAAATTAAATATAGCACATTGAAAATGGAAAAACGACCCAACATGGATCTCACCAAAGCACAAGAAGAAAGGATGCACAAATAAAATGCACTTGATGAGTACAAAATGTGATCCATACCACACATTAAGAATATTCAACTACAATGAAATATATGGCATGATAAGAATATCAAGACTAGAGCCTTCGAAGAAGGTGATTAGGCACTCCTATATGACTCTAGGTTCAAGGATTTAAAAGGGAAGCTCATGAATAGATGGTTGGGACCTTATCTAGTTGGGAAATGTCATGGTCATGGTTAAATGCAGATCATAGCAATAGATGAAGTGTAGATCCCACATCTGGTGAATGGTTATCGATTGAAGTTCTACAAGAAGCCCCCCTCAAGCGTTGAATTTACTAATTCAATAAGTAAAGAGTTGAATGTGATTGAGAGTATCAAAGATGCTAATCCATTCAACATTTAATCATTAGAGAAATGAAGGAAAAATAGAAAATGGAATATATATATATATATATATATATATATATATATATATATATATATATATATATATATATATATATATAGAGAGAGAGAGAGAGAGAGAGAGAGAGAGAGAGAGGGGAAAATAATTATCAAGCGAAAATTTCCTTTGAGGCACTTGAGGAAGGGTCATTTGTTGAAAACCTCCCCAAAGCACCTTGCGGACCTGAGAGTTAAAAGAAAAAATACACAACGCTAAAGATCCTAAAGTGAAAACATTCTTTTATGAACATATGGAAATACCTACTAGCTAAAAACCTTCATGAGGAAACTAGTGGGCCTCAAAAAAGAGAAAAAATAAAAAATAAAATGAAAATTGTTTTTCTTACTTTGATGAATTTGCACGTATCACATAAAGGAAATCACCAAGGAAAAAATAGGTAGGACAAATTCCACATTTGGCTCCAAGAACCAATGCATTCATTCTTAGAAGGATAAGGAATCCTCCCTACATCATTTCCATACATTATCAAACACCCTGAAATCATATCATCTCCTTTTCAATTTTTTTCCTGCTTTCTTGAATTATTACAAGAAAGTCCTACACTGCTACAGGTTGTCACAATATTGGTAAAAAGACGCAGGTCGAAGGTTTTATCTACTTGTAAGCAAGGGAAAGGCATCAAAGGATTCCTAATGCTTATCCATTACATCAACATGTATCACCCCTAATTTTTCCCTTCGTCATTTATCACTTTTATCCCCTAAAACTCAACATCCTTATTTTCTTCCCCTCTCAGTCACTAGCAATAACATCTCCAATAC
Source organism: Pinus tabuliformis (assembly GCA_031772625.1). Taxonomy (NCBI): domain Eukaryota; kingdom Viridiplantae; phylum Streptophyta; class Pinopsida; order Pinales; family Pinaceae; genus Pinus; species Pinus tabuliformis. The sequence continues at coordinate 325,216,976 of CM062809.1, forward strand.
CACTACTAGCCTCTCTTTGAAGTATTATAACTCTATAATGTCTTAGAAACATTAAATGATGATCTTAAGGAGTTTCTATGACTATTACTGGAGATTACATAGTCATATACCATTGTTTAGAAACATTACAAGCCCGAGTCTCCAACACTCCTAAATAACATCACAACCTGTCACAGAGGTCCACATCTCCATAAGCATCCTAAGGCAATAAAATCACCCATACAGCTACAAGATCTCCTATAGATTGCTACAAGGTCTTTTATCCACCGGAAATAGTAGCCGAAGCATTAATATCTCCAACAGTAACATCAAAATCCACCAACAACATTAGCATAAGCATTAATATCTCCAACAGTAACATCAAAATCCACCAACAACAACAAAATCCTCAAAACTGTAAATGAAATCCTCAAATTCAACAATAGCAACATCTATGTCACTTTGAAAAGCACTAAAGGTAAGGCATAAGTGAGACATCTCTTAAAACTCACCCTTTGGACTTATTCTAAGCATTAGAAAATGTAAAAGTGTAGGAAACAAACGAATTCATAGGCAATCCTAGTTACCAGAGGACCTCAACCAAATAAATTAGAAAACTTCACTTTTTCCCAAATAATATTGTGCATGGTGGAAGATAATGAGACAAAAGTAGAGGTGGATTCAAAAAATGGGTCTTTATTGTTCACTCATGATAAAGGACATGGAGTACGAAGGAGCAAGTGGGGGCCATTTCACCACTACCTGCTAAGTCGCCCTACACCAACCTCAAAAAAGGTCACTTAACTGAAAAAAATCTTGACATATCTATTAGGCTACCAAAATTTCCTACTGCAAGAACCTACAAGCACTTCTATAGGAAACAAACAATATGTTACACGATACTGATAGTCTACTATATGGGATAGACAAATAGCTAGAAGAGATCAATTTTTTCCTAGAACAACCATGAAATCCTTGAATGATTTAAAAGGAAAATGGTATCTTCAAAAGAAACATAAGTAAAATTTCTCCCCCACTTACACTGTCTAAAAGTTTTCAAATTATCTCAGTTCTCAAGGAGAATTCTACGTATTACACAATTTGAATTAAACAAGTGAGGCGGTTGGGTAGTCTCACTGTTTTCAAGAACATTATTTGACAAATAGTGATCAATTTTCATGGGGTGATTAGTTGATAATATTTTCCTTTCCTATACTTGAAAAACTATACATATCTCCTTTGATATAATATCCCTTACTGCCATAGGAAACTGTAATTCCTATAGAAAAATAGGACAAATGCTCCCTTGTACAAAATTTCCTTGCTCAATATTGTGAAAAAAATATCTCAAATAATAAGAGGAGGTTATAATATAAGAGAACCAATAGACACCTCTAGGATTCATCAAAACCCTAAAGTTAGGGAAATCTCAGAAAATTGCAATTGGCTAGGGATCTTTGAGAGGCTGAGAGTTTTTAATGATGAGATTACTTTGGACTTCACCCTGAATGCCTAACATCTCGAAGGACATGGAATGGCGACTGTAGTTAAAGGTTTAACTATATATCTTGATGAAGATCTCATTCGCAGGGTCACAACCCTTCCTAGGGGTATTAAATGGAGTAAGGAAGAAATGCATGAAGCAATCATTACTAAGAGAGGATTTTCCTCCCTAATAAGTAGCTTTAAGAAGATAAGAATGGGATGAGGTGCCAATCTACATGCATGGAATGAGGTGCCATATCACATCTTAAAATACATTTCTTGTGAAGGGAGATATAACATTTTCTATGCCTACTAGTTCAGACTCGTATATTAGCTTATATTCCAAGCTAATTCACATATCCATGAACAAATTAGCATCCCACATTCCCCCCATTAATCCATGAAGGAAATGAACACAAAGGTAAATGAAGGGAAGCATAATTATTGCGACTCATCATGGCCTAATTAGCCTAATACTCATGGATACTCTGGAGCACTTGTAAAACCTTGTCTCCTAGGTGGACTTCATTGATATGGATAAGCAGGATTTCCTAGCGACCCAAATAGAGTTGGAAGAAGCAAAAATGGAGGTAGGAACACAGGAAGCAACTAAGGAAAAGACAAAAGAAGAAATAGAGGGAGAGGTAGAAGCAAAAATAGACTTATTAGAGCCACCAACAAAGACATAAATAGTTGAAACAAAATTGGATAAGTTCTAAATAGAAAAATAAGATGAAAAATATTGTCATCTATAATAAAAAAAATGAATAGAAGTAAAAAATTGTATGAGTAAGATGTTTAAATCTTATACTTTTCAAAAATATTTCAACAAGAGATTTAAATAAACTATTTGAATATTTATGTTTAGCTAATTTATGTCGATATCAACTTTATATATCTCTATATATAGAAAAAAATTGGTAAAATAAAACATTTTAATATTCTATATAAAAAAATATTCAATGTGGGTTATCAATAAAATATTTTAATATGAATTAATATTGACATATACTTTAAAATATATTAATAATAGAAAACTATTTTAATTTGTGTGATAAAGTGTCTGGATGTACATGTGATGTGAAATATTTTAAAGTAAATTAAGTATATACTACTTATAGTATAAAAAAAATAATATGTATATATCATGAAAAATTAAGTTTTTATGGTTAAAACCTTTATTTGTTCATATGTATACTTTATTTAGCATTTAAAAATACAATGAAATACAATGAAAAACAACACATTGTATTTTGCACTCTAAAAAAGTTTAGACATTAAGAAATTTGATCCCTCTCGACTCTTGTTAGATCTATATTTAAGATAAATCTATGTTGGTCTATTACTAGCAATGACCCATCTTGATCAAACTATTAAAAAATCATGGAATGATTTTATTTTCCCACCTCCATCAAAATTATCTGAATGCTATGCTCTACCCATTTATGATTTTCTAATGGGTATGGTCTATCCATTTATGCGTAACCTAATGTATGAAGAGTGAAGTTGATTATGCTAATTTCCTCCAACGTGATAGAGGATGTCAAATACATTGCAAATAAATAATTATAACCATAGTTATAATATGTTATAAATAATTCCAAATAACAATACATGTAAACCATATCCATGGTTTATTCCATCTGCATATACAGTGATGTAGGAGTTTTTCTTTCGAATATAATGTTTATACATACATAAACATTTGTATACGTGTAATAATGGATTATTGCAAATCATTTTTTGTTGTTTTTATATTTATCCTTTTTATGTTAATAGATATGTTTACGTATTATAATTATTAATAATTATTAATGAAAGTAGAGATTTCCATATTTCACTTTTATTCATTTTATTGATAAATTTTATCATTATATCATTCATTAAGTTGTAATTTATGCTATTACATATAGTATTAAATATCAAATATATACTGAAAGTGTGGTACTTTAGAGATATACCAAAAAAATTGAAGTTTATTGTTAAATTTGTGGACATGTTATTATTGTTCTAGATCTACAATACAATTATTAGTATTAGATATAAAATTTCTTATATGAAATAATTGTATTAGATATAAAATTTCGTATACAAATAATTGTATTAAATATAAAATTTCATATATGAAATGAATAAAGAGTCTTAGCTTTGTTTCACATTTTAGGTTAACGTCAAAACATACTCCAAGAATATACTGTAATAGTTTTCTTTAGTTTGATATAATAACTCGTGAAGAAAGAGAGGTATTAGACAGTGAAGAATGAGCCATTAGTGGATCATTGACGACAACAGAAAGAGATCTGTCATGTTTTCGGAATAAAAATAACATGTTATTAATTATATATATATTTTTAACGAATCAGTTATGCAATTTGAAGTAGCTACCGGCATAAACACAATCTGTATATCTACCACTTGAACTCAACTCTTTCAAATTAAAAAATATAAATTTTAAATTTTAAAATGTTTAAATTAAAATTAAGAAACACAGTATGCCCAACAACCACTTGAACTCAACTCCTTCAACATTTTTAAAAGATATTATTAAAAAAATAAAATTATAAAATAGACGAACTATTTTAATTTTGAAATTAAATGTAAATCAAAATGAATGTAAACGACCACTTGAATTCAACTCTTTCAAACATTTTTAAAAGATATTATTGATAAAGATAAAATTATAAAATATAAAGTTGACCAACTATTTTAATTTTGAAATTAAATATAAATCAAAATGAACTTAAACCGATAGCAAACTAGAGAAGTTGCCGAAAGTATAAATCCAAAATTTAATAGCTATTGGAAAGACTAAGTAAATCTAATTGTAGTAAAACGCTATCAAGCACTCCAAAGGATGACTGCCTTAATCCTGCAGCTGATTTTGATATTGAGATTGATTTCACGAGCATACATATAAAATTAAAATTATGTATTTAAAATTATAATAAAAAAAGCATTTGTATATATATATATCCCTTTTATGAATATACCTTTATTTGTTTGGGTCGGAGCTAGTCAAGCTCTGTAGTGCTCAGGATCTCATAATTTGCAACGGTCTAAAGAAGTGGCTCAATTCTAGCAAGATGACCTGCATGGGCTTGGTAGCAGCGTGGTAGACTATGTTATTTCCGATCTCCCATTATACAACGAAATAATAAATTTTGATGACATCTTAAACGACCATGAACCTGACTTTGATCATAGGCCTTTACTTATAACTCTCAATTTTGTCATGCATAGAGTTCCCATAGAAAATAATACTTATAGCCAAAAGAACTTAATATTTGATAGAAATAAAAATGATCTCTTTCTAAATGAATTAAAAACTAATTTGCTTCCTTTATCTAATATAGACAACATAGAAGACCTCTATCATAATTTTACTACAACCCTCTCATATTCTATTAACAAGTTCTCAATTGAAGTTTCAAATAATAAAAGAAATAGCAAAACCAATCCATGGTATGACAAAGATTGTAAAAGTGCAAGGAGAGTAATTAAGGAAGCTATTGATGAATCTCTTAAAATGGACAAGATAAAAATATACAAAGCCCTAACTAAAAGGAAAAAGAGGCAGTACATTCGTCAAAGACAGGAGAATCTCTTACACCTCTCTAAGGTAGCTCCTAAGAAATTTTGGAGGCAGATTCTAACTAGGAAGACTAAGGATAATAATAAAATTGCTCTTTGCGATTGGAATTCCTATCTTAAAAAGCTTTATGAATCTCCAAATGTCATGGATAATTTGGAAACCGTTCTCACAATGAAAGAAGTTTTCTCTTTAGAAGACATTAAGTTTGGGGTTAATCGCCTCGCTAATGGGAAAGCTAAGGACAATGAAGGTTACCAAGCGGAAATCTTAAAAATTGGAGGTCCTGTCCTCATCCCCCACATCCACAAGCTTTTAAATCAAGCAGTCAAGCAAGGGTTCCCTAAACCTTGGACTGAGAGCCTCATTATCCCTATTTTTAAAAGTGGGGATACAAATAACCCGTCTAATTATCGAACAATACGATTAGCCCTCTCTTAGCCAAGTTATATGGTAGTATTTTGGAAAAAAGGTTAAGCATATGGCTTGAAAGTGAAGGTAAGCGGGCTAAAGGCCAAGCAGGTTTCAGAAGGCATCACTCAACAACAGACCACCTTGTTACGCTTAGGATCATTGCGGAGGAATGTCGTAATGATAAATCCAATTTATTTTGTTGCTTTGTGGACTTTAGAAAGGCTTTCGATACAGTTCCTAGATCCAACCTTTGGAATAGATTAGAAGAGCTAAAGGTTCCTCTCGAGTTGAGAGTTGTCGCTATAAGGTTATACGAGAATGTAATTGCCAAGCTAAAGAGCAATGAAGGGTAGTCGATATATATTAAGTGTAACATCGGAGTTAAACAAGGTTGCCCCCTCTCCCCTACACTATTTGGCATTTACATCGATAAGCTCGAAGGCTATTTAGAGGAAGCAGGATGTGATGGCACGACCTTAGCTGGGATAGTCGTCATCCTTCTTCTTTATGCTGTCGATATTGTTCTTTTGGCAAGGTGCCCATCTGATCTTAATAAGGAACTCAGGCTTCTTAAGGATTTCTGCTCTACCATGGGTATGACTGTTAACACTGACAAAACAAAAGTTATGATTATCAAATCCAAGATGGACACTTACGCTAATTTTATGTATGACAATAATAACTTGGAGGAAGTGTATTCTTACAAGTACCTAGGAATTGATATTCATCACAAGCTCAACTGGAACCATAGCATTGAGAAAAGGATTAATGGGGGGCGGAAAGCTTACTATGGTCTTGAAAATAATTGTAAAATTGCAAACCTTGTAATGTGGGATAAAAAGAAGTTCCTCTTTGAAACTTTAGTCACTCCTGTTATCTTATATGGCTGTGAGGTTTGGGGTTGCAGCATCTCCAAAGAATCATGGAGAAAGATTGAGCAAATCCAGAAGCGTTTTATAACTTATAACCTGAAAATTAAAAGTAATACACCCTATCCTATTCTCCTTATAGAAGCAGGTCTTTCCCCTATTGAGAGCCTAGCTATGCTTAGGTTTCTGTTGTACAAGCACAAAATCAGTAACATAAACGATCATAGACTTCCTAAGCTAGCTTTAAATTCTAGCCAAAACCTCCTAAGGCTCAATCGAGGGTGGCATAAAGACACAAGGGCCTGGTTAAACTATTGGGAGATCAACGAAAATGATGCATTGCAAAACATAAATAACATTAAAGATATTGTTACTTCTAAGTTCAAAGAAAAAATGTGGTGTGAGAAAGACTTAGCGGCTAAAAGAAAATTAAGTTATTATCAGAAGGTCATCAACCCCACCCTAGAAGATCAAAAGTATCTCTCTATTTTAACTAGCTCAAAGAAGAAAATTAATATAGCAAAGATTAGAATGAATTCTCATGAGCTCCATAGTGAAACAGGTCGTTGGGCAGTTCCTAAAATGCCATGGACGGAAAGGATCTGCCATATATGTAAGAATAGGAACATCGAGGATAAAAACCACTTCCTCTTAGAGTGCCCCGCGTATAACCACATTAGATCTCAGTTTCACAATCTTTGTTACAATACTGACCTTCCTAGCCTTTTACAATGTCAAAATTATAGTGAGCTCGGGAGGCTTCTCTCCAAGCTCTTTGAGCATAGGAATAAAATCTTAAATCAAAATAGATAATTTGTTTCTTTAGGTTCGATAGACCATTATTTGGTCTCAGAGGATGTAAACCATCATTATCATCATCATAAAAGGAAAAGATGGGATTTTTTTCCTTCTCAAAACTATTTATAAATAAAATATTTGAATTTCTATTTAAGTAAAGAATATCAATATAAATTATAAATATATAAAATGGTTTTTTTTAGTATTAATATATAAAATAGTTTTTTATATTAAAATAATATAATAGTCTATTACCTAGTCTTAAAATAATTGAATTTTTATTTAAGTAAAGAATATCAATATAAATTATAAAGATATAAAACATATTTTTAGTATTAATATATAAAATAATTTTTTAGTATTAAAATAATATAATACTCTATTATTTAGTCTTAAGGAGATGTCTAATTTTTTGAATATTTAATAAATTGACATATTTCATAAATCTATTTTAAATTTAAACCTATCATCAATATGTATTACAAAGGAGATTAATAGTTGTGATGTAGAGTAGTCCTTGCTTCTACTCCTAAATTGTTAATTAATTGATTCTCCCTGCACAAAGCTTTTGGCACAGTGTAAACTGTCTACACAAGCATTTGTTTTCTGCACAAGCTTTCCACACAATGTAAGCTCTCCATAGAAGCATTTGTTATCTGCCCAGCCACCTCTCCACACAACCACCTCCACACAGCTTCCTCCACACGACTTCGCACACTTCCTTCGCACGAATGACGAAGCACCTCTCGATTTCAAATGCTTCTGATTGCTATTTTTCTAGAGAGAAGAGTTTGTAGGCTTTTGACGTACCATGCATGAATCCAAACCCAAAACCAGGTTTCAACTGTCCACTCAATGAATTCGCGACTTTGAAATGCTTTGAACCATAAACAATGCATATTTCCCATTTTTTAGCTTCGTCCGCACATGAGTTTAATATTATATGTAATAAAATAATGTTCCTTTTTTATGCTAATTTGGTGGGAAAAAATGTTGCCTAGTTACGTAACACCGAATTTTGATCCTCCCGATCCATTTTTCAATACAATTTACTACCTCCTTTCATCTTAATCCTCCACAAATTAATTACACAAAGAACCAAGAAAAAATTCTCATCAACTTCTGATTGTTTGACGCTACTTGATGTATTCGGCCATTGGTTATCAACAATGTATGCCATCATTGTTTCTTATGAAAATTCATGATATGATGCACTCTAACTATGTAGACAATATTAATTAATAATTTCCAAAGTATATACATATATATATATATATATATATATATATATATATATATGCCAAGTATATTGAGATGTAAATACAAAACATTCAGACAAATAAATAACAAAAGAAACAAATAGTTCTTAGTACAAAGTTGTGATAAAGGAAATGTCGAATTTATTTAAAGAATGAAAATCGCACTTAAAATAATGTGGCCAATACAAAAAATATTAAAATTTGTGTAAGTAATTATTATTATTTTAAACTTGAGTGTGAGTAAGATCTACATCTAGCGTTGGTATTTACATTATTTTCTTAAAAATCACATCTAATGATGCTTAAATAGTCTTCTAATCTATCGATAGTCTACTTCATCTATTGCCATAGACTCTAACATAATAATCACAATTGATAGTTGTTGGAACTCCTTGGGACAACCCTAAGGTTGATAGGACACGAGTGCCTAGGACATCTTAATTAGCAATGTCAAATTTGTCTTAAGGACTTGTAGCACCAGAGTTTTTACATATAAATCAAATAAGATTGATTCGGAATCATTCATAAAGAAATAATGTATGAACCAACACACACACAAGAATACATAGGAAAAGATCCTTGATTAGTGGTGGCCAAATCAGATTGAGAGTTTGCAGCAAATCAGTTGTTAAGATAGATATAATTGTAGAATACAATAGAGGAGAAATTCATCATACAGAGCTTAAACATTAAGCATTATGTGTATCTGGATTTAGAGAGAAATGAGAGTAAGGAAATTCTTATGGAATGCTAAGATACATGGAGCACTTTTTAAAGACTTTATTTCCACATCAATATAGACATTTTCCATCGATAACTCGATCTAAATGAATTTGCATATAATAAGAAATATGTCTAGTAGCTACATCAAATGAAATTTGAAAAGAATATTTAACATACATGAAATAAAAGAGGAGATGAACATACTGCAATCCAATAAGTTGAAATCAACAGAAATCTCAAATTAGTTTTTGGAGAAATGTGCATACATCAAGATTCATAACATTTCATTTATCAAAATAGGAAAAGGCCCTTTCCAAGAGTTCTTTCCAAAAATTTTCAACCTTCTCTAAGTGTTATGAAGCTGTTGTAGAAAGATGTTGCAGGTTTTTCTATCTCTCATCACACAATTGCTTTAGAAGATGTAAAAGCCTCCTATAGATAGCCTCTGGGTTGATAGGAGACTAGTGCCTAGGGCATTCAAGAGGAGTTCTTTTGAAGATTGTCTAAGGGATTTCTGATGCACTCCATATGTCACGTAGTTGGAAAATGTATAATTCAGGGCTTGATTCAATAGCCCTCCGCTAAGGAAAACTAAAGTGAACACACACTGGTAGATATGGCTAATATCAAAGAGAAATGTCCTGGTTCTGGTGACCAACACATAGCAATATGCAACTTAACATTCTTGTTGTAGTATAGGTGAACAGGATGAAGGAAAGGAGGGAAATCGATGCAGAGAGTTGGACATAGCACAAAATCCTAAGCAGCAATCTCCTACAGAGCTATGGAAGAGTGAGGACCTGAAAATGTAAAAAAATTGGAGCGTAGGCTAATGTTTCAAGCTCTATGCCTCATGAATACATTTGTCACTAATTAGCATAAATAAATTTGTGTTTACATATAGGTACCATGGGCTATCAAATAACACAAGTAAATCTATTGTTACACGGGTACTTTTACTACTTAGTACTAAACATAAAAACATGAGTGAGAGTGAAACCGACAACTTCATTACACGATTTCAGAGGAGGAGGAAAGACATACATGAAGTGATATACAAAGGAGAATATATAATGTGCATTGCTCTGATTGAAATCAACAAAACTACTTCATTATTCTTTGAAGATGGAATCCAAAGCACCAGCCCATTACATTTTACAATTGTATATGCCTGAGCACCACATGAACAAGCAAATTGTATCGAAGTGGAACCACTTTCTCTGCAAACGGAGCTCAGAACTTGCTACAACATAATTCATGCCTCTAAATTGCATAATTTGGGAACCTTTGTTAATTATTTCTTCCCTTTATTTATAAGGAGAGGGGGGGCTTTAAAAAAATATCACAAAATATCTTAGTCAGGCTCTAGCTATCTGATCTACTAGCTGTATTGGCGTGCGATGGTTCTGCTACCAAAATGATTACAATCAAATTTGATTCCTTCTTTAAAACGAAACAAATTAAAAAATATCAAAACATGGGAAAACTAAATTATTGTTGAGGAAAATATATCCCCCTCGTTCCTATGATGGCCTCTAATCTAGCCATGACTTTTTCGTGAAGTTCTTCTTTAGCTACCCGACCGCTAAAATCATTGCAACATATTTGATTCTTTTCTTTAAAGTACAAAAATCACAAAAATATCAAAACGAAACAACTGAATGGTGACCGAGGGAATATCTACATGCCATACCTATGATTGCCTCTGATTAGGCCATGTCTTTGCCATGATGCTCTTCTTCAGCTACTAGGTCGATTCGCCTGTCACTTTCCTCTTAACCGCTTGAGCTTCTCACTTTCTAGAGCCGGGAACAGTCAACTGTGGTGGCCTTGGTGGTTTTCAGGAATCATAGTTGCTGACTCATCCATCTCTTGCCTCTCTGCATCAAATTATTAGAGCCCAATATGTCCAGTAATATTATCATAGTGCTATATTGGAGCTTTTCCTGAAATTTATTCTTAAAACACATTACAAAAATAGTGATTTCCGATGCCCTTGGCCCTTTTCCATTGCTCCTAGAAAAGTGTATTCCATAAGACTGAGGGTCATGACCTGCCGATTAGCCTTAATGTGTTAAGCCTTCAAACTTCCGCTGCGGGCCCTTCTCCCTTTTTTAACTGTTCTAGGCCCTTGGTTCATTGAGCTCTTATGACCATGTTACAACCCCAATATCGTAGCCACCTTATTGGAACATTTTCAAGTGCCAACTATTATAAAGTTTCACCATCCTCAACCTCCAATATGTAATCTCTGATATGACATCATCACTCCATGTGGCACCTCATGAGTAGTGACATGTGTCACCCATATTTGTCACGTTAGGCCCCCCTCAAAATGCCAAAACTTCCTACCACATGTCCTTCTGTAACTCCACATCATGCTGACGTCATATGCCACTGTAGCTTTATCAGAACAAATCATATGCTGCCTCATGTTAGTATCAGAGCTAATCATATGCTTCCACACATCCTGCTAGATGAGAGACAAAAGGGCCAACCCACCTTTGGTTTTGCAATGAAATCCTTTGTTAATCCTTTATCAACATTCTTGACATATTTTAACACTATCGATGCTTCACCCATATTGCAAATTTTTAGAAGGTTCACACATTTAGAAGTTATGATTCTCTGATCATTGACCTTCCAATCTGTCGATTCTCCTATGTTGTGATGCACTAATACTTGACCTCTGGTATACGATCACTGATCTGCCTGATTCTTTGATCTTGCAATCATCAATATGCATGATGCTCTATTGTGTGATCACCATTCTCTTTGGACCTCCGATATGTAATCGTCGATATCACTATACCTCTGATATGTGATCTTTGATATCCCTTCCTAAGGCTTCAATCCTTTAACTTCAGCAGACCATATCTTTTGATCTAGGAGTCCATTGTTAGACTTCCACATATCGTTGGAAAGCGTGTTCAGAGAAATTTCCAATGGAGAGGGTATGATTTGGGCTTTGAGTCCTTCTATTTCTTGGAAAGTGGCTGCAAAATTCTCTTCTCATTTACTCTTTAGATGGCTGAAAACAAATTTTGTAGTGAGTGGCAACATTGGCTCCAATTAAGGACAATGCTTTGTTGGAAATGTGCTGAGAACCTGCAGACTAGTAGCCTTCACCATTGGGCATGGAGTAAAAAATATAATGAACCTATAAAACCATAAAATATCCATGGAATTTTATTTTCTTGGAGTCATTTCCTCATAAAACTGAAATGTAGAACTACAAACTCTAAAAATTGGAAATTAAAAACTCACATAGTGAGCTTATTTATATACAACTCCTACTTATGCATAGGTCTCAATTCACCCAAGTTAGGTCAACCTTCCAATGATACCAAACCAGCATTTGAGTACTAGACCTTATGCCATTGTTCTCTTGAAAGTCAACAACTAAAATAAGCATGCACTACTTTAAATATTGAGGTAAAACATTTAATACATACCCCATAATTGAGACTGGTTGTTGACCAAAGAAATATGTCATATAACCATCTACTAGATCATAGAATGGATGGTAGAATTTTATGGTTGTCTCCCTCTCTTGAATAGTTTCTTGGCAGGAATCTTTCCGTAACAAGCTGCTACCAACATTTCCTGGCCCTTCGGCTATGGGAGTCTCTTGAAGGAATTTTTGTTGGTAATACCCCCCCCACTTATTTGTAAGCATATCTTTTTAAATTCTACAACAATCTCATCGTCCTTTGAATCATCAGAATCATAGATTGGAGAATCTTTATCAACTTTAATACTAGCTTCTTGAACTTGTTCTCCATTTGAAGGATGTGAATCATAAACTAGAGCCTCTTCATTAACCTAATGGTGGACCTCCTATTTTTCTGCATATTCCCGTGAATGAGACTGTTGTGGTGATTCATTACTCAAACTCCCATCGAATTCATACGAATCATAAGAAGGAGAATCATAAAATTTGGCACAATAAGGCCTCTAAGGGTTTGTTTGCAGCTTGATGATTCTCCTTCTTCCCTTTCTTGATTGTTGGGTGATTCTTATTGATGCTAGTATATGTTTTCTTGGAGTTGAGCCCCATAAATATCTTCAATAGGATCATTAACCTTAGAAACATTTTCAACATTAAAATGTGCACAACAATCTTCAAAGAGAGCACCCGGTAGATATAGTCTTTTGTAGAAATGATTAAATGCTATGTGAAAACTATTTAAGGAAGATATGTTGCCATGAGGTATTATTTTGCACCAAGATCTAACATCTTCATCTAAAGTATACATGAACAATTTCATTTTCACATCTTCAAGAACAATACCCTATTGTTCCATGCATACGTGAAAATCCTTGAGGTGCTGGTCCGACCTTCAATATGTGTTTCCAATGAATCTAGGAAAATATGTATACTATTCATGAGTTTAAGGGACATGATGGGGATAACTGACAATAGGAGAAAAATGCAGTGGGGCAAATTGTTTGGCCAACAATGCAGGAAGGGCCATTTTGAAAAATCCTTTAGGTGAGTGATCTCAAGTTCAAATGTAGGGGAAGTTTCATGCTATTTAAGATAAGAGTGAGTATGAGGCCTCTTGAAAGCGAGGATGACCAAATAAAAATATGGACAGTGGAGTCACCAGGGTGTTTACAATAATATCGAAATAGTGGAGTCACCAAGGTGTTTACAATAAGATTCAAACAGTGGAGTCGCAAAGGTGAGAGATATTCAACCCACACATCCCTTCCTGACCCGACAGTGGGAATGTAAAAATTTTCGTACCTAGGGAAAAATACTCTGATTCATTCCCCGAAAATGGCACCAGAAAGATGTTATCACTCCCAGGGACAACCTAGTATGGGTTGATAGGAAACCAATGCCTAACACATCTTAATTAGTGTTGTCAAATTTGTCTTAAGGACTTGTAGCACCATATTTTTTACATATAAATAAAATAAGATTGATTCAAAACCATTCATAAAGATACAATGTATGAACCAACACACACGAAACAATACATAGGAAAATATCCTCGATCAGTGTTGGAAAAATTTATTGAGATTTTGCAGCAAATTTGTTGTTAAGACAGATATAACTCTAGAAGGCGCTAGAGGAGAAATCCATCATACAAAGCTTAAACTTTAAGAATTTTGTGTATCTGGATTTAGAGAGAAATGGGAGTAATGAAATGCTTATGCAATGCTAAGATACATGGAGCACTTTTTAAAGACTTTATTTCCACATCAATACAGGCATTTTCCATCAATAACTTGATCTAAATGAATCTTCATCTAAGAAAAAATATGTCTAGCATCTACGTGACATGAAATATGAGAATAATACTTAACATATATGAAAAGACAAGGGAAGATGAACATACTGCAATCCAATATGTTGGAATCGCCAAAAATATCTCATTAATTTTATGAGAAATGTACATACATCAAGATTCATAACACTGCCTTCATGGAAAGAGGAATAGGCCCTTTCCAAGAGTTCTTTCCAAAAATTATGAACCTTCTCTAAGTGTTATGAAGTTGTTGTAGAAATATGTTGTATCTTTCTCTATTTCCTGTCACACAATTGCTTCAAAAGATATAGAAGCCTCCTAGAGATAGCCTATGGGTTGATAGGAGACGAGTGCCTAGGCCATTCGAGAGGAGTGCTTTTGAAGATTGTCTAAGGGATTTCTATTGCAATCCATATGTCATGTAATTGGAAAGGGGAGAACTCACGTTTTTCTTCAATAACCCTTTGCCAAGGTAAACTCAAGCAAATGCACATTGGTAGATATGGCTATTCTCAAAGAGAAATGTCTTGGTTCTGGTGGCTGACACACAACAATATGCAACTTAACATTATTTTTGTAGTATAGGTGAATAGGAGGAAGGAAAGGATGGAAATAGATGCATAGGGTTGTACATAGCAAAAAATCCTAGGTAACAATCTCCAACATTAATATGGAAGAGTGAGGAGGTGAAAATCCCGAAAAAGTGGAGCGTGAGTTAAGGTCTTAAGCTCTATGCCTCATGAATACATTTGTCACCAATTAGCATAAATAAATCTGTGTTTACATACATGTATTGTGGGATACCAATTAACACAAGTAAATCTATTGTTACACATGTACTCTTACTACTTAATAGGAAACATACAACCATAAATGAGATTAAAACTAGCAACTTTATTACACAATTTTAGAGGAGGAAAGACATACATGAAGTAATATACAAAGGAGAATACATGCTACGCATTGCTATGATTGGAATCAACAAAACGGCTTCATTATTCTTTGAAGATGGAGTCCAAATCATTAGTCCATTACATTTAACAATTGTATATGCCCGAGCACCACATGAGCAAGAAATGTGAACCAAAGTGGAACTAATTTTTCTGCAAACAGAGCTCAAAATGTGCAACATCAAAATTTGGGCCGCTAGAGTGCATAATCTGGGAACCTTTGTTAAGTGTTTCTTCCCTTTATTTATAAGGAGATAGATAGATTTGAACACCAATTACAAACTATCTTAGTCGAGCTCTAGTTGTGTGATTGACTAGCTGTCTCAGTGCGAGATGGTTCTGCTGCTCGAAGGGATTACAATCGGATTTGATTCCTTATTTAAAATGAAACAAATTACAAAATATCAAAACATGGGAAAAATTAGTGATGGTTGAGGAAAATAGCTCCTTTCTGTTCCTATGATGGCCTTTAGTCCGACCATGTCTTTTCCATGAATTTCTTCTTCAACTACCTAGCCACCCAAATCATTGCAACGTATTTGATTCCTCTCCTTAAAGTACATAGACTCACAAAAATTTCAAAACATAACAACTGAATGATGGTAGAGGGAATATCTCCATGTGATGCCTGTGATTGTCTCCGATCAGGCCACATCTTTTCCATGATGCTCTTCTTCATCTACTTGACCGATTTTCTAGTTGCTTTCCTCTTAACCTCTTGAACTTCCCACATTCTAGAGTTGGTAGTGATCAATTGTGGTGGCCTTGGTGGTGTTCAGGAATCGTAGTTCTCAATGCATCCATCTCTTACCACTCCGTGTCCCACTATTGGAGCCCAATATGTCCTATAATATTACCATAGTTTTATATAAGAGCTTTGGCTTATCAAAACGTTATTCTTAAAAGACATTAAGAAAACAACGAGTTCTGATGCCCTTGGCCTTTTTCCATTTCTCCTTGAAAAGTGTATCCCATAAGACTGAGGGTTGTGACCTGCCGCTTAGCCTTAACGTGCTAATTGTTCAATCTCCTACTCAGGGTCCTTCTCCCTTTGTTAATTGCTATGGGCCCTTGGTTCGTTGAGCTCTTATGACCATGTGCCAACCCAAACATCAGAGCCCCCTTATTAGAACTTTTTCAAGTGACAACTATTATAAAGTGTCACCATCCTCAACCTCTGATATGTAATCTATGATATGACATCATCGCTTGACATGGCACCTCATGAGTGGTGACATGTATCACCCAGATTTGTCCCCTTAGGCCCCCCCAAAATGTAAAAACTACCTACCACGTGTCCTTCCATAAATCCACATCATGTTAACGTCATATGGCACTATAGCTTTATCAGAACCAATCATATGCCACCTCGTGTTATTATCGGAGCTAATCATATGCTTCCAGACATCTTGCTAGAGGAGACAGAAAAGGGCCCATCCACCTTTGGTTTTGTGATGAAATCCTTTTTTAATCCTTTATCAACATTCCCGACGGATTTTAACACTATCGACACTTAACCCATATCTTAAATTTTTAAAAGGTTCACACATTCAGAGGTTCTGATTCTCTGATCACTGACCCTCCAATGTGTTGATGCTCCTATGTTGCGATGCGCTGACACCTGACCTCTGATATGTGATCATTCACATGACTGATTCTCTGATGATGCAATCATTTACATGTTTGATGCTTCGATATGTGATCGTTGAATTGTCTGGACTTCTGATATGCAATCACCGATATCATTGGAACTGCAATATGCGATCTCTGATATCCCTTCCTAAGGATTCAATCCTTTAACTTTAGCAGACCATATCTTTTGATCCAGGAGTCCATTTTTGGATTTCCACATATCGATGCAAAGCTTTTTCAAAGCACTTTACAATGGAGAGTGTCTGATTTAGGCTTTGAGTCCCTCTACTACTTAGAGAATGACTGCAAAATTATCTTCTTATTTACATTTTGGATGGTTGAAAACACATTTGCAATAAGTGACAACAACAGTCATGGACTAAATAAAAACAACAATTCTCTTGTTGTAAGGACAAAAGAGAAGCATAAATACCACAAATATTGTAAGAAGAAAAGTCAAAATAAGTAGATTAGGAAGTAGCAGTGGCTCCTCCATTTTTCCTACAACAATTAGATCTCACATTAATCCAAAAGGTTGATGATACAAGTGATAGCATGCAACAAGTTAGTGAGTAATGTAGATATGATGATGAAGTATAATCAAACGTTGTTTTGACAAATTATCCAGGTAGATCATAATGAATATTTGAACCAATCTTGTTTATGAACATGATCTTCACTTCTTTCGTTACAACAACATGGATTTTGACTAAGTTTATTAAATATTCATTATAGCTAGGTTTAAAGCAAGATTGTATTATTTACTTGGTATCGTTTCCTGAAAGAACATTGTATTTTTGCTGGATGTTAGAAAGCAAAGATGAATATCAAAACTGCCAATAAAGTAGTCAGGAGACCTACTCTTATTTTCTGATATGGACAACCAACCTCTAAAAAGAGTTGATTGAACCTTTGACGTGGGTTATGTTCTTGGCTTCACGATATCCTACATGGTTTAGTGACTTGTTGTAGCGACTACAAACACCCTCCAAAATTTTGGTCTACACCAATTTCAGAGCCTCCCTTGAAGAGTTTCATTTGATGACTACACACACTCGGGTTCATTCTGTGAGCTCGTGTGGGTCTTTACATCCGCCTTGCTTGTTCATTGCATTCAAGTTTTTGCATGCTGATGTCTAAGTCATGCTTGTGATCATGTTCTGGTTATGCTCAAATTCCTCGCTTCATATGTACTTGTTGTGTTCACTATGAAATCATGTGTTACACTCACACACAGAGTCATATTCATTGTCGTGCAAGCATCATCTCGATTAATGAATGATCATTCACAAGTGGCGCGTTTTTCACTTGCACTATCGGTTAGCCTTGTTGAACATGTGTGTCTGGATGGTTTGGGTCTTTTCATTACTGATGTCATGTGAGTGTGTGTTTGTCTGATAACCTATGAGTCTTTCGATAGTTCATAATCTTAGTCATTTTTGCTAAATTTATGATGACCAGATTTCCATCTGATAGTCGGACCATCACCCTGTTTCGAATTGATCTACTGTCAACCAGAGCAGTGCAAAAGCACCAAGATAGTCTTTTCAAGTTGCAATTCCCGCAAGAAATTCAATCAACCCTCATGATGGCCACCCAGACAGTCGGACTCAGTAGTCACCTTGAGAACAGCTCAGAAATAGCTCAGAGATGATCAATAGGACGACTTCCTAGGTTCAGAACAATTTCCTCACCGACAGCTCCTAGTAGTAGATTGCCAATTCCCTCCAAGAATTACGCAGTTTCTGCTGCCAGGGATTGAGTAGCCAACTGCCAGTTCCCTTTGGAAATTGCGCAGTTTTGGCTTGCAATGACTCTAGTAGCTAGCTATCGGTTCCCTATGGGAATTGTGCAGTTTTGGCTGCCAGTGACCCCAGCAGTTAACTGGCAGTTCCCTCTAGCAATTGCGCAGTTTTGGCTGCCAGTCTCCTAGGCAGTTCCTCCAAAACACCACACAATTTCTACATGCTGACTCTTCATGCATCCCAACCTGTTCCTCTGAAACTTCACACAAATTTGGTTGTCCAGACCCCATTGCCCGTTCGTTCTGAAAAAATGCGTAGAGCATGCTTGCCTTGCCTTCTTGCAGCCTGGATTATCCCTCCCAAAATTTGTGTAATTTTGTTTCCCAGCTGAGCTAGACCTCGAAAACAGTCACTTTCGACTGAGATTTCCCACCTTCATTACTTAGTGACTCTTGCGCAGTTTTAATTAGCATTTCCCTTATTCTTCATCCTGCTTCACAACCTTGTTGCCTCTCCTGGTCACTTGCACCCGAAAGGATCATATGTCATGGTAGACAAGGAGGTTTTGGATTTGATGTCATCTCGTCATGAGTGACTGCAGCTATAGGTACACCAAAAAACATGGCAAGATGACGAATGAGATGAACGAAGGGAGCACATGCAAAATGATAGGTTCACCAACAGACAAACAAATGATGCATGTGAAATAGGCGAACGTGACTAACATGCACCTTCACGAACAGATGAGCCTGTCAAACCTTCTGACATGAAATCAAGGAACAACATACTAAAGCTTCATCAAGCGAACCAAGGACCATCGAAGACTCCATGCACTTCTCCATGTGGAGGTGAGTTATGATACACCATCAAGATATCCATCACCTAGTAGCATTGTAGCTCGACATGCACTCTAGCAGCAGCACAAATGTACCTGCACTATCATGTCAATTCATGTCGAGTCATGTCATGAGTCATGTCACCCACATCTTCACTATGGGTTATGTTTTCAATTAATGTGATGTAACGTGGAAGTCCAAGAGACCCACTTGTTCAACAAAGAGTCATGTAAGTTGAAAATTCATGGAAGTCAAACGGTCATGAGGGTAGTTGAACAACCACAATGGTCAGTTTCACCCTTGGCTATAAATACCTTCTCATTTGTACATGGAAAGTGATTTTCACCTCAGCTCATCCCACATATGCAAGAGAGTCTGTAAACTTTTCTTTGAGGGGTAATTAGTGGCTCCAATACCTCACACTCAGGGTTAGTGATGTATGGTGTAACGAAGTGTCTTGGAACTTTCTCTTAATTCAAAACCCTGCTGACAGGCCAACACCGCTTCACACATGTATTGTATCTGTTGTAATAATAGTCTTTAACACTTGTAATGCATGTTTCTTTAACTTGTGTTCTACATCTGAACTACTTCATTTGTTGTAATGCATGATCTATTAATGGAAATGTGTTGTATATGTTGTTAATGCTATCCCGCCCATGTAGACTGCTCTCATAGACATCAGATAGACCTTTCACATGAATCTTGTTATAACAGTCATTGCAGTTGTTTGGACTGATCCGTTGAGTGTTGTAGGTGTTATCTTACCTCGTATGTTGTTACGTCTGCATCTGTGTGGACTGCTCCTCTGGAAGTTGTGCATGTCTTGTTGTGTTATGTGTTCCTAGCAGTGTTGGGACTGCTCCTAATCGACCTGGAACTCACTCTCACCCTCTCCCTCGACAATGAAAGCCTCATGGAAGTATTATTAATATTTTTAACGCTATTAATATCTATTAACATTATTAATTTTTATTTATTAACATTATTAACATTTATTTTTATATTTATTAGCTTAATATATTAATTAATATAACAATTAATTAATATATTAATTATTATTAATGTTAATTACTATTAATTCATTATCAAATGATTATTAATTAAGTGTTAATATTTATTAACTTTATAAATTAGTTATTGTTAATAGTTTAACCCTATCAATATCTATTAACATTATTAGTATTGATTTATTAACTTTTATTAATATTAATTAATTTAATATATTAATTAATTTATAGCAATTAATTAATATATTAATTATTACTAATATTAATATTTTAAATCATAGAACTTTTAAATATTAATACAATTTACGTATTTCTCTATTCTTTAAATTCTAATATATATAGAAATAAAAATAAATAAACATTTCTCCACAAAAATCATAAATAATTAAATAATTAAATAAAATAAAAATTAAATAAAATAAAAATAAAAATTATTATATTAACATATATTACCTTTAGGTTTTGAATTTTTAAATTAATATATTCTCTCACCTGTAAAAACTAATATATAGAACTCATCAATAAAATAAAAATAATTTATTAATAATAAAAATAAATAATTGAATGAATAATTAATTAATAAATTAATTAAAAATAATAATAAATATTCAGCCGACATTATGCTGATCCTAATAATTTATCCTCATTATTATTTATGTCCTTCTAAGCAGCTCTTCTTTTATCATCATTCTTAAGTCCTGATGATGGATCCCAGTTGGGATTTGAAACGTTGGCATAAAAATGTTCATACTGTGGATTATCCGGTAACTGATTCAAAAGAAAAATCATCATTACAATCTTAGGAGTAAAAGGGCTTGCCCTACACTTGGGGAAATGCAAGAGAAGGTGAGGCAACTGGTAAGTAAGGTCGATATACCAGCCACCTCAAAG
Source organism: Pinus tabuliformis (assembly GCA_031772625.1). Lineage (NCBI taxonomy): Eukaryota > Viridiplantae > Streptophyta > Pinopsida > Pinales > Pinaceae > Pinus > Pinus tabuliformis. The sequence continues at coordinate 325,238,417 of CM062809.1, forward strand.
CAACAAAAACAAAGCAAGTCTAGGAAGGGAGCAGAAAATAAGAGTACATCCATGAATAAAAAGTTACGAAACACTCCGTCGGACAACATGAACATCCATTCCACCCTGAAAACCTCGGTGAGTCTACCACCTATGGAATACAACATAGTTGATGACATGAAGAAAACTTGCGCAACCATTTGTTTTTTTGAGTTAGACAAAGTCCATAGTCAGTGAGATATCCTACTGCATGCATTGGGCAAACGTAAATAGAGAACGCATCCTCTACCAACAAGGGAGCATGTGCACCTCCGAGATCACTATACACTATGCTCAATACACTCCAGATGGAAGAAGAAAACACAGGTTCCCCCATTCCTGCTTTCATTTGAATTTTTCAACTACATTGTTCACAACTTTTTGGTTGATTTTAGCGTGACAACCAACGTCATGCCACTCTCCATTGCTAAGAAGATCAATGCACTATGGAGTGAAAAATCTGTGAGAATCATCCAACTTGATTGAACATCAGTACCATCCATCGGTGAACTGCAAGATGTGATCACCTGAATATCTCATGACAGTCGAGTCCACCAATGCATCAACATAGTTGTTGTGGACATACCGGAAGCATATGGCCTATTACTCAGCAGAGACTACTCCCACAAGCTAGATGAATATTTTGCTATAGACTGGTCTCACATGTGGCTTTTGTACAAGGGAAAATGCAACCAAATCTGGGTGTTATCCGAGAGGTACATGAAACACAATGTCACTCCCCTTAACAGCGAGAATGAACCGTTGGCTTTCGTAGAACTCATGTTTGTCAACTACCTCCTAGAAACCACACTGGACTGTTATCTTGCACGGCTAGCTCCAACCTCATCAGACAAGAAGTTAGGAATCCTTCCTCGCCCAACTGATGGTAATGAAACTTGTAAAGTTTGTTTTTTTTATAGTAGTTGCAGTGGCAACAATGGTAGTAGCAGTAGTACTAAAACGCCAAACGGTCCATGTTTAAACGAGCTGTGGGCCATGAGTCATGACGAATCAGAAATACATGATGGTTCAAGGACCTAGTGTATGTTAGTCATCCAAAACAACAAACAATGCATGATTTCGAGCCGTGTGGAGTTCGAAGGCACAAACAATGATGCTAAGTATGAAGCACTCATGTTGAACACACAAAGGACCAACACTACAAATGAACAGAGTAGCCTGCTAACCTATCATGATCCGAAGATAGCCAATCTCGATACAAACTACACACAGTAGCAACAACAAATCTTTGGCCACTTGACAAAACAGTACCAGGATGGGTCTGCACAGGTAGATGATGACCTAAGTACACACTACATGTGGGAAATCCAACATGAGATTCCAGGTAAAGGAGGAGAAAAGCCATTACAACAAATACCAGGTAACACATACATGTTGTTTGCACTCCTTTTACAGAAAAAATTAACTAACATTTTAAGTGATTTGACTACTTGCAAAGTTCGTCATCACACTTGGTTTTCTAATTTAAATCCTGCAGATAAGAAATTTAGGAAAATATTCTTACGCATTGACTTCAAAAACTTGAACCCTTCCTGGGATAAAAATAACTACCCCGTGCCATCATCCAAGCCCATGTTGCACTCAGTACCTGAAATAGTGGTGTTGTCCTCACTTGAAGGTCTTATGGAATGCCACCAAGTTCCAGTAGTGGAACCCGATGGACTTGTACTAGTCCACGACCCACACACGTATCATTTGTAGTCATCGGGTAGGAGGATTAACAACCTTCCTGGCAAAGACAAAGATCTCAAGCATTGTTCTCAGTAGGTCGGATCGTGCCCATGCCTTGTACATAGTCTGCTTGTTGTTTGTTGCTTCATGTTTACTTTGCTTATTATCTTTTTTTTCTTTGTTTGATTATGCTCACTTTCACGTTCATTTTGTTTGTTTGATATATTACTATTTTTGTTTCCAGAAATAAGTGCTGCTGACTACTACGTTCCAACTTTTAAATAGAGTATGTGGCTGAAATTGGAAGAAACTTGTGACACTGCAGCACTTGGCCAGTCTTGTGTCCGCCTTCTCTTTGCTTGGTTGTAACCTTCATCCAATGAAGTCTTGATGGAAAATATGAATCATCTGCAAGGGAAGTTTTGGTCCAACCATTAACCTGTGTCCACAATGGGAAGCTCCATGCCTGTAGTCATCCTTCTGCTCTTTGTGTTCAAGCTCATCCAACCAGTATAAGAGGAGAAGGGGAAAATTTAAATGAGAAAAGCTATGTCAGAAGTCTTACATGCTTCTCTGAAGGAAGAAACTCTTCTGCTCTCAATAAGTTGTGATCCCTCTTCCACAAAAAAAACAAATAAGTGCCTATGCACAATCCTCTTGAAAAACACAAAGGTGAAAGAAGAGAAAGGCTTCTTGCGTAGATAGGTGAAGCATGCAACTCCATTTGGGTACTAACCATGCTCGCTTGCAGTGGAGCAATGTGTATGTTCCTACATGATTCTGTCGGGGTACTGTCTAGGTTTGCTGGCAGTCAAGCAACACCAGAGATGAAAACTTATAATTTGAAAATCTTCAACTTGTGAGATAAACTACCATTCCCGAATTTGAAACACTGAGATCTAAGATGAACTTTTGATTGTGTTAAACTCAGTTGGCGAAGGGTGAACCACGTATGTCCATGGGGTAACTGGGGAAACTGAAGTAACCTGCACAACGATTCAATACTCCCCAAAAGGAAAATGTCCTATGCTAGAAATGAATTGAAACGGAGAAGCTAGAATTATTAAAGTGTGTCCGAAGTGTTGTAGCAGCTACAACCACCCTCCAAAATTTTGGCTTACAGTAATTTCAGAGCCTCCCTTGAAGAGTTTCACTTCATGACTGAACACACTTGCGTTCACTCCGTGATCTTGTGTGAGTCTTAACATCCACCTTGCTTGTTCATTGCTTTCAAGTTTCTCCATTCTGATTAATTCATGCTTGCGACCATGTTTTGGTTATGCTGAAATTCCTCCCTTAATATGTGCTTATTGTGTTCACTATTAAAGCATCTGTCGCACTCACACAGGAGTCACATTCGTTGTCGTGCAAGTGTCATCTTGATCAATGAATGGTCATTCAAAAATGTTGTGCTTGTCACTTGCACTGCCGGTTAGTCCTATTGAACATGTGTGTTTGGATGGTTTGGGTTGTTTTGTTTTCGATGTCATGTGAGTGTGTGTTTGTATGATCATCTATGCATCTTTCAATTGTTCACACACTTAGCCATTTTCTCTGAATTTCTGACGACTAGAATCCCCTCTGACAGTTGGACCATTACCCTACTTTCAACTCGATTAGCTTTCAACTAGAACAACGCAGAAGCACCAAGCTAGTCTTTTCAAGCTGTGTTGCCCCACAAGAAATTCTATCAACCCTCATGTTGGCCGCCCGGATAGTTGGACCTGATAGTCACCCTAGGACTGACTCCCCTAAAAAATTGCTTAGAGGCCACTGATCTTACATGCTCAACTTACTGAGGAAATTGTGCAGACATGCCGGACAAACACCAAGTTCCCATCCTTGTATCCTTCAGAAAATTGTGTAGTTTTCCCAGTCAGTCATCTGGACAGTCGACCCGCTGCTCATCCAAGAAATTGCATAGCTTTCATGAATAGGAATTTTTCTATCCAGCAGTCCACTCAACTAAGAAATTACGTAGAGATGATCAGCATGTTAGCTTCCTAGCTTCAATGCAATTTCCCTACCAACAACTCCTTGTAGCAGACTGCCAATTCCCTCCAGGAATTATGTAGTTTTTACTGCTAGTGACTGAGCAACCAACTGCCAGTTCCCTCTGGGAATTGTGCAGTTTTTGATTCCAGTGACTCCAATAGCCAACTGCCAGTTCACTTTGGGAATTGCACAGTTTTGGCTACCAGTGACCCGAGAAACCAACTATCAATTCCCTCTGGGAATTGCGCAGTTTTTCCTGCCAGTCTTCTAGGTAGTTCCTCCCAAAAACTACACAATTTCTGCTTGTTAACCATTCATGCAACCCAGCCCGTTCCTCTGGAAAATTGCACAAATCGGGTTTTCTAGTCCCCACTATCTGTTCGTTCCAAAAAATGCGTAGAGCATGCCTACCTTGCCTTCCCGCAGCCCAAACTATACCTCCAAAAATTTGCGCAATTTTGCCTCCTCGTAGAGCCAGACCTCGTCGACAGTCACTGTCAACTCAGATTCCCCGCCTTCACCACTCAGCGACTCTTGCGAAATTTTCATTAGCATTTCCTGGGTCCATCATCCCGCTTCACAACCTTGTTGCCTTTCCCAATCACCCGCATCCGAAATGATCATATGTCATGGTAGACCAGGAGGTTTTGGATTTGATGTCGTCTCATCATGAGTGACTATAGGTACAGGTACACCAGCAAACATGGCGAGATGACAAATTGGATGAATGAAGGGAGCACATGTAGAAGGACAGGTTCACCAACATATAAACAGATGATGCATGCGAAACAGATGAATGCAACGAACATGCACCTTCACGAACAGATGAGCTTGTCAAGCCTTCCAACATGCAAGCAAGGAACAACATGTTAAAGCTTCATGGAGGTGAAGTTATGATACACCATAAAGGCATCCATCACCTAGCAACATCATAGCTCGACATGCACTCCAGCAGCTGCACAAATATACCAACACTGTCATGTCAAGTCATGTCAAGTCATGTCCTGATTTGTGTTGCCCACATCTCCACTATGGGCTATGTTGTTAATCAATGTGATGTAATGTGGAAGTCCAAGAGACCCTCTTTTTGAACAAAGAGTCATGTAAGTCGAAAAGTCATGGAAGTCAAATGGTCATGACGGTAGTTGAACAACCACAAGGGTCAGTTTCACCCTTGGATATAAATACCCCCTCATTTGTACATGGAAAGGACTTTTCACCTAAGCTCCTCCCACATAGCTAAGAGAGTTTGTAACCTTTTCTTTGAGCAGTAAGTAGTGGCTCCAATGCCCCAAACTCAGGGTTAGTGATGTATGGAGTAACGACGTGTCTTGGGACTTTCACTTAATTCAGAAGCCTGCTGACAGGCCAGCTTGTTTTCCCACATGTATTGTATCTGTTGTAAGACTAATCATGAACACTTGTAATGCATGTTGCTTTAACCTATGTTCTACACCTGAACTGCTTCATTGGTTCTAATGCATAATCTGTTAATGGAAATATGTTGTATATGTTGTTAACATTGTCTCACCCGTGTAGACTACTCTCTTGGACATCAGACAACCCTTTCAAATGAAGCTTGTTGTAACAACCATTGCATTCATTTTCACTGATCCATTGAGTGTTGTACGTGTTATCTTACCTTGTATGTTGCGATTTCCGCATCTGTGTGGACTGCTCCTCTGGAATCTATGCATGGCCTATTGTGTTATGTGTTCCTAGCAGTGTTGGCACTGCTCCTAGTTGACCTAGAACTCACTCTCACCCTCTCCGGTGACAGTGAAAGAACCATTGACACGAGTAACACTTACACTCACTAGGCACGCGAACCTCACTTCTCTAAGACAATGCAAACCACTCTCCTATGCTGACAAGCAAGAGTTTAGGTAGATCTTTAAGATAATGGCAACTAGGCCATCGTACCATATGGGACTCCTACACCAAATGGTGTGAGGTCTAGTTGGGACTTCATACCGGGGATATCCCCTGAATGTTGGTGGATCCAACATTGTCAACATGATCATGTTGTATTTTTGTTGGATTTGGTGGCATAGGGGTAAGAGAGTGCATTAAGCATTAAGTATTGGAGTGTGAACATTGTATGGAAGAAGTCACGGTCACATCCTGTACATGTGGCTCCATGTAGGCTAGTTGTTTTACAATGTGTCAAGCTTTTGTTATGAAAAAAGCTCCATAGAAATATATCAGTTCAACTATAACGAAACAATAAACATGTGGACTTGATGGACTAGTATAGATATATGTGTGTAGAGGGCCCACAATTCGGTAGCAGAATTTGTTTGTTGAAATCTCTTTATTCTTCTTCCTTTGGCAATTATAATGATAGTAATCAATTAATTTATAATTTTGGATAACCTTTAATTTTTTCACTTTGTGTGGAGCTAAGTTCATTGTGTATAGCTCTGCACAATGGAGAAATATTCATAATGATATTAACAACAGCTTTCTTAGGCCAAGGCACTCTAGCATTATTGTTGCGGACACATCCTTCTATCTTTAAATGAACCAACTTGGTATGAATTCGTCTGGATTTGAAACGTTTGTGATTGATACTATTTATGGAGAGAGAAGTGTGTAGGATTTTGATGTACAGATTCCTGAATCTTCCGAAACCTACGACCACCGATTTCAACTACCTGCTAAATGAATTCGTGACTTCGAATTTCTATGAAGAATAAACCATGTAGAACACCAACTTTGTAGCTTCCTCTGCACATGAGTTGAATCTTATATGTAATAAAATGGATGGAGCACCTTTTGAAGTTATTTTGGAAAAGCACATGGCTTATATAAATAAAAAAATTCAAACCACTAATTCAATTTTTCCATCCAATACATAATGCATAAAAATGAATTAAGAAGAGACTTAGAGGTTCTTTCTTTGCTTTATATTCATTTCAGAAATCAACAATTGTGTGATGTTGATTATTGAAAATATTAAGAACGTCATTATTTGTATAATTTAATAATTAATTTCTTACCTTTTATCTAAGTTTTTATTAATAATGTAATTGTGCCTTTATCACAGAAAGCATTACAACATCAACAGTTCTTAAGTTATTAGTTCCTTTATCTTTCTTGATAAAAATATTTTCTTGAGCGTTTGTTTCCCTTGTGTAAAACATATTAGAATTTGATACTCTCCTACAATAAACAAATTCTGTATATCCTTTAGTTATGAAATGAGATTTTTTCATGTCTTATTTTAATTTCTTAATACAAAACAACCCATTAAAATAGTTTTTCATCCTGAAATCATGTATAGCATGAAAATAGTTATCAACACACTGCTAACTCTACGCCACTTGGTTTTTCTCACAACAAGTTGTCTCATTTTTGGAATGATGTGTCAATTGTGAAGAAAATGGTTTATTTCATTTGATTTGGCCTAGGACACTTGGTGCTAATGCAAAGTGGCACAACAACCCTATGCAATATGGCCACATGTATAAGATTAAATCAAATCCATTCAATTTCCTCAATGTCTACAATCATTTCATTTTCAAATTCAAAAATGTTTTTGTGCTTCCTTTGTACGTTTTATATAATCCCAAATTAAAATTAATTTGGAAATGATCTTAGTCTCTACATACATATAATCCCAAATTAAAATGAATTTCGAAATGAGCTTAGGCTCTACATATATCTTCAAAAAAATATGTCTAAAGGTACATGATATCATTTTGGACAATAACTGCTCCAACCTTCTATTTTTCAAACGTTAAAATACTATGAGCGTAGTATTTGTATTTTTATATAATTGTACAAAATGATCTATAGTGATATATCCTTTAATCTTTTGGGTAGAATTTATATTTTAATGGGGATTTTACGAGAACCGTGATATGGCGCTCTAGTCAATGAAAGTTTAAGATGTCTGCCTCTACTTTCATGCACATCGTATGCCTACACTATCCAGATTCTATCTTGAGAACTACCAGTCATGGGTCCACCACTATTCCATGTGGACTTCCTTATTGGAAATGAAGCATGCATTGTGAAAAGTCGCATATGTGTAGATAAGTTAATTTCTACCCCAACAACTAGGACGTTGCAGGAATACCTCAAGAAATGGGAAATAGAATGTAAGTGGAAACAAACTACCCCTTGTGTGGATCTTCACTTGTACAGAGCTTTCCATGTGTGAAATATCGACATTGTTGACTCTACACCCCTTGTTTTTTCTCACCACAAGTTGTCTCACTTTTGGGACGATGTGTTGACTGTGAAGAAAATGGTTGATTTCTTTCCATTTAAGTTGGCCTGGGACATTTGGTGCTAATGTAGAGTTACTTTTTCCTTTTTTTATAAAATGGATATTACATTCAAGCACACCATATAACAAGACTTAGGGTTACATTAGACCCTACTGTGGTAGCGTATCTTAAAAAGTATTTTTTGCATAAATTAGTGTTACCTTATGCTGCAATTTTCCTCAGTCATATATAGATGCACCCCCTTTTTTGAAGGGAAGAACTTGACCACTGAAATGGAAATTTCATGTATTTTATCACTACTTGAACCCTTCTTTAGTACTTGGAATTGAGTTAATATTTTGTCACTTTTGATTAATGAATAGCCTTACTTTCCCTTCTTATAGTCAGGCAAGACACTTAACATACCTAAGTTACTTATTTGGTGGGGCGGTCATTTCGAACTACCAGTGACTCCATTTACCGTTACATATTAGTTGAAGTAAGTGGTGGTGCTTGATTAAAGAACTAGAGGTAATTCTACTAGGGTATATAAAAGTACGTACTCATTGTATTACGCTACAATATAATGACATAATTGGCATGTTTTTCCATTAGATTCATTGTTAGGGTTTACTGTGATGGCACCAAATCACAGAAGGGAGCTCAACTGCCATGGAGGCCATAACAACTAGACTAAAATGAGTGAAGGTGCACTTGGTGGTGGACCAGATAATCCAAATTATGCATATTTTGACTCTAGAACCATCACAATTGTTGTATAACCATCATGCAGAGAGGATTACGGGAGGGAATTACAACAATACCATAACTGTTGTCGAATGCAAGGAGAGAAATGTATAAGAGAAAAAAACCAATGGTAAAATATGTAATTGTATAAATAATGTGTGGAGGAAGCTCATTGTGCGAGAGTGCAAAAGCTCCACACTCCTGCACAGTGTGCTTCCTAGGAACTACATTGACAAAGTATATATAGACTTCCATATTCGAAGTGCAGAGGCCCCATTTAAAATGCAAGATAAAAGTATATTAGCCACCAGCATGAGCATCAATAGTGTGGATCACAACCAATGCAATGAATAATAATAGCTAAAAGTAGTTTCCAAAATTTTAATTGATTCACTTCGAGAGTTAAAGGCATAGTTAAACAATAAGATACATTATTATCATTTTTCACTTTCATAAACTCTGCATTTTGAGCATAATTAAGGATATGGAATGGATAAAGAATAACACTTCTTTCCATCAGTGTATAGAGGTACAAGAGACAATGAATAATAAATAATTGGGCAACTCAATTTAGTGAGTTATGTAAAGTTTTTAATTTCAAAAAAAGTACTGCCACACTCCTCATCGAATGTCCAAATACAGTAACATGTAAGACAACATACATCAAAGCTTCATCCATATCTCTCAGCATACTAGAGAATGTATTTCTAGATATAATTCAGTTGTGGATATGGAAATTTGCTAATAGTAGAAGATCGAACAAGTATTTTCTATACAAATATTGCCCAAATTAACCATTGGGTGAATGCCCATGATCATGCGAAAATTCATAACATAATAAGAACCCAATCAAATGAAACAAATCTGAGTATCACCTCAAAAGAATTCATATTTACTAGTATCAATAGTTATGAATAGAGCTTAGTTATGATCATGCTTCATAATATTTATTTCTTCTACTATTCCATATCCTTATATATCAACATTGTGCAAAGGTTCTTCTACATAGTGAAAGCTCCACACCTGGAAAGCTTTGCATAATATTAATTAGAAATTATTTCAGCTCGTGCCCTCATCAGTCTATGTAAAGGACCTACAACTACATTAGTTATGGAATCAATGGGCAGAGTAATAGAATAACAATTCCAGTGTTAGTGACAATAGCAGAGCACTCACCTACAAAATAGCCACTCACAAAATTGGCCTTTTTTTGATTTTAAAATTATTTGTCAGGCACTAACAAATAACGAAAATAAAATGCTTTCCGCCAAGGGAATTATGTCCCATTAGAGCTGGCTTAGAAAATTGAAAATTAGAAATAACATATCCATGAAATTATAAAATTATTTTTTAATTTACGATAACGTAGGAATATTGAGAATTTTCTTATATTGAGAATTTTCTTGAAACTTTGGTTAAAATTGCAAAAATTCAACAAAATATTTGAAAGTCAACACACTCTAACATGAGGTGAATGCTATAGTCCCTAGTGAGATAGGGACTAATGATGTAGATCTATAGTATCCCTATCAACACATTAAATATGTTCGCAATAACTAGATTATAAGGAATGAAGAAATGCTAAATTTTTTTGAAATGTTTTTGTGGATAAATTCTAATACTTTATACCAAGATATAAAGTAAAAAGATACAATGATAAAGCTAATGGAAATAATAATAATAATGGAAAATTTAATGATACCAATAAATAGAAAAGAGAGTTTTTAATCATGTCTTCTTCATATCAGGTAGTGGTAATTTGATTTGCATATAATGTGATGTTATTTATTGGAAAAATAGAAGATTCATAGTAGAAATAATGTAAGAGAACAAGATTTAGAGTACAAATGACATATTTGTAAAAGAATGTGAATGTCACAAATAGTAATACATATATTAATAAAATAAATATTATCTTGTTTCTTTAAGGGGGGAACCTATATATGAGCCTCAAATCCAATTACAATATGATTCACATGTCATTTCATTTCTTTGATTCTAATTTATTATATAGTTTTTATTTAACCTCTGAGGAAAATTATATCCATATAAATTTTTTATTGAAGAAACATTCTTGCTAGGCTTCTTAGAATTATTGCTTTCAAATAATACTTATTACATGGGCATTTTTTTAACATACACAGCTTCAATAAAATGAAACCATTCTATTACTTAAGTTGTTTACAATATGACACTAACACAACTTCACCTTTATAAACCACTTGGTGACGGTGCTAGATATCACCACCATAGTCTCCCTGATGTGAAGCCCCAAATAGACCTCACATTGTTTGGAGTAGGAGCCCCATCCAAATTATTGGCCCAACCACCATAACACATATTTTTCCTTAGCTACAATGAAAAACATATGAGTATAAATCAACAAGAAATATGACACTATGAAAAACCAATCGTAATGTGTAAAAATAGGCTTTCACAAGAGGGGAGACAAGAGTGAGCCTCTAGGAGGAAAGAAACGTCGATGAAAAAGAATCCTTATGCGATGGATCCGGAGGATAATCTAAGCAATATTATCCTAAGAGAGGTACATGAGAGCAAGGAAAGATTTATTATTTATCTAGGGAAGTAGTTCACGTATACACAACGATCATTAAAGCACATACAACACACATCTAACAAGATAAGAACCAAATCCAATGAAGTAGTTCAATTTATTTAGTACTTATGAACATAACATATATTGAAAAAATATAAAGAATAGCCTTACAATATTCGCGATACATGCATGAAAATGTGTTAGCTCAATTAGCTTCTAATAATTAAGTGAAAGATCGCAATGCAAAGTTACAATGGGGAGCCACTAGCTCCAATAGTGGAACATTATGTCACTACTTGCTTTTCCAAAGAATGATCTTCTCTATTATGCCGAGATAGAGAAGCTAAGGATAAATATCCAAAGCATCAGACTCCAAAATCCCTTTTCTTGAGTTATGACGGTGTATTTATAACAAGAGGAATGACCTTTCATTTCCCCATGACTCTTGAGCTTCCCTCATGACTCTTAGACTTACAAGTGACCTTTGAATTTCTATTAACTCTTTGGTCCACATGTGACTTTTCATATTCCATATGTGACCCTTGGACTTCCACACATTTACATTTTGTCATTTTGAAAATTACATCATTATATCCACAAATGATTTGGTAAGACACATTGACACATGATACATTGTGATGAAACTTGTACAGGCCATGACATGGAAATGATGACTTGGAACTTCATGATGATTTGGAAATGCCAAGCCAATCTCATTTTTTTCTTTGACTTTGAATTCTTCATGATAGACCTTTGCTTGTTCTTTATTTCCACCCTCAAAAGGGTCTAGATGAATGTTGAAACCTTCCATGTCAACTTCTTTTAACTAGTCCAAGGTTGCAATGTGTTCTTCACGATGGTTTATATTTGTGCTTTTTCTTCGCAAGTGCTTCCTTGTATCTCTCCTTGAAATCTTCCTTGAGCATCACCTTGCCATGTTGAGATGGTACACCTAGAGATGAAGTTCACCAATGACATGGCAAGATAAGTCCAATAAACTTCTATTCTACCTTTACTTTGCTCATGGAAGAGGATAATTATGGTGGGAATGTGCAAAAGCTAAGAGGGAGAGATCTTCTTAGGTGCAGTGTGCAGTTATAGGAGGATAGATATGAGTGACTTGCACTAGAAATGTGCACTGCACTACGGAAAGAAAGAGGGAGGAGCATGTGTGTGAAGTCCAGATGGTAGTGAATAGGGGGCCTAGGGATTGCAATTACCCAAGGGAGACAAAATTAAGGCATAACGTAGTTTTCTTCTACAAGGGTGTAGGGAAGATCCACTACTGACTAGACCTATTCCATGCACTAGGATGGAGAAGCATGAGCAAATGTTCTATGTAGTTGGGAAGTTTAGTGAACAAGGGTTGATGGCATACTGACTAAAATTGTGCCATGCATTGTGACTAAGAGGCAGGCTTAAGGAGGAGAATGGTTTTCCTCAGTAATGATTTAGGAGAGTTAGCATTATCCACTAGAACTATGCCATGCGCTAAGGAGACAAGAAGAGTTGAGTCATTAGAGAAATTTTGAGGTCAAAATTGGGCCTCAAAACAAAAATTTCCAACCAAAATAAACTTTATAAGAACAACTCAGATTCAAGATGATGATGTCAATAATGGGGGATGACTCACCATTTTTGGAGTAAAAAGGTAAAAAGGTGAAAATACGAGTTAAAAGGTAGTTTTTTCCACTTTTCCCTCCAAAATTTGATGGGGTAATCCAATCTTATTTTATTATTTCCACTATTATTTTATAATATTTCTTAGGAGGCCCATTTTAGACCTTAAAATTTCTATAATGCTTGGCATAGTGAGCAAGTTTAAGATGTAACAGTGGAATTCTTGCACACTGTAACTACATAATGCATAGTGATTGAGGGGAAGGCTCAAGGTGTGCATAGTTTCCCATTTCAAAGGTCAAGGAGTGGCTCTACTTTCCACTCTGAATGTGACATGCATTAGGGAGGCAAGCAAGACTGACTCTTGGGCACAATTTTTAAAGGTAAACAAGAAGGAGACGAGAGACTCTAATTCAAGATTGTACAATGGCTTGTGAAGGAGGAGGACCTGAGGATGGCGCAATGCGATTTTGTAGAGGGTAAGGGTTGCACCACTATTGAATAGAAATGAGACATGCACTCATCAACTGAATAGGAGTCTATGTGTGGCTGATAAGAATTTTTGCCATTGAAGTAGTAAGTTGAATGCTTGGATTATGCCTCATCGCAATAATGCGAGTGGAAGGATGATGTGCCTTGGGGGTTATAATCTCATAAGTTCAAAAGAGGAAACACCCTTATAAGGGAGCGGGATGACATGGGGTCGGGACATGGTGGCCTCCACGCAATCCTGGCTATTGTTGCATTTTTGCAGGGTGGGGCCTACAAGATAGGTCAGCCCAAAGGCTACTTCCTAGACCATTTACAAGAATGCATGTTAAAGAGGAAACAAGATTATTTAAGTCAGCTTGCGGTGGTGTGCACATAAGCCTGATAGATCCTTTATTGGTGCTTAGTGAACCCACCATACAAACAACCTGAAGGTGACCCTCGAAGGTTTGTTCAAGCACACAAGTTGATGTATGAGTGGGACACAGTGGTATACACATAGTCCCACCTATTTATTGGGTTGTGTTATATTATTTCCACCACTCGTCGATGCGTAGTGGGGGGGTCACAGGGGGTTTGAGGGGGGCGGTTATCCCCCCACTATGGGGTCCAGGGCACTGCCCCGGGGAATTTCTTTTTTTGGACCCATGGTTTTGTGCATGGTTTTTGCACATGGTTTAGGGCGCCATGGCTTTTGGTCCATGGTATTGGATGCTTTAGCATGTATATATATGCATTGTATCATTGAACGAAACATAATGAAAAATCAATAAGGTAGTCCCTGTTTTGGGATCCACGGGAAAATATCTATGTATATTTGTTTTATGTGTTATGCTCTTACTATTGTTTATTTTCTGTTATTAGAATTCGTATGCAGGTAATTTATGTATGGGGTTAAAACCTACATTTGGTATGAGAGTTGTTTTTGCTTCAAGGGGATGCCTTTGTTACTGAGGGGCTTCACTCAGGCCCATGGTAGACCATGTTCAGTGGGAGATCTACAAGATCGATTTTGGGGGTGAAAGAATATGGTGAGCAGTGGAAAGATAGAGATCAAGTAATTTAATAGTTAGAGCTTTGAGTTGTGGAAAAACAAGATGGAGGATCTCTTGGTGGATAAAGATCAGTGGATCACAGTAAATCTAGGTACTAAACCAATGGGAGTGTCCGATGAAGAATGGAAGAAGTTGGATCGAAATGCAAAAAGCACAATATGATTGTGTGTATCAAATTCAGTATTGCTGAATGTATCAGGGGAAGCTACGATGAAGGCTTTATGGGACAAGTTGGGGACTTTGTACCAATATAAGTCTTTGGTGAATAAATTGTTCTTTTGGAAAAAGTTCTATAACGTGAGGACAAAAGATGGAGACTCAGTGACAGAGCATCTAAACACATTTAATACTATGGTAAGCTAGTTATTATATGTTGATATTAAAATTTTAGATGAAGATAGGTGCATTAGCTTTTTGTGTTCTCTACCAGATTCATGGGATAGTCTGGTTATTTCAATAAGTAGCAATGCAACTGCCTTACAATTTGATGAAATAGTCTCATCTTTGTTGACGGCGGAGATGAGAAGGAAAAGAATGGAGCGCCGGAATGGTGATTCCCTATCTATACGAGGACGGTCCCATAAAAGAAAAAAAAATAAGTCATCGAGTGGGAGATCTAAATCTAGAGGGAGATGTAAATCTCCAAGGAAATTTCTAAAGGTGTGCTGGAAATACGAAAATGAAGGGCACTTCAAAAGGGATTTTAAATCTAAAGCTCCTGACAAAGGAAAGGGATATGATGATGCTCCTTCTACAGAGGTGAAAACCACTTCAGATGAAAGTGGAGATGTGTACTTGGCTTCTTCTTCAAGTACACATGTAGATCATGAGGTATGGTTGATGGACTCAGGTGAATCCTTTCACTTCACTCCCCATAGAGAGTCGTTCCACGAGTATGAGAAATATGATGGTGGTGATGTCTTCTTATGGGATGATAGGAAGGCTAGAATCATTGGTTGCAGAAAAGTAAAGTTGAAGTTGCAAGGTAGAAGGATTGGAACACTTCTAGGTGTTCTACATATTCCCACATTGGCCAGAAATATGATTTCTCTAAGCAAGCTAGATGATGTAGGTGTAAAAATAGTGTTCAAGAAGGATATCTACAAGATGGTTCAGGGAGCACTAGTATTGATGTAGGGAGTTCAGATTGGAACTCTATACAAGCTGCAAGGTAGCACTATTATTAATGGGTGTAACAGTTCTGTGGTTCCTAAAAGTGGAGTATAAAATCTAGTGCTCCCTGGAGAAAAGACCATGATATGGCATCAAAGGCTTAGACATATTGGAGAGAAGGGCCTTAGAATAATTCATGGTAAATGTATGGTATAAGGTATGACTAATAGCTCTCTGGATTTTGATTTCTATGAAAATTGTGTATATGGAAAGCAGAATCGAGTGAGTTTCTCCTCTATTGGTAAGAGGATGAAACATATATTAGAGCTTGTGCATAGTGATGTGTTTAGACCTATGAAGGTTACATCACCGGGTATGTCTATGTACTATGTATCATTTATAGATGACTTCTCAAGGAATACATGGATATATTTCCTCAAGAATAAATCTAAAGTCTTTAATAGGTTTAAAGAATTTAAGGCTCTGGTGGAAAACTAGACAAAGGAGAAGATAAAGATGCTGAGGACAGATAACGTTGGAGAGTTTTGATATAAGGAATATGAAGAATTATGTAAGAATTGTGGTATAGCATGGTAGAAGACTACTCCATACACACCTGAGGAAAATGGAGTTGCAGAAAGAATGAACAAGATGTCGATGGAAAGCGCAAGAAGCATGCTCAGTGGTGTTGGGATAAGACAAGAATTCTAAGCAGAGGTAGTGGAGACATCATTTTACCTGGTCAATAGATCACCTTCATCAACATTGGAGGATAATAATACACAAGAGGTATGGACTAGTAATAAATATTCTCTTTCACATCTGAGGGTATTTGGGTGTGATGCATATGTAGATGTTCCAACGGAGAAAAGAACAAAGTTGGATAGTAAATCTAAAAAGTGCATATTTATTGGCTATAAGGATGGTTTAAAGGGTTATAAGCTTTGGAACCCAGTAACAAGGAAGGTTGTGTACAACCGAGATGTGGTTTTTAGAGAGGAGAAAGATGTTATTAAACATGAAGTCCCTTCAAAGGAACATGAGAAGATAGAGTTTGAGCTAAAGGAGGAAGAATCAGACTCTACAGCAGGAGAGGAATTAGAAGATGAAGAGCCACAAACTACGGTTGTGAGAGGATCAGTTCGAGAAAGAAGGGAGCCCAAAAGGTATAGTCCATCTGCTTTCTGTTCAAATTTTTCTTTATCTATTACTAATGATGATCCTAGAACTCTGAAGCAAGCAGTAAATTTAGAGGACGACAAACTCTAGAAAGAGGCCATGATTGATGAAATGGCATCTTTGCACAAAAATGAGGCTTGTGATTTGGTGGAGTTTTCGGTTGGAAGGAAACCCATTGGTAGAAAATGGGTGTTCGAGAAGAATAAAAATGCAGAAGGAAAGGTAGATAAATGCAAAGCTCGATTGATAGCAAACGGTTATTCACAGGTGCTGAGAATTGATTTTGGTGACATTTTTTCTCCTGTTGCCAAGGTAGCTTCTATTGGATTATTTTTATTTGTTGCTGCTTCTTCTGATTTTGAGGTAGAATAGATGGATGTGAAGACACCATTTCTTCACGGTGTTCTAGAAGAAGAGATCTACATGAAGCAATGTGAAGGCTTTGCAGTGAAGGGTAAGAAATAATTGGTATGCAAGTTAAAAAACTCTCTGTATGAGTTAAAACAATCACCAAGGATGTGGTATCCGAAATTTGATACATTTATACAGGGACTTGGATTCACCAGAAGCAAGGAAGATCACTATGTTTATTTCAAATTAGTTGGTGACCATGTTATTTATCTAGTCTTGTATGTGGATGATATGTTGCTAGCTGGAAATGATAAAGAAATTATCCAGGATTTGAAGACCCACTTGTCCTTTGAATTCGACATGAAAGATCTTGGTGCTGCAAATTATATTTTGGTCATGGAAATTAAAAGACATCGGGAAAGAGGAAGCTCTGGTTAAACCAGAGGACGTATGTCGAGACAATACTGCAGAGGTTTAATATGTATGATAGTAAACTGATGAAGGTTCTTATTCCTCTAGGTGCAAAGTTATTTGCTGAACAATGTCCCAAGACATAAGAAGTGGAAGAGGACATGTCTGGTGTTCCATATGTAAGTGCAGTCGGTAGCTTGATGTATACGATGGTCTGTACTAGACTAGACATTGCACATGCAGTAGGAGTATTGAGTAGGCTTATTTCAAAACCAGGGAAAGAGTATTGGACAACAGTGAAGCAGGTTTTCAGGTATTTGTGTGGCACTAGGGATTATGGTTTGTGCTACCAAGGAAGACTAGGATTGGACAGAGTTTTGGATATTCGTGGCTTTGTTGATGCACACTAGGCTGGATATTTGGATCAAAAAAGATCTACAAGTGGGTATGTGTTTAACCTATTTGGAGGTGTAGTCAGTGGGATGAGTAAGAAACAATCTGTAGTGGTACTATCAACTACAAAGGAAGATTACATGGTAGCCACTCATGCAACCATGGAATCAATTTGGTTGCCAGGATTGTGTTCAAGTATTGGGTTAGTACAGGGAGCTATAAGGATAGAATGTGACAGCCAAAGTGCAATTTTCTTGGAAAAGAACCCTACTTATCATTCAAATACAAAGCACATTTATGTTTAGTCTCACTTTGTGAGGGATATGATAGAAGACAAAAAGGTGTTTCTGGTAAAGGTGGACACTTTGAAGAATAATGTAGATGCATTGAAAAAATCTGTGAGCTCTGAGAAGTTCTCTTGATGTAGAGAAACTGTGGGCATTGCAGGGCTGGATAAATGACTAAGCTCTCCTGTGGCCTCCTGTGGAAAGAAAACAACAAGTGGGAGAATGTTGGCTTGTGTTATATTCTTCCCACGTATAGCGCAGGGCTTACAGGGTGTTTGACGGGGGTGGTTAGCTCCCCTCTATGGGGTCTGGGGTAATGCCCCCGGGAAACTTTCTTTTTTGGACCGATGGTTTTGTCCATGGTTTTCCGCATGATTTTCGCACATGGTTTTGGGAGCGATGGTTTTTGGTCCATGGAATTGGATGCTTCGGCATGTATATATATGTATTGTAACATTAAAAGGAACATAATGAAAAATCAATATGGTAGTCCCTATTTTGGGATCTAAGGGAGAATCTCTGTGTATATTTGTTTTACGTGTTATGCTCTCGATATTGTTTATTTTCTCTTATTAGAATCTGTATGCAGGTAATTTATGTAGTGGGTTAAAACCTACATTTGGTATTAGAGTTGTTTTGGCTTCAAGGGGATGCCTTTATTACTGAGGGGCTTCACTTAGGCCTGTGGTAGACCTTGTTCAGTGGGAGATCTGCAGGATTGATTCTAGTGGTGAAAGAATATGGTGAGCAGTGGAAAGATAGAGATCGAGAAATTTAATGGTAAGAGTTTGGAGTTGTGGAAAATCAAGATGGAGGATCTATTGGTGGACAAAGATTAGTGGATCACAGTAAATCTGGGTACTAAACTAACGAGAGTGTACGATGAAGAATGGAAGAAGTTGGATTGGAAGGAAAAAAGCACAATATGATTGCGTTTCTTAGATTCAGTATTGCTGAATGTATCAGGGGAAGCTACAACGAAGGCTTTGTGGGACAAGTTGGGGAATTTGTACAAATCTAAGCCTTTGGCGAATAAATTGTTGTTGTGGAAAAATATGTATAACCCGAGGACAAAATATGCAGACTCCGTGACAGAGCATCTAAATGCATCTAATATTGTGGTAAGCCAGTTATTATATTTTGATATTAAAATTTCAGATGAAGATAAGTGCATTAGATTGTTGTGTTCTCTACCAGATTTGTGGGATAATCTGGTTATTGCAATAGCTAGCAATGAAATTGCCTTGTAGTTTGATGAAATAGTCTCATCCTTGCTAACACAGGAGATGAGACGGAAAAATATGGAGCACCGGAATGGTGATGCCCTGTCTGTACGAGGACGGTCCCAGAACAGAAACAGAAATAAGTCATTGAGTGGGAGATCTAGATCTCCAGGAAAATTTGTAAAGGTGTGCTGGAAATGTGGAAAGGAAGGGAACTACAAAAGGGACTGTAAATCTAAAGCTCCTCACAAAGGAAATGGATTTGATGATGCTCCTTTTACAGAGGCGAAAACCACCTCAGATGAAGGTGGGGATGTGTACTTGGCCTCTTCTTCAAATACACATGTAGATCATGAGGTATGGTTGATGGCTCAGGTGCATCCTTTCACTTCATTCCCCATAGAGAGTGGTTCTGCAAGTATGAGAAATATGATGATGGTGATGTCTTCTTAAGGGATGATAGAAAGGCTAGAATTGTTGGTCGCGAAAAAGTGAAGTTGAAGTTGCAAGGTGGAAGGATTAGAACACTTCTGGGTGTTCTACATATTCCCACATTGGCTAGAAATATGATTTCTGTAAGCAAGCTGGATGATGTAGGTGTAAAAATAGTGTTCGAGAAGGATACCTGCATGATGGTTTGGGGAGCATTGGTGTTGATGCGAGGAGTTCAGATTGGAACTCTATACAAGCTCCAAGGTAGCACTATTATAGATGGGTGCAACAATTTTGTGGTTCCTGAAAGTGCAGCAGAAAATCTAGTGGTCTCTGGAGAAAAGAACATGATATGGCATCAAAGGCTTGGACATATTGGAGAGAAGGGCCTTAGAATACTTTATGTTAAAGGTATGGTATAAGGTATAACTAATAGCTCTTTGGATTTTGATTTCTATGAAAATTGTGTATATGGGAAGTAGAATTGGGTGAGTTTCCCCTTTGGTGGTAAGAGGACAAAAAAGATATTAGAGCTTGTGCACAGTGATGTGTTTGGACCTATGAAGGTTCCATCACTAGGTAAGTCTGTGTACTATGTATCATTTATAGATGACTTCTCAAAGAATACATGGATATATTTCCTTAAGAAGAAATCTAAAGTCTTTGATAGGTTTAAAGAATTTAGGGCTCTGGTGGAAAAGCAAACAATGGAGAAGATAAAGATGTTGAGGACACATAACGTTGGAGAGATTCGATAGAAGGAATTTGAAGAATTCGGTAAGAATTGTGGTATAGCATGGAAGAAGACTATTCCATACACACCTGAGCAAAATGGAGCTGCAGAAAGAATGAACAAGATGTTGATGGAAAGGGCAAGAAGCATGCTCAGTGGTGTCGGGTTAGGACAAGAATTCTGGGCAGAGGTAGTGGAGACATCATGTTACCTGGTAAAAAAATCACCTTCATCAGTGTTGGAGTATAATACTGCACAAGAGGTATGGACTAGTAGGAAACCTTCTCTTTCACATCTGAGGGTATTTGGATGTGATGCATACGTACATGTTGTAATGGGGAAAAGAACAAACTTGGATAGTAAATCTGAAAAGTGCATCTTTATTGGGTATAAGGATGGTTTAAAGGGTTATAAGAATTGGAACCCAGTAACAAGGAAGGTTTTGTACAATTGAGACGTGGTGTTTAGAGAGGTGAAAGATGTTATTAAACATGAATACCCTTCAAAGGAACCTGAGAAGATAGAGTTTGAGCTAAAGGAGGACGAATCTGACTCTACAGCAGGAGAGGAATTAGAAGATGAAGAGCCATAAAATCTAGTTGTGAGAAGATCAGTTTAAGAAAGAAGGTAGCCAGAAAGGTATAGTCCATCTGCTTTCTCTTCAAATTTTTCTTTATCTATTACTGATGATGATCCCAGAGCTGTGAAGGAAGCAGTAGATTTAGAGGACGGAAAACTCTTAAAAGAGGCCATGATTGATGAGATGGCATCTTTGCACAAAAATGAGGCTTGGGATCTGGTGGAGGTGTTGGCTGGAAGGAAACCCATTGGTAAAAAATGGGTGTTTAAGAAGAATACAAATTCAAAAGGAAAGGTGGAGAAATACAAAGCTCGGTTGGTAGCAAATAGTTATTCCCAAGTGTCGGAATTGACTCTGGTGATACTTTTTCTCCTGTTTCCAAGGTATTTGTTGTTACTGCTTTTGATTTTGAGGTAGAATAGATGGATGTGAAGACACCCATTCTTCATGAGGATCTGGAAGAAGAGATCTACATGAAGTAACCTGAAGGCTTTGCGGTGAAGGGTAAGAAAGAACTAGTATGAAAGTTAAAATAGTCTCTGTATGAGTTAAAAAAATCGCCAAGGACATGGTATCCGAAATTTGATACATTTATAGGGGGACTTGGATTCACTAGAAGAAAATAAGATCACTATGTGTATTTTAAATTAGTTGGTGACCATGTTATTTATTTGGTCTTGTATGTGGATGATATGTTGCCAGTTGGAAATGACAAAGAAATTATCTAGGATTTGAAGACCCACTTGTCCTCCAAATTCAACATGAAAGATCTTGGTGCTGCAAACTATATTTTGGTCATCGAAATTAAAAGACATCGGGAAAGGAGGAACCTTTGGTTAAACCAGAGGAAGTATGTTGATACAATACTGTAGAGGTTTAATATGTAGGATAGTAACCCAGTGAAGGTTCCTATTCCTGTAGGTGCAAAGTTATCTGCTAAACAGTGTCCCAAGACATAAGAAGAGGAAGAGGACATGTATCATGTTCCATATGCAAGTGCGGTCGGTAGCGTGATGTATGTGATGGTTTGTACTAGACCAGACATTGGACATGTAGTGGGAGTATTGAGTAGGTTTATATCAAAACCAGGGAAGGAGAATTTGACAGTAGTGAAGCAGATTTTCAGGTATTTGTGTGGCACTAGTGATTATGGTTTGTGCTACCAAAGAAATCCAGGATTGGACAGAGTTTTGGATATCCATGACTTTGTTGATGCAGACTAGGCTGGAGATCTGGATCATAGAAGATCTACAAGTGGGTATGTGTTTACCTATTTGGAGGTGTAGTCAGTTGGATGAGTAAGAAACAATCATTAGTGGCACTATCAACTATAGAGGCAGAATACATGGCGGCCACTCATGCAAGCAAGGAAGCAGTTCGGTTGATTGTGTTTAAGTATGGGGTTAGTATAGGGAGTTGTAAGGATAGACTGTGACAGCCAAAGTGCAATTTTCTTGGCAAAGAACCCTGCTTATCATTCAAATACAAAGCACATTGATGTTTAGTATCACTTTGTAAGGGATATGATAGAAGACAAAAAGGTGATTTTGGTAAAGGTGGACACTTTGAAAAATATTGCACATGCATTAACAAAATCTGTGAGCTCTGAGAAGTTATCTTGGTGTAGAGAAAGTATGGGCATTGCAGGGCTGCATAATTGACTAAGCTCTCGTGTGGCCTCCTGTGGAAACAAAACAACAAGTGGGAGAATGTTGAGTTGTGTTATATTCTTTCCACGACTAGCAGGGGGGTTACAGGGGGTTTGAGGGGGGTGATTAGCTCCCCTCTATGAGGTCCGGGGCAATGCCTCAGGGAATTTTTTTTTGGACACATGGTTTTGTCCATGGTTTTAAGCATGGTTTTTGCACACGGTTTTTGGTGCGATGGTTTTCGGTCCATGGTATTGGATGCTTTGGCATGTATATATATGTATTGTAACATTGAAAGGAACATAATGAAAAATCAATATGGTAGTCCCTATTTTGGGATCCAAGGGAAAATCTCTATGTATATTTGTTTTATGCGTTATGCTCTCCCTATTGTTTATTTTTTGTTATTAGAATTCGTACGCGGGTAGTTTTTGTATGGGGTTAAAACCTATACTCTTTTCCCATTGGTGGAGTTGGCCCCACTTCACTAGCCATCTTGAGAGACAAACCCTGAAATAATTACAAGTGAATAAGGGAGAAGAGTTGGGGTAATAGGGCCAAGGAAACAAGGACATTGGAAGTAGATCATGACTATTAGGTTGGTTACACACACACACACACACAAGCACATATGCATTTTCTTTGCATTATTAATATTTAAGTGCAACCCATGAACAGGTCAACAGTCAATAAATGAAACCCAAGTGGTGTGGGAGGTTGGCCAAATAGGCATAGCCACATGGGTTCCACGTGGCAAGGTTGATGACGTGGCGCCCACTTATTTGTTGGAAATTCAAAGATCATAACTTCTGATCCAAGGATTAGATTAGGGTGAGTTTTTGTCACTGGAAACGTCTTACATATATGAACACATCGGTGATACTTATTTCTAGTTTTGAAGACAAAAAAAGTTATTATCCCATCTCTATAATTTGTTGTAAGGGAGATCAAATTAGCAAGTTAGCACTTTTCACTAAGGTTAAGGTGGGGGGTGTTTATGCCTATGTTCCATGGGACCACTTCGAGCGCATTTAGGCAGATGTATCCGTTCTGTCCTAGCCACCATGGACCACTTTGGACGTGATCATGCCAACTTGAGTGCCATTGTGTAGGCACATTCTAGGCCAACTCGAATGCCTTCTATGCCACCATATCAACTCGGCGATGAGGGACCAATGCTCTAACTTCTTTGTTGAGATGGCGTGTGCATTGACACCTAGGGGCATTACACCCATGTTATGAATCTACCTATATGAAATAGATATTAGATATAACTTTAATCATGCTAACATTATAAAGATAATGCAAATTCTATCTCAATAATAATAATAATAATAATAATAATTTGTTATTATGGCTTCATTGATTTACATTATCATTCTATTAAAAATAATTCTTTAAGCATAATTCAATAAACTTCTTAATTAAACTTAAATTTTTATTAATTTATCTCTATAATACCATTTTAAGTAAATTTGAATTCAAGTAAAAGCTTACAATGTCTATCTAGTCAAAGCCTATTTGTTAACTTGATAGCATACAAAGATGAAGCTGTCTTTAGTGCGACTTTTGAAAGTTTCCCCAAAACGTTTGTGGTGAAATCTTGATTTGTGTTATTTAAAATAGTTTTTTGATTGTATATATGGATTCAACACCCCAAAAACCCCTAGGTCGCTTCAATTGTATAGGGGTTACCCATCATACTTGTGAATTCCTGTGAGATTTTAGAGAAATAGAGTGGAAAAGTCCACCGGAAAAACTTCCAAAAAATCACACTAAAGACAACTCATATAAAAGCATTTATGTCCATTGGAAAAATGATTTTTCTATGTTATTTAGTTTCATCTCAGTCAAATTAAACTATTATTTATTTATTTATCTGAAATTAGCAAACATGTAATTGTATAAACGTTTTGATACTATAGACCTTGAAGTTAAGAAATGCTAAGATTACTTTAAATTAATTTTAATGTTCTACTAAGCTTTTTTAGGAATAGGGGGACACAAAACATGAAGCTAGAAGCCGGAGGTGCAGAAGCACTCCCAATTTAAAACAAAAAAAATTTCAAGAAGGTTTTACACATCCATTCTAATTTTTTTTTAAGAAAGATGGAACATCAACATCAATTTAAATTTAAAAAATAATTCAAGAAATATAGTAATAAAAAAATATTGTATACATTGATTTAAATTTATTATTTATTATTTTTGGGTTGTTGTATAAGATAAACTCATGGGTATTGTTAGGGCATTTTGTAGTTAGAAATTTCACGAGCAAAAAATCATCTACGTTGAGAATTGGTGTGGTCTAGAAAGAGTGTAATTTTTGGGTAATTTTGAAAGCATAAATGGCTATGGATTGTAGTTTCTCAAGCTAAAAGTGTGTATATATATATATATATATATATATATATATATATATATATATATATATATATCAAATTCAATAAATAATTCAAAAAAATAAAAATGGTAAATATTCTAAATATTGATTTAAATTCATTATTCACTATTCTAAAAACTTGGTAGTACTAAGAAAAATAGTATATACTAAAGTGTGAAAATTAAAATAGTAAATTGAAATTACTCTAACTCTCAAATAGTAAAAAGCCACAAGGAAAAGTCTTATTTAAGGTCATCAAGACTTAAAAGTTAAAAACTAAAAATGAACGATGGATAATGGACCAATTTTATCAAGCCAATCCGAAAACCTTGAATTGGAAAAAAAAATAATGATTAAAAAAAGACCAAAAAATATGTTGACGAAAAAATACATAAATATTCAAATTTTGGAAATTTTTTTACATAAGTATTCATGCTCATCCATATGAATGCAAATCATTATACAAGTTTCTTATATATATAGTAAGTAGGGGTACATATAACAAAATAGCACATAGTGCAATCCATCTTTAATGCAAAAATATGTCAACAAAGAGACTCTAGATTGCTTCTATAGTCCAAAAAAACATGTTATAATAAATACCTACATATCGTCAAATTCATTTCATATATTGGCATCCTCATCATTAATATGACCCTTCTAGCTTTTGTTTTAGTGATGGTTACATTTTTCCTATGATCGTGATAGAGGAGTTCAACAATCAATGCTCCATTCAAAACTTGGTGCTTTTGATAAAATGCTAGATACATACCCTCATACATTATATGATAATGTCATAGTCCCCTAATCGGAAAATAATGAAAACTATTAAGTCCACTAGATTTTGATTAACATTTAAAATTTAAAATTCAAAATTCAATGAGATTGTAACAGCTCTGAAAAAATCAATCTTAAAAATTTAAATAAAAAGAAACATTAAATAATATTTAAAACTTATGTAAAATGATCAAAATAAAAATAAAGGAAAATGTCACTTTTTCTTTAAAAATTTACATTATCATTAATTACATAACATTAAGAATTGAATATTAAATAATCCCATTCATAAATTATTATTTTTATAAAATATTTTATGTAAAAAAATCTGAGAAACATTTTTTTATTTTTATTAAATTTAATAAAATTTTAAATAAACATTATATATTTAATATCACATATTAATCATAATATATATCACATCATAGACCAGGTTTAATTGTTGGACACATGTCCATCAACGATACTGTTCTAAGACAGAGTTGCCCAAGTGATATTGCGAACTCCTTAAGACTCAAATTGCCACACAGAAACCTCAAGATGACACTGTACAGATTGCTTGGTATCATGTTTCTTATGGTTTTTACTATTTTTCCTTAAAATCCAGATAAGAGTTAGATTTTATTATTAACATTGTTCAATTCAGATATAATAAGAATATTTCAAAGGAGTCTAAGTGGTTGAATAATTTTTTTTTTTCTGAGTAAGATTACAATCTTTGGTTACTTAAAATGCATCCTTGAATCACGCCATATCGTTTTTCATAAAATTTATATAATATAATTCTTTGTAATATTATAATTTTTGGTTTTTTAAAATTTATAAATAAATTTAATTTCTAAAAAAATGGAACATAAATCCAAAAATTCAAATTTATAATTCTAATTATTAATTCAAATTTATCTTAAAAATCAGACTATATAAGTAACTTTGAAAACACTAATCTATATAATTAAAATATAACTAGTATAGCATAAAATTACAATTCCAGCGATTATTTTATAACACAATTCTAATGAGATTTAAACACTAATCTATATAATTAAAATACAATTTATATACCGTAAAATTACAATTCCAACGATTATTTTATAACAAAATTCTAATGAGGTTTAAGAAAATCCACATTTTTGACAGAAGGTTTAAATTGTTACATTAAAAAGATAAGAAAATAAACTGGGTTGTCTAACTATTAGGATTCTTTTTGAGATTTTTACTAAAATAATTTTTTAGTTATATCTTTTTTTAATATATATAAATTTGGTATTCTGAAAAATATCTATGGGGCACCCTGATTGTGAAGAGTTAACAACTTAAAGTTGTAATTCCAAGTTCCAGCCAACTCCTAATAGATTATGGACAATTTTAATTAGACAAAACCCTTAAAAACCCTTAAAAAATCTAACAAATAACTACCACAAATTAAACTTTCATGTACTTATCTTACAACTATTATACATCACAATTAAAGGATTTTCTGGCCAGATTTAAGGAAATTTGGGTTACAGCTGTCAAGTTTCAAAATGTTGTCTAACTATTATGCTTTTTTGAGATTTTAGCTGGAATAGAATTTATTTTTTGGTGTTACATCGTTTTTTGTTATTCAAATTGAGTTTTTGATTGTGGAGAGTTAACATTTTAAACTTGTAATTGCAGCCAATTCCTAATAGATTATGGACAATTTTAATAAGACAAAACCCCTAAAAACCCTTAAAAAAATCTAAAAAATAACTACTACAAATTAAACTTCATATACTTATCTTATAACTATTATAGATCAGAATTAAAGGATTTTCTAGCAAGATTTTAGTAAATTTAAGTTACATGTCAAGTTTCAAAATTTTGTGTGTCGCTTGAGTTTTTGATGGTGCTGAATCCCTTTCCACCATCTAAAACAAGATTCAAAGCACTCAATTTGCAACTTTTTTTATAAAAAATATGACTAAATTCCGATAATGTTTCAAGTCTAGACAAATTTGCTACCTCAACACCATGTTCTTCTCGGATTGCATCACCGAAACAAAGTAAAGACGTGTTTCTGTCAAACCACCTTTTATCTCTGGCGATGCGACCCCAGGGAATGCCCCGCCGCAAATCCTACGACGCTCAGATATGTTCAGGTACGAGAGAGAGTACATACTCCATGTGCATCCATATTGATAGCCCCAGGGAATGCCCCGCCGCAAATCCTAATACGCTCAGATATATGTTCAGGTACGAGAAAGAGTACATACTTCATGTGCATCCATATTGATAGTGTCATACTTGATTACTGAGTGGTTTACACAATACATTCCTTTCAATAATCTTGTAATAACGTGCACCTTGCAATGATCAATTTGATTTTAAAAGATGAGTCACCTTCACGGATTGTATTTTACCATCCCATCTCAATTTTATGAAGCATTTTTTATTGGAGTTGTTTATAGTGTGATTTTTTGGATTTTCTTGTATTGAAATTTGGGGTAGAAAATTAAGGTGAAATTTTGATTTGTGTTATTTAAAGTGATTTTTTGACTGTATATATGGATTGAGTACTTTGAAAAACCCCTAGATCATTTGGATTGTGGAGAAATTACCCATCAAATTTGTAATTTCAATAAATTTCTCTAGATTTTAGAGAAATTAAACCAAAAAAACATAGCAGAAAACTTTCCAAAATATCCCACTAAAAACAACTCTATTTTTTTTTGCCATACTTTCACTATTCCATGAAAAATTGTGGAATTGTGTTAAGGATGGAATTTGAGAGCTAATCTGTTTGCTAACAGACTATTTGTTTATTAAATATCAATTTTTTAGTTATTAAAATGTTTGTTAAAATTGTCAAAACTATTAAATTCGAGGAGTTCTTTAGTTTTGAAATTCTAACACGGAAAGGACAATTATTAAAGGGGCGGAGGTTGTACTTTGCACAATTATCTTGTTACCACTTTTGTGTGAAGTGACCAAGGCTGAGGTGGGTGCAAAGATTGAATGTATACCTGTTATAATCATGAAAAACCATCAATTCCATTTAAGTTTCATTAAAAATATATTTGTAAAAAAATGTTCATTTTCACTTTTCCATGTTTTCAAAGAACGGTAAAGTGTATATTAGAATTTCATGGAAAGGGTTATAGTTCAAATTGCTTATACTTGTATGTATTGGGTGAACGACAAATATACGAATAGACATTGAGCTTAAGGAGTGAACTTATACAAGTTGGTTTATAAAACTTGTTATTTTTTCTATTTTTTAATATTTTTTTTTTTTTTTTTATATCAACATTTCTGACGTTCAAGGTGAGTTTATCATTAAGGAAATTGTAGTTTACAATTGAGAAGTAAGAGCGACAAATATACTTTGTTTTTTTTGGGAAAAAATTATTTTAAATTTCATTAATCGAAATAAAAGTAGATACATTTCGGATATTGACAAAATTTATGTCCATGTAACTTTATGTTCTAGATAAGTTTCAGAAATAACTCAAAGATTATATAGTTTTGTTTCTCAATCCCTATGTATCTACTTACTACTCTAAAGGTATCTGATATCATCTAAGATTTCTTACCGCTATTAACTTCCCTTCTCAATTCTATAAGTTTCCAAACATTCTTCAAAATGAGAAGAAAATAAACAAAAAACTTGAACATGCATATGAAGATCATTTTCATAGAACATATGGTGATGTCCTTAATAATTAAAACTTCCTATGTTGAAGATGATGTCAATGCCAAAAGCTTTGAAGAAGAGCTTTCCTAGCACTTGTAGACGACCCTTGTTTGACAAAAAGTCTGCTTCTTGATTCTATTGTCTAAATACATGATTGGAAGTCATATTTTGGAAAGATCTCATCATTGATTTGATCCATAGCATCCAGAAGATAAGGGAAGGTTTCCCAAAAGAGGATCTTTGTTGCACCCAATCCATAATCACTGTGGAGTCCCCAGAAATTGCTAACTCCTCTATGGCTAGCCAGTTAGCACATAAGAGTGTCCCCCAAAGATCTAATAACTCTTCTCTATTATTAGTCATTATACCACTATTCCAACTGAATTCATAGTATTTGTCTCGCTTTAATACTAGATAAACCCCACTACCATAGACCTCACTAGAAGAATCTCCATAAAAAAGGCAAATGGATTTTCTAACTAAATCTCGTCATATTGGATTTGTCTCACCTTAACATTTTCTTTTGCTGGCATTATTTTCATATAATATGCATGTAACTTTGACCAGGTGGCTCTTGTTTCTGGAGTAGTCTCTTCAAATATCTTCCCATTTCTACTTCCCCATATGCCCCATCGAATATAGTAGGGTAATGTAAGAAATGTATTGTTCTCCTCAATCCACTCAGAAATGATTCTCCCTATGGAGCTTTAATGCCAGGCTATTTGAATATTAATAGAGTGTAATAACCATCTCAAAACTGAGAATGCAAATGGGCATGTGAGAAAGAGATGATCCACATCTTCTGGATTTTTTTTTGCATAAAACACATATGCTATGACCCTGGAAGCCTCTTTTAAGAATATTATCACATGTAAGTATCCAGTTATGGATCACCAACCACATGAAGCATTTCAATTTCATTGGAATATTCCATGGGGCATTATCTCCCAAGTCGCGACCCATTGTTATGATTTTATATATGTCTTTAATTGTTAGCTTCTCGTTTATCATATTGCCATCCCATGTCATCTTATCTTCTTTCTCAGAGAAAAATATGCCCACATGACATAAATGAGAGGTGTACAAGGACCACTCCATTACTAGAGCCACTTGCATTCTAAGATCGAGAGCGTTGATCCATAGACCTATAATAGTAGAAGAGCATTTATCAACACATAGCTGATTCATATATAAAATCCTTTGTCATGTAAAAATTCAAAGAGAGACATATATAGAGTATGTATGTTCTACACCCTTCTTATGGCATCCAAACCACTTTAATCCTATTCACCCTTTTGACCTCCCATCTTAAATTCCCAAGAAGACAATGTTTATTTCTCATCATACTTCTCCGAATGTATGGTGCTCCTTTACGTTATGTAGGCCCCTTCTCTATCCATTCCTCAACCTGGTTACTTTTCATATATTTCTCTTTAACTACTTGTTTCCAAATTCCTTTATCTTATAGTGTTCTCCATAAATTCTTGATAAGTAAAACCTTATTGAAGCTCTCAATGTCCTTTATTCCCTAGTCGTCATTCCTTTCATGCCTAAAGTGGGTATCTAGATTGACTAAATAGAACGTTTTATAGAGTCTACCAGGTCCAACTCAAAAGAACCTTGCAAAGATGGAGTCAATTGTTTTTTAAATATCCTTTGGCAAGTAGTATAAGTGCGTCCATTATCCAAAAATATTTTGTAGGACTGATTTTAACATGACCAACCTCCCATCTGTTGTAAGTCATTTATTCAACCATATAGACATTGTTTGTTCAAATAGGCTTATAAGTCCTTCCGAATCATTAATTGCATAATTATTTGGTTTCAATGTGAATCCAAAGTATGTAAAACATCACTCCATATTGAGCTAAGCCACCTCAAATATGTGTACTATTTTTTTAATAACCCCCTCCTCCTTCGTCGCTGAAATGATAATATATTTACCTTTATTCATATAAAGGCCTGAGGAAATGCTCAAACATGTATGAATATGATGAAAGGATTTCCAAACCTAGATAGAGATCTTCCTAGTAAAAAGTACATCATCAACAAACATCATATGGGTAATTTGAATATTCTTGGTGATCCCACAACCAATAATATTTCCCTTTGTTATATATTATTCATTTATACCTCTAGTGAGACCATCTATAACCAAAATAAACAATAAAGGAGACAATGCACATCCTTGTGTAAGCCCTCTAGATGCCTTAAACAAATCAATTAGTATCCCAATAATAATGATAGTGCAATTTGTTGATGTAATGCATGCCATAATCTAGTCTATAATCTTTACTTTGAATCCAATCTTGTGAGAAATCATCTACAAGAATTCGTAGACGATGCTGTAATATGCTTCTACTAGATCTATCTTCATAAGACATACCTTTTGTTGACGAGTTTTGATAGAATTTAGACATTATTGAGTAATGTCCACCACGTCTTGAATGTGTCTATTGTCCAAGAAACTTTAGACATTCCTTGTAGATTCAATCTATTAATTGTAATTTACTAAAACAATAGACTTGAATCTATTCTACACATTAGCGGAAAAATTTAAACGATCATGAAATCACGAAGCAAATAATAGAAATAACTCAATCAACACGTTACACAATGATTTTCTGGGGAAATCCATAGCTAAAAACCCTTTCAATCTATATATTGCACTAGTAAGAAGATATGAGAAGATTCAATGCTTTGCTCAAGTCTGAGCAACCTCTACACTATCTTTATTTGTCTCACTGCTTCCTAGACAAGCCTAGGCCAATACTTAACCAATTTTTTTATTGCCTAAGTCCCTATTTCCCCAAATTGTTTCCGTGGAAATTACACCCCTATTAATTGGTGAAATTACTCAATATGAATTGCGGAATCCTCAAAGGCCTTCCTCTGACTGCATGCACCACCTGTACAATTCAGATGATTATACAACTGATAGTACACTCTATCTTTCCTCTCCATAGTGAAGTATTAGAGGCTGCTATTTATAGGCAAGTATCCATGGGTTTCTTGCTCTCCATGTGGAACTTCTTTAGTATCTCGTTGGCATACTTTCCTTAAGAGACAAATAGTTCCTCATCTCCTTTCCATACTTCCATACCAAGGAGATAATGCATGAGCTCCAGGTCCTTCATCTCGAATTATCTTGCAAGATCCTTTTTTGCAATATTTTACCAACTTCTCATCACCTATTAGAATTAAATCATTGAAATATAACACTATACTCAACCATTTACCTTCAACCACAATATGGTAAAGGTTCGCATCTGCTTCACTTTTGGTGAAGCCCAACTTGGTGAAATAATTGTCAATCCTATTGTACCAAGCACGAGGTGCTTGTTTTAATCCATACAACACTCGCTTGAGTTCACACACATGTGACTCTCTATTGGTGGTCTCAAATACTTCTAACTTCTCAATGTACAATTCTTCCTCAATCACTCTATTGAGTAATGTTGTCTTCACATCCATATGATGTATCTTCCATCCCATCTACATTGAAAGTGTTAGAATAGATCTAATTGAATAGTACCTTGCTACTGGAACAAAGGTCTCATCATAATCAATTCTCTCCACCTGAGAGAACCCTTTGGCCACAAATATGGCCTTGTGTTTCTCCACACTCCCATTTTCTACTTGCTTTACCTTGTAAATTCATCTGGAACTCACCACTAAATTGTCTGCTGGTATTGGGATCACTTCCCAAACACTATTTATGATAATGGAGTCATACTACTCTACCATGGCATCAACCCATACAGGTTGTTGCACTCCTTTTGATGCACATAAGTTCTTGAATTCATTCGAAAAATATTATCCACCATTATCACTCATGAGATCCTTCACTTTCCTACTAGTGTATTTCTCAACAAGTGCTTTAAGTTCACAAAATTTAGAGAACATCTGATCTTTCTTCTACATGAATAAAATCCAGCACTTACGTGATAAATCATCTACAAATATTACATAATATCTATGATTGCTCGTGGAGGTTGTTGATAATAGGTCACACACATCTGAGTGAACTCTTTCAAGAATCACTTGCACTCAACTGTCCTTATCATGAAATGTGGTTGTGGTGTACTTCCCCAATGTATACCCTTTGCATGTATCTTTCTACTCTAGTGTACCTTGGGAAGTCTTGTAGAAATTTGTTGCATGATCTTCAAAGCTCTGTGGTGCAAGTGACCCAATCTTCTGTGCCACTATTCACCAATGTCTTAGCTCTGCACCTTCCCCGCTTTTGTGCTCAAAGAAACATAATCTTCTACATCCAATTTGTAGAGGTTCTTCACCCAATATGCTTCACTTGTCCCGAGTCTATGTGATGAAGGAAAGCCTTTCCTTTTTTAAATATCACATCATAGCCACAATCCTTCAACATAGCAACTGAAACCAAATTCTTCTTCAGACCCAGAACATACATGACACTTTTAATGTGAAAGTAGAACCACACTCCCTCTAAAAAGTAATAGTATCAATGTTGGTCACGTTATACCTTCCACCATATCCCATTTCTATGTGCATTTGGAGGTGCCTCTCTTCTAAGTCACTAAATAATTATGAGGCTCGACTATCCAAATACCACACACTACCCATCACGAATGTCATCATGCAAGAAATGAGGGTTAAATCCAACTCAAATTTTGAAGGAAGAGCTTCATCTTCCGCTCCTCCTGAGGGCTTCTTTCTAGCCTTCTCATGTGGACACTTCGTGGCATAGTGTCGGAGCTCATGGTAGTAAAAAAATTTAATCTTTGACAACTCATTCTTACCACCCTGACTGGAATATGATTTAGAGTGGGATGACTTCCCTTTTCCTTTCTTTGCCTTTCCAACTAAGGCATGGTTCTCCTCGTCATCATGCTTGGATGAGGTTCCATCTCTGGTGTTTTGTCGAATCTCTTCTTGCACCAAGTCGAACCACAAACAATCCCACTCTGGTGTCTTCTCCCTCCCATTTACTAAATCCTCATAGTTTTTCCATCTCTTGGGAATGCCCAGAAGTGCAGGGGTGGTCAAATTATCTTCAGCAAATGTAACACCAACACTTTCAAGATCATCCTGACATTCGGTGAGCTTGGTCAAGTACTTTGCTATTGTGTCACCCTTCTCCATCTTGATTTTCCTAAGCTTGTACTTCAGTGCTAGCTTCATGTGGTCATTGTTGTTATGAAACATGTTCGTCGAGGCATTCCACATTGCATATTGAGTCTCCTTCTTGTGGATATTTGAGACAATATGATCTTCAACTCCTTCTAGTATGATTCTTCTCGCCTTTGCAACACATTTCTTCCACTCTGTCAAATATTGAGTTTCTATTGTTGGAGGCTTAGGAATATGAGTATCTATGAATTCCTTCAGCCCATTGTCTTCCAACACTGCCTCCATCTTGTCCTTCCCAAAAATATAGTTCGAACTACCCTCAAGGGCATATTCGAGTCTTAATCCATTGAATGACATCCTGCTGCCTTTGAAGAATGATACTGCAAATTCGATTTCACCTACAAAAGTAAAGCTCGTATTCTCCTCTTCTAGAGTGATTTCTTCTCTGATACCATGTAAAAATTACTTGTATATTCAAAATTCTAATTTTAATTTACTAAAAGAATATAATTTAATATACTCTGCTCATCAACGAAAACAAGTAAACGATCACAAAATCACTAAGAAAATAAGATAAATAATTCAATAACACATTAGACAATGATTTCATGGGAATGCTACAACTAAAAGCCCTCATTATCTATATATTGCATTAGTCAAAAAATGTGAGAAGATTACAATGCTTTGCTCAATCCCAAGCAACCTTTGCACTATCTTTATATGTCTCACTGCTTCCTAGACAAGCCTAGGCAAACACTTAACTAATTTTCTGCTTGCCCAAGTCCTTATTTCCTTGTGTTGTTTGCTTGAAAGTGAGCCCCCTATTAATTATGGAAATTCATCAATATGAATTGCACAATCCTCATAGGCATTCCTCTAACTGCACGCACCACCTTTACAATTCAAATGATTATACAAATGATAGTACACTATCCCTAAACTCCAATCTCAACTAAGTAACTCTCATATCTGACATGCATGAGTTATTTACGAGTGAATCACCAGTTAACTGGTTGAACATATGAAGCAACACCCCACTATCTGACCTCCTACTAGTTCCTCCATCAGTTGGAACTAGTTTAATTGACTTTAACTCAGTTAAACTGAATTAATTAAAACTAAAAATAAACTCAACCAGGTCTCCTATAATGTAGGAGACACTCTACATTACTCTAGTTAGACCCTCAACTCGAATTAACTGATCAAACTAAGTAAATTTAACTTAGTTAACTCATACAAGTTGTCTTGTGATGTGGAATTACAATTTTTTTCCTAATTTAATTCAAGGACAAAACTAAATTAGTATTTTCTTGTTTCATTTTCAACAGAAACCAAATTTATTTAGAGTGATGTGTTTGGATAATTTTTCTTTGATTTGGTTGGAAATGATTTTAGAAATCAATTTAGACACTGTATTACATAAAAAACTTGGTCTGTATTTGGTAAACATGGATGGAAGTGACACTTTGGAAATTAGAGAAATGAACGTGGCATTTAGGGATCACAAGATATGCCAAAAAATCTGCACATAAGTTTTGACATAAATGAGAAGTGTACAAAGACCATTCCATTGTTAGAGCCATTGGCATTCTAAGATCAAGAGTGTTGATCCATAGAACTATAATAGTAGAAGAGTCGTTATCAGCACATCTTTTATTCATATTGAAAATCCTTTGTCATGTAAAAATTCGAGGAGAGACACAAATAGAGGATGTATGTTCTACATTCAATTTATGGCATCCAAATTGATTTAATCTTATTCCCCCTTCCGACCTCCCATCTCAAATTCCCAAGAAACCAAATTTTATTTCTCATCATACTTCTCCAAATGTATGATGCTCCCTTCTATTATGTAGCCCCCTTGTCTATCCATTCCTCAACCTATTTAATTTTCATATATTTTTCTTTAATGACTTGTTTCCAAATGGATTTTTCTTGTAATGTTCTCCATAATTTTTTGATAACTAAATCCTTATTGAAGCTCTTAGTGTCCTTTATTCACTAGTCGGCATTCCTTTCATGCCTAGGGAGGGTATCTAGACTAACTAAATGGAACTTTTTGTGGAGACCAGGTCCAACTCATAAGAACCTAGCAAAGATGGAGTCAATTATTTTTAAAATGTCCTTTGGTAGGTAGTATAAGTGTATCCACTATGAAAAAATATTATATAGGACTGATTTTAACATGACCAACCTTGCATCCATTATAAGCCATTTTTCAACGATATAGACATCTTGTGTTCAAATTTTCTTATAATCAATTCCCAATTGTCAATTGCATAATTATTTGGCTTCAATATGAAACCAAAGTATTTAAAGCCCCGCTACATATCGATCTAAGACACCTCAAATATGTGTGCTATTTATTTAATAACACCCTCCTCCTTCATTGCTGAAATGAGCATAGATTTACCTTTATTCATATAAAGGCCCAAGGCAGTTATGAAACATGTATGAATTTTATGAAATGTTTTCCAAACCTAGATAGAGATCTACCTAATAAAAATTACATCGTCAAAAAAAATCATATGGGTAATTTGAATATTATTTGTGATCCTACAACCAATAATGTTTCCCTTTGTTCTAGCTTCATTTATACCTATACTGGGACCATCTATAACCAAAAGAAACAACAAGGGAGACAATGCACATCCCTGTGTAAGACCTTTAGATGCCTTAAAGAAATCAGTCAGTATCCCATTAGTAATGATAACATATTACATGATGTAATGCATGCCATAATCCAGTCTATCATCTTTACTCTA
This sequence comes from Pinus tabuliformis, assembly GCA_031772625.1. Classification (NCBI taxonomy): domain Eukaryota; kingdom Viridiplantae; phylum Streptophyta; class Pinopsida; order Pinales; family Pinaceae; genus Pinus; species Pinus tabuliformis. Next base: position 325,275,847 of record CM062809.1, read on the forward strand.
AATCCAATCTTATGAAGAATCATCTACAAGAATTCCCAATCCATGTTTTCATATGCTCTTACTAGATCTATCCTCATAAGGCGAGTTTTGATAGAATGTAGAAATTCTTGAGTAATGGTCACCACATCTTGAATTTGTTTATTGTCTAAGAAACCAAATTGCTTTAGAGTGACGTGTTTGGATAATTTTTCTTTGATCCGGTTGCCAATGATTTTAGAACTCAACTTATACACTATATTACATAATAGTTAGATTTGTAATTTTCAAAGATGGATGGATGTGACACTTCGGAAATGAGAGCAATGATTGTGGAATTTAGGGATCCCAAGATATGGCAACAAATGTTCACATAAGTTTTCAAGCTAAGGTTATGGTGACAAGAAAAATGAACAAGTGTCTTTTATTGTAGTTTCTTTTCTTTGTACATTTACCGTAGTTAAAGTATATTCAGTGGGGCTCCACTTAATCAATATCTTTCATTATGATTGTGTGATATTAAAGAATACTTCTAATCTACTATATATTGATAAAAACATCCAAAATCCTTTTGTTGAATCCCCTCCCTCTTCCTCAATACAACTTTATAATAAAAATAACCTTATTTTTAATAGGTATTAGCTATTTATTTTTAGTTTTAAATATTTTTTTGTTGAGTTTTTCTATGCTTTGCAAATTTTAGGGTTCTTATACATAGTCATATATCCCTGGATCTGTGAGAGAGGGCTTTACCCCTTTCTCCAACCAATTTTTTTAAGAGTTCATAACAATTTTGGATCTATTGGTATTCCCCTCCAATCTCCTCATCTTTGAAATATTTTTCATGAAGTAGTTGGGAAATGTGGGGTTTCTTGTTTTGCAAAAGAATGTCTATTAGGTGCATCATGGAAAGCTAGAACCCAAGGCGTTGCATGCTAAAAGCAATGTAATATCCAAAATATGAGGTTAAATCTCATAAGAACAAATAATTGTCCAATATCTGTGGGATCATGCTCTGATCTACAAAATCATTGGATTATGGCCCTATAAAAATTCTATGATTAGGTGAACCCAAAATAAATGGAAACTTCGAGGTCAAATAGAATTGGAGTTAGGGGAAAACAGATTCTACATAGTCATTTTCTCCAACTTGGAAGATAGATCAAGGGTTTTTAAAGGAGAACTGTACCTTTTCAACAATGTAGGGATTTTCACGCTATTTTGGAAGGAGCAGTATTATCTAGAGAAGGAATATTTCCTTGTTGCCCCAGTGTGAGTTTGTCTCTTTTCTCTTCACAAGGAATATTGGGAGGAGGAAACCTTTGAAGGCATCAACAATTCCATCAAAAACTTTTTCAAGATATCAGAGGCTACTAAGTGAGGGAGGTACACATCATATTCTTGGATATGTGTTTACATTAATATGTCCAAAACTCTTCCAACCTCCATAGATATTTATTATCAGGATAATGTTTGGAAGCAATATTTAGATTATGAACATGTCCTCCTTAGATGAAAAAAATGTCATGAATACGAGCATATTATTAGGGACTTTCCAATGAATACCAAGGAATTTCCCTAAGAAAACTCTTCTCAGAAAGAGTAAGATTATTTGAGAAAATTCCCTCAAAGAAGAAGAAATTTGAGTCCTCAGGGTACCTCAATTTCTAACAAGATCCCAAGATATAAAAATAGGTTTGAGTCTCTCTCCTCTTCAAAATAGTCTCCATTGAAAGACACCATTAAATAAAGCATGTGATTAGTATAAGGAAAATCCTACAACCCTTTATCGAATTCTACATAACTCGTGCAAAAGTCTCTTGAAGAGCACTAACAAAATCCATCACCACAAGAAATGGTTAGGTCCCTTTCAGAAGAAGTTGAAGCATAAGCCCTACCAAAAGATATGGATCTAGATGACCCATGACTAATTTCCCTTGGAAACGAATGGCATGGAAAATATATAAAGAACATATTAGATCATCAGGATAGATTATGTACAACACCTATCTTCGAAATAAGGAAAGAAACCATCTGGTCTTGAGTTCTTCTCATAATATTCTTGGGGTTCAAATGAAGGGTTTCAAGGTGGTTTCCACAAAAGATAAAGAAGTCAAAAATTTAGGCCACAAGATCAATCCAACATTGATCCAAGAAGATGATGAAAAATTATTTAACTCGGGCAAAATCATGCCAATGTCAAAGGAATTTTCCCTTTTGAAATCATGAATCTTCTAGGAGATTTCTATGTAGTCATGATTATCATAGTCAACTTTTGATTGTCTAATATTGATAGGTAAATTGCTAGTATCAAGAGTCACCTACATTTTAGTCCTCTTGTGGAAATACAAGCTATATGTAACATTTTCTTATTGATGAAAGGATCCATTTACTCCAAATTTTCTTTTATTGAACTCCCCTTTTCATACCTCCCAAATACCTATAATCCCTGGTACCCACATCCCTCCCAATACTTAGAATATATTGACTTTATTTTTAACAATTTTAAAATTTCCTTTATGAATGGATGTGGTAATATATTGGCCAATGAGGTGAAGTCCCCATGTGTCTAATAACTCATTTGACACTGGTTGTGACATAGCTTATAACCATACATTTCACATGCGGTGATATGTAGAACTCTCTATACACATGAAGTCATCCTCCATATTTGGAGTAATAAATGAGCCAACACATTATTGTTAAGCTATGTCTAGCTAGTTTCAAGTTCTTTGAGGACTCTATCTATACAAATTTCCAAACATAGTAGGGTTTGAGGAGATTCAAATATGTCTCATAGTGTGAATCTACCTATACAACATGCCAACCCTGCATTTAGCAGTTTCACTTGAAAATTTTAGTTTACAATTAGGCGTGTTCATCATAGGGACTAGGGTGGGGTAGTGTAGTTTTAAAATGTGGATATTTAAAACTAGCCTAATATTTTGGGTTTAAATATGGGTCTCCAAACCAACCTAATGAATTTGTTTGGCACTAATCCCTACTAGGAAGATTATAAAAACCAAAGGGAAAACGAAAACAAAATATCTAATGTGGCCTTGGTTATTGCGTGTCATCTTCGTGGTCATTACAACACAAGCATTAGGGGAATTTTTAGGTATAAAATGGGGATCCTAAGGAGATTATAAAATAATAGTGGAAATAATAAAATAATATTAAATTACGTCATCAAATTTCAGAGGGAAAAAAAGAAAAACTACTTTTTCAACTCGTATTTTCAACCTATCTCCCTATGGGTTTACTCAAATTTCAAGAGGGAACAATTGTTGGATGCATAATTTTATTCCTCATCAAAGTAGTACCATGTTGCATACCTTTGATGGACTTTTCTACACGAAAAATGAGAAATACATTAAAAATGTGATTGGAATAATGTTTTTTTCACGTATTTCTCATTTTTCATGTAGTAGGGTCCATCTAAAGAATCCAACATGGGTACTCTTTGGATGAGGAATTAAATTTTGCATCCAACGAGTACTCCTGCTGGAAATTTGAGTAAATCCTTAGGGAGATAAGTTGAAAAAGTAGTTTTATTATTTTATTTTTTTAATTTTTTTTACTTTTTTACCCCTAAAATGGTGAAACAGCCCCCATGGTTGAGATCATCATCTTGAATCTTATTCGTTCTTATAAAGTTTATTTTGGTTGTACATTTTCTTAGGAGGCCCATTTTAGACCTCAAAAGTTCTTTAATGATTAATGAAGCTCAACCTTCCTATAGGTTGTTATGCCCGACATCTGTAATGTAAGGGTCAAACTCACGACTCTAGATTCATTACTAAGATGAGTAAACCAACTATGAAATTTGCATGAAGAATTTCCTTTTTTTTAGATATGCCATTTCCAATCTATGACATTAAAATATTAACAAATCTTTGTGTTCCTGAACTAGGTTTTTATAATATAAGGTCATTTTTACTAGTTGAGTATATCCTCGAAAAAGAGTAAGATTTGATATGTACTAGTTGTAAAGATCATAGAAATGGAGGAAAACCAACATCCATAATAGTAATGGAGAAGAAGTATAGGCACTATTGTATGCAACAACAATAAAAACAATATCAATGTGTATTTTCTTTTAATTGTGTTTGTATATGTGTTTGAAAATCCAAATAGTATAGAATTTTATTTAACTTCTTTATCTCTCCTTGTATTGCCAAATATTATTCACGTGAGCTCATTTTCTTGGTATTTTGTGTTTTAATAGTGGTACAGAGTAGTGTATTTTAGGTGAGTTAAGTAATTTTGCATTGAAATTATGTGGTGGTTTGATGATTGATTTTACTTGGGCTTTGAAAATAAATAGAAATTTATGATATGGAGCTATAAAAGTTAATGTATAAATTTAATTGAAAATATACTAGCAGTTGCTCCTAAAGGTGCAAAGGTACATTGAATGAATAGAAGATTTGGGAAGATCATCTTGAAAAATTAAATCACTGAATATAAAAACTATTATTTGTAATAGAATACATATTATATAAAAATCAAGATCAAGTTCCAACCAAATTAAAAAAAAATGGTAAAAACCATTCATTGCATTTAAAATTAAGATGGTGTGGTATACTTTGATTGTTGTCACTGATTTGGAGGAAGATCATATTGAAAAATTAAATCACTGAATATAAAACTATTATTTGTAATAGAATAACTAGCATTTGCACGAGATGTTGCAAAGGAAACGCCATAAGGCATAAATTGAAGAATGCAAATACAACAAAAAAATACTTTCGTAAAAAATAAAAATACTTATAATGAATTTATTATTAGATATTGACATATATATTGCACTATATATTATCCCCACTAATTGTTTCCCTTTCTTAATGTAACCTTTCACCACTATGGTCACGATAATATCAAATACAATATGTGCCTTAACCAAAAACCATTATGAAAGTCAAAATACTTATATGTCCCATATCCCATATAAACCATAATATACTTTGATCACTCTTCGAGAATTGCAAACCCTTCCAAAATAGAACTTCTAACCACTATTACCATTAAGAAAAAATGGCATTTATTACCTTAAAATCCTTAAGGGAATAACTCTATTATTAAATAAACCATTGTGCAATATGATTTTTAACAAAATGAATTCTAAAAATTATGACCCGTAGTACACTCTTATCATAAATACCTTGTAACGCCTAAAATGTTACAAGACATAAACATTAATACCTAACACGTTAACTATAACATTAAAACTATAACCTATATGTACTTAAATTGTCTTAACATAGTGAAGGTAAAGAAGAATCAAGTGTATGCTTTCACAAACTTAATTATATGCATTTAAAATTTTAGAGATTAGTAAGTTCTTTTCTAATTTAACTGTAGATGCAACAACATTAAGGAACAAATATAGGTATGCCTAGCTGGAGAAAGGGGTAACAACATCTACTACGGTATGTCACATCTTATTTTTCTTCCTTACAAACCACCTAGATCCAGAAAAAGGCTAAGACTAGTTTCCTTTAAAGCACCATATCTCAGAAAGGCAGGAATTAAAAGCAAAAGCCTACAAAAGAAAGAAATAAATCTTACAAAAGTAGGACGCCAAAGCCTACAAAAGAAAGAAATAAATGTTACAAACATTATGGTGAAGAAGGGAATTCAATACCCATTGAGGAGATGAACAAAAGAACATGACCTCCATTTTTACTAAAATCACCACAAATATTGATAGCTACTATATGTACACAATGTCATTAGGATAATAATCCAATAGTAGGGTGTTCAAAAAGTCCCTTTATCACTAACTTTCTCCCTCTTTTATAGAAATTTTCAATAGTGACACTTGGCACCTCATGCAAAAATAATTATTTTCTTTATTCCAATAATGCGTACAATAAAAGATTTATTTTACATAAATCAAAATGAAATTTATTCTCTGCTGAATGTGACTAAAACCAAAATAATAGAATAACAACTCAAAGATGGATGAGTAATTCCAGATAAATCATTTGAATTCATGTCCATACGAAAATCAACGAGGATTCAAAGTGTTATGTTCATTGCAAATAATCTATGACATCCAACTGAATATTTGATAAACAGGAATATTTTTGGTGGAATTTTGCAGAGTGCGATGGTGTTTGAATTTTAATAGAAAAGATAATTTTTATACATGCTAAAAAATTGACATTCTGAAGGGAAAACTATTTTCTTAATGTGATTAGGATGATAATCAAAATTCAATTCTTTATCTTTTGTTGGGAGAGACGTTTTGTAAGTAATTTACTAATTCTCTTTAATTTTAACCACCTCCATAATGTGATTAAGGAAAAATAATCAATTACTTACCAAAGAATTAAATTTATAAACTAATTATCTTTAATGATAACCACCTCCATAATGTAATTAAGGTAAAATAATAAATTATTTACCAGAGCATTACATGTCAATCTTACTACATTCATCACTTAAACATATTTAACCCAAAAACTTGATTAAATAAAATATTTTTTGAAAAAGAATGTGTCAACTTATCACAAAAATGTACTTAGGTACCCCATCTGCAAAAAGCCATTCACTGTTTCAAGAAATTTTAAAATGTAAAATGTTTAATAGTCACACCATATTGAGCTAAATTTCGCAATCATATAAAAACTATAAAAATGATGTAGTGTAAAAAAAAGATCATCTTATAGTGATTCGAAAGATTTCAAGATTGATTGGTATTCAAACATGATAATTAATTAAACAATTTGAAAGATTTCAAGATTGATTGGTATCCAAAACATAATGACTTAATTAATTAAACAAAATGTGGGTACATAAATCCCAAGCGTTAAGAAATCATTGATTGGTATCCAAACATGATAATTTATTAATTAAACAATTTGAAAGATTTCAATATTGATTGGTATCCAAAACATAATAACTTAATTAATTAAAACATGGGTACATAAATGCCAAGCGTTAATAAGTCTTGTCGACAACCCTCCTGAGGGTACTAATAAACATGAGTTGCATTTGAGCCCCAAAGTTCTGCAAAATGAAAAATTCCCTGACTTTTATATCAGAGTTAGAGAAAGAAGAACAACCCATTTCCATGAACCCTTCACTCTACCCTGAGGGCTAAGCCGAGTAGCAAACCGAAACACACAACTCCCAGTAATGGACGTCGCAAGAGATAAAAAGTACAGGTCATTTGTCAAACTAGGCATGTTGTTGCATCCCTCTTCCCTAACAATGCATTGGTTGATGGAATCAATTGTATTCAAAAGGGCTGCCTGATATCCCTCTTATGATACAAAAAACTGATTCCCATACTTGGACTGTAGCTCACCGAAGAATTGACGAGGAAGCCTAGAACCCACTGTTAATCCTGTGACGAAATTCAAAATGTTTGGTGAAGAGATGTCCTCTACTATAATCGCAGTCCTGTCATCAGGGCACCATAGGTATTTGAAGGATTTATCTGAAGAAGATGGGGATGGCCCAGACCTTGTAAGGATTCTCATTTTCCACTCTAACTTGTCTTCCAAAGCCTGCAACTCTAGTGAAATCTTCACTGCTTGGGTTGGAGATAAGACCCTGGCTATGTCAATAACATTGGTGAAGTTGTTGGGTAGCTGAAGGTCTGGGACTTTTATTACTTCTGGCTCTTTGAAGCCATGTTGGATTGAAATTCTGAGTTCAAGATTTGGGTAATTGCTAAAGATGGTGTCAACTGCACTTGCTAAATCAGAAAGGTGAACAAGAGCATGGATGCCATTGACAGAGTTTGCTTACCCACATCCTTGAGAATGTTGTTTTTGTGTTGTGCATATGTCAACTAAGAAATACCCAGGTTTTTGAAGGTGATCTGAGAGGGGTTGAAGTTGTGGGTTATTGAATTGGGTGTACATTGACTGAAAGAGTATGAGTGTTTTATGCGATTGAAGGTGGGCTTGTAATTGAAAATTGAGAGGAAAGAGAATGACTTAAAAGAGATAATGCAGCAGGAACTAAGTGGCATTTTAACTGGGGGTGGAGAAAGACTTAGAATGCTCTTAATGGTTGCTTGCTGAGGCTTGAGCTTGAGTTGCCATGAGATACTGGAGATGGGTCTAATCACGAAAGACCGAATGCACCAAAAATCTAAGCCACCTGATTCCACCTGTAAGGCCAAGCACACACCAGAATGAGGATACGTAGACTAAGAAACTACGACACTCGGTCGCAGCAGGCACCGAGATATGCATAACACTCCTAATTAAATGTACGAGGGAAAGCATTAGCATTGTAGTGACCATCAATGGTTCCCTGAAATACCGACTGATAAACCAAGTGAATTGGTTGAGGTCATAGAGCCACAACTAGTCGAGGCTTACACCATGGCTACAGGAAGCATAAATGAAAAAATTAAATAGGGGAGTTATTTTTTCTGAGACAAGGGTTAATAATCCATATCTATAGATACATAGCACACTTGAAGAGAAGTTGCTCTTGGTTCCGTTGGTATAGTTTCGTGAATTCCATTCCACTGTGTATACCCTAAACAACCATAGAAAAATAATTTGCATGAGAACCAAACACGTTCCTTTGAGGAACACAAAACAACAATAACAAGGAATTGAGGGAAAAATGATAAATACAGACCTAAGATTTTTCACCACGATGGTAATGGAATCCATTGTTCTCTTGTCCCACGAATACTTGAACCAGCTTGATGATACCAACACACATCCTCTGGTACATCCAAACCCATGAAAATTAGACGAGACGGTAATGTCCACACTAGGGGAATGTAAAATGAAGTAGTAAACACAAGAATGAAATACCTATAAGCTATAGGGGAAGGCCTCATTTCCATACATTCAGAAAATTCATGAGTCTGGAGTAACCACATCCTGAAATAAAACACAATATAATGCCTACAATAAAAGTTTTATTTTACACAAATCAAAACAAAATTTATTCTCTAATAAATGTAACTAAAAGCATAATAACAAAATAACAGGGCTACTGAGCATAAAGAATGACAGACTTTGGAACTTTACAGCTAATTACAGTCACTACAGAGCATGGTGGATATATGAAGGAGACCCATTAATCGATGTAGTCTTGCATGATCACTGTCAGTGTTATATCTCCATTTCCTTCGATTCAAACAGTGGATTAATAGTCCCATATAAGAGAGACAGGTTTAGGTATGCCACAAGAACAACCCTTAACATAAGGCTACATTGAAAAAAATTATAAGCAGCCATTGCAACCCTCCTAAGGATACTAATAAACATGAGTCGCATTTGAGCCCTGAACTTCTGCAAAATAAAAGTTCCCAAACTTTTATATCAGAGTTAAATCATTTTTTCTCAATAGGTGATTTTCCAAATATGGGTGTCAGATAAAAAGCAATAGATGCTCCTCAAAACCCTAAGTTGTTCTTTACCAAAGGCTCTCAATCCGAAGTTCTCTGCACAATTGGAAGTATCCCAACTGAAGCAAATAACAATAGCCAGAGAGGAGAAAGAAGAACAACCCACTTCCATGAACCCTCCACTCTGCCCTGAGGGCTAAGCCAGGAAACAAACCCAAACAGAGAACCCCTAGCAATGGATGTCGCAAGAGTTAAAAGTATAGGACATCTGTCAAACCAGGAACGTTATTCCATCCATATTCCCTAACAATGCATTGCTTGATGGCATTAATTGTATTCAAAAGGGTTGCCTGATAGCCCTCCTCCGATACAAAAAAATGATTCCCATACCTAGATTGCAGCTCACCGAATGATTGACGAGGAAGCCTGGAAATACCTAAGCCCATTACCTATTGTATTTTTCCTTTGTGTTGTTTGTTTGTAGATTTGTTTGTTCTCATACTCTTTCCCCTCCCTTCTCCCTCATTCTATTGCAGGTTATCGATCAAAGACTTGAAAAAAGTATTCCTCATGTGGCGTATTCTTTATGTTTTGTCACAAAATGTAAAGCTAGCAAAGAAGGTGGGACCACTAAATTTATATGCAATCATGGATGTAATGAGGGAAAATCTTGCATTGCTTTATATACCATGGGAGGAGGCATCTCCATGGGATATGGTTGGATTTAAAACCCTCGGAATCAGTACCAAAGGAAGTTAGAGCAAAATACATTTGGGAAGATGAAGAAGCACAAAGAAAGCACAGTAATAAGAAGTACAAGGAAAGCATGGTAATAAGAAACAAAAGGTTCAATCGAGTGCCAGATCTAGATTGTTCAGCCAATATCCTAGTGCAAGTTGTTCCACAACCATGCTTTAGAGGGCATGGGACAATAGTATATTTAATTAATAATGGTTCTAGGGGTGAGATGAATCTGAAAGTAGTGAGGTTTCTCTATTCACCATTCAAATTTCAATGTTCTTCACTCCCCCTATTGAAATGAGATTGTTATTGCCATCAACAATTCCCCTTAAGGTTACATGAGCCCTAGGGATGAGAAAGCCAAAACTAAGTTACTTAGCAAGGAAAAATCCAAAATCTAGAGAGCTCTAAGACAATGTACAAATGCTTAAAGAGAATATGGATTATCCATTGTATCTACTCATTGGACAAATGCTGAAATCATGTCATCGATAAATCATAAATGTTCTTATTGTGTCCATTCATAATGTTGTCTTCCTTGCAGCCCATGATTCAAAAATTGGTGAGACTATTGCTAATATTCTGTAGCTCTTACTGAAAACCATTACAAAAATTCGGTTGTGTAATGTCATTCAATTAATTATTGATGATGCACCTAATTGTCATACAGCAGGAGCAATCACCAGATGCACCTAATTGCAAGGCAGCAGAAGCAATCATTGAGTAGGTAAATCCTCACGTTTTTGTTCTAGTTTTTGGTGCATACAGTGAGCCTTTGATGCATGATATTATTAAGTTGAATCCTAGCAAATGATGAATGAATACCTTATACAAAAGAGGGAAAAAATTAAAATTCATCACCACTGATGAAGCCAATTAATACAATTTCCACACTCATTCTAAGTTGGAGCTACTTAAGCTTGCAAGGACCAAATTTGTTATATATTACCTCAATATCAACATAGAAAAAGTCTTTTAGACTTATTATTTGAAAATTGCTATTTTTATTGAGTTGTATCATCACCCTAGGTTCTAGAATCTATGTTTTTTCATTTTAATATGTTTTCAAGTAAAACTATGCCATCCCAGTTGCATGTCTTCTAGAAATATGGGTTACCTTCTAGCCTTCATCGAAATCTATCTTGTCATCTCCCTGTCCCCACGACACTAAAATTAGATGCAATATAGCGAAAGACAAATTGAATTAGTTTTGGCACAAGTCAACTTTTGTCATGTACCTGATGCCCAAGAAAACATCCGGAAGTGCAACCCTTAGTGAGAATGTTGTATATATTTCCAGCCCTAATGACTACTTTCGATTTTGGAAACTTTCTTTATTGCTTTTAAAAATACTAGTTCCTTAGGTTGACTTACGAAAGTCACAGGAAACAAGGAAAAGGGAAAAAAAGGATGCTGGTGAGCATATGTACACAACTCTTACACCTTTGACCAAAAAACAATTTGAACTTTTTGACTTTTAGTTTTTTCTTATATCATAATTTCAATATGAAAAACAAAATAAAATGCACAACCATAATTTTAAGAGAATAAAAACTCATTCTCATCTGCAAATTTAGGATATATACCTTGTCACTAATTGCATCTTATATAACTACTATATCTGTATAGATAGAACTAATAATTTCTCCAGTGCTGGTCTTCGTGTCAAAAAAAGTAACATCTTGGCTCAAAACAGATTTTAAATATTGCATTCTCATGCGAGCTGATTGTCGCTCCCCTGTTTGCATCCAACATGAGACCTCTGCATAAATCCATACAAACAGCTTATTTTTAGCTATTCAACATTGTATATTGTTTGCTGGAAGGAAAACGATACAAAATATCAACTACTCTAGAAGGTATAGGCCATGTGTTTAGTTGATGTACTTATTTTAAATTATAAAACCAAAAATATAAATAAAAAATTGAAGTCAACTTTAACTAAGTACGGGTATGAAAACCCCTTGTCTAGTACTCTTTTTACTTGCAAAATATTCAAACCAAAAAAAACACACCAAACCATGACAAACAAAAGTTGTGAATTGGATTGGAACATACCAAACCATCCCGATACCATGATGAAAAGTCCCAAGTAGAAGAACTGGAGAGTGTGCTGCAAAAGTTGCTAGACAAATTAATATCGTATGCTCAAACTTTAGTTAAGAAAAAGTGCAATTATAAACTGTCTTTTCCTCTTGTTTACTTGGAAAGGATTGAAATTGGTCTAGGCATAGAATAGCTAAAACCTTCAACATAACAAAAGTATCAACCATACAAGAAGGTTACAAGCATGTTATATAAGGAAACATTATGTTCACTATTAAATAAAAAATATTTATTGAGAAGGAGAGGCTACTAAAAACGAACAATTTTACAATATCCTGCTTTCTTGACACTGAAATACTATTTGTTTCTGATTAATTTTAAGTGAGGCATAATATATATTTCTTGTGCTAAAAGCTAGTTAAGGTTGTTTATGAACATTCTCGTGAGATTTCCAATGGAGTGTCATTATCATATTGACATTTGTGGCATCAATGTGACAATCACTTCTACCTCAAATAAATTGAAAGGAATTCACATGGAAAGAACAATTTAGAATGCAGAAATTGGAGTATCAAAAACACTTATAGACCCTATCTTCCCTTCATAAGCCTACAACTACATTTTAAAAAGTTAAAATGAAGTAAATGTATTATGAATTATCAACATATAACTTTTTAAATATACATTTCTGCAAGCTATGAAAATGGCAATAAAAAATATGAGTCCTAGATGATTTTAGCATTCTAGCAGCAAAATATTCTAACCAAGTAGACATAACACTGGTGTATAAGTTGGCTTCTACAACCTAGATATGTGTTAAAATGTCAAGTTTGAGTCCATGACTTCATACTTTTTTCACCTATCATCATCAAAAACTGATACCTACATAATACCACCAAAATTGTAGCACAACATTATCGTCACTAACATAGCATAACTTTACTTTCCCTTCAAACTTCTTATCATGATTATTATGCCCATAGTATCTCTTGAAGGTGGAAAGCTTGATTTTTTCCTTAATCGTCTGTTTGTTAATCATAGATTCTGTACATTCGATAGAGTGTTCGAGAATGGTGATTACAACTAATCACTTGGAAAGTTGGAGATGTGCATCGAATTCCTCAATAACAGAAGCAATCAAACAATGTAAACCAACAAGGTGTTGAATGCACATTAATAAGCATTAAGATCGTAATGTTAGTAAGCAAGCACTTATAAAGATAGCTTCGATCATGTGCAAACTCTCGTCTAATTTAGTATCATTGTAACAAGCAGGAATTTAGAGGAGGCTTACTTTCAAATTTGTGAAAGGTGAACTAGTCATAGAAGACAAAGAAATCCCATCTTAGCCCCCACCATGCATACACTCAGCTAACTCAGAAAGAAAAAAGAAATATTGAACTGAAAGCTGATTTGGTTTTATTTTAGCCTTGACTTAAATTTCATGGAAGGTATAGTTACGAAGTTCTTTCTGTCATAGTACTCTATACAGCACTACTTTAAAGGATAAGACCTGCTCTCCTGTTAGAGCCTGCAAAGAGGAAATGATAAGCTTTTACCATTTTGCATTCATTGTCTCTTGACCTGCTTTAAATGAAACATTTTAAGCAAAAGTAACTAGGAGAGTACACCGGGTCACATGGAATGTGATCATCGAAGCTTCTTTAGAGGCCAGTACATACTTCCCAGCACCCAACGAGAGTATCAATGCATAATAGGCATGGATTTATATTAGAGCTCTAAGCTTCATAAGCTGAAAATGAAATGAAGTTACTTCAAAATAACAAAAGTTCACATAATTTAAGAAAAAAAATGCCTTCACCAATTAGTACCCTGTTTTACCTTGCAACAGGGTATATGACTTATAGCCCACCATTATTGGTCAGAAAGTGCAACAATATATACGCATAGCCCGTTAACATTCAAAAAATTGCTAATATGGACAAGCATGAAATTTTAACTAATGGCCATGCATGATTCCAATACAAAGCAATACAGCTCCACGAATACTGAACCCTAGTTTAATTAATGGTCACACACAAATCCAATTTAAAGTAGTGGACATCCAAAGTCCACACAAACTGAACCATGGGAGTGGTAGGAGGGTCAAAGATATAAGATACGATCCTACAACAAAGCACTATATTTAAAAAGGAGAAGGAATGAGGGAAGAGGAGATTATTGAAGTGAACTCAGTTCAATGCCTCAAAACATTGGTTATGGATGACAGCTTATCATATAAACTACAGCAACATGGGATGAGCAGCAAGTCCAAAGATGTAAAGATCTTACGACAAAGCATAATGTTTTAAGGAGGAGAAGGAAGAAAGAATGTATATTTGCACCCCAAAGTCTGCTTCCCGAGTGGCAAGGTTTTTTGTATAGGATGGTACCGAAACCGCTAGCAATATTAGGACTAGATGCTGACACATCAAAGTGGGGAATTGCATCCCAAAGTCTGCTTCTAGATTACCATAGCTTTTGGTGTGGATGATGCCTCATAAACCACCTTTGTAAGATGGCATCAAAATTGCCAACAATGACTATATGTTGACACATTACCTTGGAGACTTTCATATCAAAGTCTGGATATTAGGTATATATGTTAACACATTAAACCTCGGACTTGCATCCCAAAGTCTGCTTCTAGATTAGCATAGTTTCTGGAGCATATAATGCCTCATAAACCAGCTCTATAAGATGGCACCAAAATAGCCCAACAATGACTATATGCTGACACATCAACCTGGAGACTTGCATCCCAAAGTCAGCATATTATGACCATATGCCGACACATCAACCTGGGGACTTGCATCCCAAATTCTGCTTCTAGATTACCATAGCTTTTGGTGCAGATAATGCCTCATAAACCAGCTTTATATGACGGCACCAAAACAACCAAAAATGACACATTAACTTGAACAAGTCAACCTAGAGACTTGCATCCCAAAGTCTACATATTAGGACTATATGTTGACACATCAAACTGGGGACTTGCATCTTAATGTCTGCTTCTCAGATCAAAAAGCAGACAAGTTTACAGAACATCAAATACCAATCGCAGGGACAGTTACGAGCATATAGCTCTACCATCAACACGATTATTACATGGTCTTTGAAGAAATCCAAAGAAGCAAATAAACAAAAATAAAATCCATCGAAACCCCTCAAGAACCCTAACAAAACCACTGATATAGCCTAAAATTCCAAACTTTGTACATTTAAAGCTGCTCAACCATCACAAAACCACTAATATAGCCTAAAATTCCAACACAAAATAGAACCGATCTATCTACCGTTTGGCAACTAACTGGTCTATTGCTTCAAAGAGAGCATTGACATGCCGATTCACATAGTGTTTGGTGTGAAGGCACTTAATAGTGCTCAGCAAATAGCAGAACTAGCCCAATGTTACAGAGGTATCAATATTGAAACAGTATGCACAAACCCATCCGATCTATCTACCGTTTTGAAACTAACTAGCCTGTAGGTTATAGAGAGCATTGGCATGTCGATACTGTGTGAAGGCGCTTATTAGTGCTCAGCCAATAGCCGAACAAGCCCAATGTTACATAAGTATCTATATTGAAACAGTGCGCAGAAACCCATTACACAAAATTTACGACAAGAATGGGAGTTACAGAACAAACCCTATGCTACAGAGACCTACCATCAAAACACCCCATCCAGAGGACCATTAAAGAATACTTGAACCAAAAATAAAGCATCTATATGTGACATCAGAAACCAAAACTATTTCGTGAAACTGCATATTCAGGTCATTTTTAGAAACACTAGAGATTGGCAACCTGGGAAAAAACCACCATGAGATAGTAAAACCATATAGTGCATATTCAGATTGCATTTACAGACGTATTAGAACCAGATTTTCCACTTCGATACAGCTCTTCGAGGGCAACAAAGATCTATATCAAAACCAGATAGAGTTTACATAACATCAAAATACCAAGCCCAGGGACAGTTACCAACATATAGCTCTACCACCAACAGGATTATTACAGAACCAAAACATAACACCACTTGCAGACAAAAAAAACCTTAGCATAACATCATATTTCCTATCTCCTCTAGCTACTACAATTAGAATCACCACCACCATAGTGAGAACCGCCACCGCCACCATAGCCGCCACCACCGATCGACATGACCATGAGAATTCGAGAGATTAATACACAAATAATGGCTTTACCTTGGATTCCATGACTTCGCCATAGGGGCTGAAAGCCTCCTGCAGGGTTCTGTCGTCAGTAGACCATGCAAGACCTCCAATGAAGCATCAAAACTCAACATCTGTTGAAGCCATCTTCTCAGACTGAAATTTAAGAAAACTTGACAGAACAAGAGAGAGCAAGAAACCACTAACGCAGGACTAGATCCAGGACTAGAACTAAAAAAAAACATAACCAATACGAACCAGGGACAGACCGCCCCATAAATGAGTGATAAAGTAGGGTTTGGGCTAGACAAGAATGGCACCACGCTAATATGGGCCTTAGATTTGGAGTGAGGCATCACAGTTGTCTGTTCATCCCAAACCCAACCGAAAAAAATGAAAGAACATCGAGTTTCTGCAAACAGTTTCTGCAACGAATTGGTAACCACCTTAATCGAATGATAGAACCTTCTGCAATCATCTAACCTATAATCTTGTGGTGCATAAGATGACAGGTGTGCAAAAAGGGGAGTTGATTTCAGAGGGAAACGCCTTACGACATAAATATTTTATAAAAATCAAGATTGAATTCCATCCACATTAAAAAAAAATGGTAAAAGTTGTAGATTGCATTTAAAATTAAGATGGTGTGGTGTACTTTGATTGCTATCACTGATTTTATCTATTCTTTAGTTTTATCAGAGGAAATACGAAGGTTTCATAAATCCTCTTTGAAGTTATTTGTCCAAGGGATATTTTCATTATTTATTTATTCATGTAATGAGAAATAAATAACAATTTATATTATTTTATAAATTGCAAGTGTAAGTACAATTTATGAAATATTAAATTATAGGAATTTAGGAAACATATTGAAATTACTTTCCTAATCTGCGGTTTTTTTCATAACAATGTCACATTGCAATGAATTTTTTTCATTGTCAAATTAAAGGGAAGCAACTTTGTTCGAAAGTAGGATAGAAGAATGTGGCATTTAGGTTAGGAAGGAACTCAGAATTTGATTTTTCCCCTTCACAAGGAAGAGAGGAAAAGAACTCACACATCACCATTATGAAGAGTTTAGCTTAGCTTTAGTTAACTGTGATTTAATGCCTTTATCTTTAAATATGGATTTGACACATAAGAAATTTGATAGAGAAGGTAAGTCAAGTTGATAGTTAAGCAGACAAAAATCAGAGCAAGGAGAAGAAGAGTAAGAAGGAGATAATGGAGGAACTGAATCGCATAATGGAAACTTACTTCAACCTATTTTTGTGAATGACTTAGATAAATCCATCCCACTAGAACCCATGATCATACACTCAATATCCTTTTCCACCTGTAGTGGCTCATAAAAGTGGACACTGACGGGTGAGACAACACCTCCAGTTGAACGCACCTATTTACCACCAAACCTTGCCCTTTGGTTTCTTCCAGAAAATCTTCTGAAAAAAAATCTCCAATGTCTTAATGGCTCGGAGGAGGGTGAATGACCCACAAGGAATTTTCACCATTTCATTGAATCCCCAAATCTAATTCATAGATTTGTTGTGTGCTTATAATGTTTATACTACAAAATGAAATGAATACTACTAGCAACAAGGGCTTCTTGTCTAACCACTCTTGATAGAACCAATTAAGAGGGCCTACCTCTTAGTATGCTTATTCCATTTGATGATGTCCTTGCTTGGTTGGTCTAGCTATCTCTCACTTCCTTCTTCAATCACCTGAAACAAGTAAACAATAGCAAACAACAATCGTGATAATAGACGAATTGTAATTCAACATACTTAACAAGTCAAGAAACATTAAGCCATGAATATATAAGATGAAAAAACATGTAGGATCAATCAATAGTTTCATATATTAATATCAAAGAGAGATTACAACCATTGTCTTGACGTTGCAGTACTCCTCTAACAAGACCACGTTCCCACACACTTCTGCTAACATTCCATTATGGCCTCATTTCATAATAGTTTTAAGGCTCTTCCCTTTAGGTTTCACTCCAAACCAAATCACACTCCTCCCTCACACAACCAGATAGCTACAATTATGAATGGCTTACTGTTTACTCTAAACCAAAATAGCACTAGCACACCGACACTAACACTATCTTGTGCTTGGGAAGAAGGGAGGTTTCTATAGGATGAATGGATGGGATATGGATCCTATTCTCATGGGAGAAGGTCTTATCCTTTGATGTAGTTCCATAATTATAGTGGAAAGGAGCCCAAACTGACATCCTCTACCCCATCCAGCCAAACCATTTACCAGACTTCCGTTACGAAGCTTCTAGAGCTGGAAGATTTGGCTCCTAATTTAAAAAACTTTCCATAATAGGAGCCACGCGACTGGAGCATAGCTCAGTTGCTCCAGTCGATGCTAGGGATAATACTAATCTCTGCACATCGACGTGGGGGAGACAAAGGTTATTATTGCTGGTCTTGTAAACTGGGAAAAACAGAAGCTTCATGCGAAATGGTGCAAAAGGGAATTGATCTGCTCATGAAGAGGGACAAAATGGGAGTTTCTTCATGAAGGGAAAGCATGTGGGGTTCAATGTAGAGGTCCTCTAGGATCAAGGAATGGGGAGTATAGGGACAGTGAAAAAATGTTGCGTAACATATGCCCTCTAAAGTGTGAAGGCTGAACTAGAGTGAGGGATGAAATGCTTTATGAATTAGTGCAAGGAACCATAGTCTGCCATCGGAAAACTTGTAGGCAAGTACAGATACATATACATAAGTAAGAAATCTATCAAATGATACATGAACTGTGGCATGGATGCAGCCACCCAAAGAATGATCATGTAGATGGATCCAGGTATGGGCACAGCCATCTGTTAAAGAGGATCGTAATGAAACCAAGGTATGTTCGCAACCATCCAATAACGAGAAGGATCCTATATGACAACTCATGGTACGGTGGCAACCATCCATCTAAACGAGACATGCATATCAACATAATCATGTCACATCACTTCGTAACTTGGACTTTTGTGATCTGAGCCCAGGTTCTTGCGCTCCAACACGACTCGAGCAAAGTACAAATTCTAACATCTGAATAGATGTGTTCATGTCGAACATGCTAGAAATTCTCTTGATTACTAGTCAATGATGTAAACTGTTAACAAGCATGAGAGAAACCACTAATAATGACAATGGTCCGCAAGGGACTATCAACACAATTCACGGAATGTGAATAGAGGAACTGAAGTCAAACACCCGTGAAATCACTCGATATAAAGCCAATGATGTGAACTTATCATCGAGTGCAAAGAACTTGCCATTAGAGCATGCAAGCTCTAAGGTACTGGAAGGGAGTCGCTCGGTCAACTTCTCGAATAATGAGTTGATTCGATGGAAAGAAACCATGTCAAAGGAGGGCCTTAATGTTTCCCACATCATCGACACAAGATGAAAGGATGCAAAATGATCTTGGATGATACAGAGAATCAGAGGTAAGTGTAATTACAGGAGGACAACTCTTGAACATATCGGTGACATGACTGGAAGTTTGGCAGCTTTTGGATCCATGGGATCGGTGGTCATAATGATGTGGTAGAGATCAAATGGAAGGAAAAAATGAACGGTCCAATCCAGGAAGGTCAACGATACAGAGGAGGATATTCCAACCTGGCATGAAGCAGAAAGTGTCATGTTTAAGAGTGAGCCACCAAACAATTGATAGATTTACAAATTTTCCCACACCAATCCTAGTAGGTACCCCAATTATTTTTAATCGCAAGATTGAAGGGGATAGCATATGCTTGCATTGTAAGTTCATCCTTCGAATGAATCCGACCTAGTAAGTTTAACAAGCCCTAGAAAGGAGAAGCTCGTGTTTGTCATAGTGACAAATTTGATGTCATTTAATAGTTTAACGAGTCCAACAAAGATGTAACTCAATATCTTTTTCATGTTTAGAGAGTTTGAAAAAGACATGTAAAGGAAAACTCCACATGGTCCCTTTTCATATGTTTGTTTCTCTCGAGCCCGAAAAGGTAGAAAATGGTACTTGAGAGAACCGCTTGACCATTTCAGTGAAGGAGTACCTTTTTCTAAAATAATTCCTCCTATCCCCAAAAAAGGGGTAAACTTGTCCTGGGTGCATGATGTTTCGAATCCGTTATAACGATTTCCAAATGAAAAAGGCTTGACCATCTTTTCACTTTTAAAGGGTCGGAAAAGAGCTTGAAAGCATACCCCCCATTTTATTTTATTTTTACTAGTCAAAAGTGAAAAACACTCGTAAGTATTTTCATATGAGCTTAACGAGTTGAGAAAAGAGTTGAAACGTGACTCGTCACCATCATCGAACATCCATCACCTGTCGTTGTGCAAAATGTTAAAGTGTATTATCTAGATCTTGAGGCAAAATAGGTTGAAACAAAAACTTGATATTTTCATGAAAAATGAATAAAAAGGAGAAAAGTAAATATATTTTTAGCATTTTCCATTTTACCTTGCTGTGAAAACTTTTTACTCACTTTTTCCTAATTATTCCAAAACAGATTGTAGGAGATCCGGGAGGTCAATTGCTGAGCCGCCAGTTACAGGTAAAAGCTAAAGACCTGAGATCCATTTCCATGTACTTTATTTCTATTTTAACCATTTTTTTACTTTCTGAGGGGGTTTTAAAAAAAAAAAAATCGCCCGCGGTTGGCGTGACTTCTGGTACAAAATCGCAACAGCCGAGGGTGATTAATAAATCCAATGGCATCATTTGGTGCAACTATTTTTAAAATAGGCCCATCAACATCGTGAATAGGGAAAACCATATTTCCCAAAAAAATCACCATTTAAACTCAAATTTTATGGGCCAAGCATGATGGTTGACTAAAATTAATGGTTTTTGTAGGAAAGAATCGCTGAAAATAGTGGACTGGGAAGAACGAGAACATGAGGATGTTAACACCCAGGAAATGAATGACCCAAATTGCCTGGAAGCTATGAGGGCTTGCAGGCTCCTCAAATTCTTTCTCTCACCAGGGATGAGGGCCCAACCCGAGTTGCTTCGGTATCTGATTAGTATTGGTATATTAATCGGGAGATATTTGTCATTGGTGACCAGGAGCTCGAGTTGGAAACTTCATATATATACTTCATCAATTGACTTTCCTGCCAAGGGGAACCAGTGAACTTGTATGGGTCACTACCGATTGGGGCAACCATATCTTCATTGCTCACTGAACATTGCCCTAAGGCCGTGAAATCCAAAAGTAGAAAGATAGATATTTACAGTGTTCAAGATCTAACACTGAGAGGCTTCTGTCGACCATCAGCAGAGTGGCGGGTTCCTAGGCAGAAGATGAGATTAACAAGTCAAAGTTCCTTTATGTTATCGACTGTACAGCTCCTACAATCTTCAACTAGGCTGATGCCATGAAGATAAACATCAAGCGCTAGCTGTCCAAAGCCAAGGCAGGGAATCTAAAGCAATTTTGCTTTAGATCGGTGCTTGTGACCTTCTTCTTGGAATAGGTACCACTGTTGTAGTATCAACTGACTGAGCTAGATTCTCCTAAGCCACATGATTTGTGGATGGCTTGTTGGAGTCATTTGATGCCCAAGGTCACTGGGTGTCAGCACATGTCATATCGACCTACATTCTTTTCATGGCTATGACGACAGAAAATCATTGTGGAGGATTGGCCATACAATGGCAACGACTTCCATGGAGATCCAGATATTCCCTTACCAGATGGAGAGGATTTTGACGATGAAGGTAAAAAATCAACTTTTTAATTTTGATATTTTTTAATTGTCTTTTGGTATATATGTGCTTATAACATTTCTCTTGTTAATGCAGACGTTGAACCAGAGAGGCCTGTTGGGATGTCCCCAATAGCTAGGTGCATCCACCATCCTATTGATGTTGGCGCTTCTTATCAGGAAGCGAGTAACAACGAAGAGGAGATCATGAGGAACCTTGAGGGGTTGACTCATGTCATCCTAGAGTATGCTCAGGTAGGAGACATTCCTCGTTAGTACAAGAGATACACAGTGGGAGTCTCGGATCAGATCTGCAGATTGCTGACTCGTGTTGCATGAGGCATATCATGTTATCATGATCACCATGCTAATTAGTTCCTAGGTCTAGTACTTACATTTTTTGAGGCCTGCGTGCCACAGATATATGAGGCTTGCGAGCTGCCGATGTTATTTTTGACACACATATTATTTTTTGGGGTTCTGATGTGTCAAACATGATCACCATATATATATATATATATATGTTGTATTTTCTTGTCTACTATCGTACAAATGGTTTTTTTTATCTTTCCACATGTTTTGTAACTGTTTATCCAACACATAATTAACTAATGCATCTGTTAATGTATTCATGTGTCTAGGAATATGATGATATGTAAGTAATCAAAATGTCTTTCCAATAGACGGATAAAGAGATACATCGTCAATATTTGAGGTTTCTGACAGAATATTGCCGGTTGAGTTGAAGGATGACAAGCTGTGAGTCCAGGTTGACAACCAACTCTCTAATGTCAAGAGCAATGGCTTCTGGCACTAGTTCGATGATCGCACTGTATTCAACAATGTTGTCAGTTGTGCAACCTAGATAAATACCTTGAAGGTCAATCAACTCATTGTTAGGGTTATAAATAGCCAATGTTGTGGATGATAAGTTCTGGGTAGTACGGAAAGCACCATTAGTGAAACCAATGTGGGGAGTCACAGACATTTGTAAAGCAAGAAAATCATAGTAAATAGGAAATCTATTTGAAAACTACCACACAAAACCATAGTACGCAAAAATCAAGGACACACTAATGTACATAAGTAACCATGCAAGATGACCTAAGCATAGTACTCCTTGAGGTGACAGTCCATGCTGGGACTCGGGTAATCAATCAACACAGAAGGACACCAGAGTTTTACCATTGTCTTGACGAGTAAGCATTGACTCGGCCACATAATGGAGTAGAACTTATATAAGGTTGTGCCCCCATGCCCCCTGGGTGAGGGAGGGTTATGAATCAGATGACAACCCCATTGTAGTAATGGGAAATCAGTAAAAAAGAGGGAAGGGTGAAAAATCCTAAATCCATGAAGGGATAAAGGTGCCCTAAGTTGAAAGATCCCAATCATGAAGGATAAACTGACACATCAATATAAAACAGAGAAGAAAACTCTTTGAAAATGGTAGACATGACCGCTGGACAAGGCAGGAATGAGGAGCGATGATGAGTATCGATCCAAGGTGGTTCCATGAGATACATGACTTCCACGATAGGTTCATCAACAAGGAAGATCTTGACTAAGGGATCAGGCGATTCCAAAGCACCAATCCACGGGGATTGCGAGTACGTATCGAGAGAGGTCTTCGACATAAAAGAATAAGAGGATGTAGAACTCGAAGCTGAAACAATTTCCACGTAATTGAATTCAGTGGGACTAAGAAGCATAGCCTCGCCCCAAGTGTCAACAAGATCTGGTGAAGATATGACCCAAGGATTAGATTTGATAGAGATCATGTTGACAGAGGCAACGTGAGGAGGTGGGAGTGGAAAAATTCCATTAAGGCAGAATCTTTGAAAAGACCTACCCCCACACTTTCATATGGAGCACTAGTGTGCTTTACGTATAGAACATTGTCATCTAAGGAGGAAGAGGAAAAGAAAGATAGTTGGTTGATAGCGAGAATCTTCTCTTGATGGGAAAACGAATCACGAAAAATGAGGAAGAGGCCGCAAAATGCATGGAATGGGTCCAACTTCGATCGAGTAGAAGATTATAATTGAGATTATCGTCAATAATTTCTACCTTGTCTTGCACTGTCTTTCCTTCCAGAGTGATGGCAAGGTTAGGTAAGACACAGACGGATCACGAATCACACCCATCGAAAGGCTCTAGAGTGTTCAAAGATTGGTTCCAAGCAGGAGAACCAATAGCCTTCCAGCATGCAGTTGACATCATGTAGGTGGAGGCACCTTCATCAATGACAATTTGATGGATGGTCTTCTCGTTGATGATTACCTGAATAAGAAAGGAAAATGATGAGGGAGATTGGGAACATGGTTCTCTAGATCAAAACATATCAAATTGGAATCAGTGGGATCGATATCCGCAATAGCTGACAGCAAAGATTTCCGCTATGATGGGCAACTTTGGAGCACCTCGAGGGCTGACATAGCTGACGGTGCCTGAGCCAAATACTCAACAATATTATAGTGCTGAGCGGCTCAGGCATTGGGATTATACAAGGATATCCATAGCACACCTTGAGAGGGTGGTCGTATAGTAGAGTCAGGGTTAGGGTGCTCAATAAGAAGAGGGTTAGAACTCGGGGCAAAAGAAGAAGGTTGGCTTATTTCTCCTTCCTAGCTGTTGAAGCAAGAGTTTGATAATCTTTCGATCTAGTAGCCACATTAATAGGCATACTCATTGTGAACACTTGAGATCTGGAGGAAGCAGGTTGGGGTTGGTCTACCATTTGGGTTTGCTGAGACGGAAATGGCTCTTTTGGGATAATGGGGGTCCCTTTGAGCAAGTGGCTAACTTTAGATCATCGCGGACAATCTTTAGTGTAGTGATCTTCCTCGCAAATTAGGCAAGGATACTTAAGTTTCCATTGCGAAGATTCACCAGCAGACGATTTGGGAGGACCCTATTTTGGGGCATCGCCTTTACCCTTTCCTTTTGCTTTCTTCTTTCCTTTCAAGATTTTTCCACTGTGGTAGAGTGGATAGTGTGGACCTCTGAGGTTTTATCTGGGCTAGGTGGATTTTGGGACCAACTATTAGGAACAGTATTTGAGATCGACTTTTGTTTGGAAGAAGTTTTAGTAGGGTTCTGGGATACTAGACCAATAACTCCATCAATGGGAGGTACAATTTGTGACTTTGATGTCATGAGATTGAATGATGGTTGTGGAGCATTGGGTAATAACTCATACAAAGTTCCAAACTGAGAGTAAACTCGATCTAAGTACTGGGCACAAGAAATTGCTTGATACACTTGGGAATAAGGTTGATACACTTGTTGCCCTTGGACATAGGGATTATGTACCTGTTTCCCTTAACCAAAAGGATTTTGAACCTCGTGACCTAAGGCATTAGGGTTTTGTACCTGATGTCGTAGGTCAGTAAGATTCTAGACCTATTGACCTAGGAGGTTAGGATTTTGAGTCCGTTGTTGCAGGACTTGACCTTGACCATGCCCTTGTAAGGGTTGACCCTGTTGATATGTATACACGGGTTGGTGTTACCCTGGTTGGTTTTGTTGTTGCAAAGGATAACGTTACGATTGAAGAATTTGTCCCCGAGGCTATAGAGGTTGGCCTTCTGTGGACATGGGTTGGGAGGTGTCCGAAGCATATTGCATCTGCTGCTGCACGGTTTGTTGCAATTGTTGCGAGGGTTGACCTTGTGGTTATTGCAATTGACATTGTTGCGGGATCATTTGCCCTTGCAGTTTCAGAGAGAGCCCTTGCTTCAAAAAAGGCTACCCTTATTGTTGTAGAGGTTGCCCTCGCTGTTGCAAGGGTACTTGAATAGTGCCTGGAAAATTTTTAAACTCAATCTAGCCATAGCACGGCTGAATGTATTGCCCAGATTATAGGGTGTAAGTTTAATTAACCATTCCTTGAGAACCATATGGAATGTAAGGAGTTTGGTATTGGAACTGAGCCACATAGGGCTACTAATAATGAACATTTCTTGATCCAAATGGACCAATGGGATTCTGAACCTGTTGGTACTAGATATTGCTTGATCCAATAGGATCAGCAGGGTTGTGAATAATACTGGAAGATGTTTGGTTCATACCAAGCATGTGAGCTTGTGACCCACTCACATTGGTGGCACCTGACACCATAGAAACATTCAGTTTCCCCCCCCTAGGTAGTGGCGCAGCCTGGCCACTAACTAGAGGGATGGAGGAACTAACAGAGGCATTCTTCAAAACTACCGGTTGTGCCTGACAGGTAAGTGGGATTGATGATACAAGGGTATTCAGAATGGTGGGTTGCACTGTGATTGAGATAACAACCTATTGGGAAGTCATGTTCGCAATGAACAACCCTGACATAAGCATGGTGCCTAATGTCCAAACATGGTTATGGTAAAGTGATGATGCACTAGGTGTACCTGAAACCAACTGTGCCAAAGACACATAGTTGGGTGTCAAACTGGCAGGAATATCCCTTGAATAAGGGAAAATTTCATGAGGAAAATGCAGCTCTTCCTCCTCAATAGTGTGTGGAGTAGAAACTTCAAACTCTTCTGGAGAGGTGATTGGAGAATCGCCTTCAGGTTTCATGTCTAGAAATAAATGACGAAAAATGGCCGAATGAGTACAAGGGGATAGTTCCAATGGAACACCCAGCAGGTCGTACGGATTGTAAGGATGTTGTGGTGATATCACAACAAGGTCAAACAGAGGATTGAAAGGATAAATAGCCAGTCCAAATTGACGGTTAGTGGTCAGCGAGTCCTCAAGAGTTTGAATGGGATTGCTCGGTGATTCTGGGCCAAGATCAACAGATGACCCAATGTTGAAAGTAGGTGGAGGATGAGATGACAAAGGTTGAATACTTAGAACAATTCTGAGTTCAACACCTTGGTCCTCAAGTGACTCTGGTAACTCAGGAAATAGCTCCTCAGACAATCTTTCAGACAGAGGAGAGGAAGAGGAACTGGGTGAACCAGATGGTTCAACCACGATGACCTTGTCTTAGTCGATTGAAAAATTAACTTCAAGGATTTAAAATTTTCTTTAAGTGGAACTAACGATTTGGTCTCAAGAAAAGACTAACAGGGTGTTTTCGGATCGTGGGCAATCAATTATTAAGACACATAAAAGACTGGTTCTCTTTCATTTTGTAAGAGTTGAGAAAGAAAGAAAGATGACTTTGTTGCTTTTGATTGGAAACGAGCTCGAAAGGACAAGTGCTCAAATGATATTTTAAGTTTAATGAATAAAAAACATCAAAAGACTTCTATAGACGATCTAGGTAAATAGGATTACCAGGCAACCATGAACTGCAAAATACCTCTTGGTGAACCGAGAAGTACGAGCAGGAAATCTCCCTAAATGCTGTGTTCAGTGTATCACATTTGCAAGGTAGTCGACTTAGCTTCCTAAGGATAAAGGATTGCAGCCTAGAGGGGTCTCCTGTTATATACTCGACAACACAAGGAGAAAAAATCTGTACTAGCGTTGTCTAATTTCGAAGCTAACAACAATTGCTATTGTTTAAATATGTCGGAACACAGCTCTAGCCTAGAACTTCTAGATATGATCGTTAAATGTCAAATGTGTCTTAGGTTAATTGAATTCATTTTAAAGTTTATCTTGAGTTATGTTTCAATTTTCATGTCTTAGCGATGCGACTCGAAAAAACCTTAAATGCAACTAAATGAGATAAGACCCTTTCGATTCGATGAAATGTCTACATTAGAGAGGGTAGAAACTACTCAATCCAATGCAAACAAACAAGCAATTGAAAACGAAATTATCTTTGACTACCTTAATTTTCGAAAAATAAATTAATGAAAAATGCATTCCAATTCCTAATTTCCTAACAAACACATATCTAATAGTCCTTTCAAAAGCAAAAAGAGTTCTTGTCCTTTTCCAAATGGCAATGCAATTCTAGTCTTTCAATGATGCAAGCTATCGCAGCACAATGATGCAACAAACTAGAATTTCACACTTTTTCATGAAACAACAAAATAAACTTTTCGCATACAATTCTTCGATGAAAAGGTTTTCGAGACAATAAGCTCTTCAAGCAGATGAAAACATGGAAAGAGAATCTCATTCAGATAACTAAAACATCGAATTTACCAACAATAAGACAAGCAACATAATCCATGCCGGAAAAGAGATGTTTAGACAAGCAAACAGAAACTTTTCAAGCTTATGTAATATAGGTCAAAGTCGTAAAAGGACTGAAAACGAAATGGAAGGAGTAAGTACACCTACAACTTGACTTACTGAGTTCACAAACAGCTGAATGGATGACAAAATATATGCCCTAGTGTCACTAACCACACAATGACTCAAACAATCAAGTAGAAGGATGACAAGCCAACAAGAAAACAAAACCAAATGAAAGGTAGCTTTCTAGTCAGGGAGAAAATGGTCTAAAAGTCTTACGCTGTCAAAATCATAAGAGCAGAACACACTAGCGAAGATTGGGGTGAAACCTTAATCTTCACTTACAAGCATCGGTGTGAGTTTCTAATTGACAACAAACGTTAGAGGTTGTTTGGTGTTACTATTCCTTGGCATATCACATTGATCGGCTTAACTGTCAGCGGATTAAGCGCGATGATCAAGGAAGTTAAGAATAAAATAATTTTTTTAGAGGCAAGGACCAGATCTGCTACTACGAATTTCAAACTCAGGACAATAAGTAAGAGAAAAGAAACATAACCAAAGGGAAAAAGTGGAACTAGAAAAGTTCTCACAACATCA
The DNA here is from genome assembly GCA_031772625.1 of Pinus tabuliformis. Classification (NCBI taxonomy): domain Eukaryota; kingdom Viridiplantae; phylum Streptophyta; class Pinopsida; order Pinales; family Pinaceae; genus Pinus; species Pinus tabuliformis. The sequence continues at coordinate 325,304,564 of CM062809.1, forward strand.
TGAAATCCAAGACAAACAAAAGGATTGGTTCCCTAGCGGAGTTGTCAATTGGTGGTGAAGTAAAATTATAAGTGTGGACACAAACAAATTCCTCTAGCTCAATGATGGGTCTAGCCACAACAGATACATTCTATGGAAGATTTCCTTAGGTTATAACCAATTAAGAAGGCCTACCTCTTAGTATGCTTATCCCATTTGATGATGTCCTTGCTTGCTAGCTCCAACTATCTCTCACTTCCTTCTTCAAGCACCTGAAACAAGTAAACAATAGCAAACAACAACCGTGATAATAGAAAAATTGTAATTCAACCTAATTAACAAGTCAAGAAACATTAAGTCATGAATATATAAAATGACAAAACATGTAGGAAATCAATTGATAGCTGCATATATTAATATCAAAGATAGATTACAACCATTGTTTTGACGTTGCAGTCCTCCTCTAACAAGACCAAGTTCCCACACACTTCTGCTAGCATTCCATGATGGGCTCAATCCACAATAGCTTTAAGGCTCTTCCCTTTAGGCTTCACTCCAAACCAAATCACACTTCTCCCTCACGTAGCTAGATAGCTACAATTATGAATGGCTTATTGTTTACTCCAAACCAAAATACCACTAGCACACCCACATTAACACTAGCTTGTGCTTGGCAAAAAGGGATGTTTATATAGGATGAATGGATGGGAGATGGATCTTCTTCTAATGGGAGAAGGTCTTATCCATTGAGGCAGTTCCATCATTATAGGGGAAAGGAGCCCAAACTGACATCCTTGACCCCATTCGGCCAAACCATTTTCCAGACTTCCTTTACAAAGCTTCTAGAGCTGGAAGCTTCAGCTCCTAATTTAAAAAACTTTCCATAATAGGATCGGCACAACTGGAACATAGTTCAGTCACTCTGGTCCGGGCTATGGATAGTACTAATCTCTGCACATCGGCATGGGGGAGACAAAGGTCATTAGCATCGGTCTTATAAACTAGGAAAAATAGAACTTTCAGAGGAAATGGCGCAAAAGGGAATTGATCTGCTCATAAAGAGGGACACAATGGGAGTTTCTTCATGAAGGGAACGCATGTGGGGTTCATTATAGAGGTCCTCCAGGATCAAGGAATGGGGAGTACAGTGACAATGGAAAAATGCTGTGTAACAATTGTACTAGCATGCAATGCATCATAAGACGAGCAACATTAATAAAGAAAAGAACCATCTTATTCAAGAGGTGCAGTGGTAGTCTACTAGAATAGCACAATTTATTATTTTTTTGGTTATTCAGGAGCCATGAATTCGTAAGGGGAGATATCATTGGAATAGTGGCTAGTAGTTTTTATTGGCTTGCAGCGCCACCATAATGCGAAACATTGTGTTTACTATCTGCCACAATCAATCCACAAAGAGCTTAAGAAAAGTCTGGTATTTGTTGAAAGTAAAGTGACAGTCAAAAGTAGAGAAAAAGGTCATAGCCCCAATCGCTGCAACCTAAGTTAAGTTTTTAATGTTGGAAGGTTTTGGTTAAAATTCATGCATTATTAAGGTATTCATTAACACCATAAGATTATGGAGATACATTTTTAAAACCATGTGGTGTTAAAAAAAATGTTTTTTTTTGAAAAATCAAAGGAGCATTAGTTTTGTTATAAAAAAGGTTTAATATAAGGAAAAGATTTTTTAGAAGGGGTTCATAAATGATAAAGGAGATTTGTAAAATTTATTTTATAAAGTTTCTATAAGGATTTATGAAGGGTTTTGAAGCATAAATGATTTGAAAAGGTCTATTAGTCTACAAAACGATTTTGGCATTTTGTCAAGCATGACAATTTTTTTGGTGAAGATTGTGCTTTACGGGGGCACATATTGAAAATCATATTTTTTTCAGGGGAAAGCAAAGAAGATATAAGAAAAGGAATGACAACAATCACAGGTCGTAAAGTGCGACTAAAGAAGTCTAAGAAAATGAATAAAAAATAAGAGGCATAGATTTTTTTCATGTTTAGAAAGGTTCAAGCCACAGCCAAGGAACTGAGAAGTCTAGAAGAAGAAGAAGAAGAATTTGGTGCAAGGGGGAGTGACATGCAACAGTAGGTTAGTCACAAGCAAAGGAGTCAGGCACATATATGAGAGTAGATGAGAAAGACTCTGAGAGGAAAGAAAGGCTTGGAGAACCCCACTCAAAAGTGGATGATGGTTGTTAAGACTGTAAAATTGAAACCCATTATGCAAGCATGTGTATGGATGAAGAAGATGCAACAAAGATTGCAGAGAGAGAAGTTGAAGCCTTCGTGTGTAAAACATAGAAAGAGAAAATAAATGCTGAAGGACTCCATTGTAATGTGGATGATACAAATGATGGTGAATCCCACTATGATTAGACACATGTGGATGATGACTTTAAAGTTATATGTGATTTGGTGAATCCAACTGTAGCTGATGAATTTGGTGAAGTTGAAATTGTTAATGAAATTGACAATGAGAACATGGATGATCGGATATCCCACCATAGTGTGGATGAACATTATGTTGATGATATGTGTGGTTTCTTTTTTGAAACAAGGGTTGATTGTGACAATATGTGAAGTGCAATGTTTGATGAAACATTGAAGGTTGAAGTTGCCACTGTAGCAACAAGATATAAAGAAGTTGGAATTGCTCATGAAGCAATACATGATCTAGAAACAATTGATGATCAAGAAGAGGATAAATTGATTGAAGAGTTTTTTATGAGAATATCCACTAACAACATAACAATGGAAAACAACCTCCATGCAGTTGAAAAGAAGGTAGATGTAGAGCAGGAAGCTCTCATTGAAGAGAATCATATTAATGATGTTTTTAACATTGTTTTTAAAATTTATGCAAGTGTTAAAAATAACATGGGCGAAAAAGTTGAAAACAAGGTTGTTAATAAATTTGATGCAGATTTGAAGCTCATTGAAGAATGGATTCAGAACCAATAGAACAAATTGATGCAAGTCTTAAAGAAACAAGTGGAATAAAAGAATTGATTGAAATGGTGAATAATGATCTTGGGTGTGAAGATTACAAAAAAAAAACAGTAGTACCTGATGATGAAAGTAAAAATAATGATATGGATGTTTTTGAAGACAAAGATGAATGCATTGAAGCCATTTTTCAACAATGGAGTTAAGAAGAGATAAGATTCTGCTATCAAGAAATATGGCAAAAAAAAAGTCAAGAATATGAAGCACAAGAAGCAGAGAAAATAAGACAATTTGAAGATGTAATGTTGTGGCAACAGTCCATGGTTGAACGAATATTTGAAGAGGAAGATGTAGTAGACAAGATCAAATTGTGTTTCAACACAAATTCAAGAAAAGTCAAAGAAAAATTGCAACAACAACAAGTAAAGGAATATGGAGCCTACAACAAGAAAGTGCAATAGAGAATGAAGCAATTTCGAGGATTTAAAATTTGGAAGAAGAGAAAAAGAAAATGCAAAATTGTGAAAGTCTTGAGTCATTGTAAGCCTAGTTGAGACATAGACCAGCAGGCATGTTTGAGTGATAATTGAGTCAATTTCTATTGTAAGCCTAGCAGGCATAGTTGAGTCATGCTCAGTTATATCGAGTCATACCGTCATAATGAAGGGGGAGCGTTAGAAATTGTAATTACTCTCGCATAAGCAGTTTACTAAAATTAGAGAGTCGGTTAACTGAGTGTTGAGTGTTGAGTGTTGAGCGTTGAGTCAAGTCGAGTGATGGATGAAGAGTTAAGTGATAGACAACTTTTAGTGTGTTGTTGCATGCCAATATATTTTAGGCAAGTCACTAGTTGGAAAAGGTTAAATACCGTTCAACGAGTTCATTGCAATAATCAAGTTTTGTGTGATCAATAGAAGAGCCACAATTTGTGCGATTTGTGTGTGAATTTATGTTTTCTCTCCTCTGCCTTTCCAATAGAATTGTATGGGGAGCTTAATTTGTTGAAAAAATTCCTTGGCTTGGATGATCTTATCATGATTCTAGCTAAAAGTAATGAACGTGACGAGTAAATCTATGGAGGTGATGTTCTTGGAGAATCGCGACATTGGATTCATATCGTTGGTTTTTGGATATGAAAATATCAGGATTTGAGCCTTAATATAATCATTCCTTGTCTACATGATTGAACTGAAAGAACCTCAATGGAAAGTATGACATCTTCTCCTCCGGAAGTAGTTGATTTCGTGTGCTATGTGGATATCAAAATGACCAAAGACAAACATGGTCAGGGACTCTATGTTAACGAAAAAATAAGGACCGCAAAGCTTTTGTTAGTGAGAAACATTGTCGTAGTTGTTTATAGGAGCAACTCTATCACCATGGTATGTATGGAGAATGTTCTCAACATGATTTCTAAATAATATCTTGTCACCATGGTGATTTTCGAAGCCAAAAAATCGCAAAGATTGTTTAGTCATGCCATTTCAAATTTCCATGATGCCTAAGAGGTTTCTTGCAATATACAACCCGAGCCACGCAATTAGAGTGCCACATGGTAAAAGGTAAATTGAATAATATTATTGGCTACATCTGTCTAGCCAAAACCCACAGAAAAAAACCTTTGGTGTAAAAATATTTTATTTAAACATTTTTTTACTAAGTGTGTAGTTAATTTAAATGTAATTTTTTCTAAGCCTTTTATCATGAAAGGATTACATAATCCTATATTGTTTTAAGTTAAATTAATATTAACCTTTCAAATTTGATTAGTACAATTTCATATAATGATACAAAATATACATTTCACACCATGATAAGGTGATGCTTAATGTAGAGGCATTCATGAAGATAAATGTATAAAAATAGGTGCGAGATGAGATGGGATGGGTTAGAGATATTAAGTTAATATAATGAAGGGGTGGGCATGTTTCCATACAAAAAATACTCTCATATCCACCTTCCTCCAATTTCCGGAACTCTATTAATTTTTTCAAAGTTATTGATCAATTTATAGATAGGGAAAAATCTTTGGAACATCCTCATATCATACACATAACATAAGGTAAAAGTACGATTAGTTAATTTTGAACTAACTTTACTCCGTATTTATCAATATTTGTGAGCTTTAAATGCTTCACAAATTGAATAAGGAACAATTCCAACATCTTAAACATCCACACTTATTTACTATAGGTTTGTGATACTTATTATATAGGATAAATGTTCACATTTAATCATTTATATGGTTGTACCTTTCTCAATATAAAAAAATTTACATGTTAATTTTTTAATTTTGTATGATTAATAATATTTAAAAATTTATATAAATTTATAATAGTGTTGTAAAAATTAAATTATTGGAAAATAAGGATAATTATTTAATAATGAACATCAAAACACTTCATTGTTATTAAAAAGTATATATGAAATAACTAAATTATAATTTTATTTATATATATATAAACATGGAGATTTAACTCCACTTTGTCTTAGAGATTATTAATTTCTAAATAGGTTTTCTTACAATACCATGGACTAATACCATGGTTTATCAATACCACCAACCTATATCTATCTTAACCCCAGATCTATCAAGTGCTAAGAGGGATCTGATCTCTCAAGGTGCAAACCTATTTTTTGAGTGCAAAATGTGAGGAAAGGATTGCACCTTGAGAGATTTGATCCCTCTCGACATTTAATAGCTAAGGGGTTAAGATGGATATAGGATGGTTATATAATACCTATATTTGTATCTGTGTGTATCTTTATTATTCCCTCTCTCTATCCCACCCCCCAAACATACACATTCCATCTGTATATCTATCTATCTCTTCCTCTTTCTCTCTTCCCATTTTCTCCCTCTCTCTCTTCCCACCTGCTCTCCTCTCTCTGATCCAGGTGGATATTGGTGGCCACATATCAAGTCCATTTGGACCCACACCATTGTTTCTATCAACATTTTTAGTTTCCATAATTGTAGCACAACTTAGTATTTTTCGCAGTTTTTTGGGTCCTGAACTTCTGGAGCCGTTTTGAGGCCCTAAATGACATTTTTTTGGGAAAACTGGGAGGTCCATGAACCGATGTTATTCTTCTCAAAGTTGTAGTTCTTGTATAGATCTTTATAACGAGATATTGTGCACGTCAAATGGAGATCATATGCCAAAGTTACGACCTCGGGAAGTTGATGTACCAATTTACCCAAACGGGGCCCATAGTTTGGCATTTCATCTTCTAGGGTCAGGTTTTTGGATGTTTAGGGTTTTCCATTATTTCTTAATAATAAATAGGCCTTCGAGCCTCATTGTAAGACATTTCAGAGGCATGTAGCTGCCACATCTCTTCTCAGAGATAAGCTACCATCGCCATAGCTAGTTTATTTCCATTACTGTTTGTAGGCATATTTCAGTATTTTACATTAATGAAATGAAGTATTATTTCCACTGCATATCTTTGTTTACGGTTATCTCTATAATTTGTTGCATTGGACTATTTAAATCTAGATCAGTGGTATCAGAGCGGTCTGCTTTTTCTCTATTTTCTTTGCATGTCCCCCAACGAGGTCGGGATATAAGGAGTCAGGGCTTGAACTGGTCAAACCTTTGCAAGACTAGCCTCACAAATCCCAACGGCCTCCCATGGTGGATGACAAGAAAGACGAGGGGTCAGGAAATCCTATCAAAATCTTGCTCGAAGAAGCCCTCGAATGACAAAGGAACGCAATGGTGGACAACTTTGCCCAGATCCTTCAGCGACTACCCAGAAGCAACGCATCGACTTCCAACAACTACTCTGGAAATGCCACACCCTTTAAGGTACAAGTTAATTTTGAAATCCCCATATTTGAGGGTCAGATAGATGCAGATGCCGTAGATAAATGGTTAAATCTGCTAGAGGGTTATTTTTCTATTCATGAATTTTCAAGTCGGGAAAATATTATTTTCGCTCTTATCAAAGCATCCCCCCCCACATCAAGGACTAGTGGGAAACCTACTGCGAGCAAAAGGATGAAAATATCGGCTCACTATTTTTAGCCACACCCACCTTGACTTCATTCCAGGGTGCCATCAAGGAGCAGTACTACCTTGTCAAAAGCTATGAGGATCAATACATAAAGTGGACCATGCTGCAGCAGGGAAGGGACCAAGACGTGCCGGAGTTTACCAATCTTTTCCATATCCTTGACACAAAGTTGGGTATCAAGGATTCGAAGCAGAATTTGATGCTCAAATACTGTGGCTACATGCACAAGTACATCCAAGAAGAAATAGAACTCCTGAACATCTCCTCGTTGGGAATAGCATACCGATATGCTGTCAAAGTCGAGCAGAAGTTTAAACAGAAGAAGGGAGACTTTGGATCTGCAAATCCAAAGCAAGGGAAAGGTGCCCCTAAACCATAGAACAAAGGAAAAAGCCAAGGCAGGGTAGCCCAAGACAACCCACCAAAGTTGTAAGCAAAGAACAGTGCCTCGAATCTGAAAAAGGACACGGGAAAATGGTGTGAGTTCCATAAGAGCTCCACTCACAACATAAGTGAGTGTCGGGCCAAGTAGTCACTGGTGGCTGAGATGAAGGTTTCAGAATCAAATGCATGTTTTGACTTTGAGTTAGAACCCGACAAGGGGAATGACAAAGGGAAGGAGATTATTGATGCGAAGCCCAACGCCACTCTTGCCACCACGAAGATACAGAAGGAGGAACTAGAAGACCCGGAGGAGGAGGAGCATCTCTTGCACTCCCAGATGTGGGTAAAAGGCTCCCCGCTACAGTTGATTGTCGATAGCAGGAGCCAAAAGAACCTCATTTCAGTAGAGGTCGTGAAGCAGTTGGGCTTACCAACCATAACACATCCACAATCATACACCATCGGGTGGCTTCACCAAGGACGGGATCTTCGCATGAGCCAGCAGTGTCGCCTTCCATACAATGTCAAGCCCTTCACGGATGAGGTATTGTGTGACATTGCTCCCCTTGAAGTTTGTGATGTATTATTAGGACAACCATACTTGTGGAAGCGACATGCTATGTATGAATCAAGGTCTCGTGCTGTTATTGTTACTTTGGGAAATAAGTTGTACAGGATAGTGGAGGTAGCACTGCCTATCACATCTCTTTCGTTACTACAAAACAATGTAGTAAGCTCATTTCCAAAACCAGGAAATTTCTTTTCATAATGATATGCCTTGAAGGAAAGAAGAAGACGCTGGCCAGGACCTCCAGATAGGGTCCCTCCGCACGACAACTATAGATGGACAAGGTCGTGGAGGAGTACGAGGACATCTTCGCCTCCTCTGCAAGGGTTCCTCTGCAATGTCAAGTCAAGCACTCCATCAATCTGACCCCAAGTGTGCCACTACCCAATGATCCATTCTATCGGTGCTCCATTCCGGAGAACTATGAAATCAAGAGGCAAATTTGGGAGCTGTTGTAGAACGGTCACATCCATCTGAGTTCATCGCCTTGTGGGAGACCGATCATGTTGGTACAGAAGAAGGATGGGACTTGGAGACTCTGTATCAACTTTCGGGTGCTGAAGAATATCGCTGTCCATAATAGGTACCCGATCCCGTGGATTTATGACCTCCTGGACCAACTAAAGGTGGTGAAATATTTCCACAAGATCGATCTGAAGTAATGATATCACCAGGTACCAATCAAACCCTCTGATATGTGGAAGACTACCTTCAAAGGCAAGGAGGGCCTTTTCAAAAGGTTGGTTATGCCTTTCGGATTGACAAATGCTCCTTAAACCTTCATGAGGCTAATGGATGACATCTTGTGGCCATTCACCAACTCATTTGTAGTGGTATATTTGGATGACATTTTGATCTTTAGCTAGAGATGGGAAGAGCACCTCCACCACATCCGACAAGTTTTCCAAACACTGCGACAACACAAGCTATGTGCCAATTTGGAGAAATTAAATTTTGGCATGACCCATGTTTAGTATCTGGGATACATTATTGATGAACAAGGGGTGCATGTCGATCTAGCCATGATCCAAGTCATTTGGGATTGGCCATCTCCAACCACTCTGACAGATCTCCGCAACATTCTAGGTCTTGCTAACTTCTATCGTAGGTTTGTGTTTGGGTTTTCTCATATCAATTGGCCCTTGAGTCAAGTCACCAAGGGAGGAGCGAAAGAAAATTTTATTTGGACTAAATCTCAATAGAAGGCATTCACAGAGTTGAAAGATTGCCTCTACACAACACCAGTGCTCAAGTTACCATATTTGCAACAACCATTTGAGGTCGAGACGGATGCCTTTGACTATGCTATTGGGGAAGTCCTTACTCAACATGGGAATCCAGTGGCATATCACATTGAGACCCTTTCAGACACAGTCCAGAAGTATCCCACTTATGATAAAGAGATGTATTCCATTGTGCAGGCCTGCCGATAATGGAAGAATTACATTTTGGGGAAGGAAATGGTCATCCACATAGACCACCGACCCCTGCAGCTCATATAGACCCAAGTGAAATTGTAGAATGATCAACATCAGAAGTGGTCTACATACATGCAATAGTTCCATTTGAATATCAAGTATAAGAAGGGCAGCACCAATAATGTTGTAGATTGCCTCAGTCGACCATCGATCATGGTGTTAACCACTGTGCTCAACTCTTGTGGGCATGAGACTTCTGATTGGCCACTTCTTTACAAAAGCAACCCTGAACTCAGCCACACATAGCAGACACTCTTGGAGGGTCGGCATGTTCTAGATTTTCACTTCGAGGATGCCCTATTATGCCAACTTGGTCACCTTTATGTTCCTTCAAGCGAGCGTGTCAAGATGATTTGGGAAGCACACTACAGTTAGGATGCTCGGCATTTTGGGGTTGAGAAAATGGTGGCAGTACTTCAAAAGTATTTCTATTGGCTGAATCTTTGACAAGATGTCAGGAAGTACATCAGATCATGTACTACTCACGCCATCGCCAAACCGACCATCAAGAACCAAGGCCTCTATACCCCGCTACCTACCCGTAGTTGACCTTGGGAATCCATCTCCATGGATTACATGTCAGGTCTTCCTTCCACTAAGCATGGAAATGACTGTGTTTTTGTGGTCATCGACAGGTTCTCAAAGATGGCCATTATGGTGGCCTGCAAGAAGAATATCACAGCAGAAGCCACTACTAAACTCTTCTTTGAACAAGTGTGGGTGCACTTTGGGATCCCACAGCCTATCATTTCAGATCAGGATAGTTAGTTCCTTAGTACATTTTGGTCTAGTCTCTGGTCAATGCTGGACACCAAACTCACTAAGTACACAACCTTCCATTCTCAAACTGATGGCTAAACAGAGGTTGTCAACATGATGACTGTACACACTCTGTGCATGTACAACTCAAAGCATCCACACACATGGGATGAGAGCCTCCGCTATGTTCAACACAACTACAACTGAGCTCTTCACAGCTCGACTGGCCACAACCCTTTTTAGGTGGGCTTGGGATTCCAACCACTATGCCCCATTGATGTGGCCATCCCACTTGTAGCTACTCACACAGATTCGGCTCATTTCTAGTTCGAAATAGACAAGGAAACCAAATTCATTGTGCACATCCAACATATTCACCAGCAGGTCGATGAAACTATGGAGAAATCAAATGCCAAGTACAAGCAGCGATATGATCAACATCAGGTGCCACACAAGTTTCAGGTGGGTGACAAAGTTTGGTTGCATTTGCAAAAGGAATGCCTTACTGGAGCCTATCCAAAATTGAGATGACTTCGACATGGTCCTTATTCCATTACTAAGTCTGTGGGAGACAATGAATTTGAGCTCAGCATTCCCCCATTCCTTGGCTTGCACCTAGTGTTCAATGTGGACTGCTTTCGGCCATACTTTCCACCATTACTAGACACATCCGACACTGCAGAACAACTTACACCCATACAATTAAATCCAGATTGCATGGAACAAGCTGCAACTGATCAGATCATGGACACACAGATCAAGGACACTGACCAACAGAATATCCAATTGTATCAAGTTGTCAAAGCAGGCCAACTCCTTCACCAGGGCAAGTGGCTTACTAGGGACCAAGTTCAGCAGAAGTTTCCTCATCTCATGGAGGAACTCAACGCAATGGGGACCATTGCTTCCTAAGGGGGGAGGAATGATCGAGGTGGATATTGGTGGCCAGCTGCATAGTCCACCTAGACCCCCACCATTGTTTCTCTTAGCGTTTTCAGTTTCCTTAATTGTAGCATAACTTACTATTTTTATCATTTTTTCGGGTCCTGAACTTCCAGAGCCGTTTTGAGGCCCTAAATGACGTCTTTTGGGAAAACGGGGAGCAACATGGGTCCATGGACGAATGTTGCTCTTCCCAAAGTTGTATTTCTTGGATAGATATTTCTAACGAGATATTGTGCACGTCAAAAGGAGATCATATGCCAAAGTTACGACCCCAGGAAGTTGATGTACCAATTTACCCAAATGGGGCCCACAGTTTGGTGTTTCATCTTCTAGGGTTAGGTTTTTGGATGTTTAGGGTTTTCCATTGTTTCTCAACAATAAATAGGCCTTCGAGCCTCATTGTAAGATAGTTCAGAGGCATGTAGCCGCGACATCTCTTCTTAGACATAAGCTACCATCGCCCTAGATGGTTTATTTCCATTACTATTTGTAGGCATATTTCAGTATTTTACATTCCATTGCATATTTGTGTTTATGGTTATCTCTGTAATTTGTTTCATTCCTGTTTAAATCCAGATCACTTTCACTAATATATAATATCTATATTTGTATCTACGTGTCTCTTTTGTATTCCCTCTCTCTATCTCACCCCGCAAACATACACATTCTCTCTCTCTCTCTTTCTCTCTCTCTCTCTCTCTCTCTCTCTCTCTCTCTCTCTAACTTCTCTCCTCCCTCACTCTCTCTCCATTGCTCCCTTGTCACTCCCTCTCTCTCCACCTTTCTCCCTCTACTTATTTCTTCTTCCCTTCCTCTCTCTCCCCCTCCAAATCCAACTCTCTCTCCTTCTCTCTCTAGAGTCTCTCTCTTCCTTCCTCTTCCTCCCTTCATGTCCCACCTCCCTCTCTCCCCCCATATATCTCTCTCTCTCTTGCCTTCAACTCTCTCACTATCTCCCTCCCTCTCTCCTTCTCTCTCTCCCCTCCATCTTTATGTGTGTGTGTCTGTCTCTCTTCCCTCAAACTTTATTACTATATGCCTCCCTCTCTCCATCTCTCTCTCCCTTCCATCTTTGTTCCTCCCTCTCTCTCTTCCCCTTCTCTCCCTATCTCTCCCCTTTCCCCTTATTTTTCCTCTCCCCTCTCCTATCTCTGTCACTCTCTCTCCATCTCTCCCTTGTTTCTCCCTCTCTCTCTCTACATCTATCTCTCAATGTATTTGTTCTTTCCTCCCTCTCTCTCTCTCACCCACCCCCCCTCTTAAATTTGATCCCATTGTAAATTATTGAACCTATATTTTTTATTAATCAAGTCAACTAAAATACAATAATGAAATACATAAAAGTCAAGTCCTGCTAGCATAACCAGTTGAGGATGGGCCTCATTAGCAAGGCAATCCAGGATCAAACCTCATAGGGGGTAGTTGTGCCATATGTTAGTGGGAGGAGACATGCTAAATGATCCAACCATCCTAGGGTTGTTTTGGCCTAGGATAGGTGCAATGCTCGAGTGACTTTGATGTCTTAGATTCCTTTTGGTCATGGCTCCTCAAGCCATAAGTCAAGCCTAGAGGATCACAGACAACTTGACAAAAGAAAAAAAATATTAAAAAAATCCTGCACTCTATTTCCTCTATTATCATTAGTCACTTTGGTTTCTCTCATTGCTTAGATTCTTACGTAGGATGGATCTATACAAGTTTTTAATAATGTTATTTATAATATATGAATTTCCTGTATTTATATATATAACTATTCTCATTTTTAACTTTATTAAAACCTTAATTTAATTTCTACATCAATATTTTTAGTAGTGGAGAGGATACAAGGTTTGGAAATATCTTAAAAGTAATGTGAATGTTTTTCTTTTAGATTCAATTAAAAAAATGTTATAAAATTGAATTAAAATAAAATATTTTTATTGTGAAATAAGTCATGGTTTTTTTGTATGTGGTATTGATAATCCATGGTATTGGCCCATGATATTGTAATAAAACCTATTTACAAGTTAATAATATTCATGGTTAATAATCATGTCATATAGTTATAAAATATTTTGATTGTGAAATAAGTTATGAGTTTTGGTCATGTGGTATTGATTAGCGATGGTATTGTAACAAAGCCTATTTACAAGTATCAATGGAAAAAGTGAGGGTCAATATTTATGGTTAAGAATTTTGTCATATTGTTATAAAATATTTTGATTGTGAAATAAGTTATGTTTTTTGGGCATGTGGTATTGATAAGCCACGGTATTGTAGCAAATCCTATTTATAAGTAATAATATCCGTTGTAAGTTGTGGTGAATTTCCATGGTTAAGAATATTTTAATAAGTTATGATTTTTTAGGCATCTGGTATTGGTAAGCCATGGTATTGGTCCATGGTATTGTAACAAAGAATAATTGAAAGTTAATAATAACCATGGTAATGTGGAGGTGAATATCCATGGTTAAGAATATTTTCATATTGATATAAAATATTTTGATTGTGAAATAAGTTGTGTTTTGGGCATGTGGTATTGGAAAACGAGAGTATTGGTCCATTGATATAGATTTAAATAGGAATATAATAAATAAAAATACAGATATAACCATACTTATAGAGATGCATCAGAAATAATACTTCATTTCATTACTGTAAAATATTGAAATATACTTACAAACAGAAATGGAAATAAATTGGATAGGGTTATGGTAGCTTATCTCTGAGAAGAGATGTGGCAGCTACATGCCTCTGAACTATGTTACAATGAGGCTTGAAGGACTATTTATTGTTGAGAAATATTGGAAAACCATAAACATCCAAAAACTTAACCCTAGAAGATGAAACACCAAACTGTGGGCCCCGTTTGGGTAAATTGGTACATCAACTTCCGACGGTTGTAGCTTTGGCATACGATCTTTGTTTGATGCGCACAATATCTCGTTAGAAAGATCTATCACAAAACTACAACTTTGGGAAGAGAAACATTAGTTGATGGGCCCATGTTGCTCCCATTTTTTGCAAAAAAACATCGTTTTTCGCCTCAAAATGGCTCTGTAAGTTTAGGACCCGAAAGACCGATAAAAATATTAAATTGTGCGAAAATTAAGGAAACTAAAAAGATGAAAGAAACAATGGTGGGGGTCCAAGTGGAATTGGTCGGTGGCCACCAATATCCACTTGGATCATTCCTCTCCCCTTAGGAAGCAATGGTACCCATTGCTTGAGTTCCTCCATGGGATGACAAGACTTCTGCTGAATTTGGTTCCTGGTGAGCCACTTGCCCTGGTGAAGGAGTTGGTCTGCTTTGAAAACTCGATATAGTTGGATATTCTGCTGGCAAGTGTGCTTGATCTATGTGTCCATCGTTCGATCAGTTGCAGCTTGTTCCATGAAATCTGGATTTAACTCTGTGGGTGTGAGCTGTTTTGCAATGTTGAATGTGTCTAGTAATGGTGGAAAGTATGGTCAAAGGCGGTCCACATTGAACACTAGGTGCAGGCCAAGGAATGGGGAATGTTGAGCTCAAATGCATTGTCACCCACAACCTTGGTAATGGTTTAAGGAGCATATCAGAGTGGTCTGAGTTTCCGATAGGCTCCGGTAAGGCGTTCTTTTTGCAAATGCAACCAAACATTTTCGCCCACCTAAAACTTGTGTGGCACCTGATGTTGATCATGTCGTTGCTTGTACTTGGCATTTGATTTCTCCATAATTTTTTGGAACTACTGGAAAATATGTTGGATGTGCTTAATGAAGCTGTTTGCCTTATTTATTTCAGACTAGACATGGGTCGAATATGTGTGAGTAGTTACAAATGGCATGGCCACATCAATGGGAAATAGTGGCTGGAATCCCAAGCCCACCTGAAAAGGGTTGTGGCTAGTAGAGTTGTGGAGAGCTAGGTTATAGCTGTGCTGAACATAGGGCAGGCTCTCATCCCATGTGTGTGGATGCTTTGAGTTGTACATGTGCAAAATGTGTATGATCATCCTATTGACAACTTCTGTATGGCCATCAATTTGGAGATGGAAGGTTGTGGATGTAATGAGTTTGGTGTCCAGCATCGAACAGAGACTGGACCAAAATGTACTGAGGAACTTGCTATCCTGATCTAAGATGATAGACTATGGGATCCCAAATTGTACCCACACTTATTCAAAGAAGAGTTTAGTAGTGGCTTCTACTGTGATATTCTTCTTGCAGGTTACCATAATGGCCATCTTTGGAACCTGTTGACGACCACAAAAGCACAGTCATTTACATGCTTAGTAGAAGGAAGGCCCAGCATGTAATCAATGGAGATGGATTCCCAAGGTCAACTAGGGGTAGGCATCAGGGTATAAAGGCCTTTCTTCTTGATGGTCGGTTTGGCAATGACGCAGACAGTGCATGATCTGATGTACTTCCCGACATCCTGTCGAAGATTCAACAAATATAAATTCTTGTGTAGTACTATCACCATTTTCACTTCCCCGAAATGCCCAAAAGCTTAACTGTAGTGTGCTTCCCAAATCATGTTGGCACACTCACTTCAAGGAACACAAAGGTTACCCAGGTGGCATAACAGGGCATCCTGAAGGTGAAAATATGGAACATGCTGACCCTCCAAGAGTGTATGGTATGTGTGGTTGAATTCTTGGTTTCTTTTGTAGAGAAGTGGCTAATCAGAAGTCTGGTGCCCACAAGAGTTGAGCATGGTGGTTAACTCCATGATCGGTGGTCGACTGAGGCAATCTGCAACATTATTGGTGCTGCCCTTTTTATACCTGATATTCAAATGAAACTGTTACAGGCATGTGGACCACTTCTGATCGCCATCATTTTGCAATTTCCCTTGGGTCTATATGAACTACAAGGGCTAGTGGTCTGTGTGGATGACCGTTTCCTTCCCCAAATGTAATTCTTCCATTGTCGACAGACATACACAATGGAATACATCTCTTTGTCATAAGTGGGATACTTCCGGACTGTGTCTGAAAGTGTCTCACTGTGATATGCCACTGGATGCCCGTGTTGAGTAAGGACTACCTAGATAGCATAGTCAGAGGCATTTGTCTCAACCTCAAATGGTTGTTGCAAGTCTGGTAATGCGAGCATTGGTGCTGAGCAGATGTAATCTTTCAAATCTATGAATGCCTTCTGTTGAGATTAAGACAAAAGGACTTTTTCCTTTCACTCCTTGCTTGGTTACTTGACTCAAGGGCAAAGTGATATGAGAAAATCCCAACACGAACCTGCAGTAGAAGCTGGCAAGACCCAGAAAGCTATGGAGATCTGCCAGAGTGGTTGGAGATGGCCATTCCTAAATGACTTGGATCTTGGCAGGATCCACATGCACCCCCGTTCATCAATAATGTATCCCAGATACTGAACCTGGGTAATGTCAGAAGTGTATTTCTCTAAATTGGAAGATAACTTGTGTTGCCTCAATGTTTTGAGAACCTGTCGGATGTGGTGGAGGTGCTCTTCCCAAATTTGGCTGAAGATCAGGATGTCATCTAAGTATACCACTACAAATGAGTTATTGAATGGCCACAAGATCTCATCCATTAGCCTCATGAATGTTGTAGGAGCATTCATTAATCCAAAAGGCATTACCAAACATTCCAAAGTGCCCTCCTTGGCTTTGAAGGTAGTCTTCCACACATCGGAGGGTTCGATTGGTACCTGGTGATATCCTAACTTCAAACCGATCTTGCTAAGATATTTTTCCCCCTTCAGTTGCTCCAAGAGGTCATCAATCCATGGGATTGGGTACCTATTATGGACAGTGGTCTTGCTCAATGCCCGATATTCAATATAGAGTCTCCAAGTCCCATCCTTCTTCTGTATCAACATGATCGGGCTCCCACAGAGCTATGAACTTACACAGATGTGACCTTTCTGCAGCAGCTCCTGAATCTACTTCTCGATTTCATCATTCTCCAGAACAGAGCACCAATAGATTGGTCCATTGGGAAACGATGCACCTAGGGTCATATTGATGGAGTGCTTAACTTGACAGTGTAGAGGAACCCCTGCGGGGGAGGTGAAGATGTCCTCGTACTCCTCCACGACCTTTTCCATTTGTAGTTATCGTGCAGAGGGGCCTTGTTTGGAGGTTGTGGCCACCGTCTTCTTCTTTCCTTGAGGACGTAACATCAGGAAAACAAATTTCCCAGTTTTGAAAATGAGCTTACTGCATTGTTTTGTAGTAACCAA
Source organism: Pinus tabuliformis (assembly GCA_031772625.1). NCBI lineage: Eukaryota > Viridiplantae > Streptophyta > Pinopsida > Pinales > Pinaceae > Pinus > Pinus tabuliformis. The sequence continues at coordinate 325,321,847 of CM062809.1, forward strand.
ATAGATGGCGGTAGGTGGTGCTACCTCCGATATCCTATACAACGTATTTCCCAAAGTAACAATAATAACACAGGGCCTTGATTCATACACGTCATGTAACTTCCACAAGTATGGCTTTCCTAATAATACATCACAAAAATCAAGGCGAGCAACATCACACAATACCTCATCCGTGAAGGGCTTGACGTTGTATGGAAGGTGACGCTATTGGCTCATGTGAAGATCCTGTCCTTGGTGAAGCCACCCAATGTTGTACGGTTGTGGATGTACTATAGTCAGTAAGCCCAACCACTTCACGAGCTCTGCTGAAATGAGGTTATTTTGGCTCTTGTTGTCAACAATGAACTATGGTGGGGAGCCCTTTACCCTCATTTTGGTGTGGAAGAGGCACTCCTCCTCCTCTGGATTTTTAAGTTCCTCCTTCTAGATCTTCGTCGTGGAAATAGTGGTGTTTGGCTCTACATCGATAATCTGCTTCTCTTTGTTATTCCCCTTGTCGGGTTCTAACTTAGAGTCGAAACATGCATTTTTTGAAACCTTTATCTTAGCCACCAGTCACTACTTGGCCCGACACTCACTTGTGTTATGGGTGGAGCTCTTATGGAACTCACACCACTTTCCCGTGTCCTTTTTCGACTTCACAGTGCATTTCTTTGCTTGTAGCTTTGGCGAGTTATCATGGGCCACCCTCCCTTGGCTTTGTCCTTTGTTATGCACTTTGGGGCACCTTTCCCTTGCTTCAGATTCACAGATCCAAAGTCTTACTTCTTCTGTTTAAAATTTTGCTCGATCTTGATGGCATATGAGTATGTTGTGCCGAGAGAGGATATGTTCAGGAATTCTATTTCTTCCAGGATGTACCTGTGTAGGTAGCAATGTTATTTGAGTACCAAATTCTTCTCTGAATCCCTGATACCCAACATTTTTCCAAGTGTATGGAAAATATTGGAAAACTCTGGTACATCTCCGTCCCTTCCCTACCGCAACATGGTCCACTTTATCTATTGGTCCTCATAGCTTCTGATAGGGTAGTGATACTCATTGATGGCAGCCTAGAATGAATTCCAAGTGTCTATGGCTAAAAGCAGTGAGGCCATACTTTCATCCTTCTACACGCAGTAGGTTTCCCACCAATCCTTGACGTGGGGGGTGACTTTAAGAAGAATGAAAGTAAACTTTTCTCAGCCAAAAAATCATGAATAGAAAAATACCCTTCTAGAAGATTTAACCATTTATTTATGACATCTACATCTATCTAACCCTCAAGTATGGGAATGTCAAAGTTAACCTGTACCTTAAAGGGTGTGGCACTTCCAGAGTATCTACTGGAAGTAGATGTGTCGCCCCTGGGTAGCCGCTAAAGGATTTGGGCAAAGTTGTCCATCATCGTGTTCCTTTGTCACTTTAGGGCCTCTTCGAGCAAGATTTTGAGAGGATCTCTTGCTCCCTCATATTTCTTTTCATTCGCCATGGGAGGTCATCGGGATTTGCGAGGTTGGTCTTGCAAAGGTTCAACCAGTTCAAGCCCTAACTCCTTGTATCTTGACCTTGTTGGGGACATGCAAAGAAAGACAGAGAAATAACAGACTGCTCTGATACCACTGATCTGGATTTAAAGAGGAATGCAATAAATTATAGATATAACCATACATATAGAGATGTAGGATAAATAATAGTTCATTTCATTACTGTAAAATACTGAAATATGGTTACAAACAGAGATGGAAATAAACTAGCTAGGGTGATGGTAACTTATCTCTGAGAAGAGATATGGCAGCTACATGCCTCTGAATTATGTTACAATGATGCTTGAAGGCCTATTTATTTCTAAGAAATAATGGAAAACCGTATACATCTGAAAACCTAACCCTAAAAGACGAAATGCCAAACTATGGGCCTCGTTTGGGTAAATTGGTACATCAACTTCCTAGGGTCATAACTTTGGCATATGATATTCGTTTGACATGCACAATATCTCGTTAGAAAGATCTATCCGATAAATACAACTTTGGGTAGAGAGACATTAAACAAAACACCAATGTTTCTCCTAGTTTTCTCAAAAAATGTCATTTAGGGCCTCAAAGCAGCTCTGGAAGTTCACGACCCGAAAAACTGCTAAAAATAGTAAACTGTGCTACAATTAAGGAAACTGAAAAGATGAAAGAAACAATTGTGGGGGTCCAAGTGGAATTTGTGGGTGGCCACCAATATCCACCTGGATCACCCATGGTATTGTAATAAAGCCTATTATTTACAAGTTAATAATGTCCATGATAAAGTGGGGATAAATATCCATGGTTAAGAATCTTGTATTGTTATAAAATATTCTGGTAGAGAAATAGGTTATGGTTTTTAGGCATGTGGTATTGATAAGCCATGGTATTGACCCATGGTATTGTAACAAAGCCTATAAAAGTTAATCACAAAGTCAAAATATAACAAATTGAATTTTATTATTTTTATTACTTTAACTTTTTACTATTAACTGAGTGAGCCAACATTTAAATGTTTACACTCATCCTTGATTCCAAGTTTATATTACTTTTAAATTTTTATTTATTACGTTTAACTTCTTTTCTATTATTTTAACGTTTTAATATTATTTGAGCCAACATTTAAATGTTTAAATTCTTCTTTTTTAATTCGGCAAACATTTAAAATTGTTTACATACTTACATTACATCTATAGATCTAACCTATATTGGGTTGAGCGCCAAAATATCATAACTTATTCATATGAAATTTGTTCATGTGACATTTTTTTAATTAATAAATTTAATTGAAATGGAAAAAAGTGTAACTATGTATATTACTAAGAATATTTGTGAACATTTTGTAGACATTGAATTGATACCATCCACATAATAACAATAATAATAATTATCCATAAATAAATTAAAATTCTGAAAGCCCTATTTCAAAATAGACACGTGTATCCATATAATTATAAATATGTATTAAATTCATCAAGAATCAACCTAGATTGAAAAATTCATTGTGAATTCAATTCATGAATTTGTCAAGAAACTAGGGATAAGGGGCAAACAAAAGTGAAAATAATGATAAGAAAACATTAATGTACATACTATCTAGACTAAGATGATTTTCTTGGATCTTGTATATGATGAGAAAGTATTATAAGGTAATCAAGATTAAGGAGAGCTAGAGATTAATGGTGTTGCATGTTCATTTAGAGATTACTTTCAACATCCATTCCTTTGGGATTGAAGGAAGGAAATAAATCATACCTTCTACCCTTCTAGGTAGGAATTTCAAATCTGAAAGACTTGTCAAATTTGACATTTTGTGCAACTCTAGTGCAAGTTTTAATCATTTTAACAAAAAAAATTTGACATGCAGGGACAATTCTTGGTTGTATTTGATAGGAAAAACACTTTGTGATGCATAACTTGCCTGTCAAATTCCATCATGTAGCCCTCTATTGGAAACTCAACATACCTCATCCACATTGTCATGCACAAATATTGGGAGTTGTTTCACATAGTTTCACCGTACCCTAGGTTGGTACCAATTACAAAATTTTGAAAACAATGTACTTTGTGATCAATAGCAGAATAAGAAGACAACAACATTAAAGTGTAAGCAAACATATCCATGGATATGGTATTCATAAGGCAATTCATGGTTTGCACACAATCATGATAGAATTATGCAGCTTGTAGTTAACCATTTTCTAGAATGCCCTAATGCATTTGAATATCATTGGCATGAAGACTCCCATCCTTCCCTAAACCCTCCTTATTCCATAGAACACTATTATATTATTTAAAAAAATTATTTCATGTAAGCTTTATAAGAGATTCAAGCACAAAATGGAAGAAAAAGCCATTCCCTTCAAGATGAATTTTCCAATGAAAGAACCTATAAATTCTAACAACATAATTTGTGAAGAACTATCTTAAACACTTCAGAATGATGAAAAGTAACTGATTCCTTTGATGCAATTATATACCCCGTTTCCTATAGCACATAAATTCTCATCAAAGATTGCATATCTCTCCTATTAGCTATTTAGAAAAGTGTTATTCTAGAAGCCCAAGTTTAGAGAATAAATGAATGTTTTGAACTCAACAAAAAAGGTGTAGGGATAATTGGTGTCTCAAAGGAAAAGACCAAATCCTATTGAATGGTAGTATACCATATCCGCTCTAAAATTTCTTGATGATAACTACCCGAAATGTTGTCTACTAGCCTTTTTAAAACGCACTTGTCAGCCAGTGTAGTGAAAATAAAATAAATCCTTCACATATGGAGATGAAATTCGATTACATTTGAGAGCACACAATTCATTTAATTGCAAAGTGAAATGGAAAGGATCACATCAATTGAATAGCTTGGCAATCCAAAGGCACCACACAAACTAGATTGCAAGTTAACCATACATAACAATCAAGTGAACATGAAGGTCGATTCTAGGGTCTGATAAAATTGAACCCTTCCTGGTTCGATTCCTAAACCTGTGGGTTATGGGCCCATTAAATTTGACAGTAATGGGCTCACACAGCTTCCACCCCCCGATAACCCCATGATTATAATGTTCCAGACATTGTCTAAAACAACAGATAGAATCACCACTCCCTTGGAACCTGACGACCTCAACTTATATATTGATGCAAAGACCCCGCTCTCCTTATGTTCCAACCCTTATGGAGGCCTGACTAATGTGGCCAATAACTCATGAATAGGAGTTCCTTCTTCACATCCAACAAATCATGATCACACAGACCAACCCATGTTCAAACATGCATAAGTACCCCGTCTCATGGGGTCTAGACCCTCTAAAATCGATAACCTCAATTAAACATGTGAATCCATGACTAAGGTGGATTGCAGAATGGCTCCCCATGTGATGTCAACTGACGAGGGAGGGGGTGTCACACTCCTAATTCCCTTCAAGGTTCCATTCTCTCAATCATACAGTGAGGATTTCTTCATGGAATCCAAGGAGTATGTGGCGGGTACCCCCATGAAATAAGTAAGGGGTCCATAATCATTTCTCTACCCACCTTTGGCGTGGATTTGTCCTCTTATTTGTGATTTGGTACATGAACCTCCCACCTAGAATCTTCGGAACCTTGGTCTACTTAGATTTCATCCAATAGTCATGGCACTTGTGATACATTAGCCTAGGTGTCATCTATACCTCTCATTTGGAAACCATAGCTTACAAAGGACTCTCACCTCGCATGGATTAGGGTTTATTCAGTTGAAAACCAAATCTTACGAAACCAACATGGTAAATACAAAAATTGGGTATGGGTTGTATGCATAAAATAAAAACTAGCATATCCACAAACACACGAGATATATATATTCAAAATAATCTTGGTTACATGCTATGCCTCTCATGGCCTAAATACCCTCCCTCCTCAGTCTACGTTGTATTTAACCCCTATTTTGTAGGCACACTCACAGGTTGTATATAAGTACCAGAAAAGGAAAAACCCTATCATTTTACAAAATACAAGGGAATCACACCCTCTTTCTGCGACACACCTTCTAGAGGCTTCCATATATTATTTATAATTTACATAATTTGACGAATTCATGTCGTTTCACCAGAATGCAACTTCTGTAGGTTTCTAAATATCATATATAAATTGGGGGGTTTATGCTCCTACATCAACTCCAACAACAGAAAATATTCGTGATCTCATGATAATGTGTTGTCATTGTTGCACCTTGTTCATCTTTAATCTCGTTCTTCTTTTGTTGAATATGTAACTAGGTTCAGTATTCATAAATATGAAATGTAATCTTGATTTTTGTACATTGTAAAAAGAAAGAAAATATATTATTATTATTATTATTTTTTGTACCATGGGTTTCATGCTCAAGGTATTTATATATAGAGGTCAAGCACCCATTGAGTGTTTCCACAGTTTTTCATAGAGTCAAGAAGTCAATACAATAGTTGTCATATTAGGAAGACCCCATTGGGCATATTGTAACATGTCAAAATAATTATTTTTGTATTTAAAGTGTCAAAATACGCGTCCAAGACCAATTTGGAATGGAATTTAATAATTTGACTTCATTATGGCATGTATTCCTCCTTGGAAGCCTATATATAGGAGGGAACTCAACCTCCTATGGACACTCACTCAACTCTCATCATCTAAGTGAAGAAGAGGAAGAAGAAAGGAAAGTAAATAAGGATAAAAGGATGAGGGAGGAAGGTTTTGGGTTATCTCTCTCTCTCTCTCCCTCTCTCTCTTACGTGTGAAGATAAGGCTCGAGTTTTGTATCCAAAAGGTTGAAGTTGTAGAAGGAAGGTTGAAGAAGGGAATTTGTGGGTCAACTACTAGCCATAGAAGGAGAAGAAACCCAAGCAGAGGATCAAAGAAGCCTTGGGACCCATAAATTCATTCACACACCTGGAAGGATAAACTGTTGTAAGTTGTAAAAATTTTAGACCTGTAGTGGAGGCCAACATTCTGTAGTTGGGGGTCCAAATTGTGCAGCTGGAAGAGAATTGTTTGGGTTTGACTTGGATAGAAGAAGCACATCATCAAAAAGGTCTAGCTTGGTCTTGGAAAGGTATTGGTCTTAGTCTAGAGGTCTTAGAATTCATCATTTGAAGAATGTATGAGAATAGAATATATTTGTGGGTTTTCCTGTCAAGTGGAGAGGTTTTGGCCCTATCTTGCAGCCTACATCCTCTATTCTTATGTACTATTGATATTCATGCTTTTGGTAGTTATTTGATGATAATAACAACTTAATAATAAGAGAGGAAGCTAATAATCAAGAAAAAGTAAAAATACTTCACAAGAAGTTATCAAGTATGAAATCGTTCAAAGTTATCCCTATTGATTTCTCAACAACTTTCTCATCTTGTATCACTGAGCTTCTTCTCATACTCAATAGTGAGTTGGAACCAAGCCTCCAAAAGACACCTTACCAAACTTCTCTCCTCTAGGATCAACTATTTGGTATTATAGGTTCACCTCCTCTGGAGCCTCTCGAGCTTCCTCTGCTCATCTAGCTGTTTCACTTTTCTCACCTCTCTCTTAAGAATTATCCTATTCTCCTCTTATCCAACCTGTCAGAAATATTTCCCCACTATGGCGTTACATGATGAACACCAATTCTAAGGTTTGATGAAATTGAAACCTTGCTAATTCTATTCTTGAACTTGGGCGTTATGAGCCCACAAAATTTGATAGCAATGGGCTCACAATGCCCCAAAACCCCATGCTTCTAACATTCCAAACACTGGCCAAAGCAATGCATAGGAAAAATGCGTGTCCAGAACTTGACCACCTTGAATTCTATACCAAGAAAAATACCTACTCTCCTTTTGCTCCAAGCCCCGTGAAGGCTTAACTTATTCGACCGAAAAATCATGGATAAGCACTCTTGCTTCACGTCCATTAGCCATGATCAAATGAACCAACCCATGTTTAAATAGTAAGTCACTTATCACATTGTCCCTCTCAAATCGATAGCCTTGATCAAACATGTGAATTCACAGATGAGGTTGACTATGATGTGCCTCATCCTATGATCTGAAATAAGGAGGGGGGTGTGGGGGGGGGGGGGGGGGGTGGGGGCGTTTCCATGCACCCAATTTCATTCATGGTTCCATTCTCTCAATAGAACGATGGAGGGTTCTCAGTGGAATCCAATGACTTATGGGGGGTAACCCCATGACATAAGTATGTGGGTCTACAATCATGGTTATGCCCTTGTTTCGCATGGTTCTACCCTCATCTTTGCAGTATGGTATATCAACCTTCCACTTGGAGTCTTCATAACCATGGTTTGGTTACATAAGAATCTAGATGACCCAAAATGTATCTTAAATAAGAAAAATATTAAAAATTAATGAATCAATAATTAGGGCATTAATCTCCAAATTCATCAAACTCATCATCCCACTGGAAATATTTCTTGGTTAAATAATTGAAAATGTCAGATTAACTAGTGTGGTTTGCATGTATAACAATATGAGGTTAACTAGAAAATTTGAATTTTTGTTTAGTGGGTCATTTTTTTGCTCATTTCAGCTTGCCCAAGTGACCTTCATTCGTTAGTATTCCCTACTCTTATCTTGCTTTCATGACCTCCCTCACGATCTACCTAGTTGAATTTAAGATACCATTCAAGGTCAAACCATATGGGATTTAATTCCAGACCTAACCAGAAGGGATTGCAAAATGATGACAACCACTAGTAAGAGATTTAAATTTATTAGAAGAATGATCCTTTTAAGTTTTATATATGCTTATGTTTTAGAATTTTGTGACCTTTATCTAGGTTTTGTGAAGAAAACCACTGGAAAATCTCTGTTACGTGTCTTTTTTAATTTCCATTTTGCACTTTTTTTCTAACCAGACTAGCTATATTTTATGGAGAAATATTTTAGCAATCAAAAAATTTATAAAACCATATTAGATTCTCTAGGTCACCTACCTTGCTTTAACTCCTTTGAAAAAACTAAACTAAAAACTAATCTAATAATTGATGTGATTCTAGATCAAACCAAAAGGGATTATAAGATGATGATAGTCACTAGCAAGATACATTTAAATTAATTTGCAGAGTAATGATTTTTTCTTTTTTCTTCTATTCAGGATTTTGTGACCTTTATCAAGGTTTTTTTTAACAAAACCACTCAAAAATATTTGTTACATTTTTTTTAATTTACATTGTGTTTTTTTCCTAACCATGTTGGCTATATTTTATTTCTTTTAGGACTCAAATTATTTTATGTAGAAATTGCATCTAACGCAAGGAGAAATGAAATTTAAGATTATATTAAGGGTTTGTATGACATTTATATCATGCATAAAGAAATTTATTTCTTTACCCATTGTTGGTTTCCAATTCAGAGATCTCATGTGTAACCTATGTAACTCATTTCGGCATATTGTCATTACCACATATTACATCATTTTATAGAGTTGATCATGTTTAGTAAAAACTCTAATCCATTGATAGATAAAGAATGAAAATCATTGCCTCTAAAAGTTGTGGAAGAAGCATTTCAAATACTTTCCAAAGAAGATGCTAAACGAGAAAAACAAAGACAAATGAAGCAACAATTTTCCATACAATGACAAAAGTCATAGAGATTATCTAAAATTACTAAAATTGATTCTTGGAGTGATGATGAAGTAGAGTCCAAAGGTAATGATGTCCAAGTCCAGCTTAATAATACAGGAAAACCTTATGAACTTCTATGTCGCTCATCTATTTGGTCTGTTAGGGGCAAGGCTGCAAAGTTTGATAAAACTTCTCTTTTTAAAGGAGAAAAATATTTAGAGCAAATCATTATCTTCCTAGATCCTCGTGGTAATGATCCAATTTTTCACACCGTTTGTAGCAGTGGCATACGGACATGTAGTACGGATGATGTTTTTCCTATTCAAATGGTGTATATAGATGAAAGCGGGAAGTTTATGTTGCACCATCCTTCATTGTCTGAAATAAAATCACATTTATCTTTTCATGGTTCAGATGAATACCAAACAAAAAAGTGCATTATGGTCATGGCAAGCAAAGATATTTCATAGGATCTAGTTCAAATGTGGCTCCCTTATTTGGAGATGGTCGTTTTATCAAGATTGGAAAAAATAAACTCATTCGAATGGATGGAATTATGGTACACAACACAAATCCATTTAATTCAACATAAAGGTAGGCATGTATGTCCATATTTATTAGGGAAATTTTCCTGATATTCCTGAAGAAGAGTCATTGAAAAATCCATGTCTTGTGCAAGTTTTTAATTGTTTAGTAGATATGAAGATTGGTGGAACTTTTTTTGGGTAAGAATATTTGAAAATCATTTGGATATTTTTGGTAGAGGTCATCATATTCCTGAAGGTGTGGATTTGCATCCATGAGAGGTGTTCCATATAACACAATGATTATTGATAACACCTGAAATCATTGATGGTAAGCATACATGTGTATCTCTTTAATTCACATCTTCATTTCATACCAAGAAAGTATTTTTATACTATCTATTAGGCCTTGAGTGGGATTGAACTAAAATTTTAGTTTTTCACTTCATAAAAATGCTCAAAACTTTCAAACATAGTCTAGGAAGAAGTTTTTGGAATTAAAATAAGCAATATTGAATGTTATATTACAATGTCTAATCTTTATATTACAAAATTTTTATATACAAATTTAGATTTTTTATAAAAGTAATAGAAAGTAACTTGACTCAGATCTATCAACGTATCTCCCAATGGTTGAACTCTATTTTAACAATCTATAATGTTATCTTTATTCTTATTGTAGGCATTGTAGATGTTTTCTTTACCGTGAGCTCTATCAAAAGGTGGGACACTAGTACCTGAAATAGAGAATATTTCTTTTTTCGATTCATTTATATGAAATATGATGATCACACAAATTTCCAAATTATGAAGTTGTAAGTGCTAGATTAGTTTCCTTTGCAGAATATGGAAGTTACAATGCATTTCATATGTTGGATTATTGAAAACACATTGAATCCATCGACATGGCATTCATATTCTTTCCTACAAAGTTTTCAATCACATAAGGTCTCATAACATGATACACTGTGAATGATATATTGAAATTTCTCATTCAGATGAAATTTCATGGTTACTTTGGAATTGATTTCAATGCATTTTGTACCTCTTAGGATTGTGAAGAAAAATATTTCACCGGAGTTTACCATATATAGAGATATTTAAATTAATGAGGTTGTTTTCAATACATTTCCAACATTTCTTGATAGATATCAACCATATTAAAGCTCAAGTGATGATCGTCAACTTCCTGGTAAACAGAGAGTGGGTCCAACATTTAGATTTCACTGTTTTTGTAATAGCCTGCAACCTCGTGTGTAGGTGCACTTTTCATGGGATTCATACCAATGGGATCATGTCCATTGATTTTATGGATTGGTGATGAGGACTAGTGCACCCCATTTGGATATATAAACATTGAACCTATCAATATGGTGAATTATGTAAGGAAATTCGTGGTATACAATCATTTATGTTATGACATATGGGATCCTATCCATTGTTGCTGAATTAGGGAGGATCATTGGTGAACCCCATTTGGGGATGTAAATATATGGTGAATTATGTATGAAAATATGTTGTATAATATATATGGTGAATCTCTCTTTATATAATATATATGCTTTCATATAGTCATTTATGTTACCGATGATTTTTCATTTCCAATGGAAAATTCTTTATCTTTGATATATCAAAGTTTGAAATCAATTATAAATTTGATAGCCTATAGTATGTTGATAAGATACAACTATTATGTCTCCTAACTATCCTAAAAAATAATTATTAATTTTTTTAGCACAAATCTTGTTTAAATTATTGACAACATTCGCACTACATTTTTCTAGGTCCAGTTTTGCAGATTTACACTTTTTTCTTTACAGAACAATTCAAGAAATTAGCCATTAATTTTGAATTTGACCAATAGACTTACAAATTATGCATAAATATAAATAATTCATTCAAATATGATCATGCAATATTTGCGTGCATTTGTATGTTTATGGCTTTCATTTTACACCAGATGTCCATCAAAGTAAAAAATGTTGAAAGTGCACTTTTCATAGATCCAATGTGAGGTTATGAAGGAAGGTTATAAAAAATCAACACATGAATGTCCCTTTCCAATATGTGTACCTATCATATTCCCAAGTAGAAGGACACCGGTTTGAATGACCATATGAGACAAGGACAGGGAACTAAATAGATGTGGGGTTAGCATGTGCTAGCCTTGCACTACATCTCCCCCCTCATTCATGGCCATTAAATGGGGGAGGATGTAGTCTTGTATGCCCACATCGCCACCTCGAACCGCATATAGGAATTTACTATAAGCATTTCATAAAAGGAGTTGGCTTTCATTTTTATTAAACTAATGGGACATCTCATAAATATGAGGATAAATTGATGTGGTTTTGCTCAAGAATCACCCTTTAAACAATAAGTTTATAATGAGGTGGAAAATAGTAGAATGCACCATTTCCAACTAAAATCACTTATAAAGAAGCAATAATGAGGGCATGGTGGGATTTTTTTTGGGTTGGGTAAAACTTACTTAAATACTGAAAATATGTCATTTTGTCAAATCAACTGCAAGAAACACAAAAAGAATTTGAGCAATGTGAAAGAGGTATTTGTGAAAAATACATTTTTTTATCCTCGTACGATTATTTTCAATTAATTACTTTTTTTACAGTCTTCGATAAACATTTTTCTAAGCCTGGTTTTGAATATTTACACATTGTACCTTACAAAAAAATTCAAGAACATAGTCATCAACTTTAATTTTGACCAAGAGAATTACAAATTATGCACAAATGTTAATAAATCATTCATTCAAATATGATCCCACAATATTTACATGCATTTGTATGTTTATGGCTTTCATTTTACACCAAATGTCCATCATAGTAAAAATTGTTAAAAATGCATTTTTCATAGATGCTCTGTGAGAAAATGAGGCAAGGTTAAAAAAAATAAAAAAGGAATATTCCTTCCCAAAATGTCTACCTAGCCCATTCCAAAATTTATGTACTATAATCATTTCATAATAGGAGATGACTTGCAATTTTATTAAACTAAGGGGACATCTCATTAATACAAGAAAACCCTCAGGTATTTTAGCTCAACATGCACCTTCTTAGACCAAATTGAAATACCATGTGTATAGTGAGATGGAAAATAGTAGAACACAACATTTGCAACTGAAATCACTTAGAAAGAATGAAGAATGAGGGTATGGTGGACATTTTACAATGATGGGGAACTAAATGACTGTGAGGTCAGCATGTCCCATCTTCCCACTTCCTCACTTCCCTTATTCATGGCCATTAACTTGGGGGGGGGGGGGGGGGGGATGTGGCCTTGTATGCTCACGATGCTGCCTTCACTCACATCTAGGTATTTACTATAAGGATTTCATAACAAGGGTTGGATTTCATTTTTATTAAACTAAGGGGACATCTTATAAATATAGGACAACACCTAGTTGTTTTTGCTTAATAGACACCTTTATAGGAAAAATTGAAAAGACATGTGTATAATGAGTTGAAAAATAGTAGAACACACCATTTCCAACTGAAATCAATCAGAAAGAAGCAAGAATGAGGGTATGGTGGGCATTTTTCTTAAGTGGGTAAAATTGGCTTAAATACTGAAAATATGATATTTTTTCAAATCAAATGTAAGAATTAGATAAAGAATTTGAGGAATGTGAAAGATATATTTGTCACAAATATGTTTTTCTTTACCCCCATAGGGTTATTTTCAATTAATGACATTTTTACATTCTATGGCAATCACATTTCTAAGCCAAGTGTTGTATATTTACACACTATTGTTTACAGAACAATTCAAGAACATAGTCATTAGTTTTGAATTTTTATCAAGATACTTATAAATTGTGCACATATACTAATAAATCATTCATTCAAATGTGATCATGTAATATTTCCATGCATTTTTATTTTTATTGCTTGAATTTTACACAAAATTCCAATCATAGTAAAAATTGTTAAAAGTGCACTTTTCATAGATCCACTATGAGTAGATGAGGGAAGGTTATAGAAAATCAATAGAGGAATGTTATTTCCCAATATGTGTACCTATCCCATTCCAAATCCATTTACTATCATCATTTCATAACAAGGGTTGTCTTGCATTTTTATTAAACTAAGGGGACATTTCATGAATACAAGACAACCCTTAGGCATTTTTTCTCAACATGCATCTTTCTAGCCAAAATTGAAAAAATAGGTGTAGAGAAAGGTGGAAATAGTAGAACACAACATTTTCAACTGAAACCAATTAGAAATAAGGAAGAATGAGGGTATGGAAAAGATGTTTTTTAATCGGGTAAAACTGGGTTAAAAAGTGAAAAATTTTCATTTTCTCAAATTAACTCTAAGAAGCTGACATAGAATTTGATAAATGTGAAAGATGCTTTTGTTAAAAATAAACCTTTCTTCATCCCCATACTATCATTTCCAGGTAATGAAATCTTTACAGTCTTCGAAAGACATTTTTCTAAGACTAGTTTTGTACATTTGCATTTTGTTATGTACAGAAGAATTCAATAACTTGAGTCATTAGTTCCGAATTTTGACCGAGGGACTTAAAAATTGTGCACATGTGTAAATAAATCATTCATTCAAATATGATCGCACAATATCTGCATGTATTTTTATGTTTATGCCTTGCATTTACATAGAATTTTCATCATAGTAAAAATTGTTAAAAGTGCACTCTTCATAGATTAAATGTTGATTATAAAGATTATTATATAAATTTTTACTATAAATTTTATTATTCATATAATTGTCTAAAAACCTAGTTTGTTGGCATCCTCAACATGCATCCTAAACTTCCATCGTCAATGTGCATCCTCCACATGCAACCTTGACTTCCATCCTCAACGTTCATCTCAATATCCGTTCTCAGCTTCCATATTTAGCAAGCATCCTTAGCATGCATTCAACTCTAATTCAAAGACATCCTTAACCATGGAAACAAGGGATTTCTGTACAATGCCATCAACTGACAAACAATGTTTTCAACTTGAGAGTTTCACAATGAAAAATTTCCAAGATAGTTGATGAAAGGAATGATAGAAGGAAGAGGCCAAAAGGTATGCTTGATATACTCTAAAGAGAAGGAATGCATTGGTTTCTTTTTGGATAATTCAATTTCAGAACTAAAGAGAGAGATGGGGCTATTTTTAATTTTGATCACGAGTCAAAGGAATTGTTAATTTTTGGGCATAAGGTTTATCTGGATGCAGATTTGGTTCCTATAGAAACTAAAATACCACGTAGGGGAGAAATAACATTGGACCACTTAAAAACCCCCAAGGTAGAAAATACTAAGATGACCAACAAAATATGTGGAAAAAATAGTGGTTCCTAGAAATGGCTTAAAAATGCAAGATGTTCCCCCAGTATTATACAAAACCCTACAACATATTGTCCTGAGGACCATTTTGAATCACCACAAGAAAGATATTTCTGGTGAATGTAAGAAGCTAGTCATACACTATCCTGAAGACTTGGCCATAGGTGTACCTTTTCGATTGGCTAAGAAATTACAGTATGCATTACAGGAAAGTAAACAAAAGAGGGTCAAGTTTCAATACCCTATCACATTACAAAAAAATTATTAACCTATATCGACCCAATAATGTAATTAAGGAGTCCTAGAAAAGCATACAATAGGAGTTGGAAAGTGTAGGAAGACAATGGAAACAATACCTCAACATTATCTAGAGAAGAATGTGGAAGGGATTTCTCCAACTACCGCTTCACAAACACATGAATTCTTTTTGGAGGAAAATATGGAAAATGTGGGAAGTGACATCAATCCAGTGACCCTTGATGAGATAGTTGTTGTTACAACTTTGGTGGGTTTAAATACATTCTAAGATACAAATATGGGATAGGGATTTGTCAACACTAACGAAGAATCTATTTATGATGGTATTTCTACTCCTTTAGAGGGTCAAGATGATTTTTGTATAAAGAGTTGTGAACTGTGCATGAATAATGATAATCCGATTATTTAACTCGTACAACAAGCTCTAGGTATAGAGAAATCCAAAGACTCATTCTATTTTCCACAAGTTCATCATGAGTCCTCAATAAATAACTGTGAAATATGCATGAATAAGGATCAACATGTTCTTCATTTGAAGCAAGAAGTTACATGCTTACAAAAATGTCTAGTGGACAATGAATAGAGGGAAAATGTATCTATAGATTGTTACAAAAGAAATATTGAATATTTGAAAGCTAAAGCACATAAAGTTAGAGATGATGGAATTAAGGAACTTAATGATTTTTTTGAAATGTGTAAAAGGCCGAAAATAATAAATATGAACCCAAGATATAGTGGCTTGAAAATGAGCTTAAAAACAAGCTTGAGGGTCTTATCAAACCACCTCTAAATACATTCATTTCACTTGAAGTAAAACCTATGCAATAAGTGAAGGGGAAAGAACAATATATTCATACCTTAAAGGATGAGTTTCAAAATAAAATCACTAAACAAGTTACTAAACATAGGTAGGAGATTGAAAACTATGAAAAAGGGGTTAAAATGATGGAGAGTAAGATTGAAAAGAATGATGAAGAGTTGAAATGTTGTTAGAACTTCAATTCATTATTAAAGTTTGAGTGCTCATTTAGAGCATAGGAGAAAAGCTTTAATCAATCTCTTGAAGCAGTAAATGCTAAATATAATAAAATCAAATATACCTTGCTTAGGTATGATTGGGCCTCATGAGAGAAAGAGATGTTGTTTAAAGTTGTTGCAAAATTGGATGCTATAGGTGATATGTTTGATACATCAACAATAAAGTAATCACTAAATAAGAAGCTAACTAAGAAGGAAGAGAAGATTAAGGATCTTAAAAGAAAGGTATTAGATAAGCACACAACACAAAATTTGGGATGCCAAAGAGAAATAAAATATTTCAAATCCCAAATCCTTGCTTTGCGAATAAATACATACCCATTGCATTTCAACTTTTACATAACTCCAATAAATTTTTTTTGAAGGGAATAGAATCCAAGGAGGCATAAAATCCTAAGGCTCAATTGAACTAAGTGAATGTTGATCTAAGATATGTGAAGGATACTATTCAAGAAAAATAAAAAAGATCACTCTGAAAAGTACAAGAATAATGTGGAGTTTTTGAATATGTACACCATTGCAAAAAAGTAAAATGGAAAGAAACTTGAATTAGTATATAAACAAAGTGAAGGAGTTGGAAAATAAATTATAAGTAGGTGTTGCAACTTCTAAAGAACTATAGTCTTGTACACAAGGCAAGAGAGATTGTAGTACATTATATTCTTGTGAAGAGGAGGGCTTGCAAACACCTCCCAAGTAGGCTAGAGGTATATAGATACAATCTTTATACATGTTATTATTATAAATACATTTGAATGTTTAATATAATGTTCTTTTTCAATAATGTTTTTGTTTATGAAAACAAAGTATTTTTTATGTAATTAATTTTTTATCATTAGATTGTTTCATCATTGTATTTCAATATGAAACATATGGTTCTTTGTTATTTATAGAATAAAAATTAGTTACATAGTAAAATGAAAGAGAAATCATGTTTCCATACTAGTTATTACTTATAAGCAAAGAAAAATATGGTTTCCACATTTGTTTTCCTCAGAAAAATAGAGAGAATAATTTAATAATTAGAAGATATGAAATTACACTTAGTTGATCCATGTCTAAGATGTATTCAAAGTAGTGATCTAATGGAATTTACCACAAAAAGGCTTACAACTATCAAAAATAAAAAACTATCAAAAATAAAAAAATATAACGATATAACGGTTCATATTGCGTATAAGATCATATGGAAGATTGGTTACATGATATATGTGGATAATATGAATATATCAATATGTTTGGACCAATAAGCTTCGTGAAGATCATATGGAATATTGGTTACAAGATATATGTGGACAATATGAATATATCAATATGTCTGGACCAATAACCTTCCTGGAGAGAATCTTTGCCTTGGAATTTAGCTCTCTGTAGACAAGTTCATATCTTTCACAATTTTTCATACAATGTTGCATTATGATAATCAACAACTTTTTTCTTTTTTGTTGGTTGCATACTTCTTTTATTGGCACTAAGTTGTACAAGATTTGTAGCTTCCTTCCTTTGGATTTCAACTACTTCCCCTAGAATTTCTCAGTTTCTCCCATTCTATCCTACACCATTTATCAAGGATGGAATATCCATTTTATTGCGCATGATTTCCTCCATCATCGACATATCAACAATGGTTTCTTCACACACTTCTTCTGTTTCATTATTTTCTACAACTGCAACAACAACAATTGCCCCATTTATTTGATGTGTATTATCGCTATGATCACACTGGCCTAACATATTTCCTAAGATCAGCAACATTTACCATGTCAAATTGCATGTAAAATATGTACTTTTCTAAAACTATAATGATGTGTAACATAAGAAACAACAAAATTTCAAATTTATAGATTTGCACTCTCCTTTTACAAAACGACAATCTATTTTTTCACTATTCTACAAATTTACACATTGTGTTGTAGATTTACATTGTATTAATTTAGTATTTTACAAATATACAAATTTACTGATTT
Source organism: Pinus tabuliformis (assembly GCA_031772625.1). Lineage (NCBI taxonomy): Eukaryota > Viridiplantae > Streptophyta > Pinopsida > Pinales > Pinaceae > Pinus > Pinus tabuliformis. The sequence continues at coordinate 325,340,031 of CM062809.1, forward strand.
ACTGAAAATTACACTTGTTAGAAAATTATATATTACGGAGTAATGGAACACATAAAATATTGCAGGAATATAAACACAAAAAAAGCATAAGACAAGAGAGACACAGATATACGTGGTTCACCGAGTTTGGGCTACGTCCACCCTGAATAGCCAGTCCTTCCTTTCTATTATCGAGCAAAATGAAGAGACACAACCTGCAGCAGATCTGCTGTAATATCCTCTGTTTTCTCTCACAGTCTCGCCTCTCTGTTTCTCCCTCACAGCCTACACATTTATTACACAGCCTAAAATACAATGCCCTCATACAAAGAGAGGGTTTCCTTCTAGGGAAAAAAACCCTAAACAAAACATAAGTTCTACCATGAGATCATCCACCTAATGAGCGGCGCAGATTGACTAGAAATTAGTATACTTTTACAAGGCAATTTTACATCTATTTTTGGCTTCTGGGGTGCTGCCCTTGAGCCTCTGCTGGGGGACTGCTAGCCCCTGGAACCCCCAGCCGGGGGGGATCGCCCCCCCCGGACCCCCGCGGGGGGGGGGGAAAGTCCCCCTTGCACCCCCCCACGTGGAGGGGTGTGCAAACTTCCTGGGGTATACATCCGGCTAAAACACAAAGACCTCTGAAAAATCATGCTCCACACACAACAACACTCACCATTAGAGGAAAAGAAACATTGTTTATTTTTTTTTAACCTTATTTTTTTCCTTGCACATTCCAAAGAGATGTGATTCATGATAAGATTCATCATCATATTTTCTTATTAACCTTGATCTTGCAAGATGATTACTTATATGTAAAGGCATATTAATAGTTAAACACACCATCATGATCCCTCACAATATAAAGCTAAAGAAGAACTATATACCATTTAAAATTATAACAAAATTACAATTGTTGGAGCAATTCATGATTTCTTTGATTGTTTCACAAATCAGTTAAATAGTTGTTTTATTTGGTGAGAAGTGACATCAGGAAAGAGGGATGCCAAATGTGTTGTAGTTTCATCATTGAGTGGATTTCTTGTATTTTCATATTCAACACAAAGTTGACTTCTAATGGTTGAAGGCATGAATCTTCTTTCTTTGAAGTTCTGGAAGGTACCTTCTGACCTCATAAAAATATTAAATTAATGTGCTCACATCTGGTTTACAAGACACATTTTGTCATGTTCAAATGTGTTTCTATACTCATTAGCAACCCCTCTCCCTCCTCCTCTATTTCTATTCAAAATTTTCATTTCCCTATGCTTACACTCCATTACTTCATTCCTTAACCTTCCTAAGGTATAAAGATGAATAACCCTAGTCATATCAAAAGCATGGCCCCCTTGGATATGCATATAAGGAATAATCTCATCTCCTAAAAAACATGAACATAACCAAATCAATTCTCTTGAAAGGAATATAATCATGCATTGATAGTCGATCATTTTTTAATCATAAATCATTCAAAACCACCGTGTTGAAATACAGTTAACAATGAACTTAATAGAAATTCAAATTCACGTATCTTTGCTCATACACATTTGCATCATCCCTTATAGTCCTTTGTAACTCGGACATGTGGAATTCTTTATAACACTTCCACAACCTCACCAACTTTTTATACTTTTCTTCATCTAGCAAGCCTTCAATAACCTTCAAATACAATATTTTGTTATACATGATTACTTAATTTTCTATTAAAATTGCATGAAATTGTGAGCCAGTTTCACTCATATGCCATCATGAAATCATCATTTATTGTTCATTAAAAAACCACATAAAAAATGTTACATATGCTAACATCAATATGGAGTTGGGAAAAGGGACCAATAATAAAGAAAAATTGCTAACATCAAGATTGTAATTTTGAATCATATTCTAATTGATATATATAATAACATTTTTTCCCAAGTAAAATTGTTTTATTAAATATTTAAAATTCCTTAATGCCGAATGAGGGTCTTATCTAATGTCTATCCATATAATTTCCCATATTTAAGGTAATTGTACTCATGGATTTTATGATGGTATGGTTCCTCGGGATTAAATGGAACTCTGATTTTCTTCATCTCCTCCCAAACTTGAATAAATTTAGTTTTCTTGTTCCCTCTATTTGGTTATACCTTGTCACAATCTTGTGCAATTATTTGAATTTTATGAAATATCTACAAAATAATTCTATTTCCAACATGGAATGCATAATATATAAGCTTAGACATTGGGCGTGGAGTTAGCTACAATTGATAGAACGTGTTCCATTAGGGTTACAATAGGGATGTATTAGGGCCTCAATAGGGCCTCAATAGGGCTTCATTAGGGCCAAAGTAGGATGCTTTCCAAGACATATTCAAAGGTTTATTCCTATCCATTTCACAACATATTTGTTCAAACTTGTTCAAAGGAACTTTGTGATATTTTTGGGCCTCCTTTTTGGAAAAATTCTAAGGGCTCTTTTTGAGTTGTTTTGGAGCTCCTTTATGGCTATGTGAATAATGATCCATTAAATAGTTGAATCTATTTTATACCAAAAAATTGGATTTTTTCCATGAAAGAACGGTTATTGAGCCACAAGAAAAATGTAGGCCTATTTTGAGGGAAGTTTTAAGGTCGGTTATAAATCTAAGGCATCAAGGCACTTGTACATTGAATTTTGAAGAAGTATTTTAGGGAGAAAATATGATCTGCATCTACAATGATGCAAGCATATTATGGATGTATAACAAAATGGTTTCCTTGGGTACTAGGATAGGATTGATTTAGGGCCTTTATTCTGAAGCATTGCAATGTTTTTGTAAGAAATTGTTGGGCTATATCTAGGCCTGTCTTGAAAGAAAAATAGGTGTGCTTGAGCACTTGTCTGAATTTTTCCAAGGAAAAAATGATACTTGTTTTTAGGGATACTTAATATATTGTTTTAAGAAGCATGTTATGACCTGATACATGATTGAGTGAACTTTTACCAATCTTGGTAGGAATGCTACAAGGTATGAAAAATATTTGTTGTAGTTGTAATCATATTGTTATTGTTGATAAAGGATGATTCTGTTGTAATCCATATTGAAGTCTACTAAGTAAATGTGCATGTTTTAAGTCCTAAATGATGATGAAACGCTCTTGAAAGGACAATGGATCTTGTACATCTTATTTGTCTAAGATATACTCATAACAAAAGTATAGTGAGAAATTATGAAGTTATGTCATTGATATGAGTCTATGTGTATATGAATAAGGGTAAGTATTAAAGCTAGTATTAGAACAAAAATAATCCCTTGGGCTTATGATCCAACTCATGTTATCACTATGACTAGAAAGTGATATGTAATTGTAGAGATTTTTCATCATTTTCATTCACCTAGCCTTATATATGTTGCTATTATTATTTTATAGTTTATAAGTATTGTTAGAGCCTAGATTTGCCTTAGGCTGAACAAGCAAGGTTCTAGGTCCACATCAAACGATGATTAGCCTCGTAGCTAGCCCTACGAGGATAGGAGAGGGTTCTCTCGGGTCAATCTCAGCGAAACGTTTTTCAATAGGGCTTGAGATGACTTAAAATGGGAACTGATTTTAGGCTAGTAAATAGATCTCAAAGAGGTAGTTTAATAAATGACTGAGTTTTCAGGTCTGTATGGAACAAAGAATAGCATGAGCTTAGAAATTAAATCAAAGACATAGAGTGTTTCATGAGGCAAGATAAGCAGAAATTATAGCAATCAAATTGCAGTAATATGGAGTGGAAAGATTGTTGAGAGGCTGAAAAGGGCATGTATAATGAATCTTTTTCAGACAAAAGAAGACAAACAGAGGATGAATGCTTTCCAAGGCAGAGAAATGAACTAAATTCTACCTTTCTTAGTTAAAAAAATTCAACTGGAAATGATTATGAATGAACTGTAAAACATAACAAGATACATATGAAACAAAGAAGAAACATATTTCTAAACTGACACCACAGGGATCTCATGAATTAGAGTTGCATCATGTCATTAATTCTCTGCCAAAACTGTACAGTGAAGGCACTGGGTTTTTCCTCCACACTACTTCCAGAAAACTCCAACCCCTTACAAATGATTTTTCATACAATAAATAAAACTCTATATGTCAAAAAACAGATCGACACAAATGGGGAGTTGTTTAATCATTAACTAATAAAAACTGGAAAGCCAACCACCTATTTTGAAAAAGAGCAGCGTTACATCTTGTTTTTCTCTGGTGACCAATTAGAAGGCAAAAAATGTAGCGTGGATCCCATGAAATCATGACTTGAAGAAAAAAATAGACTATACGTTCCTATCTCTCTGCTATGGTTGATATCTTTGTTTTAATTTTGGCTTTCTATCTTTGACTTTTCACATTCCCTTTGTCGTTTGAATAAAAACCAATTTTTTTATAATTAGCATCCTTTGCGAAATTTGGGGCGCTTTCATTTTGATGTGGCAACTTTTCAGGCTTGTGATGATACGAGTACACCTATCAAAGATTTCCATCCAGATCGGCCTCTTCTATTCTTCGGACTGCCCACTTCTAGAATACAGACTGGGCATAAAAGTAGACTTGGTGGCAGTTGAAAATTTTAGCTGGCCTCCTACAACAAGAGCATCCATAAGACTAATAATGCCAACTATTATACCATCACCATTGTTTACATTATAAAAATTTCACTCTCTGCACTAATTGAAAAGCTTATCCCGCCTATAGTTCTTCCTTTAAACACTTCTCTGGCTGAGGACATTTTTTACTGCCACTGCCTAACATCCCTTTACTAGAATAATGTTGGGAGGGCATATTAATATTACTATTAGCACCAAGCTCAGCTCTAGAAATCAGCCATTCTTTTGATCCGCTTTGCTGTCCAGGTAACGAACATAAAAATTCTTCAGGATAATTTGATCTTTCCATTTCTTCCAACTCCCTCTTAGCACGGTTTTCAAGTGCAGCCAGCTCAACTGGAGAGAAACATTTGCGAGATTTCTTCGTCGAACTACTAATTGCTTCTTTCACATTAACTTCTGAAGCGACAAGACGTCGACACAGAATCTCATGCCATTTCCTTATGTAGCGTTTTGTCACATCATATACTCCATATTTTGTGAGTGCAATTGTATAATTCAACTCTTTATTCTAGCCTTGTGTATATAATAATGGCTGGTCAAATGCACCTTCACAAGGATCTAAATGCATCCATTGGCAAAGATGATCAATGAAACGCTCCATCCACAAATGATCTGTGAAATTGAAAACTAGGTGAGCTTGATAACCAAATGTTCTACAATACAATGTAAAGAAATTTTCCCACTCTCCACAGCGTCCTCTCCTGGTCTTCACAAGCTTCAATGGATCATTGTAGCAAGGAAAGCGAGTAGTCGCTGAACACTTTTTGCACCTAAACAGTTCAACCGTATTTCCACCAAATTAAAGATCCTCAACAGTACCATCATCAATACCATCGCGATCAGTGTTGAATCCACATCTAGAACATGGTGGTTGGTCGACCCACTCGGCGCAAATGGGAGCAAGGGCAATGAAATTTCTTCGAAGGTAGTGTGAAAACTTGCTTGTTGGCTCTGTGTGCCGTGTGCACAACCTACATTGGAGCAAAAGAATTGAAGTTGTTTTGAAATCTGATGAAGAAATGATGAAGTTTGCCCTATCGGCTTTGTGCACCGCGTGCACACCCAGTGCGCCGCGTGCACCATGTGCGCCACGTCAGTGCAAATTTGCATTGAGAAAATCAGCTCTATGCACCGCGCGTAGCTAGTGCACCACGCCAGTTTCCCAGTGCACCGCGCCTGGATTTCACACAGAGTTTGCCTTCCAAACAACTAACTTTGCCTTTCCACATTTTTCTTTGGCTTTCACGCTTGTCTCTTGGCTTGCAAACGAATTGTATAAACACTGAAAATAACTTAATGTTGCAATGACTTTGATTTTTTGTTTTGGCAAACTCACTTTGTAAAGTTTGAAACTTTGACATTTCTCTTCAACTCTGTTTTGCTTCCTTTGAATTTTTGAATGATGAAACTCTTTGTCTGCTTGCAGGGATGATTGGTGGTGGACTTTGGCAAAGGATCAGGGTGGCGCCTGAAACATTTCATGACTAAAAACTTTGAAAAATTACATATTTAAAAACAAATTTGATGATTTCTTCTTCAAAACAGGGTTTTGAAGAAGAATCACTCTCGAGCATTATTGATGATGAAATTTTGCAATGGAAACTGATTTGGAACCTCTCATGCATCTACTAGTATTATTTGGCAATTTGAAGACTAAATCGACAAAACCCTAGACCTAAAAACTCTAAAAGATTCTTTGTTGACCAAAAAAAACCATCCATGACTATGAATGACTGAAACATTGACTTCGATGAGTTTTGATGAACTTTAATGGTCAGACACACACCAACAGATACATGACATGAGGGAAAAGAAAGACAAGACCCTTCTGAGAGATAATCTATGCTTTCTAATGGAATGCAACCGAACTGGAATGGATGAGACACCTAAAGATGAAATGCAAAAAGAGTTTTTGATCTCTGACAGAGGGCCGAACAGACTGATTCTAACAAGTATGTTGCTAATGATTATGATAGATTAACTCAAACTTGTTGGTCCTGATGCATGTATGGCCAAGTTTGTATACTGACATGTGGCTACGTAAGAATTTTCATTCTAGACTTTGATGCATTTCCAAGTAGAATTGTTAGTATAGAAAGAACCCTATTTGAATGATTTTGATATTGGCCTAGGTTGTTGATAAAGTTACATGTACTAAGGTTCAACACTTTGTTGTTGACCAAAATTTTGAGCAATGCTTACATTATAGAGAGGTTGTTGAATTGGTGTCTTATGATTGTGTGTATCCTAAGGTAGAAGTTGAGGCAACTTAAGGCTGGGCACAAGACAAAATTATGGCACATTGGATTGTGCTTTAGCATTGGGAACATTATAGTCTCAAGTTTTGTGATAGCTAGACTTGGTTATTGCATAATAGTAGAGGTAATTTAGTGACAATGGAATATAGTGAGTTAGTATTTCTATATTATTAGGGTTTATCATCCGATATACATGTTGAGCAGTAGTGGATCTTTTTTTTTGAGAAGAGAGTATTGATTACTTCTATAGTTTTTAGCTAGGGTTTGATCTTTCAATGATTTTCTTTTGCTAATGAACTTGTGCTAGTATTACAAATTGAAAAAAATAACAAATTGATCTCATGATTCATATTAAGCATAGGAGGATACAATTTGAAAATTGTGAAACATTGTCCACTATGGTTAATTGAATGTCAAATCCTTCAAGGAAAGTGATGGCTTGTTCAGTAGGGTGGTAGGGTAGTTCAAGGTGAAGATTGAAGTCGCCTTTAGGTTGGAGCCTAAGAACACTTCAGGGTGGCATGGTGGTGCTAGAGAAAGTTGGAGCTTGTTGGGTGTTGGAGTATCCTTTGAGTTGGAGCTAATAATTCAATGAAGTTGGATTGTCCTTCTAGTTAGAGGTGGTAAACTAGACTGTTGGAGCATCCTTTTAGTTGGAGGTGATAAAACAAGGGCATTTGAGCATCCTTACAGTTAGAGTTGATAAACCACGATGTTGGAGCATACTTTCAGTTGGAGATAATGAATCATGGGGTCAAATTCTCCATCTAATTTTTGTTGAGAATATTGGAAGTTGGATGTTTTTTTTTTATGTAATATTTAAAGACCTATATTATAAGTGTTCGATAATTTTTCTGTTAGAAGGGTTTCCACCTAAAAAATATCTTGTGTGTTTCCTTTGATGTTGTGAATTATTGAATGGCATTGTTAATTTTTCATATGATGTGATGTTGATATATGTTTTGATATAATGCAAATGTTATTAAGTGTTATAGAGATTAGAATTAACTAAATGAAGTGAAATATTGATTCAACTACCTCTCAATATTCCCAAGAAGTGCATCAATAACTATCATATATTTGTATATTTGGATCTTGCAACAACTAAGTATTTGATGAATAAACCTTATGTAATGCTCACATAATTAGACGATTACTACTACTACAACAATTTGATGTAATAATTTTCAAAAAACATGCAAAAGAGAATGTTGTTGAATATCTCTTTTAAGGCTAACTTTATCTATAGAAAATGAAGTGATGGTGGGTGACCAACTCCATAATGAGAATGTTTTTTTCCATATGACTCTTATCTCCATGGTTTTCTGACATACTAACTTCTTAATTGCTCCCTAATTTCCCCCCCCATTTATCTTCAAAGGAGAAAATAAATATTGTGAGGAAAATCACCCCTTATACTTGGATTTGGGGAAACCTCTTCAGGTTGAGGCTTGATGAGAATTTAAGAAGATGTGTGATGAAATATGAGGTTTACGACACCCTCTCATATTTTCAATGATGGACCCTATGGGGTCCATTTTGCTGCTAGGAGGATATCATACAAGATCCTATAGGGATGATATGATTGGACTACCTTACATAGAGATGCCTAGAGATATACAAAACAATGTGATCAATTCCAGTTGAAAGGGAAACCTACTTAGAGAGATGAAATTCCTTTGTAACCTCGTGTTAAATTCAAGCCATTTGAGAAGTGTGATATGGACTATATTACATCTAGATATAATAGGTACATCATTGTGTGTACAAACTTTTTGAATAAGTGGGAAAAGGTAAAAGTATTGAAGGCAACAACAATGAAAAATGTAGTTGAAATCTTGAGGGAAAACACTTTTTATAAATTTGGTTTCCCAAGAGAATTGGTGACAAACAAAGGATCCCAATTCATTTCCAATCTAATAGAGGGGATCATGAGGAAAAATCATATCCAACACAAAATATCTACCGCATATCACCCTCAAGCAAATGGGCAAGTGGACGTGACAAATAGAGCATTGTAAAGTACTCTAACTAAGGTAGTTATCAATAGTAAAAATGATTGGGAAGAAAGGATTATTGAGGCCATCTATAGCGCTATTTGGTTTACCCCTTATGAGGTAGCATATGGAAAGAAGGACTTGTTACCTATTGAATTTGAATATAACACATTGAAAATGGCATAACAACTCAACATCAATCTCACCAAAGCATAAGAAGAAAGGTTGCAATAGTAAAATGCACTTGATGAGTACAAAATGAAATCCATATTGCACACTGAAGAGATTCATCTATATAGAAATATATGGCATGATAACCATATCAAGACCAAATCGTTTCAGGAATGTGACTGGGCACTCTTGTATGACTCTAGGTTTAAGGATTTTAGATGGAAACTCATCACCAAATGGCTTGGACCTTATCTAGTTGAGAAATTTCATGATCATGGTTCAATGCAAATTAGAACTATAAATGAAGAGCATATCCCACTTCTGGTGAATGGTTACTAAATGAAGTTCTGCAAGAAGCCCCTCTCAAGGGTTGAATTTACTAACCCAATAAGAAAAGAGTTTAATGTGATCGAGAGCATAAAATATCCTAATCCATTCAACCTCTAATCATTAGAGAAATGAAGGAAAAGATAAAAAAGTAATGGGCTCGCAGCCCCCTAAAAACCCCACGCTTCTAACATTCCAAACACTGTCCAGAACAACACATAGGAAAGCTAATTTTCTAGAACCTAATTGCCTCATCTTCTATATTGACAAAAATACATTGTTGTCCTTGTTTTCCAACCCTCATGAACATTTAACTTATTTGACTGAAAAGTCATAACTAAGTTCTATTGATTCACATCCATTAGCCATGATCACACGAACCAACCCACGTTTAAATAATAAGTCCCATGTTGCATTAGTGCTCTAAAATCGATAGCCTCAACTAAACATATGAATTCATGATTGAGGTGGATTATGGGTGCTTCCCCCATGATGTCAACTAAGGAGGGAGGTGGGCTCCACACACCAAATTCTGTTCTAGATTCCATTATCTTAATAGAATGATGGAGGGTTCGTTGTGGAATCTAATGAATTGTGGGGGGTAGCACTATGATGTAAGTAGGGAGTCCAAAATCATGGTTCCATCCTCCATTGGCATGGTTCTTACCTCTTCTTTGTGTTATGGTACATCAATCTCCAACCTAGAGTCTTCATAGCCATGGATTGATTACATAAGAATCTAATCAACCCAAAATGTATCTTAAATAAGAAAAGTATTAAAAAATAATTAATCAGTAATCGGGGTCATTAATCTCGAAATTAGTAAAACTCATCATCCCACCAAAAATATTTCCTTTCTGCATGATCTACAATGTCAGGTTAACTAGTGTCATTTGCATGTATAATGATGTGAGGTTAATTGACAAATTTGATTTTTTGTTTGGTGGGTTATTTTTTTGGTCATTTCAACTTACCCAAGTGAACTTTTACTCTGAGTCTTACCTGCCCTTGTCCCACCTTTGTGACCTCCCTCATGATCCCCCTAGTTGAATTTAAGACACCATTCTAGATCAAGCCATATGAGATGTGATTCCAGATTGAACCAGAAGGGATTGCAAGATGACGAAAGTCACTAGTAAGAGATTTAAATTTATTTTTCCAATGATGTTTTCTAGTTTTATATATGATTTTCTTTTGGATTCTAGGGACCTTTCTCCATTTTTGTTGAATAAAACCACTGGAAAATCTATGTTACATTTCTCTTTTAATTCCCATTGTGTGTTATTTTCTAGCTAGGCTAGTTATATTTTATGGATAAATATTTTAGGAATGAAAACAATTTATAAAACCATATCATATTATCTAGGCCGCCTTCCTTTCTTGAGCTCTTATGAACAAACTAGACTAGAAATTAATCTAATATTGGATGTGATTCTATACCAAACTAAAAGGGATTGCAAGACGATGATAGTCACTAGTAAGAGACATTTAAATTTATTTGCAAAATGATGATTTTTGTTTTATGCTCTATTCAGGATTTTGTGACCTTTATCTAGGTTTGTTGAAGAAAAACACTCAAAAAAATCTATTGCATTTAATTTTTTAATTTAAATTGTGTTTTTTTTTTTTTTTCTAACCACACTACCTATATTTTATTGTAGAATTATTTTAGGACTCAATTTATTTTATGTAAAAATTGTATCTGATGCAAGGAGAAATGAATTAAGGATTATAGTAAGGGTTAGTATAAAATTTATATCATGCATCAATAAATTTATTTCTTTACCCACTGTTGGTTTCCAATTCAAAAATATCATGTGTAACTTGTGTAGCCCATTTGGGAATATTGTCATTGCCACAGATTACATCATTTTATAGAATCAATCATGTTCAGTAAAAACTTTAATCCATTGTTACACAAAGAGAAAAAGTCACTATTTCTAGAATTTGTGGAAGAAGAATTTTGAATACTTGTTGAAGAAGATGCTAGACGAGCAGAACAAAGAAAAATGAAGCAACAATTATCCATATAGTGAAAAAAGTCATAGTGATCATATAAACTTGCTAGAAATGATTCTTGGAGTGATGATTAAGTAGAGTTCAATGGTAATGATGTCCAGTCCAATTGAATATCATAGGATAACCTTAAGAACTTCAATGTCGCTCATCTATATATTTTGTTAGGGGCAAGGCTCCAATGTTTGATACAATTTCTATTCTTAAAGGAGAAAAATATTTAGAAGAGATCTTTATCTACAAAGTTATTAATGATTCCCATACATGAAATGTAGAGATGACATGCCTGGATCCTTGCAGTAATGATCTGATTCCTACATTTTGGTACGAGTGGCACATGGACATGTATTATAGATGATGTTTTTCCTATTCAAATGGTGTATGCAGATAAAGGTGGGAATCTTATGCTACACCATCCCTCATTGTATGAAATAAAATTACAATTATCTTTCAGTGGGTCAGATGAATAACACACAAAAAATTTCACTACAGTAATATAATCAAGTTAGGATATTTCATGGGATCCAGTTCAGATGCGACTTCCTTAGTGGGAGATGGTAATTTTATCAAGGTTGGAAAAAATAAATTCATTAAAATGGATGTTATTATGGTATACAACACAAATCCATTTGATTTTATGATAAATGTGGGAATGATGTTCATATTTATTATGGAAATTTTCCTGGTATGTCTAAAGAAGAGTCATTGAAAAATCCATATCCCATGCAAGTTTTTAATTGTTTAGTAGATGTGAAGACTAGTCGAACCTTTTGTTGGGTAAGAATATTTGAAAATCGTGTGGATGTTATTTTTATAGGCCATAATACACCTTTAAAAGGTGTCAATTTTCATCCACACGAGGTGTTCCATACAACATAATGATTTTTTATACCAACTGAAATCATTAATGGTAATCATGCATCTATATCGCTTTAATTCACATTTTCATTTCATATCAAGAAAGATTGTTTTTAGTATATGTTATTTCTTGAGTGGGATTAAACTGAAATTTTAGTTTGTCCCTTCATAAAATTGCTCGAAAATTTCACACATAGTCTAGGATTTTTGTTTCGGAATTACAATAAGAAATATTGAACTTTAGATTGCAGTATCTAATATTTATATTACGAAATTTGTATATACAAATTTATCTTTGTTCTAAAAGTAATAAAAAGTACCTTGACTCAGATTTATCAAGGTATTTCCCAATGGTTTAACTCTGTTTTAACAATGTCTAATGTTAGCTAATTCTTAGTGTAGGTATTGTTGATGTTTTCTTTATTGTGAGATCTATAAGAAGGTGGGGCACTAGTAATAAAAATGGAGAATATTTATTTTGGCAATTTATTTCTATGAAAGATGATGATCATACAAATTTCCAACGTCTTGAACCAAAAGGTGATGATGAAGTTATAAGTGCTATATTAGCCTCCTCTGGAGAATATGGAAGTTACAATGCATTACCATTATATATTGGAGTATTGCAACCACATCGAATCCATTGGCGTAACATTCGTATCCTTTCCTACAATTTTTTAACCATATAAGGTCTCAGAACATGATACACAGTGAATTGTATGTGGAAATTCCTTGTTCAGATGAAAGTTTCATGGTTACTTTTGAGTTGATTGCAATGCATTTTGTACCTCCTGGGATTGTGAAGAAAAATAATTCACTGGAGTTTACCATATATGGCTACATTGATATTAAGGAGGTTTTTTTCTATACATGTCTAACCTTTCTTGATAAATATCAACCATTTTCAAGCTTAAGCGATGATAATCAACCTCCTAGTAAACATAGAGTGGATCCAACATTTAGATTTCGCTATTTGTATAATAGCTCGCAACCTCATGTGTAGGTGCACTTTTCATGGATTTACACCAATGGGATCATGTCCATCACTGTTATGGATTGGGGATTAGGATTGGTGCACCCCATTTGGATATACAAACATTAGCCCTATCAATATGGCTAATTATGTAAGGCAATATGTGGTATATAGTCATTTATGTTATGACATATGTGATCCAATCCATTGCTTGTGAACTAGGTAGAATCATTGGTGCACCCCATTTGGGAATGTAAATATATGATGAATTATGTATGACAATTTGTTGTATAATATCTATGGTGAATCTCTTTTTATATAATATATATGGTTACATATAGGCATTTATGTTACCGATGATTTTTCTTTTCCAATGGAAATTTTTTTTATCTTTGATATTTCGAAGTTTGAAACCAAATTATAGATTTGTTGACCTATAGGATGCTTATAAAATACAACTGTTATGTCTCTTAGTTATCCTAAAAATTTCTTATTAATTGTTTTAGAACAAATCTTGTTAAAATTGTTGATGACATTCACACTACATTTTTCTAAGTCCAGTTTTGCAAATTTACACTTTGTTCTTTACATAACAATTCAAGAACTTAGTCATCAAATTTGAATTTTAACAATAGGCTTGAAAATTATGCATAAATATAAATAATTCATTCAAATATGATCACACATTCTCTGCTTGCATTTGTATGTTTATGGATTTCATTTTACACCAAATGTCCATCAAAGTAAAAAAAGTTAAAAGTGCACTTTTCATAGATCCATTGTGAGGTGATGAAGGAAGGTTATAAAAAATCAACACAGGAATGTTCTTTCCTAATATGTGTACCTGTCCTCTTCCCAAAAGGAAGGACAACAATTCGAATGACCCATCTGAGACAAGGATGGTCGTAGGGTTTGCATGTGCCAAATTTTCATTATGTATCTCCCCTCATTCATGGCCATTAAATGGGGGGAGGATGTGGCCTTGTATGACCACACTGCCACCACCACCTGCATCTGGGTATTTACTATAAGAATTTCATAACATGAACTAGCTTTCATTTTTATTAAATTGAAGGGACATCTCATAAATACTGGACAACCCTAAGGTGTTTTTGCTCAACAATCACCCTTTTAGCCCAAATTGGAAAAAAAAGGGTGTATAATGAGGTATAAAATAGTATAACATGTCATTTCCAACATAAATCACTTATAAAGAAGCAGTAATGAGGGTATGGTAGACATTTTGTTGAGCTAGGTAAAACTCGCTTAAATACTGAAAATATGTCATTTTGTCAAATCAAGTGCAAGAAACATACACATAATATAAGGAATTTGAAAGAGGTTTTTGTCAAAAATAGATTTATTTTTAGCTCCATATAATTTTTTCAATTAATGACATTTGTACATTTTGCAGTAGGCATTATTCTAAGCCTAGTTTTGTATATTCACACATTGTTCTTTACATAACAATTCAACAACACAATTATTATTTTGAATTTTTACTAAGAGAATTACAAATTGTGCACAAGTATTAATAAACCATTCATCGAATATGACCACACAACATTTGAATTTATTTGAATGTTTATGGCTTGCATTTTACACCAAATGTCCATCATCATTAAAAATGTTAAAAGTGCACTTTTTATAGATCCACTGTGAGCAGATGAAAGAAGATTATAAAAAAACAATAGAGGAATGTTCTTTTCCAATATGTGTACCTATCCCATTCCCAAATCCTTTTACTACAATAATTTCATAATAGGGTATGACTTCCATTTTTAATAAACTAAGGGGACATCTCATGAATATAAGAAAATCCTTAGGTGTTTTTGTTCAACAGGCATCGTTTTAGCCCAAACTGAAAACGAGGTGTATAGTCCTAGGGAAAATAGTAGAACACACCATTTTCAACTGAAATCACTTAAAAATAATGAAGAATGAGGGTATGGTGGACATTTTTCTGAGTTGGGTAAAACTAGGTTATAAACTGAGAAATTGTCATTTTTCTCAAATCATTTGCAAGAAATTGACACATAATTTGAGGAATGTGAAAGGATATTTTATCACAATTACACATATCTTCATTATCATAGGCGTATTTACAATTAATGATATATGTACAGTCTTCGACATCCATTTTTCTAAGCCCAGTATTATACATTTGCACTATGTTTAGGACAAAATTTTGCAAGAACTTAATTTATTAGTTTTTAATTTTAACTGAGAGACTTGAAAATTGTGCACAAGTGTAAATAAATCATTCATTCAAATATGTTCGCACAATCTCTACATGAATTTTATGTTTATGGCTTGTATGTTACAACAAATGTCCATCATAGTAAAACTTGTTAAAAGTGCACTCTTCATAGATTGAATGCGGATTATAAATATTATTATATAAATGTTTATAACATATAGTTTTCTAGCATCCTCTACCTGCATCCTAAAGTTCCATCCTCAATGTTCACCTCTGCATGTAACCTATACTTCCATTTAGTCTATAATCTGAGACAAGGATGGGAAAATAAATGCTTGCGAGGTTGGCATGTGTCAGCCTCCCACTGCCTCTCTCGCCTCATTCATGACCATTAAATGGGGGGAGGATGTGGGCTTGTATGGCCATGATGTCACATTTGACCACATCTAGGTATTTACTATAAGCATTTCATAACAATATTAAACTATGGGGCATCTCATAAATACCCGACAACATTGAGGTGTTTTTACTCAATGGTAACCTTTCTAGCCCAAATTGAAAACCCAGGTGTATAATGAGGTGGAACACACCATTTCCAACTGAAATCACTCAAAAATAAGTAAGAATGAGGGTATGGTGGGATTTTTTCTTAGCAGGGTAAAACTAGAATAATACTGAAAATATGTCATTCTATCAAATCAAGTGCAGGAAACAGACACAAAATTTGAGGAATGTGAAAGAGGTATTTGTCACAAATGCATATTTCTTTAGTCCCATAGGCTTATTTTCAATTAATGACATTTTTACAGTTTGTGGCAAGCATTTTTCTAAGCCAAATTTTGTATATTTACACATTGTTCTTTATAAAATAATTCAAGAACATAGTCATTAGTTTTGAACTTTGACCAAGATACTTAAAAATTGTGCACAAATGTTAATAAATCATTAATTGAGATATGATAATGCAACCTTTGCATGCATTTATATGTTTATTGCTTGAATTTTACACCAAATGTCCATCATAGTAAAAGTTGTTAAAAACACACTTTTCATAGATCAATTGTGAGCAAATGAAGGATTGTTATAAAAGCTCAATAGAGGAATGTTGTTTCCCAATATGCGTACCTATCCCATTCCAAAATCCATTTAATATAATAATTTCATAACAGGGTTTGGCTTGCATTTTTATTAAACTAAGGGGACATATCATGAATACAAGACAACCCTTAGTTGTATTTTCTCAACATGCACCCTTTTAATTGAAAAACCAGTTGGATAGTGAGGTGGAAAACAATAGAATACACCATTTTCAATTGAAATCCCTGATAAAAATGGAAGAATGAAGGTATGATGAGCATGTTTTTCAGTTGGGTAAAACGAGGTTCAAAATTGAAAAAATTCCATTTTGTCAAATCAATTACAAGAAAATGACACAAAAGTTGAGGATTGTGAAAGAGGGTTTTGTCAGAAATACATCTTTCTTCATCCCCATAGGATTATTCCCAATTAATGACATATGTATAGACTTCGACAATTATTTTTCTAAGCCCAAATTTGTACTTTTGCACTATGTTCTTGACAAAAGAATTCAAGAATATAAGTCATTAGTTGTGAATTTTGACCAAGGGACTCACAAATTATACACAAGTGTAAATAAACCATTCCTTCAAATAAAATCTCACAATCCCTAAATGTGTTTTTATGTTTATGGTTTGCATTTTACACCAAATTTCCATCATAGTAAAAATTGTTACAATTGTACTCTTCATAGATTAAATGTTGATTATAAAGCTTATTATATAAAATTTTATAACATAAAGTTTA
This sequence comes from Pinus tabuliformis, assembly GCA_031772625.1. Lineage (NCBI taxonomy): Eukaryota > Viridiplantae > Streptophyta > Pinopsida > Pinales > Pinaceae > Pinus > Pinus tabuliformis. The sequence goes on from CM062809.1 coordinate 325,357,256, forward strand.
TTATATATAAATTTTATACTATAAAGTTTATTATTCATATAAATGCCTATAAACCTCGCTTATTGGCATCCTTGACATGCATCCTGAACTTCCATCCTCAACGTGCATTATTAGCATGCATCTTCAACGTGCATCCTCAACTTCCATCCTCAATGTGCATCCTCAACATGCATTCTCAACTTCAATCAGCATGCATCTTTAGTGTGCATTCAACTCCGATTCAAAGACATCATCAACAATGGAAACAAGGTTCTGCACCACCATGCCATCAACTAACAAACATGGTTTCCAAGTTGAGAGTTTCTCACTGAAGAAGTTCCAAGATAGGGTTGATAAATGGAATGCTAGAATCAAGTGGCAAAGAAAGGTATTCTGATATACTCTTTAAAGTAGGAGTGCATCAATTATGTATGAAGAATTCAATTTCAGAGTTTGAAGAGATAAATAGAGTTAATTTTAATTATGATCATTAGTCAAAGAAATTGGTAATTTTTTGGCATCAGGAAAGTATCTAGACCCAAGTGATTTGGTTGTTAGAGCAACGAAAATATGCAGGGGATGAGTAACATTTTACCACTTGCAAACTCCCAAGGTAGAAAAGACTAAGATGAACAACAAAATATGCGAAAAATAATAGTTGTTCCCACAAATGGTTTAAAAATGCGATATATTCCCCCATGATTACACAGAATGCAAGATATTCCTCCAAGCTTATACAAAACAACGCTTTATATTGTCCTTAGGACCATTTTGAATCACCACAAGAAATATGTTTCTGATGAATGCATGAAGCTGGTCATACACTAGGTTGAAGACTTATCCATAGATGTATCTTTTCTATTGGCTAATAATTTGAACCATACATTACAAGAAAGTAAATTTGAGAGGGTCAAGTTCATCTACCCTAAAGCACTACCAAAAATTATTAACCTATATCGACGCAACTGAGTGCAATCAAGGAGTCCTAAGAAAACATACAATAGAAGGTGTAAAGTGAAAGAAAACTATGACAAAATACCTCAACATTCTCCAAAGAAGAATGTGGAACGAGTTTCTCATACTACCACTTCACAAATACATGAATACCTTTTGGAGGAAAATATGGAAAATGTGTGAAGTGACATCAATCCTATGAATCTTGATGAAGTAGTTGTTGTTACATCTTTGGCGGGCTTAAATACATGCCAAGATTCATACATGGCACAGGGACTTGTCAACACTAATGAAGAAGCTATTGATGATGGTATTTCTACTCCTTTAGAGGGTCAAGATGATTTTTGTATAAAGAGTTGTGTACTATGCGTGAATAAGGGTAAGTAGATTATTGAACTCACATATAACAAATGGTAGATTTAGAGTAATGCAAAGAGTCATTATCTTCTCCACAAGTTCACCATGAATCCTGCAAAAAGAGTTATGAAATATGCATGGATAAGGATCAACAAGTTCTTCATCTGAAGTAGGAAGTTACAGGCTTACAAAAATGCCTAGTGGACAATGACCAGAGGGAAGAGGTATATTTAGACATGTATGAAATAAATTTTGAAGATTTGAAAGATAAAGAATGTAAAGCTATAGATGATAGAACTAAGGAACCTAATGATTTTTCTAAAATGTGCAAGGCTGAAAAGAATAAATATGAACCCAAGATACAATAGGCCTGAGGTCCTTAACATACCAGCTCTAAAGAAATTCATTCCACCTGAAGTAAAACTTAAGCAATAAGTGAAGGAGAAAGAACAATAGATTAATATATTAAAGGATGATTTTCAAAAGAAAATCACTAAACCTGTTACTAAACACAGGGAGGAGATTGAAAACTATGAAAAAAGGGTTAAAATAATGGAGACCAAGATTAAAAAGAATGATGAAGAGTTGAAAGGTGGTAAGAAATTCAATTTCTTGTTAGAGTCTGAGGGCTCATTAAGATCACGAGAGAAAATATGGAATCGAGCTATTGAAGTAGTAAATGTTAAAGATAATAAACTCAAAGATACCTTGCTTAAGTATGATTGGACCTTTTGAGAGAAAGAGGTGTTGTTGTAACAATGGACGTTGTAGTTGATGTGTTTGATACATTAACAATAAAGGAATCACTAAAGAAGAAGCCAACTAAGAAGGAAGAAGAGATTAAGTAGTGTAAAACAAAAATATTAGACATGCACACAACGCGAGATTTGGGATACGAAAGTGAGATAGCAGATTTGAAATCCCAAATTCTTGCTTTGCAGAATAATCTCATACCCCTTGTAGTTGCAATTTTGTATACCACATATCAAACAATTTAAAGGCACTATAATATGACAAGGCACAAAATATTTAGGCTCAATTGCACCAAGTTGAAGCTAATATTGGATATGTGAAGGATACTATTCAAGAAAAATAAAAATATCACTCTGAAAAGTACAAGAATAATGTGGAGTTTTTGAAGAAGTACATTGCTGAAAAAATAAAAAGGAAAAGCAACTTGAAATTGTATATAAATAGAGTGAAGGAGTTAGAAGATAAATTGCGAGTGGGTGTCACAACTTCCAAAGAACTAGAGGCTGCTACACAAGGAAAGAGAGATTGTATTGCATTATATTATTGTGAAGAGGAGGGCTTGCAGAAACCTCCCAGGCGTCCTAGAGGTCTATAACAACAATGTCCATATCTGTTATTACTACAAATACATTTCAATGTATAATATACGATTTTTTTTTTATAATGTTTCTCGTTATGCAAACAATGTATTTTTCATGTAATTAATTTGTTCTCATAATATTGTTTCATCATTGTATTTCAATAAGAAACATATGGTTCCTTGTTATTTATAGAATAAAATATACTTACACGGTAAAATTAGAGAGAAATCATGTTTCCATACTAGTTATAAATTATAAGCAAACATAAATCTTGTTTCCACTGTTTTTTCCCTGGGAAAATGGAGAGCATAATTTTATAATGAGAAGATACAAAATTACACTTGGTTGATACATGTCCAACACATATTCGAAGTAGTGATCTCATGGAATTGACCACGAAAAGCCTTACAACTGTCCAAAATAAAAAAACATAAAGATATAGAAGTTCATATAATGTATATAAGATCATATGTAAGTTTAGTTGCATAATATATGCGGATAATTTCAATATATCAATCTATTTGAACCAATAGAATTCTTGAAGAGACTATTTGCTTTGGAACTTATCTCTTTGTAGACAAGTTCATATGTTTCACCATTTTGCATATAATGTTGTATTTTGATAATCTGAGACCTTTTTCTTTTTTACTAGTCTCATACTTTGTTTATTGGCACCAAGTTGTACAATATTTTTAGCTTCCTTCCTTTGGATTTCAACTACTTCCCCTGGAATTTCTCGATTTCCCCCACTCTTTCCTACACCATTTATCAAGGATGGAACATCCATTTGATTGTGAGTGATTTCCTCCATCATTGACATATCAACAATAGTTTCTCCACACACTTCTTGTGTTTCACTGTGTTTTGCAACTGCAACAACAACTGCCCCATTCATTTGATGTGTATCATCACTTTGATCACATTGACCTAGCACATTTCTTGAAATGAACAACATTTACCAATTCAAAGAACATGTAATATATGTAGTTTACTAAAAGTAAAATGATGTATAAATTTAGAAAAATTAAAATTACAAATTTAGAAAATTTTCATATTTTCAATCTCTTTTTACAAATTGACACTATGTTTTTTCACTATTCTACCAATTTACAGAGTTACTGATTTACACACTATGTTGTAGATTTACACTGTATTAATTCAGTATTTTACAAATCTACAAATTTACTGATTTAGTGAAAATTTCACTCAACACTAGAGGGAAAGCTTTGTTTTTTATTTTTTCTTTGATTCTTATTTTTTTCCTTGCATTTCTCAAAGCAATGCAATTCATGATAAACTTGCTCACCATATTTTCTTATTTCCCTGGATCTTGCAAGATGATTAATTATCTATAAGGACATATTAATAGTTAAAGACACCATCATGAGCCCTCACACTATACAATTAAAGAAGAATGATATACCATTTAAAATTATAACATACTTATAATAGGTGGAGAAATCAACGATTTCTTTGATTGTTTCATCGATGATTTAAATAGTTGTTTTATTTGGTGAGCCGTGATATCAAGGAAGTGGGATGGTAAGTTTGTTGTAGTTTCATCATTGAGTGAATTTCTTTTCTTTTCATATTCAACAAGATGTTTATTTCTAATGGTTGAAGGCATGAATCTTGTTTCTTTGAAGTTCTGGAAGGTACCTTCTGACCTCATAAAAATCTTGAAAAATTGTGCTCCCATCTCATTTACAAGACACATTTTGTGATGTTTAAATGTATTTCTTTACTCATTAGCAACCCCTCTCCCTCCTACTCTATTGCTATTCCAATTTTCCATTTCCATGTGTTTACACTCCATTGCATTATTTGATCCGAATCGAATCCATAAACGACTGTCAAAGAACCATGACTGAATCAGGTTGAAAAAATCCTTGAAACTTCCAAAACAACAATCGAAAATCACCATGAACCAGTGGCTATGGTAGCTGACGCGGGACAATGAGGACCTCGGTCAAAGCGCATTGACCGAGGCCCATAGAGACTTCCTGGGATGCCAAAATAGCCCCTGTGAGTCCCAGATTGGGAAAAGGAGCTAATTTTCGATGCACGATTAGCGCTAATTCCGCATCACTGAGCGACAGGGCCAAAATGGAAAAGCCTGAGCACCTGGTCATGTGGGGGGACCAAAGGACCATGGTTGGAGAAACCAAAAGCGCCAATGTACGAAGGTGGGACCCACGACTTGGAAACCGGTGATTTTAATCGGGGTGCCCTTGAATGGTAAGAGGTTTTGTATAGGAGGGGAGTGATCCCATACAGCGAGCGATGCATGGCAGTGAAGAAGAGAGAAAAATCGTCGTTGATCGTGCATTATCAGTCGAGCAAGTCAACTGTGCTTGATGTGCGTATGACATCAGATCTTGAGGAGCCTAGATCAGATGGCTGAGATTGCACCCGATAGAATCGACACAGAATTAAGCCGCGTTCTAAAGGGATTTGGAATCAGTTTGACCACCACGGTGGAGAAAGAATGTATTCACGACATAATCGAAGAAACGAATCGACGAGCACGCTGGCGTTGTTCCGATGGAGACATGTGGCTACTTTCCGAGCATTCATGCCGACGTCAAACAAGGAATTCCAAGCACGTAGGCAGTATGCAAATCGACATAGGTGGGAGAGGAACCAAGCAGGAATAGGGATCAAATGACTAAAACCATGAAGAGAGACAGTCCAATTCAGATTTAGAGAAGAGGAGGAATAGAAGAGGAGTCTAAGCAACAAGAGAGACAGTGAACAGTGAACCCTAAGAGGAGGACTGAACACAGAGAATAGTAAAGCCAAGTAGAGGAGACAGAGGACCGAGCTGACCACAGGCAGTGTCAAGCACCAGAGAGCTTGAAGATTCAAGCCTTTCCCTAAAGGAATCTGTCCAAACTGAGCATCACATTTGGCCCTTTCTATTGTAGACCAAGGGTCACAGAGCTGGTAGGAAGCAAAAGAGTCTGTGAACTCCGAGTGGCTTGGGGAATCCAAGAACCACCCTGCCAAGCAAAATATGCTTCGGGAGAACTCATATTGAGTCCTTGTTTGTAATTTCTCTACTGTAAGACACAATAAAACAAGGCCACCACTGCAGCTAGACCGGAGACGTAGCCCTGGAGAATAGGGTGAACTCCTTATTAAAAACTATTTGTGTCTTTGTGTTGCTTACTGTATTTCTCTATTGTCTTTCCACTTATTTTCTGTGTATTGGCAATCTGATCGATTTGCTACTTAAATAACATAGATTACCCACCATCACATGAGTCTGTAATACCTTTTTTTTAATAAATGTTCACCTGAGGTCACTCATAGGGTGATTATCAGATCAAGTGGTATCAAAGGACTAGGCTGTAAGGTTGGCCAAGCTTGTGTTGGTTTAGCTGTGAATTCTCACTAGATCAAAGCTCAAATTATGAGAAGGAGAGTTGGTGGAAACTAATCCTGAAATTGGGAGAGTCTATTCTCGGAAGAAAATGTCAGAGGAAGGTTCTATAGGGCCAGATCCTCAATTCATAGAAAGTTTCCTAGCTATAAAGTCTATGGTAGAAGAAATGTATAGGGACTTTAGAAAGCATAAGGGTGAAGATTCATCAGGTTCTAATTAAGATAAAGAAGAAGATGAATCTCATTCCCATGACCACTCAAAAGGAAAGGGAAAAGAAGAAAGCTACCCTACACCTCCTAATAGCCCTGTGCACAATAAGAAAGCATCTTTGATTAAGCTAGATGTTAAATTTGATTTGCCTATATATGATGGAGAGCTAAATGCTGAAAAGTTGGACAATTGGATTAGACAAATTGATGTGTATTGTAGAGTACAAAATATAGACTCAGACAAGAGTAAGATTCAGCTGGAAAGCCTATGCCTAGGAGGAACTCCCTTAGTTTGGTGGGAAGGTAGAACCCAAGCTGATATGAAGAAGCATGGTAACACCATCTATGTCTGGAGTGAATTTGTTGCTGCAATCAAAAAGCAATTCTATCCATTGGCCTACATGCAACAAGCCATATGATGAGTTGGCAAACTCTTCAGCAGTTGAAAGGAAAAAGTGTGCAAGGGTATACTCAAGAGTTCAGAAAGAGAGCATTGATGTTGGGTATCTCATTAGACTCACCAGAAAATCTTTTAAAGTACATTGGTGGTCTACACAGCTACATGAGGCATACCATCCTCATGTTTAATCCCATTAGTATAGATGAGGTATCTGTACAAGCTACTCATCTAGAAGCTAGAGGAAAGAATGGAAATCCAGAAGTTGGGGGACCATCCCAACCCACTGTAAGCAAGAACAAGGAGAAAAGGAAGTAGAAGTGGAAAGAAAGGAAGGCTAACACTTCACAAAAAGGTAAAGCTTCATGCACTCACTATAAAAAAGAGGGGCATGATGATGAGCACTGTTGGATTCTGCATCCAAAGCTGAGGCCTAAGAAGTCCGAGGGCAAGAAGAAGAAGACTACCTAAGCCATTCAGAAAGATTTGGGGTCAGACTCGGGAGATGAAACAATCGTTGTAGCCACATGTATAAAAGGTAAGAATTCTGAAGCATCTACTAGTAATTCTGCTCAATCTATTATTGATGAAGAACATGAGAGAAAAAGGCATGAGCTTTTCCATATTTGAGTTGTTTCCAAAAATAAAAAGATTGATACTTTGTTTGATAGTGGCTCACAAGTAAATCTAATTTCTGAAGCAATTGTAAAGAAATTGGGATTAGCAACTACACCTCATATGAAACCATACCCATTAGGATGGTTGAATGATAAAGCACAACTACAAGTGACTAGACAGTGCAAACTCAAGTTTTCTTTTGGGTCAGCATTTGTAGATGAGGTTGAGTTAGATGTAATTCCTTTGGATATATGTGGAATTGTTTTAGGAAGTCCTTACTTGTATGATAGAAAGGTTATTTTCTATAGAGCTGAGAACAAGTATCTACTTGTTAAAGAGGGAATCGAATACTTTGTACGAGATCATAAGCTCAAGAATAATTATACTCTCATAAACTTAGGATAGATGAAAAGAATGATAGATTCATGCAAACAGTTCTTACTAATAGTTGTAAAGGAAAGGAAAACTGATAAAACCAATGTATTTGGGGGCTGTAATTCTGATCAGCAAGCTGATATAGAAAAGATTGTTTCCGAGTATGATGTCTTGTTTCAAGAACCTCAAGTTCTGCCACCCAAAAGCGGAATAGTACATGATATTATTTTGTAGCAAGATGTTCCTTTGCCTAACATTGGGATGTACAAGTTATCTGCTTTAGAGAATGCTGAAATCAAGAAGCAGGTGCAAGAGTTTCTCGAGAAAGGGTTCATCAGACCTAGCACATCACCATGTGGGTCACCCATCGTCTTGGTGAGAAATAAAGATGGCTCGTGGAGAATTTGCATTGACTACCGAACACTAAATAAGATAACAATTAAAAATCGTTACCCCCTTCCTCGCATAGATGATCTTTTAGATCTATTGAAGGAAGCTGTTTATTTCACCAAGCTAGATTTGCATAGTGGATACCATCAGGTCAGAGTTGCAGAGCAAGATGCATGGAAGACTGCTTTCAAAACAAAGAAAGGATTGTATGAATGGCTAGTTATCCCTTTTGGCTTGACCAATGCCCCTGCTACTTTCATGAGATTAATGAATGATGTACTCAGACCTTTTCTTGATGATTTTGTTATTCTATATCTGGATGACATTTTGATTTTTAGTAAAATGTGGGAAGAAAATTTAAAGCATGTTAAGCAGACATTAGATGTTTTAAAAAGAGAAAAACTTTATGTTAAACTCTCCAAATGTGAATTTGGAAAAACCTCTCTAAATTATTTGGTTCATATAGTAGGGGGAGGTGAATTGAAAATAGATCCCTCTAAAGTGGCAGCCATCATAAATTGGCCTAAACCCAAGTCTACTACAGAAGTGAGAAGGTTTTTAGGAGCAGTACAATATTGGAGGAAGTTCATTTCAAAATTTTCCTCAATTGCATCTCCCTTACATGCTTTGACAGGATTGAACAAGGTGTTTTAGTGGGGAGGCAAACAGTAGAAAGCCTTCAACACCTTGAAAGAAAAAATTAGTACAACACCTGTACTAGCACTGCTATATCTACAAAGACTATTTGAGATCCAAACTGATGCCAGTGACTATGCCATGGGAGTAGTGTTGACACAGCACGGTAAACCCATATGTTATCATTCTGAGACTTTTAATGTTGCAGTAGTCAACTGTCCTACATATGATAAGGAATTGTATGCATTAGTTCAGAGTGTGAAAAAGTGGAAACATTACTTAATGGGCAAAGAAACAGTAATACATACTAATCATCAGCCACCTCAATACCTACACTCCCAAACTAAGCTGCAACAATCAAGACATTATAGATGGATGGGTTTTCTACAACAGTTTCATTTAGTCATCAGATATATAAATGCATATACCATACTTAAGCATAATTCTATGCTACATGAAAGCTACATAGAACAATATGCTCAGGACATGGACTTTAAAGATGTATATGCAACTTTTAGTCAAGGCAAGAGAGTAGAAGAATTGGACTATCATGTGAATGACTAACTCTTATATCATTGTGGGAAACGTTGCATTCCACAAACTGAGTGAGCAAAGATAGTTAAGGAAGCACACACTTCTCTGATATCAGGTCACTTTGGGGTAAGTAAAATAGTTGCACAGCTGCAAAGGTTTTGCTATTGGCCGAAAATGAATGAGACAATTTATAGATATGTAAAGTGGTGTGCTATGTGTGCTAAAAGCAAGCCCAGCAATAGAAAACTAGGCTTATACACTCCCTTGCTAATCCCTTCTCACCCTTGGGAAATAATTTCCATGGATTTCGTGGGAGGACTGCCTAAATATAGGAAAGGTCATGATTATCTATATTTTCTTATGGATAGGTTCAGCAAAATGTGTATTTTGATACCCTGTAGTAAATAGATTACAGCTGAACAAACTGCAAAATTATTCTTTGAACATGTATGGGTTCATTTTGGATTACCCACTTCTATTATATCTGATCAAGACACCCGATTTGTGGGAAAGTTTTGGTCCAGTCTGTGGGAACTAATGGACAGCAAGTTAAAGAAAAACATATCTTTTCATCCACAAACAGATGGCCAGATAGAAGTAGTTAACAGGATGGTGATCCAATTACTGAGAGGATATTGCAGCAAACACCCTAAGCTTTGGGATGAACACTTGTGTTATGTGCAGCATGCTTACAATAGAGCCAAACACACTTCTACACAGAGATCTCCTTTTGAGACCTGCTTTGGTTTCTTACCAAGGTCTCCTTTGGATTTTATCTTTGGTAAAGATACCATGGTTGATAGACACAGTGATGTGGACAGGGAAACTAGGTTCATTGAACAAATCCAGGAGATCCACCAGGAAGCACAGGAATAGCTGGAAAAGAGCTAGGCCAAGTACAAGGCTAGGCATGATAAGCATCGGGTGGAGCATAGTTTTCAAGTTGGATACCAAGTATGGCTATATATCAGCAAGGACAGGATGCAAGGTGAAGGTAAAAAGCTAAAACCTATCAGGTATGGACCCTTCAGTATACTTAAGAAGATTGTTGAAAATGATTTTTGCCTTGATCTGCTAGCTTACATGCACATCTACTCAGTCGTGAACGCAGATTGCTTGAGGTTGTTTGAACCTTCGATGATTGAGGACCCTGAAGAGCAGAGTTAATTACCTTCTGTTGATGACGTACTACCTGAATATCTTAATCAGTTACAGGAAGACACAGTGTTGGACAAGAAGGTAAGGACGACGCGGAGTGGACAAGTGGAATACCTCAGGATTGGGCTTAAAGGTTCGAAGCCGAGCAGTGTGAAGTGGATTGAGATTGGACAAGTGAGACAACAGTTTCCTCACTTAGTCGATGCTTGAAGAAAACTAAATTTTGGTGGTATAAAAGCTTTTTCAGTAGGGAGGCCATGATCCAAATCGGATCCATAAATGACTGTCAAAGAACCATGACTGAATCAGGTTGAACAAATCCTTGAAAATTCAAAAATAGCAATCGAAAATCACCCTGAACCAGTGGCCATGGCAGCCGGCATGGAACGATGAAGACCTCGGTCAAAGCGCATTGATCGAGGCCCATGCAGACTGCACGGGATGCTAAAATAGCCCCTAGGAGCCCTGAATCGGGAAAAGGAGCTGATTTTCGATGCACAATTAGCGCCTAGTATTAATCGTGCATCGCTAAGCGGACAGGGCCAAAATGGGAAAGCCTGAGCACCCAGTCGCGTGGGGGGGACCAGAGGACCGCAAGCGGAGAAACGAAAATCACCAATGTACGAAGGTGGGACCCATGACCTGGAAACTGACAGTTTTGATTGGGGTGCCCTTGAAGAGTAAGAGGTTTTGGACAGGAGCGGAGCAATCCCATACACCGAGTGACGCGTGGCGGTGGAGGAGAGAGAAAAACCGCCATTGATCACACGTTACCAGTCAAGAAAGTCAACTGCCCTCGACGTGCATATGATGTTGGATCTTGAGGAGCCCAGATCAAATGGCTGAGATTGCACCAGATAGAAAGAAGCAGAATCAACACGGAATTAAGCCGCGTTCTAAAAGGATTTGGAATCCATTTGACCGCCATGGTGGAGAAAGAACATATCCACGACATAATCGAAGAAACGAACGAACAAACAGGCTGGCGCTGTTCCGATTGAGTCATGTGGCTACTTTCCGAGCATTCATGCTGACGCCGAACAAGGAATTTGAAGCACGCAGGCGGTAGGCAAATTGACGTAGGCGGGAGAGGAACCGAGTAGGCATAGGGATCGAATGACTAAAACCATGAAGAGAGATAGTCGAATTTAGATTCAGAGAAGAGGAGGAATAGAGAGGAGTCCAAGGGATAAGAGAGACAGTGAATAGTGAACCTTGAGAGGAGGACTGAACACAGAGAACCGTAAAGCCAAGTAGAGGAGACAGAGGGTCAAGCTGACCACAGGCAGCATCGAGCACGAGAGAGCTTGAAGATTCAAGCCTTTCCCTGGAGGAATGTGTCCGGATTGAGCATCAAATTTGGCTCTTTCCACTGTATACCAAGGGTCACATAGCTGGTAGGAAGAAAAAGAGTCTGTGAACTCTGAGTGGCTTGGGGAATCCAAGAACCACCCTGCCAAGCAAATCTACTTTGGGAGAACTCATATTGAGTCCCTGTTTGTAATTTCTCTGTTGTAAGACACAATAATACAAGGCCACCATTGAAGCTGGACCAGAGACATAGCCCTGGAGAATAGGGTGAACTCCTTATTAAAAAATGTTTGTGCCTTTGTGTTGCTTGCTGTATTTCTCTGCTGTCTTTCCACTTATTTTCTGTGTATTGGCAATCTGATCGATTCGTTTCTTAAATATCATAAAACACCCACCATAACGTGAGTCTGTAATACCTTTTGTTTAATAAATCTTCAACTGAGGTCACTCATAGGGTGATTATCAGATCATTATTACTTAGAATTCCTAAGGTATGAAGTTGAATATCCCTGGTCATATCAAAAGCATGGGCCCCTTGGATATGCATTAAAGGAATAATCTCAGCTCCTAACCAACATGAACATAACCAGAAAAACTCATTCGCAAGGAATATAATCCCACATTGGTAGTTGATAATTTTTTTATCATGAATGATTCAAAACCACCATGTTGAGATACACTATTCAATTCACTTAATATAAACTGAAATTGACATCTTTCTAGATACACATTTGCATCATACCCTCTAGTCACTTGTAGCTGGGACATGTGGAATTATTTATAACACTTCCACAACCTCAGCAAATTTTAATATTTTTCTTCGTATGGCAAGACTTCAATAACCTTCACACAAAATATTTTGTTATACATGGTTAATTAATTTATCATTCATTAAAAAACCACATAAAAAATGTTACATATGCTAACATCAAGATGGGGTTGGGAAAATAGACAAATATTAAAGTAGAATTGCTAACATTAGGATTTTAATTTTGAACCATATTCTCAATGATATATAAAATTATGTTTTTTCCAAGTAAAATTATTTTATTAAACCTTTAAAATTCCTTCATGCTAAATGAGGGTCTTATATGATGTTTAGCCATCTAATTTTCCATAGTTAAGGTCATTGTAATCTTATATTTTATGATGGTATGGTTCTCGAGGAGGGTATTATTTGATGTTGATCCATTTGATTACACATAGTTAAGGTCATTACATTCTTGGACTTTATGATGGTATGGTTCCCCAAGCTTACATGGAACTCGAATTTTCTCCTTCTCCTCCCAAATTTGAATAAATTTAGTTTTCTCAAACCCTCTAGTTGGATGTACCTTATCATAGTCTTGTGCAATTCTTTGAATTTCATGAAACATATTCAAAACAATTCTAATTCCAGCGTGGCACACACAATATATAATCTTGGACATTGGGCGTGGAGTTAGCTGCAATTGATAGAACATGTTTCATTAGTGCCACAATAGGTTGCATTAGGGACTCAATAGGGGTGAAAAGGGGCTTCATCAGGGACATACTAGGGTACTTTTTAGACATATTCATAGGTTGATTTATAGCCTTTTCAGAGCATATTTTTTCATCCCTATTCTAAGGAAAATTATAATATTTTTTTCCCTCCCTTTTGGAAAAATTTTAAGGGATATTTTTGAGTTTTTTTGGAGCTCCTTTATGGATGTGTAAATAATGATCCCTTGAACGGTTGATTCTATTTTATTCCACACTTGGATTTTTGTCAAGAAAAAAGGGTTCTTGGGCCAAAAAAAAAATTTGCAGCCCTATTTTGACGGAAATTTTAAGTTTTGTTATAAATTTAAGGCATCAAGGTGCTTGTACATTGAATTTTGATGAAGTATGTTAAGGAGAAAGTATGATGTGAGTCTGCATTGATGCAAGAATATTTTGGTGGTATAACAAAAGGGTTTCCTAGGTAGTAGAAGAGGATTAATTTAGGGTCTCTATTTTGAAGTATTGCAATGGTTGTGTAAGAAATTTTTGGGCTATATCAAGGCCAATTTTGGTAGAAAATGGTGTACTTGAGCATTTGCTTGAGTTTTCGAAGGAGAAAATGATACCTTCTTTTAGGGATACTTAATCTGCTATTTTAGCAGGCATGTTACGACTTGATACATGATGGAGCGAACTTTGACAACTCTCAGTAGGAATGCTACAAGGTATGGAAATTATTTTTTGTAGTGGTAATCAAATTGTTATTGTTGATAAATGATTATTAAGTTACTCCATAATGTAGTATAATAAGTAAATGTGCATGGTGTAAGTCCTAGATGCTAACGAAACACTCTTGAAAAGATATTGGATCTTGTACATTCTATTTGTCTAAGATATACTCATAACACATGTATAGTCAGAAATGATGAACTTGTGTCATTGATATGAGTCTGTGTGTATATTAATAAGCGTAAGTATTAAAGTTCGTATTTGAACAAAAACCATCCCTTGGGCTTATGATCCAAGTTATGTTATCACTATGACTAGATAGTGATATGTAATTGTAGAGAGTCTTCATCATTTTCATGCAGCTAGCCTTATATATATTGCTACTATTGTTATCCAATTCATAAGTATGTCACTAAGGATGATGAAAAATTAGATCAAACTTGTTGGTCCCAATGCATGTGTGGTCAAGTTCGTAAAATAACACATGTCTAAGAAAGAATTGTCATTCTAGGGTTTGATGCATGGCCAAGCAGAGTTGTTAGTATATAGAGAACCCCATTTGAAAATTTTGATCTTGGCCTAAGTTTTTGATATAGTTATATGTATTAGGGTTCAACATGTCGTTTTTGAGTAGAACTTTGAGCAACACTTACATTGTAGAGAGGTTGTTGACTTGGTGTCTTATGATTATGTGTCTCCTAAGGTTGAAGTCGATAGAACTTAAGGATCGGAATGAGACAAAATTTTGGCATGTTAGATTGTGCTTTAGCATTCAGAACAATATAGCGTCAAGTATTGTGCTAGGTAGACTTGATTATTGCATAGTAGCAGAGGTAGTTGAGTGACTTTGGAATATAGTGAGTTTTTTTTTATACTACTAGGTTTTGTCATAAGGTATACACGTTGAGAAATAGTGAATTTTCTTGTTGAACATAAATTATTGAGTACTTCTAAACTGATCAGCTAGGGTTTGACCTTTTGATGAATAATTTTTTCTATTGACCTTGTGCTAGTATTACAGATTGAAAAAAATAATAGATTGATCTTATGAATCATATTGAGCATAAGAGGATCCATTTTGAAAATTGTGAGATATTTTCCATTGTGGTTAATTAAAGGTTAGATCCTTCAGGGGAAGTGATGGCTTGGCAAGAAGGGTCACAGGGTGGCGCAAGAAAGAGGTTGAATTCGTCTTCAGGTTGGAGCCTAAGAACACTTTAGGGTGGAAGGGTGGTGCTAGAGAAAGTTGGAGTTTGTAGGGAGTTGGAGAATCCTTTCAGTTGGAGCTAATAAAACAAGGGACCTATAGCATCCTTCTAGCTGGAGCTAGTAAACTAGGGTTTTGGAGAATCCTTTTAGATGGAGTTGATAAAATCAGGGTGCTTGAGCATCCTTCCAGTCATAGCTGGTAAAAGAGGGTGTTGGAGCATCCTTTCAGATGGATATAATGAACTAGGGGGTATGAGCCTCCATCAAATTGATGTTTAGAATATTAGAAGTTGGAGCTTCACGTTGATGTAATATTTAAATAACTATATTAGAAGCATTCATTGATTTTTCTCTCGGAAGGGTTTCCATCTAAAAAAATATCTTATGTCTTGTCTTTGATGTTGTGCATTGTTGAATTATGTTTCTAAATTTTCATATGATGTGACATTGATTTATGTTTTGATCTAATGAAAATGTTGTTTAATGCTCTGAATATTAGAACTAATGAATTGAATTGAAATATTGATTCAACCCCCTCTCGATATTTCCCGCAACTACATCACTAGCTATAAGATATTTGTACATACTAATCATGCAACAACTAAGTATTTGATGAATAAACCTTACTTAAATGCTCACATAATTATGTGATTAGTATTTCTACAAAATTTCGATCTAACAATTGTTAACAAACATGAAAAAGAGATTGTTGTTACATACTTCTTTCAAGGCTAACTTTATCTATAGAAAATGAAGAGATGGTGGATGAAAAACTCCCTGATGACCATATTTTTTCCATCTCACTCTTATCTCCATGGTTTTCTGACATAAATGACTTCTTACTTATTGTCCAATTTACCCCTCATTTATCTTCAAAGGATAAAAGCAATATTGTTAGGAAAAGCACCCCTTATCCTTGGATTGTGGGTAACCTCTTCAGGTTGGGGCCTGATCAAATCCCAAGAATATGTGTGATGGAAGATGAGGTTTGTGATATCCTCTCACATTTTCAATGATGGACCCTGTGGGGTCCATTTTTCTACTAGGAGGATAGCCTACTTGGTCCTATAGGCATGATATGATTGGCCTACACTTCGTGTAGATTCCTAAAGAAATTAAAAAAAATGTGATGAATGCCAAATTTTATGAAACCAACTGAAAAAAAGATAGAAAAGATAGATCAATGCCTTATAAAACAACCTCTTTAAGGGGGAAGCCTCCTTTAAATTACACAAATGAACAATTCTTAGATTCATGCAAACAGTTCTTACTAATAGTTGTAAAGGAAAGGAAAACTGATAAAACCAATGTATTTGGGGGCTGTAATTATGATCAGCAAGCTGATATAGAAAAGATTGTTTCCGAGTATGATGTCTTGTTTCAAGAACCTCAAGTTCTGCCACCCAAAAGGGGAATAGTACATGATATTATTTTGTAGCAAGATGTTCCCTTGCCTAACATTGGGATGCACAAGTTATCTGCTTTAGAGAATGCTGAAATCGAGAAGCAGGTGCAAGAGTTTCTCGAGAAAGGGTTCATCAGACCTAGCACATCACCATGTGGGTCACCCATCGTCTTGGTGAGAAATAAAGATGGCTCGTGGAGAATTTGCATCGACTATCGAACACTAAATAAGATAACAATTAAAAATCGTTACCCCCTTCCTCGCATAGATGATCTTTTAGATCTATTCAAGGAAGCTGTTTATTTCACCAAGCTAGATTTGCATAGTGGATACCATCAGGTCAGAGTTGCAGAGCAAGATGCATGGAAGACTGCTTTCAAAACAAAGAAAGGATTGTATGAATGGCTAGTTATCCCTTTTGGCTTGACCAATGCCCCTGCTACTTTCATGAGATTAATGAATGATGTACTCAGACCTTTTCTTGATGATTTTGTTATTCTATATCTGGATGACATTTTGATTTTTAGTAAAATGTGGGAAGAAAATTTAAAGCATGTTAAGCAGACATTAGATGTTTTAAAAAGAGAAGAACTTTATGTTAAACTCTCCAAATGTGAATTTGGAAAAACCTCTCTAAATTATTTGGTTCATATAGTAGGGGGAGGTGAATTGAAAATAGATCCCTCTAAAGTGGCAGTCATCATAAATTGGCCTAAACCCAAGTCTACTACAGAAGTGAGAAGGTTTTTAGGAGCAGTACAATATTGGAGGAAGTTCATTTCAAAATTTTCCTCAATTGCATCTCCCTTACATGCTTTGACAGGATTGAACAAGGTGTTTTAGTGGGGAGGCAAACAGCAGAAAGCCTTCAACACCTTGAAAGAAAAAATTAGTACAACACCTGTACTAGCACTGCTATATCTACAAAGACTATTTGAGATCCAAACTGATGCCAGTGACTATGCCATGGGAGTAGTGTTGACACAGCACGGTAAACCCATATGTTATCATTCTGAGACTTTTAATGTTGCAGTAGTCAACTGTCCTACATATGATAAGGAATTGTATGCATTAGTTCAGAGTGTGAAAAAGTGGAAACATTACTTAATGGGCAAAGAAACAGTAATACATACTGATCATCAGCCACTTCAATACCTACACTCCCAAACTAAGCTGCAACAATCAAGACATTATAGATGGATGGGTTTTCTACAACAGTTTCATTTAGTCATCAGATATATAAATGCATATACCATACTTAAGCATAATTCTATGCTACATGAAAGCTACATAGAACAATATGCTCAAGACATGGACTTTAAAGATGTATATGCAACTTTTAGTCAAGGCAAGAGAGTAGAAGAATTGGACTATCATGTGAATGACTGACTCTTATATCATTGTGGGAAACGTTGCATTCCACAAACTGAGTGAGCAAAGATAGTTAAGGAAGCACACACTTATTTGATATCAGGTCACTTTGGGGTAAGTAAAATAGTTGCACAGCTGCAAAGGTTTTGCTATTGGCCGAAAATGAATGAGACAGTTTATAGATATGTAAAGTGGTGTGCTATGTGTGCTAAAAGCAAGCCCAGCAATAGAAAACTAGGCTTATACACTCCCTTGCTAATCCCTTCTCACCCTTGGGAAATAATTTCCATGGATTTCGTGGGAGGACTGCCTAAATATAGGAAAGGTCATGATTATCTATATTTTCTTATGGATAGGTTCAGCAAAATGTGTATTTTGATACCCTGTAGTAAATAGATTACAGCTGAACAAACTGCAAAATTATTCTTTGAACATGTATGGGTTCATTTTGGATTACCCACTTCTATTATATCTGATCAAGACACCCGATTTGTGGGAAAGTTTTGGTCTAGTCTGTGGGAACTAATGGACAGCAAGTTAAAGAAAAACATATCTTTTCATCCACAAACAGATGGCCAGATAGAAGTAGTTAACAGGATGGTGATCCAATTACTGAGAGGATATTGCAGCAAACACCCTAAGCTTTGGGATGAACACTTGTGTTATGTGCAGCATGCTTACAATAGAGCCAAACACTCTTCTACACAGAGATCTCCTTTTGAGACCTGCTTTGGTTTCTTACCAAGGTCTCCTTTGGATTTTATCTTTGGTAAAGATACCATGGTTGATAGACACAGTGATGTGGACAGGGAAACTAGGTTCATTGAACAAATCCAGGAGATCCATCAGGAAGTACAGGAATAGCTGGAAAAGAGCTAGGCCAAGTACAAGGCTAGGCATGATAAGCATCGGGTGGAGCATAGTTTTCAAGTTGGATACCAAGTATGGCTATATATCAGCAAGGACAGGATGCAAGGTGAAGGTAAAAATCTAAAACCTATCAGGTATGGACCCTTCAGTATACTTAAGGAGATTGTTGAAAATGATTTTTGCCTTGATCTGCTAGCTTACATGCACATCTACTCAGTCGTGAACGCAGATTGCTTGAGGTTGTTTGAACCTTCGATGATTGAGGTGTTGGCATTATGTTCCAAGTGTTGTCCTTGATGGCAACTCACTCAGAGGTTGGTACAGGTGCTCAGAGGTTGGTACAGGTGATGGCAACTTGATCAGAGGACAGATCTCAGTACAGCAGGACAAGAAAGAGATATACGCAGGTTCAGCAAGGAGAATCCGTGTGTACACGCAGGTTGGCTTCAGTAAAAGCGCGTACATGTGAAAAGTACCTTTGGTCCGTAGTAGTTAGACCTTGGAAGTTGTGCCTATGGTTTTGGACCATAATGTCTCGACGGACGTGTTGATCCCTAGTTTCGAGGTTGATGGTATTGTGTTTCTATGGTTTTGGCTCTTGGTATTGAACAAGGCCTAAGGCTATATAAGGAGAAGATCACTAGGCAAAGGAGTATGGATTGTGAGTGTCTGACGCAGTGAGAGGATCTGGTATTGCTGGTTATCTGTTCGGGACGCTTGGCAAGGGTCGGATCTGACAGCGAAGGCAGAAGTAATCATTTCTAGATCTGCACACGGGTTGCCTTTGGAGAAAGCGCGTATACACGCGGTTTTGGTACAGTGAAGTAGCGTATGCATGATAAGGGTTAATATTTCAGGTTGCTGCTGATTCTGGTGGTTGTTACAGAGTTCTGGATTCTGGTTTGGGTTCTGTGTTCTTGATGACAGGGTTTCAGTGATTCGGTATTGGGTTGTTTAATGAATTATGATGCAAGTATAAGTTGATGATTGTATTGCGGTAATGTTTGCTTTGTATTCTTGGATCCAGTCTGAAAATTGATGAAACATGGTCCTCGAAGGTTGTAGGGTCAGCACCTACGTAGTAGTAAATGGATCAGCTAGTACAAGAGCTGAGGGGGTTGTAACTCCCTTCCAGAAGTAGTTGGAAAACGAGAGAGGGTTGTAGCCCTCTGCAGGTTGTAGCCTGCGTACTGGTAAAGGACTGCACCAGTACATTGTAAAAGAAGTTTCTCATTAAAGAAGAAAGAGACGAATTGCAGCGGGTGGTTTTCACCCACATTGGGTTTCCACCTTATATCATGGTGTTCATGTGTGTGGCTCTTGTGTGATGTTCTGTTCTGTTATACTGCGCATGTTTACTGTTAAATTGCTTAATAATGTTCTGATGCATTTACTGAAGATTAAGCTAACTGAATTATAAGATCTCTGGGTATACGCTAGTTGCATTAGACACAGTCGCGTGTACACGCGGGTTCACTTATCTGAAGTCGCGTATATGTTTCTGAGTATGAAATTGAAAAGTTTTATCTGATCTGATAATACTGATTCACCCCCCCCCTCTCAGTATTATTTCCAACAATTGGTATCAGAGCAGGACCTTCAGAAGAAGCTTGATCGCTTGAAGGAAAAGATCCATCAAAATGGCTAATCCAGAAAGAGAGGCACGCATCAGGCCACCAGTCTTTGACGGGAACAATTTTACTCACTGGAAGATAAGAACCACTGCATATCTACAGTCTCTTGGAGCAGAAGCTTGGGGAATCGTAGAAGGAGGATACAAATTCCCATCAGCAACTCCTACAGATCCAGCAGAGAAAAAGCAATATGAGCTCAATGCCAAAGTAGTTACTGTCCTATTGAGTACTTTGACTCAATCAGAATTTATGAAGATCATGCATTTCAAATCAGCTAAGGAAATATGGGACAAAATCGTTACAAGCTACGAAGGAGATGATCAGGTAAAAATAGCAAAGCTTCAAACTCTCAGAATCCGGTATGAAACTCTTAAGATGCGAAGTAATGAAAGCATAGCTAATTATTTCCTACGTATGGATGAGATTGTGAATTATATGAGGGATCTGGGTGAAGAATTTGAGGAAGTTGTCTTAGTTCAAAAGGTTTTGAGATCTCTGTCTACTAAATTTGATTCTAAAGTATCTGCCATAGAAGAAAAGGAGAATGTGCAGAAAATTACCATGTCACAGCTTCACGGGATCTTAACTGCTTTTGAAATGCGACAAGAGGTACCACCAGAGGCCGCATTCGAAGTGTCAGAGGAAGAAGATGAGGTAAATTTTGTCAAGAATCTTGAACGGGGAACTGTACGGTTCAAAGATAAGCTACCTTTCAAATGTTTTCTATGTGGTAGAGTTGGTCACTATGCTGCTAGATGTCCTCATAGCAAAGGAAAGATATATGAAGAAGATGGTAGAAGCTATTATACCCATATTAAAAGTACATTAAATGATAGTGAAGATATTAGAAGTCTCATGGCACATAAGAAGAAGAATGCTTCATCCAATAATAGCGAGGATATTAAAAGTCTCATGGCACATGAAGAGAAGAATGCAGAAACTGAAGAAGTTGCCAAATTAAAGGAACAATTGGAGACAGAAACCAGGGTAAGGGAGAAATTGCAGGATATAGCAAAAGATCAGAGCACAACTATTCAGAGACTTGAATCAAAGATCCTCTCTCTAAAAGAAGATCTTGAAGATCAAAAACATGAAGTGATCAAACTAAAGCGACAAGTGGAAGAAGGGAGAAAAGTTGAAGAAGACCTAAGGAAGCAGTGTCTGAAAAAGGAAGAAAAACATCAAGTTGAGGTAAATATCTTGAAAGGTAAACTAGAAGAAAAGGATAAGCTCTTACGATTTCAAGATAGTTCTAAAGTCTTGGATGATATTCTTAATAGTCAAAGATCTCCTGCTATCAAGACTGGTCTTGGTTTTCATGAATATGTTGAAGGTGAATCTAGTTCACAAGGTGAGGCAAGAAACTCTAATGAGAAATCTGAAATGCTCAAGGAACAACCAAGGAAAGAAATTCCTCAAGGAAGATCCTTTACTCCTAACTATGGACGTGACAGACGATTATTTCCTCCGCTGAATAATGTTGAATGTTATGTATGTCATAATCTTGGACATGTTGCAGCCAGATGCAGAAGTAGAATGGTTCAAGAAAGATCATCGCATCCCAGGTATTTCAGAGGGTATTGCTTTGCCTGTAATGCATATGGACACAAAGCAATTGATTGTGATAGAAGGAACATGAAAAATATAAGGTGTTATACATGCAACAACTATGGGCATAAAGCAAGGGAATGCAGGAGCAGATTTCAAAATTCAAGACAAGGGGACCATACATCATCACAGTTGCAGGAATTGAAGAAGACAGAGACAGAAAGGTGTGGGATAACTCAGTCAGCTGACATAACAGACACAGGGGAATTTGAAAGTGATGAAATTCAGTATTCCATCCTGCATACGCTGATATAATGAAGACAAGTCGCGTATATACGCGAGTTACAGGATGCAAAGTCGCGTATATGGAGAAAGGGCAGCAGAACAGACCCAGGTTCAGTCATGGTTGGCTCAGGCTCAGGGGGAGCAGAACAGACTCAGGAAATGGTTCAGACATGGTTGGCTCACACTCAGGGGGAGAATATTCTTCAAATAATTCATTGTTGGCACTATGGTTAGAAGTTGATGATACATCTTGTTGTTTGATCAAAGGAATGGTATTGCAGGCTGATGCTTATGATACAGATCTGAATGGCTGGTCTTAGAACTTGCATCTGCTCAAGGGGAGCGTGGATAGATTGGTACACTTTGGCATATACAAAGGGGGAGTCAAATCAGAAACTTCAGCATGTACTCAGGGGGAGTATGGACAGCAGTATGGACAGTAGAAGGTATACCAAAGAAGAGCATATCTTGGTACGCCGTTTGCCCTTGATGTCAAAGGGGGAGAGTGACTTGGTGTGGTGGTTGCCATCAAGTCCAAAGGGGGAGATTGTTGGCATTATGTTTCAAGTGTTGTCCTTGATGGCAACTCACTCAGAGGTTGGTACAGGTGCTCAGAGGTTGGTACAGGTGATGGCAACTTGATCAGAGGACAGATCTCAGTACAGCAGGACAAGAAAGAGATATACGCAGGTTTAGCAAGGAGAATCCGCGTGTACACGTAGGTTGGCTTCAGTAAAAGCGCGTACATGTGAAAAGTACCTTTGGTCCGTAGTAGTTAGACCTTGGAAGTTGTGCCTATGGTTTTGGACCATAATGTCTCGACGGACGTGTTGATCCCTAGTTTCGAGGTTGATGGTATTGTGTTTCTATGGTTTTGGCTCTTGGTATTGAACAAGGCCTAAGGCTATATAAGGAGAAGATCACTAGGCAAAGGAGTATGGATTGTGAGTGTCTGACGTAGTGAGAGGATCTGGTATTGCTGGTTATCTGTTCGGGACGCTTGGCAAGGGTCGGATCTGACAGTGAAGGCAGAAGTAATCATTTCTAGATCTGCACGCGGGTTGCCTTTGGAGAAAGCGCGTATACATGCGGTTTTGGTACAGTGAAGTAGCGTATGCATGATAAGGGTTAATATTTCAGGTTGCTGCTGATTCTGGTGGTTGTTACAGAGTTCTGGATTCTGGTTTGGGTTCTGTGTTCTTGATGACAGGGTTTCAGTGATTCGGTATTGGGTTGTTTAATGAATTATGATGCAAGTATAAGTTGATGATTGTATTGCGGTAATGTTTGCTTTGTATTCTTGGATCCAGTCTGAAAATTGATGAAACGTGGTCCCTGAAGGTTGTAGGGTCAGCACCTACGTACTAGTAAATGGATCAGCTAGTACAAGAGCTGAGGGGGTTGTAACTCCCTTCCAGAAGTAGTTGGAAAACGAGAGAGGGTTGTAGCCCTCTGCAGGTTGTAGCCTGCGTACTGGTAAAGGTCTGCACCAGTACATTGTAAAAGAAGTTTCTCATTAAAGAAGAAAGAGACGAATTGTAGCAGGTGGTTTTCACCCACATTGGGTTTCCACCTTATATCATGGTGTTCATGTGTGTGGCTCTTGTGTGATGTTCTGTTCTGTTATACTGCGCCTATTTACTGTTAAATTGCTTAATAATGTTCTGATGCATTTACTGAAGATTAAGCTAACTGAATTATAAGATCTCTGGGTATACGCTAGTTGCATTAGACACAGTCGCGTGTACACGCGGGTTCACTTATCTGAAGTCGCGTATATGTTTCTGAGTATGAAATTGAAAAGTTTTATCTGATCTGATAATACTGATTCACCCCCCCCCACCTCTCAGTATTATTTCCAACATGAGGACCCTGAAGAGCAAATTTAATTACCTTCTGTTGATGACGTACTACCTGAATATCTTAATCAGTTACAGGAAGACACAGTGTTGGACAAGAAGGTAAGGACGACGCGGAGTGGACAAGTGGAATACCTCAGGATTGGGCTTAAAGGTTCGAAGCCGAGCAGTGTGAAGTGGATTGAGATTGGACAAGTGAGACAGCAGTTTCCTCACTTAGTCGATGCTTGAAGAAAACTAAATTTTGGTGGTATAAAAGCTTTTTCAGTAGGGAGGCCATGATCCAAATCGGATCCATAAATGACTGTCAAAGAACCATGACTGAATCAGGTTGAACAAATCCTTGAAAATTCAAAAATAGCAATCGAAAATCACCCTGAACCAGTGGCCATGGCAGCCGGCATGGAACGATGAGGACCTCGGTCAAAGCGCATTGATTGAGGCCCATGCAGACTGCACGGGATGCTAAAATAGCCCCTAGGAGCCCTAAATCGAGAAAAGGAGCTGATTTTCGATGCACAATTAGCGCCTAGTATTAATCGTGCATCGCTAAGCGGACGGGGCCAAAATGGGAAAGCCTGAGCACCCAGTCGCGTGGGGGGGACCAGAGGACCGCAAGCGGAGAAATGAAAATCACCAATGTACGAAGGTGGGATCCATGACCTGGAAACTGACGGTTTTGATTGGGGTGCCCTTGAAGAGTAAGAGGTTTTGGACAGGAGCGGAGCAATCCCATACATCGAGTGACGCGTGGCGGTGGACGAGAGAGAAAAACCGCCATTGATCACACGTTATCAGTCGAGAAAGTCAACTGCCCTCGACGTGCGTATGATGTTGGATCTTGAGGAGCCCAGATCGAATGGTTGAGATTGCACCAGATAGAAAGAAGCAGAATCAACACGGAATTAAGTCGTGTTCTGAAGGGATTTGGAATCGATTTGACCGCCACGGTGGAGAAATAACATATCCACGACATAATCGAAGAAACAAACGAACGAACAGGTTGGCGCTGTTCCGATTGAGTCATGTGGCTACTTTCCGAGCATTCATGCTGACGCCGAACAAGGAATTTGAAGCACGCAGGCGGTAGGAAAATTGACGTAGGCGGGAGAGGAACTGAGTAGGCATAGGGATCGAACGACTAAAACCATGAAGAGAGATAGTCGAATTTAGATTCAGAGAAGAGGAGGAATAGAGAGGAGTCCAAGGGATAAGAGAGATAGTGAATAGTGAACCTTGAGAGGAGGACTGAACACAGAGAACAGTAAAGCCAAGTAGAGGAGACAGAGGGTCAAGCTGACCACAGGCAGCATCGAGCACGAGAGAGCTTGAAGATTCAAGCCTTTCCCTGGAGGAATGTGTCTGGATTGAGCATCAAATTTTTCTCTATCCACTATATACCAAGGATCACATAGCTGGTAGGAAGAAAAAGAGTCTGTGAACTCTGAGTGGCTTGGGGAATCCATGAACCACCCTGCCAAGCAAATCTACTTTGGGAGAACTCATATTGAGTCCCTGTTTGTAATTTCTCTGTTGTAAGACACAATAATACAAGGCCACCACTGAAGCTGGACCAGAGACATAGCCCTGGAGAATAGGGTGAACTCCTTATTAAAAAACGTTTGTGCCTTTGCGTTTCTTGCTGTATTTCTCTGCTGTCTTTCCACTTATTTTCTGTGTATTGGCAATCTGATCGATTCGTTTCTTAAATATCATAAAACACCCACCATAACGTGAGTCTGTAATACCTTTTGTTTAATAAATCTTCAACTGAGGTCACTCATAGGGTGATTATCAGATCATTATTACTTAGAATTCCTAAGGTATGAAGATGAATATCCCTGGTCATATCAAAAGCATGGGCCCCTTGGATATGCATTAAAGGAATAATCTCAGCTCCTAACCAACATGAACATAACCAGAAAAACTCATTCGCAAGGAATATAATCCCACATTGGTAGTTGATAATTTTTTTATCATGAATGATTCAAAACCACCATGTTGAGATACACTATTCAATTCACTTAATATAAACTGAAATTGACATCTTTCTAGATACACATTTGCATCATACCCTCTAGTCACTTGTAGCTGGGACATGTGGAATTATTTATAACACTTCCACAACCTCATCAAATTTTTATATTTTTCTTCGTATGGCAAGACTTCAATAACCTTCACACAAAATATTTTGTTATACATGGTTAATTAATTTATCATTCATTAAAAAACCACATAAAAAATGTTACATATGCTAACATCAAGATGGGGTTGGGAAAATAGACAAATATTAAAGTAGAATTGCTAACATTAGGATTTTAATTTTGAACCATATTCTCAATGATATATAAAATTATGTTTTTTCCAAGTAAAATTATTTTATTAAACCTTTAAAATTCCTTCATGCTAAATGAGGGTCTTATATGATGTTTAGCCATCTAATTTTCCATAGTTAAGGTCATTGTAATCTTATATTTTATGATGGTATGGTTCTCGAGGAGGGTATTATTTGATGTTGATCCATTTGATTACACATAGTTAAGGTCATTACATTCTTGGACTTTATGATGGTATGGTTCCCCAAGCTTACATGGAACTCAAATTTTCTCCTTCTCCTCCCAAATTTGAATAAATTTAGTTTTCTCAAACCCTCTAGTTGGATGTACCTTATCATAGTCTTGTGCAATTCTTTGAATTTCATGAAACATATTCAAAACAATTCTAATTCCAGCATGGCACACACAATATATAATCTTGGACATTGGGCCTGGAGTTAGCTGCAATTGATAGAACATGTTTCATTAGTGCCACAGTAGGTTGCATTAGGGACTCAATAGGGGTGAAAAGGGGCTTCATCAGGGACATACTAGGGTACTTTTTAGACATATTCATAGGTTGATTTATAGCCTTTTCAGAGCATATTTTTTCATCCCTATTCTAAGGAAAATTATAATATATTTTTCCCTCCCTTTTGGAAAAATTTTAAGGGATATTTTTGAGTTTTTTTGGAGCTCCTTTATGGATGTGTAAATAATGATCCCTTGAACGGTTGATTCTATTTTATTCCACACTTGGATTTTTGTCAAGAAAAAAGGGTTATTGGGCCAAAAAAAAAATTTGCAGCCCTATTTTGACGGAAATTTTAAGTTTTGTTATAAATTTAAGGCATCAAGGCGCTTGTACATTGAATTTTGATGAAGTATGTTAAGGAGAAAGTATGATGTGAGTCTGCATTGATGCAAGAATATTTTGGTGGTATAACAAAAGGGTTTCCTAGGTAGTAGAAGAGGATTAATTTAGGGTCTCTATTTTGAAGTATTGCAATGGTTGTGTAAGAAATTTTTGGGCTATATCAAGGCCAATTTTGGTAGAAAATGGTGTACTTGAGCATTTGCTTGAGTTTTCGAAGGAGAAAATGATACCTTCTTTTAGGGATACTTAATCTGCTATTTTAGCAGGCATGTTAAGACTTGATACATGATGGAGCGAACTTTGACAACTCTCAGTAGGAATGCTACAAGGTATGGAAATTATTTTTTGTAGTGGTAATCAAATTGTTATTGTTGATAAATGATTATTAAGTTACTCCATAATGTAGTATAATAAGTAAATGTGCATGGTGTAAGTCCTAGATGCTAACGAAACACTCTTGAAAAGATATTGGATCTTGTACATTCTATTTGTCTAAGATATACTCATAACACATGTATAGTCAGAAATGATGAACTTGTGTCATTGATATGAGTCTGTGTGTATATTAATAAGCGTAAGTATTAAAGTTCGTATTTGAACAAAAACCATCCCTTGGGCTTATGATCCAAGTTATGTTATCACTATGACTAGATAGTGATATGTAATTGTAGAGAGTCTTCATCATTTTCATGCAGCTAGCCTTATATATATTGCTACTATTGTTATCCAATTCATAAGTATGTCACTAAGGATGATGAAAAATTAGATCAAACTTGTTGGTCCCAATGCATGTGTGGTCAAGTTTGTAAAATAACACATGTCTAAGAAAGAATTGTCATTCTAGGGTTTGATGCATGGCCAAGCAGAGTTGTTAGTATATAGAGAACCCCATTTGAAAATTTTGATCTTGGCCTAAGTTTTTGATATAATTACATGTATTAGGGTTCAACATGTCGTTTTTGAGTAGAACTTTGAGCAACACTTACATTGTAGAGAGGTTGTTGACTTGGTGTCTTATGATTATGTGTCTCCTAAGGTTGAAGTCGATAGAACTTAAGGATCGGAATGAGACAAAATTTTGGCATGTTAGATTGTGCTTTAGCATTCAGAACAATATAGCGTCAAGTATTGTGCTAGGTAGACTTGATTATTGCATAGTAGCAGAGGTAGTTGAGTGACTTTGGAATATAGTGAGTTTTTTTTTATACTACTAGGTTTTGTCATAAGGTATACACGTTGAGAAATAGTGAATTTTCTTGTTGAACATAGATTATTGAGTACTTCTAAACCGATCAGCTAGGGTTTGACCTTTTGATGAATAATTTTTTCTATTGACCTTGTGCTAGTATTACAGATTGAAAAAAATAATAGATTGATCTTATGAATCATATTGAGCATAAGAGGATCCATTTTGAAAATTGTGAGATATTTTCCATTGTGGTTAATTAAAGGTTAGATCCTTCAGGGGAAGTGATGGCTTGGCAAGAAGGGTCACAGGGTGGCGCAAGAAAGAGGTTGAATTCGTCTTCAGGTTGGAGCCTAAGAACACTTTAGGGTGGAAGGGTGGTGCTAGAGAAAGTTGGAGTTTGTAGGGAGTTGGAGAATCCTTTCAGTTGGAGCTAATAAAACAAGGGACCTATAGCATCCTTCTAGCTGGAGCTAGTAAACTAGGGTTTTGGAGAATCCTTTTAGATGGAGTTGATAAAATCAGGGTGCTTGAGCATCCTTCCAGTCATAGCTAGTAAAAGAGGGTGTTGGAGCATCCTTTCAGATGGATATAATGAACTAGGGGGTATGAGCCTCCATCAAATTGATGTTTAGAATATTAGAAGTTGGAGCTTCACGTTGATGTAATATTTAAATAACTATATTAGAAGCATTCATTGATTTTTCTCTCGGAAGGGTTTCCATCTAAAAAAATATCTTATGTCTTGTCTTTGATGTTGTGCATTGTTGAATTATGTTTCTAAATTTTCATATGATGTGACATTGATTTATGTTTTGATCTAATGAAAATGTTGTTTAATGCTCTGAATATTAGAACTAATGAATTGAATTGAAATATTGATTCAACCCCCTCTCGATATTTCCCGCAACTACATCACTAGCTATAAGATATTTGTACATACTAATCATGCAACAACTAAGTATTTGATGAATAAACCTTACTTAAATGCTCACATAATTATGTGATTATTATTTCTACAAAATTTCGATCTAACAATTGTTAACAAACATGAAAAAGAGATTGTTGTTACATATTTCTTTCAAGGCTAACTTTATCTATAGAAAATGAAGAGATGGTGGATGAAAAACTCCCTGATGACCATATTTTTTCCATCTCACTCTTATCTCCATGGTTTTCTGACATAAATGACTTCTTACTTATTGGCCAATTTACCCCTCATTTATCTTCAAAGGATAAAAGCAATATTGTTAGGAAAAGCACCCCTTATCCTTGGATTGTGGGTAACCTCTTCAGGTTGGGGCCTGATCAAATCCCAAGAATATGTGTGATGGAAGATGAGGTTTGTGATATCGTCTCACATTTTCAATGATGGACCCTGTGGGGTCCATTTTTCTACTAGGAGGATAGCCTACATGGTCCTATAGGCATGATATGATTGGCCTACACTTCGTGTAGATTCCTAGAGAAATTAAAAAAAAATGTGATGAATGCCAAATTTTATGAAACCAACTGAAAAAAAGATAGAAAAGATAGATCAATGCCTTATAAAACAACCTCTTTAAGGGGGAAGTCTCCTTTAAATTACACAAATGAACAATTCTTAGATGATACAATTCTTGATATGTCCTTCTATATTGAGATTTTGAGGAGTGGTAATTTCTTCATCTAAGGGGTCATAATATAATCATGGCCGACATAACAATAAGAATGTAAGGGCACAATAATAACAATATGGGGACTACATGGGCACAACAATATAATAAGGGGGTTGTACTAATAACAATAAGGGGTTACACTACTAGTATAGGGACCTAACATGCCCCTCTCCTTTAAAAAGTGTTGTCCTTAGCGCTTGAGTAGTTCTTGATAGTTCTGTATAAAATTCTTCTCCTCCCATATGGAATCTTCAACAAGTAAGTTCTCCCAATTAATGAGATACTCTAAAATTGATCAATTTCGTAGCTTTTTGGTTCTTGTTTCTGTGACTGCTCCAAGTTCCAATATGATTTTTCCTTCCTCGTCAAGTTCTAGCAATATTATTTGAACTGGGATCTTCTGCAACTTTTGAATGAGTGGCCACACTTGTTCATTTATCCAATCTTGTTGGATAATAGAAATAACACAAAACAATGCTTCCACATCCTCATCCTTTCTTGAGAGTGTATCTGCAACAACATTTTGCTTCCCTTTTTTGTAGATGATTTCAAATTCATAGCCAAACATATTCGTGACCCATTTTCTCTATTCTTCTAAAGATAATCTTTGTTCTAAAAATTATTCAAGACTACCATGATCAATTTTTACCTTGAGGTGTCTTCCCATTAGGTAAGGTTGCCATTTCTTAAGTGCATGTAGTATTGCCAACATTTCCTTCTCACAAATAGATTTCTTGATATGTAATTGTAAAAACACCCAATCGCCTACATCAAAACTTCTTTCACTGAGATGTTGATATGCTTGTTGTTTGATTCCATTCTGCACCAAAGTGCCATTATCCTTTAAAAGTTGGAGAACTTGTTGTTGACGCTCGATCTGGTCTTTCACTGCTTCAATTTTTTTCTTCTTGATATGTCCTTCTATATTGAGATTTTGAGGAGTGGTAATTTCTTCCAATGCATTACAAGATATGGTTGGATTCATTTCTTGATGCTCGATGTGATCTTTCACTTCTTGAACATTTTTCTTCTTGATATGTCCTTCTATCTTGATAGTTTGAGGAGTGGTAATTCTGGCCAATGCATTACAAGATATGGTCAGATTCATTTCTTCTTTCTCAATGTGATCTTTCACTTCTTGAACCTTTTTCTTCTTGATATGTCCTTCTATCTTGAGAGTTTGAGGAGTGGTAATTCTTCACAATCATTGTGTGTATAGACTATTTGACTAAGTGGGGAAAGATAAAAGCAATGAAGGAAACAATAGAGAAAAAGGTAGTTTAACTCTTGAGGGAAAACACATTTTACAAATTTGGTTTCCCAATAGAATTGGTGACAAACCAAGGTTACCAATTCATTTCCAATCTAATAGAGGGGATCATGAGGAAACATCATATCCAACACATAAAATATACCTCATTCCATCCTCAAGGAAATCAGTAAGTGGAGGTGACTAATAGAGCATTGGACAACACTCTAAGGTAGTTAGTAGTAGTGGAAAAGATTGGATAGAAAGGCTTGTTGAGGCCACCCATGCCTACAACACCATCTCGAAGACTACTAATGTGTTTACCCATTATTAATTTTCAGATGGAAATAAGTCCTTGGTAAATATTGAATTTGAATATAACACATTGAAAATGGTAGATTAACTCAACATGGATCTCACCAAAGCACAAGAAGAAAGGATGCAAAAATAAAATTCACTTGATGAGTACAAAATTCAATCTAGACTCCACATTAAGTAGATTATTATGGAGTGAAATATATGGCATGATAAGGATACCAAGTCTAGAGGCTTCCAAGAAGGTGATTGGGCACTCCTGTATGACTCTAGGTTCAAGTATTTTAAAGAGAAACTCATGACCAAATGGTTGGGACCTCATCTAGTTGAAAAATGTCATGGTCATGGTTAAATGAAAGTTAGAAGAATAGATGAAGAGTAGATCCCACTTCTAGTGAATGGTTACTGAATGAAGTTATATAAGAAGCCCCCCATGAAGGGTTAAATTTGCTAATACAATAACAAAAGAGTTGAATATGATTAAGAGTATCAAATCTCTTGATCCATTCAACCTCTAATCATTAGATAAATGAAGGAAAAATAGAAGACGAGAGAGAGAGAGAGAGAGAGAGAGAGAGAGAGAGAGAGAGAGAGAGAGAGAGAGAGAGAGAGAGAGAGAGAGAGAGAGAGAGAGAGAGAGAGAGAGAGTAAGAAACATCGTCAAGTGAAAATTTCCTTTGAGGCACATATGGAAATAACTACTAGATAAAAAACTCCATGAGGAAACTTGTGGGCCTTAGAAAAAGGAAAAAAGAAAAAATAGAAAGGAAAAAGAAAAGTGTTTTTATTACTTTGATGAATTTGCAGGTATCACAGAGAGGAAATCATCAAGGAAGAATAGGTAGGACAACTTGCACATTTGGCTCCAACCACCAATCCATTCATTCTTAGAAGAATAAGGAATTCTCCCTACATCATTTTCATACATTACAAAACACCTTGACATCATATCATCTCCTTTTCATTTGTTTTTGACTGCTTTCTTGAATTTCAACAAGAAAATCCTATATTGCTACATGATGTCACAAGATTGGTAAAAAGACACAAGTCAAAGGTTTTATCTACTTGTAAGCAAGGGGAAGGCATCAAAGGCTTCCTAGCACTCATCCATTACAACATGTATCACCCCTATCTTTTCCTTCATCGTTGATTAGTTTATCATTTTTATCCACAAAAAATCAACATCATTATTTTCGTCTCCTCTCAGTCAATAGCATTAACATCTCTAATACCACTACTAGCCTCTCTTTGAATTATCATAACTCTATGATGTCTTATAAACATTAAATGATGACCCTGAGGAGTTTCTGTGACTACTATAGGAAACTATATAGTCTTGAAGCATAGTTCAAGAATGATACAATCCCAAGTATCCGACACTCCTAAAGAATATCATAACATGTCATAAAAGTCCACATCTTGATAAGCACCCTAAGACAAGAAAATCACCCTATGAAACTACAAGATATCCTATAGACTGCTATAATTTTACTCACAACCAACAGTAGAATAAGCATTAATGTATCCAACAGTAACATTAAAATCCACCAGAAATAGTAGTAGAAGCATTAAAGCCTGCAACCGTAGCATCAAAATCCACCACCACCAACAGAAAAAGCCTCAAAACCTTCAATGTAATCCTCAAATTCAACAATAACAACATCTATGTCACTAGAAAAAGCACTAAATATAAGGCATCATGTAGGCATCTCTTAAACCTCACCTTGTGGACTTATTCTAAGCATAAGAAAACGTAAAAGTGTGGAAAAACAAAGGAATTTATAGCCAATCCTAGTTACCAGAGGACCTCAACCAAATCTAGTAGAAGAATTCCATTTTTCCCTAAGAGTCTCGAACATGTGGAAGATAATGAGACAAAAGTAGAGGAGGATTTGAAAAATGGGTCATTATCTTTCACTCATGATAAAGGACACAAAGTAGGAAGGAGCAAGTGGGGGCCATCTGACCACTACCTGCTAAGTCCCCGCACACCAACCTCAACAAAGATCACTTTTTTTTTCACTTTTGGTTCACGGATACCCAGGTCAATGGGTAGCCGCTACATCCAGGGTTGTTCAACACTGAGTGGACGCACCCGAAGGCATCAACACCCCTCGGCCTATTTACTGACCTAACCCCAAGAGCTTTCGGGATTCGACACTGTGACCTCCCATTGGCGAGGCACTTGATTTGACCGATTGAGCTAACTCTTGAGGCTTCAACAAAGATCACTTAATTCAAAGCGCACTGAGTTTTTCTTTCATGTAATTTTGTTTAATAAACCCAACAAGAACCCGCCATCACTACAAAATCTTGTCATAACTGTTAGTCTCCCAAAATTTTCTAGTACAAGAACCTACAAGCATTTCTATAGGAAGCAAATAATGTATTACATGAGAATGATAATCTGTTATATGAGATAGAAAAATAACTGCAGGAGATAAAAAAAAGAAATCCTAGAACAACCAGAAAACCCTTGAATGGTTTAAAAGGAAAGGGGTATCTTCAAAAGTAATGTAATTAAAATTTATCCCCCACCCACACTTTGTAAAAGTGTTCAAATTGTCTCTGTTCTCAAGGAGAATTCTATGTATTACATGGTTTGAATTAAACAAGTGTGGCGGTTGGGTAGTTTGACTATTTTCAAGAACATTATTTAACAAATGGTGATGACTTTTCATGGGGTTATTATTTGACAATATTTTCCTTTCCTATACTTGAAAAACTATACATATCACCTCTACTATAATATCGCTCATTATCATACAAAACCCTAACTCCTATAGCAAAATAGGACCAATACTCCCTTGCAAAAATTTCCTTGCTCAATTTCGTGAAAAAATGTGTTAAATAATAAGAGGAGGTTATAACATAAGAGAACCAACATACACCTCTAGGATTCATTAAAACCCTAATGTCAGGGAAATCTTATAAAATTGAGATGTTGAGAGGTTTTGATGATGACATTGCTTTGGACTTCACCTTGAATTTCCATAATCTTGAAGGACATGAAACATTGACTGTAGTCAAAATTTTAACTATATATATTGGTGAAGATATCATTAACAAAGTCACAACCCTTCCCAGTGGTATTGAATGGAGCAAGGAAGAAAGGCATGAAGCAATCATTGTTGAAAGAGGATTTTCCTCCCTAATAAATAGCATGAAGAAAATAATAATGGGATAATGAGAGAAAGCTTAATATATCCACAGGATGAGGTGCCATATTACATCCCAAAATATTTTTTTTATGAAGGGAGATTGGACATTGTCTATGCCTATGAGTTCAGACTCTTGTACTAGCTCAGATTCTAAGGTAATTCACCTATCCATGAACAACTTAGCATCCCACATTTCGTCCTTTAGTCCATGAATAAATTGATCACAAAGGTAAAGGAAGGGAAGCATAATTATTGTGGTTCATCATGGTTTGATTAACTTAATAGTCATGAATACTTTGTACCACTTGCAAAACCTTCTCTCCTAGGTAAACTTCATTGATATGG